>OU611924.1:4355000-5065000 GCA_914767705.2 Tenthredo notha
AGAAGAAAGAGTCGCCCAAAAATGATATCCCACGAAAAACATCCAAAGATGTAAAAAAAGCCGCCAAGTACTCACACGAAAATCACAATTGCTTTATAAGCAAAACGATTCGCCAGTCTCTGTCGTGAAATCAAGAAAAAAGCCAAGCACCGAACGTACAACTGCGATCTCTCAGCAATTTGTTAAAAAAAAATAAAAAAACTCAAACTCAAACTCAAGCCTACGTCGTGAAGTCGGAGTTTCGTGTGACGATATCGAAGCATCATTCCAAGAGCTACGTACTTGGCGGGCACATTCGGCTTTTCTTCTTTGTGTTTGTCGTTCTCACGTTGAATTGATATGACCTTATCGTATTTTGCGAACCAGTCTCAAAGTACTATGTTTTCGGTCGCTGGTTATAAACATGTCATGAACTTTGCATCGACTGACGAATGTTAGATTCGCAGATAACATTGGTTCTATAGGTATAAATTTATTTAAAATGCATCTTCCGATCTTGTCGGACGACTATGTCGTGGCAGTTGAAGGATTAGCGCTTGCGAGTTCACGGTAGTGCGTAGTGCGGGCGCCAAAAGCGCCCACACTACGCACTCCCGTGAACTCGCAAGCGCTAATCCTTCAACTGCCACGATTGTGTAGTTGCAAATGATCATTCTCCACAAACGAATGAGCAACAATATAGTACATTATGCTACTAGGGAGGAAAGTGTGTGGTTTTTGCTGAGTGCGATGTTCAGCACGAGCACGAGGTGAAAGTTCGCTCCTCCCGTGTGGCATATATCACTTTTTACCCGACTAGATAAAATGTCCATATTGCATCCACTAGTCAAACACAGCCATTCAATCAATCAAACTTAGAATCGGTCAAATTTAGAGTTTTTTTCTGCCCTTCAAATTTATTTTTTCTACCGCAAAATTCACTTCTTCTTCCCTCTGATCAGAAATTGATTACTTTCCGCCCGCGTTGCAGGAATGGAGTATAGTAATTTTATCGTAGGCGGGTAAAAAATATTTTTGCACTCAAGTGAGGCCGAACTGTTACGAAGATGGGTTTCAGGTATTGAAATTGATCCTCCCCACTACGTGTATACGCTCGTGCACTTGCATATACGCATGCATCGTGAGCAAGATTGTATGACATAGTATAGGTACACCAATTAAGCAATCATCAACTGAATTTTATATTTATCATTATATCAAACTGTCATACTCTATGCTACTTTTAACATATACGTATATCCGTAGCTGTATGTTTTAGGTTGCATGCCGCAATAGCAGGGTAGAGTTTTCTTGATTCGATCGTTTTGCAAGTGAATAAGTTTATTCTTCCATAATTAATACTACCTAGTGAGGTATGTGATTCCAGAGTTCCAAGTCTGATTTGATAATTCAATGACAGTGGGAACGACCAAGATTTTTATTGATTATACAAGTATTTATGTCTGTCAAGTCATACACATAGTTAAAGACACGTAGAAGTATTGTCTAAAACGATTATTGGTTTGAATAACTAGTTTTTCATTGTGTTTAATTGCTGTCGCATTAAAAACTCAATTTTTGCATAAAACGAAGCGGGTTGTCCGTATAGCTCTAAGGAACCGAATGTGCCCGCCAAGTACGTAGCTCTTGGAATGATGCTTCGATATCGTCACACGAAACTCCGACTTCACGACGTAGGCTTGAGTTTGAGTTTGAGTTTTTTTATTTTTTTTTAACAAATTGCTGAGAGATCGCAGTTGTACGTTCGGTGCTTGGCTTTTTTCTTGATTTCACGACAGAGACTGGCGAATCGTTTTGCTTATAAAGCAATTGTGATTTTCGTGTGAGTACTTGGCGGCTTTTTTTACATCTTTGGATGTTTTTCGTGGGATTTCACTTCTTTTTGCAAGTACCAGAACTGAGAAAGATTGCTCATTTCATTCCAGCAGGGTTATACGTTATTATAGTTTGATCACCATAAGAAATACATTCGGAATTTGGACAAGGGAAGAAACATTCAGCGAAAGACAAACGCATTTACTTCAATTGTCAACTGTGACAAACATAAATAATTTATTAGCCAGAACTTAATTTTGTCTTATACAGTATCAGGTTGAAGTTCGTAACGTTACTTCAACAAAATATTCGCCAAAAAATTCTCAAATTCAAGGCTCGAATTTCAAATCGATCAAGAAAGATGTATAATTCCTCAAATCGTGTGAAACACCTTTATCTAGCATATTTTGTAATTCTAACAATATTAGGATCACGAAATATTGCATTTCTTCAACGAATATTCTGTTATTACGTTAACGTTACGAACTTCAACCTTAATATACAGTTTTAACTTAAATTTAGTATTCAATCAGTAATTTTTCCACACGATCATCTGAAGGTCAATGAATTACCGAAGATTTTATACATTCAGTTTGACACTTATTAGACGGGTTGTTGATTTTGCTGCCAAACGTAAGAGCCAAGGCTTGAAATTGGGCAGTTATCAAAAAATCAGCCCTCTTCTATGTATTAGAAACGAATCTCAACAAGAATCGTTCAGGGAAAATCTGAAAGTTTTCTTTTTGATAGTAGAAGCTACCGAGGAAAGACGAAAGCACTTGGCTACACCATTTTTCGAAACCATTAAAACTTTGCGCAACACACCTTGGATGTTTTACGCACGCTCCGCGTGTGTGAGAATTTCATACGTCATAAAGTCAAATTTTGTATAATACTCGACTATAACACTCTCATATCATACTGTACTATTTTCAACTCAGTGTGTGATACTTGATTTCTTATGCCTGTTGATAGTGTGTAAAGTGTCCGATTCACATACTTCCATATGTAAAACTAATTAATTTCTCTCTGTTTGAAACTAACAATTTCTAAAATATTTTTCTTCCATTCAACTTTCTCAATTTTGTGTCAAATTGTGTTGAGACATACATATTTACTGATTAAATAATAGTGTTACCAATATATCAAATTAACATTACATGTTATTTATAAATAAAATAAAATTCATGTGAAACATAATATGATTCTATCAAAATCAAATGAGCCTTACTTTTCTGATCAAGATAACTTGTATCTCGAATTTGCGTTTCTATCGATAGACCACGAAAAGGGATATATAGAAGTGGAAGAAAAACAGTTGTTTTTGTCTTTGATTTCCTCATTTCTTTAGTTTCGAAGACGAATAAAAATTGATGCTATTGAAAATCATATTTGGAAGTATTTTGTTTTTAATGGGGGGGGGGGGGCTTTTCCCCCTGCACCCCTAGCAGGGGCTTTGCCCCCTGCACCCTGACCGGGCGCTCTGCCTTTGGACCTTGTTCCCACCCGCCCATCCACACTGAGTTAAACAAAATAGTATATGGCACGTGTATGCTACCTGTATCGTGTTGTACTATTATAACACTTTGAATGATCAGTAATTTCAAATATATTAGTCTGTTTGATAACTAGTTTGTGGTGCTGATGTACAGGTAGGTGAAGTAAGTGGTTGGTAGGCTGGTCGAAGTTGGTTCATTTGAAGAAGATACGTAGACTGTTATAACTTTGGAGCAGCTGTGAACTACTTCTGTTATGGGACATCGTCTTGCCGAAATGTTATGCTCTTCTGTTCCGATGAATTAATAATAGGATAGCAATGGTCCAGATGACTGTAAAAGATATAAAATAACAAAGTATTGAAGGAAAGATTTTAGTATATTAGTATTAATTTTCCTAGCATTGTTATCATTTCGGAACCATGAACTGTGGGCTACCTTTGTCTTGGGACGCTGTTTTGCCGAAGTGTTATGTTCGTCTATCTCAACGGCTTGATAATCGGAACCTTTTTTTGTGACGTCGTTTTGTCAAAGCATTATATTCAACTATTCCAATGGATCGATGATAGGATAGGAAAGGTCCAGGTGACTGTGAAACATAGAAAATGACAAAGGATTAAATGAGAGGTTTCGTATCGCTACTAATTTTCCTAATATTGTTATCACGTTGGAGCTATGAGTTGTAGGCTACTTTCGTTTTGGGAGGATGTTTCGCCGACATGTTATCTTCCTCTATTTCAACTGATTGGTAATCGCAACCTTTATTTTGGGACGTCGTTTTGTTAAAGCATCATCTCCGTCTATTCCAATGGATCGATGATAGGATAGGAAAAGGCCAAGTAACTGCGAAACATAGAAAATGACAAAGGATTAAATAAGAGGTTTCGTATCGCTACTAATTTTCCTAACATTGTTATAACATTGGAGCTATGAGCTGTCGGCTACCTTTGTTTTGGGACGATGTTTCGCCGAAATGTTATCTTCGTCTATTCCAACGGATTGGTAATTGCAGCCTTTGTTTTCGGGACGTCGTTTTGTCGGAGTGTTATATTCGTCTATTCCAATGGATTGTTAATAGGATAGGAATGGTCCAGATGACTGTGGAAATGTATTGGAAACAAAGAAGTTGAGGTTGGTCTATTCATCTAGTATTATTATATGTAAAATCTAGTGAAAATCAATGTCCGTACATACCGTTTAATGTAAGTCATCGTAACCTTATTTTCACTTGTTCCGGATCGAAGTGAAATAATATTTTGCCAGGATCGTTGATTTATTCTTTATCTAAATATTTGAACCCAGCTTAGAGGATCTGTTCCGTGCACTTACAACAGGCCATCATGCAGATTTACTAAATAATAACGGTCATCGGCGTGAAACCACGGTCGGCGCACTTTTCACTCTGATCATTGTTCACTGATTCACTGTTTCACTGATTTACTGAAATAAAACCATCAGCTTGACCGATAACATCTTATATAATATGAATATATAACTATATAATACGATTATATATAAATTATGAATATTTTAACTGTCAATACCGCGATCTGTCAGCCATCCGACAGCCATTTTGATTTCGTCGTCCCTCTGTGGCTCACTTAGTAACTTCATTATCACATATCGACCGAATGCGGATTCAGATTCATGCCAAAATCAATAGGGGGCGAGATTTCGATGGCTTGTACCCACGTTTCAAAGATCAAGTCGATCCGTTTCACCGTTCGTTCAGAAACGTGAGGACAAGCAAGCGTCTAGCGAAAATCTGATGACCAGGAAGAAGTGGAAGAAGAAGAAGAAGAAGAAGATGCTTTTTCATCAACTTTCGTGACCGATATATCAGAAACCAGTGTACCGATTCCGATCAAATTTATACAGCGAAGTCGTGTGGTGGGGGAATATCTGTTCTGTGAATTTGATCGAAAAATATTCACGCGTTCCGAAGTTATGACCTCCTGCTTACAGGTATAAAGAGTTCCCCCGAGAAAATAGAGTCCCGGCTAGCGCTCGCCTGCCTACGGGTACTTGGCGGCGATTCGCTGCCGCGAATCTTGATAAAATAAAAAAGATGCCAACGACACGCGGTGTTCCCAAGCGGTCACCCATCCAAGTACTGACCGCGCCCAATGTTGCTTAACTTCGGTGATCGGACGAGAACCGGTGTTTTCAACGTGGTATGGTCGTTGCCGAAAGGCAGGAGACGCAACTCGTATACGCCGGCGAAAAGAAGAAAGAGTCGCCCAAAAATGATATAAAATAAAAAAGATGCCAACGACACGCGGTGTTCCCAAGCGGTCACCCATCTAAGTACTGACCGCGCCCAATGTTGCCTAACTTCGGTGATCGGACGAGAACCGGTGTTTTCAACGTGGTATGGTCGTTGCCGAAAGGCAGGAGACGCAACTCGTATACGCCGGCGAAAAGAAGAAAGAGTCGCCCAAAAATGATATAAAATAAAAAAGATGCCAACGACACGCGGTGTTCCCAAGCGGTCACCCATCCAAGTACTGACCGCGCCCAATGTTGCTTAACTTCGGTGATCGGACGAGAACCGGTGTTTTCAACGTGGTATGGTCGTTGCCGAAAGGCAGGAGACGCAACTCGTATACGCCGGCGAAAAGAAGAAAGAGTCGCCCAAAAATGATATAAAATAAAAAAGATGCCAACGACACGCGGTGTTCCCAAGCGGTCACCCATCCAAGTACTGACCGCGCCCAATGTTGCTTAACTTCGGTGATCGGACGAGAACCGGTGTTTTCAACGTGGTATGGTCGTTGCCGAAAGGCAGGAGACGCAACTCGTATACGCCGGCGAAAAGAAGAAAGAGTCGCCCAAAAATGATATAAAATAATAAAGATGCCAACGACACGCGGTGTTCCCAAGCGGTCACCCATCCAAGTACTGACCGCGCCCAATGTTGCTTAACTTCGGTGATCGGACGAGAACCGGTGTTTTCAACGTGGTATGGTTTTTTTTTTTTCAAATAATATTTGTTTATTGATGGGAGTACAGTATGGGATTATTCTGTAGGTTAACAAAATTAAATCAACAAAAACCTTATCATAATAGGTAAATTGGGGGAGGGGTGGCTTAACAAAATTAAGCGCTCTCCTTCCTACAATATATGGGAGAATATTCTCTGTTTGTATGTGTGTGGTAATGAAATACATCTTTAAGAGCAGATCAGGGGGGCTCTAAATTAATTGGGGGGTTTAGCTATATGGAAGAAATGCCTATGCATCTTCATAGGATAAACCATAGCATCATAAACTAGGGGGTAGAAAACTTAAAAACTAATGAAAATTACAATATATACACGTTATATGCAATATTTTCTTCAAGAATAAATTTATAAGAATGCTGAATTATTTAAGCGATATCCTTTAGCATCTTAGAGCGAACTGATTTAAGGACATTATGATGGATAGACGAAGCATTTGTCCACCAATATTTTTTATAATTGAGACGAGTAAAATTAAATTGATCTACAAACGGGATTGATGTAGAATATTTGAAATTATAGTAATCAGTTGGATCAGCATTACCATTCCAGGCAATTCTTTTATCTGCACGATTTCTGCGCCAATGATATAAAAGTGGAATGTTATTCGCATCTTGTATGCATCCAGAATGATCAAGAGCTAAGAAAGCTTGTGGTTGTAAATATTTGGTTCGATATAAATCGTCAATGTCTTTTATGTTAGTTAGTGATTTTATTGTGGTATTTAAAGAGGTAGGTAAATTACTAAAATAATCTCTAGTTAATCTAATCATAAAATTATCTATTCGCGGAATGTTTGCAAGCTCATATATTTTTGAATTACTGGTCATATGGAGATAATTAGAATGGCTAGAACGGTAATTTCTTAGACAGATTCGAAGACAAGCTCGTTCAAACATTCTGATCATCTCCATAAGGGATGCACCGATGTTCCAGCCAATAGGGGATGCATATGTTAAAATTGGTCTTACAAGTAATTGATAGCAGATTATTTTAGCTTTAGGTTCTAGTTGTCGGCAATAGAAAAGACGGCTATTTGCCTTAAGAGCTTTTTTGGCTTTGTTTAGCTGGATGACATGATGAAAATTACCTCTGACAAGATGATCTATGGTATAACCTAGATATTTAACTATTTTTTTATGAGGGATGGGGATACCAACATTCGATCCAGGTCTGGTTAAAGTAAGTTGGAATTGCCTAATTGCATGAGTATTATTGGTGGAATAAAAATTTAATGGTTTCCTAAAAACTATGGACTCACATTTATCAGGATTAATGTTTGTAAGGAATTTAAACACTAGAAATAAAGAAATGTCTTGACCCTTATCTATGAGTAATGTTTATTTCCTCGGTTGTACAGGTGACCTTATTCTTTTAGCTTATAATGAAGTAAGTCTAGTTAATATATGTGAACCTTCTTTATGCTTCACTTCTGAAGGCTGAGCCACGACTGACTACTCTTCGCCCCCCGCCTTTATGCCTGACCTCGGGCCTCACCACCCCAGCTCCATCTGGCGTAGCCTATTCTAACCCTCACATGTTTAAACACCAAGACGTATAATAATTATTGACTCTATTTAAAAGGTTATTTAGGGTATTTTGCGTTTTGATAACATTATTTCCTGATGTTTAAATGATGAGATCATCAGCATAAGCGATGGAATGTGTTTGATTGCCTGAGTTTAAGTCAAAAGCATTGAGTATATCAACGGTAAAGATATTAAAAAGAATTGGCGAGTTGACTGTACCTTGTTGCAAACCTTCTTCTATTTTAAATATTTCTGAGGAAGTATTAAAACCATCCCAGACAACAAAAGATTTTTGAGAGATCATATCCCATATTAAATGTATTAGCCAGATGGGGAAATTTTTTCGGGATAATTTAAAAATGAGGCCATTTAGCCACACTGAGTCAAAAGCCTTTTCTAAGTCAATGAGAATTGCTCCAACATGTTGGGTATTGTGGAGATAATGATTAATGTCGGATAGGAGTTTATGTATTGCATGTGTAGTCGAATGATTTGTTCTAAAACCGAATTGATTATCAGGGACTATATTGTTTTTGGAGCAAGTTTCTATAATTAAATTATTTATAATTGCTTCAAAAACTTTACTGATAGCAGGGGTGAGACTAATGGGTCTGTAATTAGAGGCAATTTTTGCATTTTTGTCTTTTTTAAGAATGGGTAAAACTTTAGCACATTTCCAGGGTGTTGGAAAGTAGTAATGATTTAAAGCATTGTTGAATAATATGGTATATGCGTATATAATTTTTGGGGTCAAATGTTTTAAAATTAATGGGGGTATTTTATCTAAACCAGATGAAGTTTTGTTTGGAAGATTGTGTAAAATTTGTCCTACTTTATTAGGGGTACAAAAAGGATTTAAAGACAACTCATCATCTATAGTTGGGTTTGAAGCTCTATTTGATGACGAGAACTGTGTATGCGTTAAATCGCAGTGTCTTAGATCTTGATGGGATGATTTAAAATTGTTGGAATGATTATCAATAATTTCTTTGAATCTAATGTTGGCTGTATATGGTTTTGGAGAGTTAATTTGTTCATAATGTGCACCTATTATATTTAATTTTTGGATTGGATCGGAGAATAAATATTTATCTGAATATTTTTGTGCTGAATTTAGATTACAATTACTTCTATTTATTATAAAGTTATTATTTTGATTAATTTCTATATCGCTAATTTTTTGAGGTTGTTTGGGTCTAAGTAGTCTATTTATTTTTGGGAAAAAAGAGTCTGTCTTTCTATAATTTATTTGCTTCAGTTGACTTTCCCAATATTTAGTAATGGTCTTTTTGAATTCTAGTCTAAGTTTATCTTTGGTGTCTGAAAGTATCTTTTGAATTAGTCGAGTTTCAGTATTTCTAATAGTTGGGTCAGTTCTTTGTAATCTGTGAAAGTTTGTCAGTAATTTTGATTTGGTCTTTTGTAATTTTTTAATTTTCGGAGTTAGATATTTTAATACAGTTGTTTTGGGGGTAATTATTGGGACTGTATTTTCAATGGTATTCAAAATTATAGAAGCTAATGTGTTAATATGTTCGTCAATTTCTGGTATTGTTAAGTTATGGTCGTCTGGGATCTGTATGTTATAGTCTTCGTCTAATTTTTTGGTAAAATCATTCCAATTTGTCGATTTGTAATTATATATGTGTTTAGGATTTTCTGTTTCTAGGAGTGGATTAAATATATTCGGAATTTTTACTGTAAATTGGATGGCTTTGTGGTCGCTATCAAAAGAAAGTGTGGTTAATTTATTATTTAATTTATTCAAAAATTCTAATCTATTATCTGCTAGACATAAGTCAAGATATGTGTTTGCTGGTGTTACGAGCAGCCGTGCTGAAGGCTCGGTTGTCGAGTTGTTAAATAATATAAGAGAGTAATATCCGAGCGGCTGGAGACCACCCTCTGGGGTTTGCTTGAATTAAGTCCTAGGGACACCTGCGCAATCTGTGAATTGACTAGGAAGTACGTATATAGTGAACATATATTTATTTGGAATTACAAGGAAACCAATAGCTAAAAGTAAACTAAATGCTATTTGATATGATGAATGGTTTGATTAATTATGGGTAAGGAAAGTAGAGGAGGGAATGAGCCTACCGAATTAACCTCTGAGCGTCACCCGAGCCAACTCCAAGAACCCACCGGTCGAGCGACTTCCTTCACGAGGATCCTGGTGCAGCTTATGCCGAGTAGTCCGATCCGCGTCAGCTGTCTGTTTGATGGACCTTCTTCGAATCTGCCCTCTGGTCTGCTTCACACGCAGCCCGTTATCAGGAGTCTTCGTTCTCGGTTAGGCGTGGTCCCGGGTACGCGTTCAGAGGGGTGAGCACTTTGCTCAGCTTTCGGTAATAATTCGACTGCCTGGCAATCACCTCGGTTTCAATAAAGAAACCTCGGGTTGCTTGGCGGTGGGGTTTTAGCAATTCGCTGAATCGCTGGTCCCCTGGCTCATTTCCTGCTCTACTTCCGGCCGAGCGCGCGCGTGTAGGAATGCGCTGATTGCACTACTTGCATTGGAAGAATATGGGAAAAAGGGCCGTTCGTAACACTGGTATAAATGTGGGCTCGATTGGTATATGGATTGTGAGTTTATAATGTATATATGATTATCTTTTTCCCATTTTCTTAGATATTTGCCACGAGGGTTAAAAGCCCTGTCTCCAAAGTCTTTTGATCGTGTATTAAGATCCCCTGCTAAGATATAATAATTGTTCGCATTGTTAAGTTTCAGATGTTCAAAAAGTTGTTGTAATTCTACTATAAAAATATTTCTATTATCATTTGTTGCGTATATACTGATGATGTAAAGGTTATTCATGGGTGAAGTTTTTAATTTGATGATGGTGAATTCAGTGATTTCGTTATTGTTAGAAGATGGATATGAAATGAATTGATGAGGTATGTGATCACGAATCAAGATCGCTGTTCCACCTCCAGCAATGGCGTTGGGTCTGTCTGTTCTGTGTAAAATATAATTGTTGAAAAAAAGTTTATGTTTGTCGTTTAATTTAGTTTCAGAGAGCAAAAGTATATCATGGTTATAATTAGTGATAAAATCATTTAGTTCACATCTTTTATAATTAGATGCAATAGAATTTACGTTAATTGCAACTATATTTAGTTCGTGAGGTAATACATTAAACGGGTCGTTTATGTTATGCAAATGATTATTTACTCCGTACATATTGAATTAAACAAAAACTCTAATCGAGAAGCGTTTTCAGTGATTTTATGATTAATATTAGCTAATTGAAGATTAATTTGATTTGCAATTTGAGTTGCTATCATTTGAGAAATTTCTTTCTTAAAATCGGACATCCAATCAGGAGGAGGGTTATATGTCGGGGTTGGATATGTAGCCGGGTTGATCTGTGGTGGGTTTATTTGTTGAGAGTTGAGTTGATGTGGAATGCTCGTATTATTGGATAAGACTTGTGCAAATGAGATATTTTCATTGGTTAGTCGCTTGGTAAATTCCCGAGGTTTTTGAATTGAATTGATGTGTTGAGTTTTGGGTTTTTTGTTCAAGTTTGTAGCAAATTTAAGGAAAGGGCAACCCCTGTAGGAGGCAGGGTGACCATTTTCTCCACAATTTGCGCATTTAAGTAGCTCCCCTGGCGGAAATATTTTTACGAATTTTCATGAATATTTTCAATAATTTCTACGCATCAAACTATGACGTTTTACGAAACTGACTACGAATTTGCAATGCATTTCGGACAAATATTAGTTTTGTCGTAGTAAGCTGTAGTTAAAAATCTTAGAATTTCGTAATTTCTAGTTGAAGACGTACTTGAAGAATTTTTTTTTTTTTTCAAATGTCATAATTAATGCTAGACAATATTCGTAGGAAGTTAGAATGTTTCGTAGATTGTCATAGAGGGTGGAATTTCCGAATAGAAACGGATACAAAAAGAGTGTATCCGTTTCAACTAGGTTTCTGGTTCCGGATTTTCGGACATGTAATCAGATTATCAGATTATCATGATAGAGGATCACGGATCATTTTATTTCTAAATTCGTTTGTATCGGTGTTACCCAATCAAATTTCTCATTTTATTTTTTCTTTAACATTGTGTTTTCATGTGGGTCACCCATCCAAATTCTGGTCGCAGATGAAATTGCTTAACTTCGTTGATCAACTGACGTCCGGTGTCGATCTGGATCTAATCGTCGCCTGTTATAATCTTTAACACTTTTCGACTCAATAGGTAAAGTTTGATTCGTGAGGATTTACATCAATATGTATGTAACTGTAACTGTTGACCCGTGGCGGGTTAATTTTCAGTGAAATGAAAATAAATGATTAAATCTAGTGATAAATTCTGTCACCATATGGCATCAAGTTACAGTTAATTATGAGTGTTAACGACGTCGTCGCCGGGGGATCTTACCCTCCCCAGTCCGGAATCCGACCCTCGGACTATTACTTTACTTGCACTCCTTCACTCTAAAACCCCGAAAACAAAACTTCATTTTTCGGGTTATGTCCGCAAATTTGGGATTCGGCCCCACTGTGCACTGCGACGAAAAATATCGTTTGTAACACGGGCGTAATATTTTATGCCCTCGTGTGATGCCGTAATCACTCGGGGGCTATCTCCGACGACCTTCGTGTACGGCGATCACACGCGGGTATAAAATTTTACGCCCTTGATTTCATAATTGGGTGTAGGAAAATCTAATTGTTCGAAAATTCTTGTAGAAATTTGTAATTATTCACAAAAATCAATTGAAATCTGAGTAAGAAAAAAAAAAAAAAATTATTTTGGGGTCGTAAATTTCCGTAATAGATTGTAGAAAATTTTAATTATTCGTAAATGGTAGAAATTCGTGAATATATCTATGAAAATCGATTGAGAACTACAAAAAAAAATTTACATATTTCGGGGTCGTGAATTTCCGTAATAGATTGTGGAAAGTTTTCATTATTTGTAAATTGTTGTAAAAATTCGTGAATTCAAATGAAAATTGATTATGAACTACAAAAGAATAAAACATTATTTTGGGGCCGCAAATTTCCGAAATAGATTATAGATAATTTCTCTAATTATTTGTAAATTGTTGTAGAAAATCGTGAATTTTTAGGAAAATCGATTGGGAACTACAAAAAAAAAAAAATGACATATTTCGGGGTGGTAAATTTCCGTAATATATTGTAGGAAGTTTTGATTATTTGTAAATTATTGTAGAAATTCTCGAATTTTTAGGAAAATCGATTGGGAACTACAAAAAAAAATCACATATTTCGGGGTGGTAAATATCCGTAATATATTGTAGGAAGTTTTGATTATTTGTAAATTATTGTAGAAATTCGTGAATTTCTATGAAAATCGATTACAAACTACAAAAAAAAAAATGATATATTTTGGGGTCGTACATTTTCGTAATTGGGAGTAGAAAGTTTTAATTATTTGTAAATTGTTGTAGAAATTCGTGAATTTCTATGAAAATCGATTACAAACTACAAAAAATAAATGATATATTTTGGGGTCGTACATTTTCGTAATTGGGAGTAGAAAGTTTTAATTATTTGTAAATTGTTGTAGAAATTCGTGAATTTCTATGAAAATTGATTACAAACTACAAAAAATAAATATATATTTTGGGGTCGTACATTTTCGTAATTGGGTGTAGAAAGTTTTAATAATTCGTAATATTTTGTTGAAAATTGTAGGATTTCCTAATTATTTATTAAACGTAATAAATTTTCATAGTAATTCGTTAAATTCTATGACAAACTGTTACGAAATCTATTGTTTTCTACGATTTTTCACAAAATCGTCATTTTCATAAAACGTTGTAGTTTGTCGTACAAAAAATTTCCGCCAGGGTCTCTACCTATATCAGCAGCAAGAGAGCATTCTCCTGGCGGATGTGAAAGCGAACATCGTACGCAACGGTATTGGAGTAGGCAATTTCTGCTTGCGTGACCAATCCGTTGGCATCTCATACATTGAAAAAATTTTTTTCGTTTGAGGTGTTCCCAGTTAATTTTTTGATACAATAAATATTTGGTTTTGAATACATCTGCTAAAGAAGAAGTATTTGAGAATTGTACCATAAAATGATATCTATCAGGGAATAATTTGTTAAAAATAAATTTTGAAACTTTAATGATTTCGCAGTTCGGAATTTTGGAGTCTTGGATATCTTTAAGTACATCTGATTCGTTAAAATTGCCTTTAATTCCTTTAAGAATTAGGGTTCTAGGTCTTTCATGCTTAGGAGTAAAGGTGTAAAATTGTATATTGTTTTCCTTTAGGATGTTATGTATGGTGGTGTAGTCAACAAAAGATGTGGGTGTCAAAGTTGAGTTTTCATTATCTATGAATTTAATTTTAAAAGCATTTTTTGATACGTTCTTAGAGATAAGGAGATTGATGGTGGTTTCCAAAGGATGGTTTTGAATGTGTATTGGGGGGGGGTTTCCCCTTGGGTATAGGTATACCTTGTGAAGATTCGGCTGTGGCTGAATTTTTTTCCAAATTATAGATTTTAATAGTAATATCTTCCGAGCCCTGGCGGAAATTTGTTGTACGACAAACTACAACGTTTTATGAAAATGACGATTTTGTGAAAAATCGTAGAAAACAATAGATTTCGTAACAGTTTGTCATAGAATTTAACGAATTACTATGAAAATTTATTACGTTTAATAAATAATTAGGAAATCCTACAATTTTCAACAAAATATTACGAATTATTAAAACTTTCTACACCCAATTACGAAAATGTACGACCCCAAAATATATATTTATTTTTTGTAGTTTGTAATCAATTTTCATAGAAATTCACGAATTTCTACAACAATTTACAAATAATTAAAACTTTCTACTCACAATTACGAAAATGTACGACCCCAAAATATATCATTTATTTTTTGTAGTTTGTAATCGATTTTCATAGAAATTCACGAATTTCTACAACAATTTACAAATAATTAAAACTTTCTACTCCCAATCACGAAAATGTACGACCCCAAAATATATCATTTATTTTTTGTAGTTTGTAATCGATTTTCATAGAAATTCACGAATTTCTACAACAATTTACAAATAATTAAAACTTTCTACTCCCAATTACGAAAATGTACGACCCCAAAATATATCATTTTTTTTTGTAGTTTGTAATCGATTTTCATAGAAATTCACGAATTTCTACAATAACTTACAAATAATCAAAACTTCCTACAATATATTACGGATATTTACCACCCCGAAATATGTGATTTTTTTTTGTAGTTCCCAATCGATTTTCCTAAAAATTCAAGAATTTCTACAATAATTTACAAATAATCAAAACTTCCTACAATATATTACGGAAATTTACCACCCCGAAATATGTCATTTTTTTTTTTTGTAGTTCCCAATCGATTTTCCTAAAAATTCACGATTTTCTACAATAATTTACAAATCATCAAAACCTTCTACATATACAGGGTGGTCCATTTTAATTTACGCAGGCGAATATCTCGAAAACTAACAGTTATACAAGAAAAAGTTTTATACAAAACTTGAAGGGTTTCGAGGGGGAAAGATAATGTTGATATGTGTTGACTTGTGGACTTCGCCAATTCCGAGATTTCGCAAGTAACTTCCGATTTCAGATAGGGAACACATGTTTTGGTCGGGGGCAGCTGATAGCGAGATCAAAGACTCATTCAAATACGGAAGCAAAAAAAATTTGAAAAAAAAAAAAATTTGCAAAACAAATGAAAAAAAAAAATTTCGCGAATTTCTTCTTCCAAAAGATTGTTTTCTTGTCCCTAGCCTTCGAACACATTAATTGTTTATCACTCTAGCTTAAAATATTTCTCGCCAATTTTGAAATTGCAAAGTTTGAATGTACCAGATTAGTAAAAAAAATTCGTAGATCAATAACACACAGCTTATTTCGGACTCAAGAGTGATAAACAATGAATGTGTTTGAAAGCTAGAGACAAAAAACAATCTTTTGCAAAAAAAAAAATTCGCGAAATTTTTGTTAACAATTTTTTTTGCAAATTTTTTTTTCCAATTTTTTTTGCTTCCGTATTTGAATGAGTCCTTAATCTCGCTATCAGCTGCCCCCAACCAAAACATGTGTTTCCTATCTAAAATCCGAAGTTACTTGCGAAATCTCGGAATTGGCGAAGTCCACAAGTCAACACATATCAACATTATCTTTCCCCCTCGAAACCCTTCAAGTTTTGTATAAAACTTTTTCTTGTATAACTGTTAGTTTTCGAGATATTCGCCTGCGTAAATTAAAATGGACCACCCTGTATATTACAGAAGTTCACGACCCCAAAATATGTAAAATTTTTTTGTACTTCTCAATCGATTTTCATAGAAATTCCCGAATTTCTACAACAATTTACAAATAATTAGAGAAATTATCTATAATCTATTTCGGAAATTTGCGGCCCCAAAATGATGTTTTATTCTTTTGTAGTTCATAATCAATTTTCATTTGAATTCACGAATTTTTACAACAATTTACAAATAATGAAAACTTTCCACAATCTATTACGGAAATTCACGACCCCGAAATATGTAAATTTTTTTTTGTAGTTCTCAATCGATTTTCATAGATATATTCACGAATTTCTACCATTTACGAATAATTAAAATTTTCTACAATCTATTACGGAAATTTACGACCCCAAAATAATTTTTTTTTTTTTTTCTTACTCAGATTTCAATTGATTTTTGTGAATAATTACAAATTTCTACAAGAATTTTCGAACAATTAGATTTTCCTACACCCAATTATGAAATCAAGGGCGTAAAATTTTATACCCGCGTGTGATCGCCGTACACGAAGGTCGTCGGAGATAGCCCCCGAGTGATTACGGCATCACACGAGGGCATAAAATATTACGCCCGTGTTACAAACGATATTTTTCGTCGCAGTGCACAGTGGGGCCGAATCCCAAATTTGCGGACATAACCCGAAAAATGAAGTTTTGTTTTCGGGGTTTTAGAGTGAAGGAGTGCAAGTAAAGTAATAGTCCGAGGGTCGGATTCCGGACTGGGGAGGGTAAGATCCCCCGGCGACGACGTCGTTAACACTCATAATTAACTGTAACTTGATGCCATATGGTGACAGAATTTATCACTAGATTTAATCATTTATTTTCATTTCACTGAAAATTAACCCGCCACGGGTCAACAGTTACAGTTACATACATATTGATGTAAATCCTCACGAATCAAACTTTACCTATTGAGTCGAAAAGTGTTAAAGATTATAACAGGCGACGATTAGATCCAGATCGACACCGGACGTCAGTTGATCAACGAAGTTAAGCAATTTCATCTGCGACCAGAATTTGGATGGGTGACCCACATGAAAACACAATGTTAAAGAAAAAATAAAATGAGAAATTTGATTGGGTAACACCGATACAAACGAATTTAGAAATAAAATGATCCGTGATCCTCTATCATGATAATCTGATAATCTGATTACATGTCCGAAAATCCGGAACCAGAAACCTAGTTGAAACGGATACACTCTTTTTGTATCCGTTTCTATTCGGAAATTCCACCCTCTATGACAATCTACGAAACATTCTAACTTCCTACGAATATTGTCTAGCATTAATTATGACATTTGAAAAAAAAAAAAAATTCTTCAAGTACGTCTTCAACTAGAAATTACGAAATTCTAAGATTTTTAACTACAGCTTACTACGAAAAAACTAATATTTGTCCGAAATGCATTGAAAATTCGTAGTCAGTTTCGTAAAACGTCATAGTTTGATGCGTAGAAATTATTGAAAATATTCATGAAAATTCGTAAAAATATTTCCGCCAGGGAGGCGAATATATTATTTATTATTTGTTTGGTTTTGGACCAATTTAATTTATCGAGCCCACAGCCGATACGAGGCATAGCTAATTCCTTTACATTAAGGTGCCACAGAAGTGGCATGTCCTATATACATTTTCTGACGTCAGAAGCGTCAAATACGAGGGATTTCGTCGACAAATTGAGCCTTATTTACGGGACGCAGACGGTTGAAATAAGTTTTCCTGAAAAGTGTGTGTATTTCTACACTGCGCTTGCTCCCTGGATTCAGTGATAAATTTTCTCATTTCCCAGATGCGATCATAATACGACAAGTCGGTAATTGCAGGGATTCTGATGCCGCCATGTTGGATATGTATAAACGACCTGTCACTTTTATTTATTCGCAATACACATTACTGGGCAATCTACGCTGAAAATCACTAAGCAAGCGCACTACAGATTAATTTAGGCTTCCGTAAAAAAATAATTCCCATGAAATTCGTTTCTTTGTTTGGGCTCAATTTGTCGACGAAATTCCTCGTATTCCACGATTCTGACGTCACAAAATTATATAGGACATGGCACTACTGTGGCACCTTAAGGGATTTACACTTGTTCAGGAGTGCAGTTAGGCAACTGCTCAAAGAGCTATATGTTGGGAGATCTTCGCTTTTAGCTTTGGTGACTAAGTAGAAGATGTATCTATCCTCATGTTGAAGAGTGGCGACTCCTCCTGGTTCAATTTTTTGATCAAGTAGTTCCTTCACCGATCCAAATAGGAGTTTAAAGCCTACTGCAATACCTGCACTCATTTTAAAATCCGCTGCAACGCAGTGTGCTAGGCAAATGGATTTATCAGTTTTAAATAGATCTCCTTTTATTTCAGAGATATTTATAAATGTGTTGTTTAGAGGAGTCAAATTTTCGGTAACAGCTTCTGAGTCGGTAAAGCTTTCTTCCATCATGTCGATACTATCGGGGATATGGTTGGATAGTGGATCAAAACAGTTGCTGATAGATATGGTAGATGGCGTTGTCTCTCCATTGTTGGTAATTTTTTGAGATTTCACGGGGGTGATCCAACCGCCATTTAATGAAGATTCTGAGGTTTGTCGATGAGATCGAGATTTATTTAGATTCGGCTGGGCTTTATGTACGGGAAGCGTGCCAGAGTGCTCCTTCATGGCTTGTTTATATAATTTATTAGCTGTGGTATGGTCAACATTGGTACCTGTAGCCATTTTTGATCTGGGATTTAAAATATGTGCGAAGGCATCTGGCGGCTCCGTCTGATGCTTTCGTTTCATAGAAGGATCGGCCATGATGGCCTTTTTTCTTGGGGTTATCTCCAGCCAAGAAGCGTCTTTGCTTATATTTGCACTATATTAATATTATCGGGGATAAATGTTCAATGTATAACAACTCACTATATTGGTTTAATCACTCAGCATAAAAATTATTATATTAATCAACCATAAATGGTTGAAAAATCGATTAAAAGATGCGCGTTAGAGAAAAACCAACTGGCTTCGGTTTGAAAACAACAGCCACTCGCTACCGCCTGGGCTACGCCACTATTTAATCGGTAATAACAGTTTGATAATCATAAAGTTCATACACTGACAGAAGGATTTCTTAACTGTTACGGATAATAATCGAAATGTGTCACATTGTATCAAAAGGAGATGGGCGACTACGGATGGGACTTAACAAATATTTATTAAGTATATGAGTTAATGAATCATTTATTAAATATGAATAAATCTTATTAAATATTAATTAATAAATCTTATTAAATATCAACAAATCCTTCTATCAGTGTATATGACCAGAATCTATTTCATTTTTTCCCACTGAGTTAAGCTTTATTATGATTCAACCTTCCAAATACATGACAAGTAGCGTGGCTGAGGCGGTAGCGAGTCTGCTTCAGGATCTGACGGACATAGGTTCGATCCCGCACGAGGACTTCAGGTTTTTTTTTCTTTGGTAAACCCTGGCCATATGAGAAATCATTTGGTAAATCACTAAATAAATGATGTGGATTCGAACTATACAATAATTCATCATCATGTACTTTTTTACATGATATATCACATGAACTTTTTCAGTAGGGAAAGACTTTAGTCTGATGCGGCACCTCTAAATCCTCAAACACAGGGCTCATTCTTCACGCAGGTTGTTTTTTCATGTCGAAGTATAATTTTAGGTAGTTTAAAGTGACAAAAAAAGTATCGATTCTTTTTTGAAACGGTCTAGTGTGAACACTGGGTTGATGATAGCCCGTATACGATTTTTACTTATAGTGCTGGTTGAGGGTAAACCTTTGAATCCTAGTTCCTAACACCACTCGCCAAGTAAGACACCACTACTATACCTAGATATTTCAGACAAAGGAACCGAACTTTGCTCTTATTTTTATTTAGAAGAAGTTCAAGATCAAAATCTCAACCCTGCTTTTAAATTTTCAGTGTGCTGGTGGAAGATTAAAAATCTGAAAACTCAATAATTTTATACAGTAGCATATGATTCTATACAACACACAAAATATTTTTATGACATAACGCATCTTGATGACACATGCTGACGACTGTGGTTATTCGTTCGACTAGTTGACGGATAATTTTTTTAGTATGAGAGTTTAAGCATCGTGATCAACCTCACCGATGATAGCTCACTGAAGTTTTTTATATTTTGTTATCGTCAAATAGTTTTCAAAGTGTAACCACCTATTTGTCAACGATCAATTCCAAGCGACCCAACTCAGATGTAGTATGATAATATGAAAAAATATAGTTAAGCAAGATTTTGGATGTTATCTACCTAATTGTATCTTATATAGTTGGTAAAGTGTTTGTATGTTTTCTAAGATCTCTGTGAATGCTGAAATGATGGCAGCAACTTTTTTTTAATGTTATGATTCTATTTGAAATTCATTACTCATCCGAATTTAATACATCACAGATAAAATGGAGTAACCGGATTTATTTTATTTATTCTATTCATTTATCCACCTTGATTACTTATGGTAAAATAATGATTTTCATTCTGACTACTTCCTCAAAACCAGCCCACCAAATACTCCGCATCTTGATATGACTCCGATACCTAACTCCGAATTTTTTTTACAGACAATAGCATGGTTTGCCTTGTGTATTATTTATTATCCTTATAGTAGGTATGTAACCAAAGGTATATGGGTACTTCTACAAAACTTGGGTAACTTAACAGATGAATTTGAATAACATGTTTTTTATCTCACATTATGTTTCTTTATATCGCTTTTGATGCACTATGGGCTGCTTATACTGTGTGTAAAAGAAACAGTCACTTTATAAAGTATTTTAGGAGAAATTAAGGTTTTTGTCGAATTTAGCTCCAAGGGACTGACGAGTATATCAAGGTACTGATGAAACACAACAATTTTATCGAAAAATGAGTCACTTTATTACTAATTCGATTGTTTGATCACTAATTTGAAGTAAGTCATCGAAATTGCACCTGGATTGAAGTATAATCATTACCTGCTACAATAGAGTACAGTGGACTCTCGATAAGTGGCACTAACGCGGGGCTTTAGGGGAGAGCAATTCTCAGAAAATGCCACTTATACTGAGCTCCCACCACTGTCCAACGACACGCCTACTAAGCGTAGCGGGGCGACGTGGCAGAGCGCGGAACTATAGCGTGATATGCGTTTTGGAATTCATTGTTACAATCTGTTCATTATTTGGAATATTCAACTCGTAATTTTGAGTCTCCTCATATTGATGAATAATTATTTAGGCATTTAAAACAATCAGAATACATGAACACATAAATTTTTTGGCACTTTAATAATATCAAATTATACATATACAAATACGAAGTACAATAAAAAACGCATGATAATATATGCAGAAATAGTGAGAAAAAAAAATTATTCAGAAATTGCAATTTTTACAGCCGCTTGTTTTGCTTCAATCAAAGCACTCAGTGTTTCTTCACGTAAAACTTGATGGACCCGAAAAAATTCAATCAATGTGTCAGCTGCAGATACTGCTTGATCCGGATCAATATTTTCGAACGTTGATTCTTCTATGTCTATGAGAAATGTATTTACTTAGAAAATCAGTAGAAAATTAGCTTTGAATACAATATTTTGAAAATGAAATTAACAATACCTTCTGATTCATCATGAACGCACATCATTTCGAATAACTCAGAATTGGATGGTACTGAATTCTGATCATCATCGCCACTTATCCAATTCTGAACTGCCACTTCGTCAACGTTTTCGAATTCGCTTATCCTTCGAACATTATCTAATACCTCTGAATTGTTGATTTCATTGCTTGAATTGATAGTGGATAAATAAGAAGAAGCAGGCAATAGATTTTTCCAGCATTTGAAAATAGTTTGTGTTTTTACATTTATCCATGCATTGGTGAGCCAGCCTATAACATCTTTGATGTTGACAGATTTTAAGAAATGATTGAAATTTTTCCCATTTTTCTCACTATGGATAATGGCTGCACAAAAAAGCGATCTGTAATGCCTCTTCATGTTTTCGATTATGCCTTGATCCATCGGCTGTATTAGTGACGTTGTGTTTGGAGGTAAATATTTGACTTTAATGTCACCTTCCTGTAAAACCTCGACCGATGGGTGACAAGGAGCATTGTCAAGCAGGAGGACAGCTTTAATAGGAATATTTTTGCCTTCTAAAAATACGGTCACTTTTGGTACAAACTCTTGCCTGAACCATTTTTCAAAAATGATCGCAGTCATCCAGGCACTCTTGTTACTCGCGTAATACACAGGCAGCGATCCCAAAATGTTTTTTATTGCTCTGGGCTTAGCCGATTTGCCAATAACCACTAGAGGAAGCTTCAATGATCCGTCAGCATTACTACACACCATGACTGTGACGCGATCTTTGTTTACTTTCAGGCCCGGCGGTGTTGTTGACGATTTTTCCGCTAACGTTTTCTTTGGCATCTGTTTGAAATTCAAACCCGTCTCATCTGCATTGAAGATTTGATATAAATTCAGTTGCTCGTCAGCTATCGTCTTTTCAAATTTAGTCTTGAAAACATTAGCCGCTGGGACATCTGCCGATAATTTTTCTCCGGAGCGCGTGTACTGCTGGATGCTGAATTTCTTCTTCCAGTTACTTAGCCATCCCTCACTGGCATTGAATGCCGTTTCAATTTGAAATTCTTTATGCAATTCCTTAGCTTTGGCTAAAATTATAAAACAAGTATTATATTTTTTCAGGATTGCTTTGATACTCATCATACATTATCGAAAAATACTTCAATAGTTTTCACATTTAGTTAAATATTTATTAATTAATTTATACACCATCAAGAGAACAAATTCACTTACCCATAATTGCAGGTCCTGTCAGAGATATTCCATTTTTGATACAACGATCAAACCAAAAATACACAGCATCATCAAGATCATCGAAGGGACTCTTCCTTATCCTCTTGATTTTCTGATTCAGGTTATAAGTTTGACCTTGTTCTTTTAGTTGTTCTTTGTTTTTTATCCAATTTCTTATTGTTCTTTTAGGTACATCATACTTTTCTACAAGTAACTTTACCGTGCTGCCTTGATCAAATTCGTCCAGGATGGAAATTTTTTCCAGTATGCTGAAAGACTTGAGTTTTCTTTTTTCTTTGATCGCACCACTTTTCTCAGACATTTCTTCAATTTGGTCACAAATCAGACAATAACTTTTGTTTTTCAGCTAAACGCACGCATGAAAACAGTGCGGGAAAGTGACAGTTGTGAGGGGGTATCAGTGCAGTAGAACGCGCGCGCAGCGGGAGCGCGGTGGGGGAACGCGAGTAAATGTGCGAGTGAATCCGTGTGCAGGGGAAAGCGTTCATGGTGCCACTTAGCGAGAGGCCACTTATCAAGAGTCCACTGTACTTTCAAACGAATATAAATCAAAATAAATCTCTGCTAAAAATAAAAACAGCCTTCTATGCTATAAATTATAATCTTTGCAGTCTTACCAAGTAGTACTTTCAAATATAAAATTAAAATGACAAAAACAAACTTAAGCCTACTTCAATCTTAAAAACTAGAACGAGAATAAATCTACTTCAGTAACTAACGAAAAGCTGTCATGTAAAGCTATTTGACATAAATTAAAAACTGTGCAGTCTTATAATAATCAGTCAATATTATAATAATACTAAATAATAGGACTTCTTTCACATGGCCATTCAACTTCAACAACAAGAGAATTACAAGTTACTTTTCAAAGACATTGACAGCCTTCTTGAATTTATAAAACACACAATTTTCCCTAACAAAGGAGTTAGGAACTGGCAGTTTCTCTATTACCTGTTCAAGAGATATATCGGCTACATCATTTTCATTCAATTTAAAAAGGGTCCCATTATCATGGCACACTTTAAGAAATGTTACTGTCAGTTCTCCTTCATCCTCGTCAAAGTTTGAACATATTGCAGCATACCGGTATTCCTTTTTTCTCAAAAGAAACTTGACCAAAACGTAATCCCCGCTACTGTAACTGACTCGTAGTTTGTGTCTCAGATCCTCACTTATACTTTCTTGTGGTGCTTCATTCTCAGAATCCGTGAAAATAGATCCAGCGTTAGGATGATTCGAATTTTTTTTGTATTCTATAGTGCCCAACTTGTAATGCTCACACGCATTAGAATCACAGAAGCAGCTCAGTGCTTTCATAACAAGTCGATTTGGTTGATACATGTTACCGACGACTTGGTGCACCATGAGTGTTCCTTTAAAGGGATCATTCCGCTCTGATTCTCGTTGATCAAGTCTTTAATTTTCTCTATGCCGGCATCTTCAATAACGGAAATATTTATTGCTGGACATTTTTTACGTAGAATGTCAACAAATTCCGGCAAACTCGTTATATCGCCTCTTTCAGCTATTACTTGGTCTGCAGTCCGTTTACAGGTTGCACCTACACCATCCGGCGCCCCTTTCCCATGACCTGCCTCATGGTAGTTCCAGGAAAATGTCATAATATTCGGATAAAACTGTTCAACTTTACAACCGAGAATAAAAAACATCGTTTTGTTTCTATATTGCGTGACGGGGCCGTCACTCAAGAAATGTAGATTTTCAACCGTTGAAGGTAAGGATGCCAGTATTAGTTGTAAATGTGCCCAAATTGCTGCGGCATCGTGGGACAGATTTGATGAAACCGTGCAGTGAGAAATAGTTGAATCTTTGGTGTACACAAAAACCGTGTGCAGAGAAATTTGAGCACGGGAACCACCAAAATGGAAAGCTTGGATTTCTTGATTACATTTTGCAGCGTAATTCTCTGAGAAGTCCATATGTATAATGGCATCCTTTATTGTCAGTGATTGTTTTAGTGACTTGATAGCTTTATATTGGTGAACAATGTTCCTCTCGTGTAAGAAAAAACGTTGAAGGTCATCTTCCAGTTGCAGTATCATGTCTCGAGGTTTCATTTCCTTTGGCTCTTTTTTATACTTCATGACAAAGCGTTCTTTTTTGGTTTTGGAGTCTATGAACGAATCTTTTGTGTGAACCCATTGTTTGAACAGTATATTTTCACTGTTGTCGAATTCCTCATAAGGTAATGTTTTTAGTAAGCAATCATAACAAGTTCTTTCCAAGCATTTTTCGGAATAGCGATCGCAAGCAAGTATTTGTAGTAAAGTTTGGAAGTTTCTGCAAGCAAGGATTTTGGCATTAAACAATGCAGAAAGCTTTAAATCAATATTTTCATGTATTATACACGCACATGTGTCCCGATCCGAAAGTTTAGGTGGGACGACCCAAAATGGACGTAGACGACAGAATAGAGCGTACCCAATCGTGATTTTTCCCGATTGCCGGAACTTTTTGTGCAGATTTTTTAACGAATCTGAGAGGTAACGCTTCTGTTTTTTTACACTATTACGGATGACATACTCCTTCTTTCCAGCCGCTTGACGACTATTACTGTCATCTTCATAAAAACTATGAACTATATCTTGTACTCTCAGTTTAGTTTTCTTAGCAATCGACCCTGCTTTGTTATGTCCCATTGTTTTATATGTAATACCTCTTTTGTTAAACCTCCACAGTTTATATTTGTCAACTATTTTACCGCCGATGAATCGTTTGAAATTTAGTCTGTCTGTGTGAGTTTTTGATTGAGAAAGATTTTCCAGAATTTGTGTCTGTATCACTTCGCCAAATAGAGCTTTCTTGACCAGTTCCTTCTTTCGGTTGGGGTCTTCTGTCATCAGTTCGATTTTACTTTTAGGTGTAAGAGTACTATTTTTTCTCTTCATTTTGTCTTTTAATCTTCTATTCTTCTGTCGTTGGCAGTTAATCTTTGATTTTAATTCCGAAATAATTTTATCCTTCTTCTTAATCTCTTTAAGTCTTAATCTTCTTTGCCTTCTCTAGCCTCTTTCTGTCTGCGATTTTCAATAATATTTTGCCGGGGATTATTAGGATCCGGAGCACCCCTTTCCGCAAGAACAGGGGGATGCACTTCGTCATCGGATGTAGGTGGTGTATTTTTCCTTACATAAGTATTAGTTATATCGATCATTGCCTGTTTTTTCCTGTAATCAGATGAGTATTTTTTCCAACTCTTTCGAGTCTTCCGTCGCTCACGAGAAGTCATGGATTGAATACATTTTCTCTGCCCTTTTTCCTTCTTTTTTAGGTACTTTAACCTTTCCTTCTCTTTATATTCGGCTAATTTTATAGGATCACTTTTAATTTTAATCAACCGAGCCTCAGCAGCTTCTCTCTTTTTTTGCAAAATTTCTGCTCTCGTCAATTTTGTACTTTTTCCGTGTGGCATCTTGTCCTATAACAATTAAAATATTGAAATAGAACAACAAAATTGGTTGCTATGATAAAACACTTGCTTGACATTAGTTGCTTAGTGTGATCATCAGTCCCTTGTCGTGACGTCAGTCCCTTGTCACTTTTACTGTCAAGGGACTGACGACAAGGGACTGATGATTTTCATGTAAAACATGCAATATCTTTTGATTGAAACGAGATACTGTTTATCTAGTTCTCATACAATTTGAGCCACACAAAAGACATTGAAATAAAATATGATCAAAAACAACTACCAATAAATTACAACAAAACTACTCACCAAGGGACTGAGATGTTGACTGTCCCAACACGTGTTCTCGACACAAGCACGGCACTACCAATGAATTCAAATTGGCTGACTCGCAAAGACCAACATTCACCGTTAGCGCCAAGTGATTGGTTCATGTTAAACAGATCTTTAGGTTTTGAACCTTGTAAACTACCGCGAATTTCAAAATTTCATATACGACAAGGGACTGATGCCCGATGTTGAGTACGCTACTCCAACTAAGAAAATATTGTCATTCATTTATTTAAATTTAAATTCTATTGATTACTTACACTTCATACAGCATCCTAAAATATATTGAAACTCAAAGTAGCTGTATAAACCTAATAGTTTGAAAAATATGATCATCTTCATGTGAAAATATGTAATGGTGACACGACAGGGGACTGACATTTTAGACAAGTAAGGACGATTTGATCAAATGATTTCAATTTAATTCACAATATTTGGTATTATGTCCTTATAGTACTTGTTTTTCTGTATCGTTTATCAGTGAGAATTATTAAATATACTTGATGGTTGTCCAAATTACACATGAACACATCAAGTTACCCGAGTTTTGTAGAAGTACCCATATTACGAAGTAACGGACCAGGTATTTGGTGTTTCGATTTTGAAATTTGTCAGCGTACCCAGCAACAAGGAGTATTAATTCACAACGGATTCTTCTTAGAGATAGACTTGTTGTCAAGCTGGTAATTCTTTGTGGTGATTTGTCTAAGGTTTATAATACCTTAGATTGGAACCGTAACGCAGGTATGTCTAATATTTATATGGGTAATTCTCATTTCGGAGGTCGAAAATTAGTGATTTCGTGAAAACGTCTTTTCATTATGAATTATGGTGGATTTTTCGAGTTTAGGTGTCACTCTATATGAAAAAAATAGTCGCTGAGCTAAAAAAAAAAAAATTAAAAAAAATTAAAAAAAAAAAATAATTAATAATAAAAAATAAAAAAAATAAAATAATATAAAATAAGCATTCAACAAAGCCATACTCATATATTGTAAAATTGTCACTTCTATGGGTCAATGGTCAAATCCATGGATAGATTTTTTATCCACGGAGCCATGGAAGTGACTCCACGAAAGTGACATTTGATGTATTAAAATTTAAAAAACATGACCTCTAAATCAGACATTTAGTTAATGACTTGGCATTGTGTTTATCATGCAAAAACACAATTCAATCATATATTCAAAGTTTGATCAATGAAAATTACATATCTTAAAACAGCTGCCACGGAAGTGACGGTTATGCTCGACGAGTTGTGAGAATAAAAATTTAAGTCAAATTTTCTTCTTGTGATTACGACGTCGGTATAAATGGACCGTTGGCTTATGATGGCGGGTCAGTACTTTGTCTATAGCCATTTGGGTTAGGTTCCCCGCGTAATAGTTTTTCAAATAAGAGGGGTGTGACATAGGTCCATCGAAGTGACAAAAAAATTGGTCACAAACTTTGATATGCCGGTTCATATTAAAATCTGTGTAACTTTGGACATTATATTGCTTTTTTTAATGAGTTATTTATCGCAGTTGATATTGGCTCGCTTTTAAAGTGAATATTATAAAGAAATAAAGACTTTTGATTTTTTTTCTCCATCAAAGCGGGGAAGTCACACCCATGGAAGTGACATTTTTTATGCTTTGACGCTTAATAAAAACTTAACTGTGAGGCTTATTTACATAAATTTAGCTTGAGAGGATAGTATTTCATCTATATTTTACTAAAATAAAGAACCAATCTCATAATTAAGTACTAAAGTTTAAAAAAATGGTGTGCACGCAGATTTTTGTCGAAAATGAGAATTACCCATATACAAATACTTTCGAGTGAACAAAAGATTAGGAAGAAATCCCGCTCATGAATCATTGTCGAGATGGATTCCAACATGAAACCAACAACGTCCGTGGACTCCTTAGATAATGTAAGTTTTTGATGGTCAGCATTGAATTTTCTTATACAATCGTGCAGAAATTGAATATGCATCAAGAGATTAGGTAGAGTCTAGCGCCAAGTGCATTATTATTTATTTCTCAGATATCAGACATGGAGCTTGATTTTCCACGTGTTAATTTTCTTCCACTAAGGCGCGTTGAGGCTGCCCTCGAGACGTTGCAGGTCGAAGATTCTAGTCAAAGCGTGGCTTCGTCTCGTGAGTATTAAAAAAAATATCACCGTAAGCAATGGCTAGCTGTTAATTTTATCATTGTACTGTAATTTACAGAAGCGGTGCAGCAGCCATGCGAGGACTTATCGGGGCAAGCAGCACCAGAGCCACGTAACCTGCAGTTACCAAATGATCCACCTCGCCACGGTATGGATTAAAATATATTATTCACTTGTATCTCCATTCTATTTTGATCCAATATTTTGCTATTGCTTCACCTCCTTTTTCATGGAAGTTGGTGCATACCATGAGTACTCGAAGCAAAATTGATTAACATACACCGTTCTGTAAGGAATATAAAACTTTGCTCGTGTTTGCTTTCAAATAGTATGCACTCACTTTAACTTAGCTATATTTTCCCATATGTCCAATTGATCCAATATACATGTTTTCAACTAAAACTTAAACGTAAATAGCTGCCTCTAAATCATGTACTGACTGCATTGTATGGTTCAATTTCTAGAAGAACTGCCACCTCAGCGGCCAAATCATGCTAGGGAGATCAATTTGCCGCCAGGCGACGGTGATCATTATAATAGAGCCAATCGAGGAGCTGGTGGTATGTTTACAATTTTATATTGCGATTGTGATTCCATTTATAACCAATACTTTTTGTTTTCTTGAACTATGTTCTTCTTATGTACTTTGTTTTGTATTTCACTGTATTATTCTAATATGTCACCTTTTTTGTAATATTTCTTGAAATCTCAATGTGATTTGATTATTTTCAGACAATAATAACAGACGCCACCAGCGAGCCGGTCGTGGCATCAGACGGCGTGGAAACTATTATAATTATCACCAAGGCCGCCAACAAAATTTAATCTCGTTTTTATTCAACATGGCTAATCATGCCTATCAGCCAGAGGGTGGTGGTAGGCAGTTCCGCCATGCTAGAAGATACAATAATAGAAGAGGCGGGCGAGGCCAGGGGGGTAGGGGTTGCGGCGGACAAATGGGTCACCCCTAGTTTTTATTTGCTCCAAAGCCGTATATTTTTTTAGTTTATTTTAGTGACGCATTATCAATAGTACACTCAGTGAAGGTTTGAATTGAATGAACTCTATGCGGCGGAACAAATACTCAGTTGCGGCAATTGAAACTGGTTGTTGCAATGGAATATTCTGTTATACGAATGAATATTTCATTGCAACAACAAGTATCAATTGCCGCAACTGAGTATTTTTTCTGCCGCGTTGAACTCATTCAAATGATCCCTTCTCTGAGTGTGCTATTGGTATCAGAGTGTTTTTTAAAAAAAAATATATTTTTAATTTTTCATGCTCCAAGCGCTCAAAACTTGGGTTTTGATAGAAAAAAAAATCTGTGCAATCACCAAGTTCTGTAAATGAAGCGGAAGCTGCCGCTCATTGGACTTTTCTAATTGTACCAGCTAAGTAACGTCTATGACGAACTTTCTGGAAGAAAAAGTTTGAGACCTTCAGGATTATATTTTGAGTTAGAAGAAAAGTGTTCATTAAATGAACAAATTTCTTTATTGCACAATTTTAATTGTTCATAATAACCGTTAAAAATAATTAGAATTTTACATCATTTTTGTCTTCATTTTCCATCATAATTTCTCTGATGAAAATTTTTTTTTCTCAATTTGAAATACAATTCCTGTGGTCTCAAATTTTTTTTCCAAAAAGTTTGTCATAGACGTTGATGGGCTGTTATAACTAGAAACGTCCAATAAGCGGTAGCGTCCGTTTGATCTATTGAGCTCGGTCAGTGCAAAGATTTTTTCCTATGAAAACTCAAGTTTTGACGTTTTGGAACATGGAAAATCGATTTTTTTTTTTTTTTAAACAAGTCAATTTTACTTTTTATTGACGATCAATAGTGCACTCAGAGAGAGGAACCATTGGATAAACTCAATGCGTTAAACCAAATACTCAGTTGCAGCAATTAATACTTGCTGCTGCGACGGAGTATATTGTGTTATGCGAATGAATATTCCATCGCAACAGCATAGATTAGTTGCAACAACCGAATGTTTATTTTGATGCATTCATGCTTTTTTCAAGTTCTTCTAATGGTTCCTTTCTCTGAGCGTACTATTGATAAGATTATATTAAAATAAAGAACGAAAGTTTAGGACGAGTGATAATAATAATAATAATAATACAAATTAAGTTTTCAACCGACTTAATTTTACTTTTGAAAATTTGAATAGTAATTTAGTAATTTATATATCTGTTATATGCATATTTATTTATATATATATATATATAATATATATATAAATTGTTTTATTTAAATTATTTTCATAGGTATAATATACATAAATAATTTTATCTACAGAAAAAAAGATCAGAAATTATTCAGATGATATTCTTGATCGTTGATCTTCATAATTATTATTATTATTATTCTTATGATTATTATATACTCACATATGCTTATATTATATCGAAAACTTATACGATACTGTACTCAGGGTTGTGAAAATTGTAATTGAGAGTATCATTTTTGATAGAGTATCATTACTGTACAAAAATGTTCAACTACATAATACGAATGTTATGAATAATCGATTCGGTTATCGTATTACTGAAGTAATTGATGGCTCACAACTCTGACTGTACTACTAAATTCAATTCAAATGGTATTGCTGTTGAAATAAAACCGCATAGAAAGAATCCTTCCTCAGTTAGAAAGACGTGATTCAAATTTGGTTCGCCTCGTCCGATAAATTCTCCTATAGTTTAAAACCACTTAGGTTGTCACTCTGTTTCCTCGACATTATTTCTTATTACGACGAAGCGTGTTTTTAAAATATAATTACTCTTTGTGAAGTGTCGATGAGATGAATCTATGACTCTCATGCTTTCGTGATCACATTGAATTTTGCTTATATAAATAAAAATTTATCTCACATATCATGTTATTTTGTATGCTATTGTTTTATTTATATTTCCCTGACAAAAAAGTGGTGATTCCTATACTTTAGTGAATGATGGGGACATATGTCTAGATACAATTCATTAAAAGTAAAAATAAAAAATATCAAAATGGCACGGTACAAAAAGTAGTGAAATCCCCCAAAAAGCACCTCACGTGCAAAAACCGTGCGCCAAGTACATTGATGTGGTCATCACCTCAAAAAAATTTACCACCCTCAAAAAAAGTATTTAAATCATCTATCTTCTTCAAAAAAAAGTATTGAAATCAGACACTACCGCCAAGTTCGTATAGCGTCATATTTTTTTTTTCTATTTTACTCCGAGCATTTGTTTTATGATATTTACATTTTCTAAAATTGTCAATTAGGTCTCCTATATCAGACTTTTATAGCCTTCTCGTCTTAATACGTAGAACCATTGATATAGTTACAGGCAATCGACGCTTCCATTAGTGCACTGCATTGGTGTTACCAGAAAACATAGAAAAGTAAAAATAAAAAAATTTTAAAAACAAAATTGGAGTACGTGGTACTTGGCGGGCCTTTTGTAGGCAAGCACGAGGAAGCAGCAATCGAACCACGTCAATAATCCTGTAGTGATATAAAATATTGGCATTGGAATGCCTCATCTGCCACTAAAACATATGGCATTGGTTCTCCATGCGGAATAATAGGCGATGGGACAGGTACATAAATTTCATTGTGCTGGAATCGACTGCCCATTATTGAGTTTGAAAAGACTCCTCCATCGCTCTGTCGGCCTTCCGCACCTATGTCGACGAGCAGAAATCTGTATGTCGCTGACGTAACAGCCATTAGATGAATGCTGTGGTGCCCCTTATAATCGTAAAAGGTGGAGCCTGCGTGTGGTGGTGCCTGTAAATGCCAATTTCTAAAAAGTATGTACTACTTAGTTGAGGTCTTTACTATACAGTATTCATGAATCCATAAACTGACGTTTATGTTGACATGCTTCCCATCAACAGCGCCAATGCAGTGTGGAAAATTCCAAAGATTTTGGGATTCTCTCGAGACTTCTTTCCACCCAATTTCTGATGGTGTGAACAGCTCATTCTGTAGACTTTCCCACAATGCCGTACATGTCTCTGATATTACTAATGACACTGCACTACGTCCCACCCGAAACGCGTAGGCTATTGACGACATGGAATCCCCCGTTGCTAAAAACCTGAGCGTCATGTACAATCGGTCACGGTAAAAAATTGGTTCTCTGTAGTGTGTTGGTATCTTTTCGATTCTCGGCCCAACTTTGTGGAGTAAATTATCGAACACAGCGAGTGTCATACGGCTGTATTGAAAATGCACTTCGGTGTCGGCAAGCCTCATTTCTTCAATGAGGTGATGGCCATCTCCTTGCTCCTGCCGAAGTTGATTAATTGGATGGACCCACCAACGACGTTGTCGTCGTTTTTGACATGCATTTTTATCGTTCCGTACTATTCTTGATGCTACTGCTATTAATAAATATTTCGTACGCTGGTCGAGTACTGTTCGTTTAAAATACAACGCTAATAAGAATAAACGCTTACGTTCGTCGTTGATTGTATTCATATTATATAATAGGTTAAATTACTTTCATCTACTTTTGATATTTTCAATGACACTTCGCTGGTAAAACAATGCACTGATTGCATAAAAAATCGCTATGGTGTGAACAAGGAAAATTACATTTTCATTCGCTCGCCGCACGCCGCTCACCGCTCACCACTTCGCCGCGCTGGTGTGTAGGGGCCATAACGCGAGGCCTAAGCCTTCGCGGCTAACTTCGCTCAGGGTACTCCAGGAAAGGTATTTTCTACCATATTTCATGCACAAGATAAATATAGCATACTAAATCAGAAACAAAGCCATACGAGAAGCGATAAGCAATAAATTATAGCCAAAAAGCAGTAAAGATCTACGTAACTCAGCCAGACTCGAGGTTGTTCGATAAATTATTGCAGACCATAGACCAAAGACGAGCTTCTTAGCTCAATAGACAAAAACGAGCTTCTTAGCTCAATAACCAAATTAACTAAACAGACTTTTATCCGAACTACCTCGTGCCTTCACAGAAAGAATCAAGACCTTACCTTAATTGGCTTCATTATAAAACACAACACTATTTTAATTATACTCGATATTTCGAAAGATGCAATATACGATACGATAGGTGAGTGCTGAAGATGCGTAGCGTAGACTGGAGCGAAGAAGTAGGCCGAACAGCCAGTGTATCGTCCTTATATAGTCGTTCTTTTCTTCCACCAATGCATCCTTCAGATTTAGCGTGATCACGTGACATATCGGTATTCTAATTGGTTCGCGTAACGACAGTTTTGCCGAACGTAAAATAGGAGAAATCTATCCCACCCCTGCCGCTGCTTATACCGCTCCTATTACACAGACACTTTGTGTTCGTCGAATATTGAAGGGGCTGCCCATGGACAGTGACTAGAGCTAGGATGATAAGGTTGATCGTATTTATATTTAATATGCCTAGTTGTTCCAATGGCCATGACCTTTGACTTATCTGCGTTGAATAGTAGCCCTTTCTCAAGCGCCCATGCGTAGAATCATCGTTGACCTGTCGTATACCAGGTTCGAGTTGCGATGGTGCACAATGTAGATAGAAGACCGTGTCGTCCGCGGAGATACTGTGATTGCAGTGCTGTATCCTTTTCCTGAGTTCTGAAACATAAATTGAGAAAAGGATGGGTCCAAGTACTGAACCCTAAAGAACTCCATTCTCGACCTGAAGCCAATCAGAAATATTCTCCCGTCCGTCCCGCACTGCCTGTTTTCTGCCAATGAGGTAAGAGCATAGCCATCTGAGGGCAGAGTTTGAAAAATTTAGCTCCCTGAGTAGCGAGAGTAGCACGTCATGTCGAACTCGGTCGAAAGCTTTCGAGAAATAGAAGAAGACCTCCCACAGTTACCATTCTAAGATCTGCAGCCTTGCGAATATCGTCCGTCAACCGGAGTAGCGCAGTGTGCGTGCTGAAACCCTTTCGATACGCTGATTGAAAGGGATCTAGGCCATTTTTGTCGAGGAATTCCATGATTTGCAATGTTAACCAAGTGTCCCCCTTACTGTCGCCGTCCGCTACGTGGCGCTGGGAGTACTGAGCCCTGCTGGTGGGCGTGGTTAAGTCGAAAAATATTTAAAAAGTGATGACATAACCTCGAACGCCCGCCGAATAACCCGAATAACCGAATAACCTAAGAAATACCAATAATTAACAATGTCTATTTTTCATTATATATGTCGGCGCAGTAATGGCAAAAGCCCAAAATATTCCCCCACGCGCCTGATCCGATATAAAAGACGGTGAAACGTTAGTTTCAGGCTCAGAGTACAGTCCGAGCTCGAACGGAAAACGGCTCAAACCTGTAGCGCCAGGGGCTCTGAGTCCACCGGACAAATAGTTATTGTCGTAAAAGCCTTTTTGTTTCATTTCTCCAAAATACACTGTTCTTTTCAATAAATTACCTTTTGCTTTAAATACGAACGGATCACTATGGACCCCTCGCGACCCCCCTCTCCTCCTGATCCGACATATATTAAGGCCCATTCTTAGTCGCCCACCTCCTTTCCATACAATGTAACGAAAAACGGGCGCGGGAGACACATTTCGATTAATATCCGAGCCCAGGCGTCGAAAACGCAAAAAAGGCCAACGTAGCGCGAATTCTATTTCAATTCCAAACACATACGTCCAAAAAAATTTTCGTTTCATGCGAAAATAGAGCCAGCGTTTGGTTATTTCTTTTTTCCATTGTCTAAATGGTTTTTCATTGTCCTTGGCTTTAGACAATGGAAAAAAGGAATAACCAAACGCTGGCTCTATTTTCGCATGAAACGAAATTTTTTTTGGACGTATGTGTTTGGAATTGAAATAGAATTCGCGCTACGTTGGCCTTTTTTGCGTTTTCGACGACTGGGCTCGGATAATAATCAAAATGTGTCTCCCCCGCCCCTTTTTCGTTACATTGTACGGAAAGAAGGTGGGCGACTAAGGATAGGCCTTAATAGTTGGATCCAATGTGAGATGCAGTATCGTTTTTAATTTCAATTTTCAAATTCGTATTTACGTGATAAATAGTATAATCTACTGTCTAATATTGAAGTAAATGACCGAATCACTTTATTAAAAACAAAATTTCAACGGGAAATAAATATTGGGGAAGGATTTTGTTATTAAAGTTGCAACCATCGCACGTTGTAAGATATGTCATATTTATTGTTGTTATTACAGAATATAACACTCTCTGTGCCCATCGTACATCAAGTGATATAGTATTTTGCAGTTTTTTTAATTTGTTGATTCATTTTCTTCTGTTCGGAATTTGACATCTTGCAATGTTGTCGCATACGTGTTTGTATGAAGAATTGAACTATTCGTGGGATCATATCATCCATATGAATAGCGCACGGAAACGTGAAAAGCTCAAGTTTGAGAGCGTCAGTCAAAATTTCTTCAAACACGTATGGCGAGTTACAGTGTTTGATAAACAGTTCTTCGAGAGCCTTTATAAAATTATACAAATTCACACTTGGGTGCACAAAGCACTTATGGTTTTCGACCGAATTAGCCAGGAGAGCTGCTGGTTGCGTACTATATGTCACCGGATTCATAAGGGCTTTGTTGCATGCCTCGCACTTGACAAGTTTCGAGACATGATGTGCAATATGGCCCGTGAAACAATAAATCATACAATCAATCACCTCGGGCAAACTGTAATCGTGCTCGAAGTGGTCTTCGAAATCCCAATTTTCGAGTTTGATGGCTTTGTCAATTTTGTTTTTGACCGTTAGGTACAGGGATTTGGAGTCATCCGGATTATTATAGATGATTTTGAGTTCGGTAAGGGATATTAATGGCTCATGAGGTTCGTTCGCAGTTATACTACAATTGCCACTAGCCGGAGGCTTCAGTATACCAAAGAGTGAAAGTATTTTATAGATTTGCAGGAAAGTGGAGTAGCAGGATGATCGTTAGAGCCCCCAACTTGACGGACACAGCCAAAAAATCTCTATAGCAGAAAAATAGTCAATACTGTCGACTTGGGTCTTTCCGACCCACATAATGACTGCGACGACGTGGCCTCTACGACATTATCGTACATCTGTAATAATATTGAAGCAAACATTATTTGTGACTTCATGTTATTCGATATTATCTTTAGCACAAAAAAAGCATAACTTACCTTATTAGAAACACTCTCGGATATACTGCTGCAGGAATCTTGACGATCTTCACACAGACTTTGGGAACATGACACCTCGATATCTTCAAGATCTTCGGTCCAAGGAAATACTGTTGGAATAGTCCCAGAGCGCAGTCGTGGTACTTTCAACTGTGACTTTATAGAAAAGAGGATGTTTAAAATGAAAATTTGTGATCATATCACACATATTAGAGGGAAAATCATACTTACCACGCCAAGCACATTACCGTTGGCATCTGTGATCTCTCTTCTCCACATAACCTGACTTTTCAGAAAATGTTTTTCACATAGAGAATGTTTAGTAGTTAGTAAAATATCTTTTCTTCGGCAAGCAGCTTGCCACTTATTCCTCATGCACGGGTCTGTAGGCACGCGAAATAAGGACACTTTTGCGGGATTACTAGTGTATCCCGATGTACAACCTAGCACAATGCACCGAGGCATTTTATTGTATACGTATCAAATTGTCTTCACTTTTTTACCAATTTATTCGGGTTATTCGGCAGGCGTTCGAGGTTATGTCGGCTGGCTTTTACATTTTTTAAATATTTTCCGACTTAACCACGCCCACCAGCAGGGCTCAGTACTCCCAGCGCCACGTAGCGGACGGCGACAGTAAGAGGCCGGCTACAACTAGAGCCTGTCACGGGGCTGACTTTGGGTAAGAGAGAGAGTAAGACTGAGAGTAAGAATAAGCTTTATTTGGCGCTCTGGGACAGGTCCCCTCAAGCGCATCACCGATACAGCAGTAAGAAAATCATACAGGTAATTAAGGGGGGGGTAGGGTATTTTCAGTGAAAAAAAGGCATATTTTTGAGGATTTTTCGAGGCGATATCAATAGCGATAATTTCTCAAATCTTTTTCCACATAATAGCAGTACATTTTAAGAAAATTCTGGTGAATTTTTATGGAAAAAAATTAACAATCAAACGATTGGCAGGAAATCTCCGGCGACGTTTCGCAAAAAAGTTTATTTGCCGTGCACGGGATTTCTCGAAGTAGGATCATCTGAAACCAAAAATTTCAACGGCATTCGTTAGAGGAGATGTTTTTCGAGGTAACGCTGAAGGGATTTTTTTTTTTTTCTATTTTTAAATTTTCGGCGTCACTTTGAAGTAAAAAATGCGATTTTCGCTGAAAAAATCAGCCTATTTGTTATTGTAAAATTGATAATTTTCAAAAAAACCAAAAAAGCTCTCGGCGTTACCTGATGCATTATATGAAGAAGCACTGTGCAAAATTTCAGAACGATCGGTCAATTAGTTCTTGAGTAATCGTGTGCACCGACTTTGAAAATTATGTTTTTCAGAAGAACGCTTTAAAGTTTTGCACAGTAGATAATGCGGAGTAAAATACTATAATTCTTTTATACTCACACTGAGTCATCTATCCCAGGTCCATAGAGAAAATCGCTTTCATCTAGGAGGTCGAGAGCATCCTTTTGACCTTGTCTACGCAATCGTCTCTCTTCTTTGCTGTTAAGAGCCGCTTGCTCCTCTGCTCTTGCAATGCGCAAGTCGTCGGCTTGACGCGCCCATTCATGAGAACTGGGGCCTGTACTGATTCCCATCTCACGCATGAAGGATAATAATGCAAAATTACCTTCATTGAAGGTACATGCAGCAACATGAGCTGCGATTTCGACAATAGTAGCGGTGCCACTAACAGATTTTGGTGACATTTTCCAGATGAGCTGGTTCAAACTCTCGTTATTATTTTGCGTGAACCCACCGAGACATCTTTGCAAAAGAGCATCCTTGCTCAGGTCCACGTAAATTGGCTTCATAGCTTCGATAACGTTATCAGGAAGAGCTGTATAACTATGTTTGAAAGATTGCAGCGTACCAGCAGCAGCAGCTCTTTGCCACTCGCACCAGGACTCTTCACCGCTCGGGCATTTTTCGTGCTCTGGCTTTTGGTCGGTCGAACTGTAGTGATAGTACGTGGCCCATATATCATTTCGCATCTTCTCAATAGAATCGCAGTTACGTCGAATAGCTAATCCATAATAAACAGTCAACTTGTCTATCATTTTAGCAGTTAGTTTTCCTTTTCCAGAGAGGCTTTTTCTTTTTACGGTCTTCCCAGTCTTGGTTGTAGTATCGACGACGCTTGATTTCACTAGTCCACGCAGACGAGTACCCATGCGTTTCTGAACGTGTCCGATGCATTCCTTTTTATTAATTACGAAATCTTCACCGTAAGGTTTTGCATTAATTATGCCAGTGTAGGTCTTGGAGTCACCGTCCCCGATATAATTACGATATTTCACTCCGAAATTCGACATCGACCTTTTGAACAACTCTACGATTGCTGAAACTTCCATGTTGCCTGAGGGCCCAGTGTGGTTGGCTTTGCAACTGTTAGTACTCACATGCTCCTCGTGCCATTCTTCGTATTCTGCCGAGTCTAATCTGCTCTTCCAAGTTTTGCAGTCATGGCAGTATAAACTTTTAACAAAAATATCAAATACCTTTCCAGTATGGTGTCCGATGAGCGAAGCAACGCCGTATAACGAACAGTAGCCTCTCTTCTTCCACGTACCATCGCCTGACACAGTCAATTCAGGGACTTCTCGATTACCTCATTCTGATTCACTCATTGCATCTTTTTCCTCCTTTACTGCAGATGTGAAAAATTTCTTGGCAACTTTTTTGACAGATTTACACATCTCACTCATGTATGAATTATACGTCGTTTTGGCAATAAAGGTACTGGCTAAGTCCATTAGACCACAAAACTTATTACAACCAGCTAAACCCAAGCCTAACACTCGCATCGCGTATGTAAATCGATAATTCACATCGTATCCACGAGAATTTATTCTCTCACTTGATGGAATGTAACGAGGATTTTTACACTTTTCACATGTTACTTTCACACTGAATCCGAGTCCTTCCTTCTTGCACGATTGAAACGATACTTTTCCACTACACTCTGCACATTTTACTAAAGTAGCAATTGATGAAAATACAAGTACAAAGTCTACTATTCTATAGTGCATTTCAAGATCTTCCTCAATTTCTTTATTTGATGAACTCCTGATTTTTTTTGATGACGCGCTACTAGTTGCTACTTCGTCCTGATTGCGCTTTTGAGGAGGAACAATCTTCTTCGGTCGATACAGCGACGCACCACTCTCCTTGCGCTCACTTCTGCTGACTTTTCGAGGCATTTCAACAATGATTTAGTCCAAACACAGTGTAAAATACACGAATTTCCGAACGAATGTGAATGAAAACAGAGACAAACTCTAAGCGTCTTTAGCGACTGTTCGGCATGGCATACAATAACCGGCGGAGTATATTCACATGCACCGAATATCAAGTAGCGTTAGCGTATAAAGTCGGGCGGAGCAACGGATACGCTAACGCTCATAACTTCGTCAATTTTGCTCCGATTTACTTGAAATTTCAACACAATATTCTTGAAATGTTATATATTCATTTAAAAAAATTTAAAAAAAATGCCGAAAAAAAAGTGAAAATACCCTACCCCCCCCTTAAGTAGTAACAATAACAATAATAATTAAGTAGTAGCAATAATAATTACCATAAGTATACCGCGAGGACCAGGTGAAAGAGAATGGTCCGTCCGCCCCGACACCCTATATTTCGTATTTTCATGGGGATAGCCACTCGTTGCGCTGAAAAATCCCTAGGGTGATTTTGGCGCGCGGTCGATGCAACTCGGCAGCCATTGTTGATAGAAGCCGGCTGACTGTCAATACATCGCGGAAGGTAGACGTGTGGGGTTATGTTCGTTTATTTGAAGCAAATGATAAATGAAGTGAATAAAACCTACGTGAACAAGCTATGAATATTTATGAAAAATCGATCAATCAGTTTTGAATGATATCTATCAACGAATTAACCTCAGCTGTAACCGGAAATTAATTAAAATTAAAGAGTTCATCGAGAAGAACCAATTTAAACGAAATTATTAATTGTATCCTGGGGTTGAGGCTTCAATAAATTGAACTAGGTAAGGGAGAAAAACTTTCTTGAAGCTGAGTAAAAGTTCATTCAATGCATAACAAGGATAATTGTCATGTTGTAATAAATTAGTCTTCGTTACAGTCATTTAAAACTGATTGATCAATTTTTGATAAATATTCATAGCTTATTCACGTAGGTTATATTCACTTTATTTATCATTTGCTTCAAATAAACGAACATAACCACACATGTCTACCTTCCGCGATGTATTGGCAGTCAGCCGGCTTCCATCAACAATGGCTGCCGAGTTGCATCACCCTAGGGATTTTCAGCGCTACGACTTACGGGTGGCTATCCCCACGAAAATACGAAATATTAGGTGTCTGGGCGGACGGACCATTCTCTTTCACCCGGTCCTCGCGGTATAAAGAAAGGAAAGAGTAAAATTAGATTATATGATATAAAAAAAATTAGATAAGATAAAAGAATACAAGTGAGAACAGGAATTTAGTCTGCAGACAAGTTCAAAGGAGTACCCCCATTTGGTGACGTGGCTATAGGGAAAACTGCAGAAAAACCTATGCCGGGTACAGCAAAAAAAAAAAAAGAACAAGAAAAAGAAAAAGGACCTCAGCTCGCTTCTGGGCATGAGCCAGTATATGCCAGTTTGAAGAGGTGTGTAAAGAGTTTGGCTCTGAATGAACTGAGACTCTTTATGTTTCGAATTTCCGTGGGTAGTGAATTCCAGAATAGTGGTGCTGCTGATCGAAAGGACTTCTTTAACAGTTCGGTTCTACAGATTGGCACAATAAGATGGTAAGTTTGTGCTCTTGTGTCGCGTGATAACGTCCGATCCTTGAAGACAAGATACTGCGATAGGTACTGGAGCATACGCTCCCCAAGGACCACAGAGCACAAATTCAAGATTTACAAAATTACAAAATTACAAAATTACAAAATTACAAAATATACGAAAATTACAAAATTGAAAGAAAAAATTCAGGTTAATGCGGAAATAAGAAATAGATATAAGGATGGCAGAAAATAAAATAAGTATAACAATTACAAAAATTACAAAATTACATAATTACAAAATCACAAAATCCGGGTTCATGCACAAGATACGAAATAGAAGTAAGAATAGAAGAAAATAAATAAAATCAAAGAATCAAAGTAAAGTAAGGTAACAAAGCAAGTGCGAAATGTAAGTAAAATAGGAAAGTGTGAGGACTAAACGAATACAATGAAAATAAAAGTAAAACGAATACAATAGAAATAAAAGTAAAATAACGGCAAGTAGGATATGAAAATAAAAACTAAATGTAAGTAAAAATAAAATTAAAAAATTAAAAATTAAAAATAAAAATAAAAATAAAATAAAAAATTACAAAATAAAAATAGAAATAAGAATAAGACAGACGAACTGCTTTGTCTCAGCTATCCCTTAAGCTAAAGCTAAACCTTAACCCTAACCTAGACCAGGCTGACGAGCCTCCCGCTCCTCCTCGGACAAAAAAAAGCGCAAAGAAAGATTTTTAAAACTGGCAAGCGTAGCGGCTGAGGTGACTTTAGGAGGCAGAGAGTTCCAGACATGAGTCCCTACCACCAGTAAGGACCGCTAAAAGAAAACGGTCCGAGAAGCGGGTACAGAAAGCGTGTCCGTCCGGGTCGGGTCACGGCGTGAAGCCAAATTCGGCCTGAGACGGAGCTGAGCGCCGAAAAGCCCAGACTCACTGAGACAAAGCGCCCTATAAAACAAACACCCAATGAGGTACTTGCGCCGAGTACAAGGGGTTAACCAGCCAAGACTGCGCCGATGGGCAGAAATATGCTCAAACCGCGGGAGCTTCAAGAGGAACCGCACGCAATTGTTCAGAGCTACGAGAAGCTTACGCGCTAACCCGTCCGACAGATTGGTGAGTGCCGCAGTACAGTAGTCGAAATGGGGAAAGACCAGGGCGATAACCAGGCGACGCTTTAAGGCCAGGCTAAGGTGGTTGTCATTCATACGTAGCCTATACAACGCGCTAGAACTCCTCTTGCACACATGTGCAACGTGCACGGACCAAGAGAGATTACTATCCAGGTGGACACCCAGATAGCAAAAAACAGGCACGAACTCAATCGGCTCACCACAATGTTCAGGAGACGGAAGCGAGGTGAAATTAAGACCAGGGAGAAGAGCAGGGGACCCAAAACACTGCCCTGCGGCACACCGGAATTAAGAGGCAGCCACTCAGAGAGCCCATCCGCACCATCGTAAACCGCTTAAAGATGGCCACTAAGGTAAGAATGGAACCAGCTGAGGGCATTAACAGAGAAATGAAGGCCCTGAAGCTTACGGAGCAGCAGAGTGTGATCGACTGTATCAAATGCCTTCGTAAGATCGAAAAACACCACGATAGTTTCCATCCGCTCGTCGACACCCAGCCGTATATCGTCAGTCAGACGCAAGACAGCAGTCTGAGTCCCCGAGCCCTTGCGAAAGCCAGTCTGATGCGGATCAAGGTAGTTGTTCGCTAAAAGGAACTCGATGGCCTGATCAAATACAACCCGTTCCAGCACTTTCGAGATTGGGCAGAGAAGTGATATGGGCCGAAAATCTGCGTACGGGTCAGCGTTACGAGCTTTCGGTATCGGCCTTACAAATGAATATTTCCATAACGACGGAAAGACACCATTGCATAACGAAGCGGAGAAAAGCAATGTGATCAAGGGCACAAGCAGCGGAATAAAGGCCTTGTATGTTTGGATAGGCAGACTATCGGGGCCATGCGCTCTCGCCGTCACTCTGGCCAACGCAGCGGATACCTTAAGGGCGTCCGGACGCGAGAAGGAGAAAGACTCAACATCCTCAGAGCAAAGAGGGATGAGGGCTTCTTCAAGACTACCCAACGGATCGCAAGAGAATACCGAGACGAAGTGAGAGTTCAGCGACGCCAAAGACAGATGAGACGGAAGCACACGACCAGCCGATTTACATTTGGTCAGCCCGAGCCTATCAATCTCACGCCAGAAAACACGGGAGTTACCAGCGGCAGTAAACTTAGATGGAATGAAATCAGACTTAGCTGCACTCATTCTCCGCTTTACATCACGACGAAGCAAGACATACCTTGCGTGTAGTATAGGCGAGCGCCGGCGCTTAAAAGACCTAAAACAGGAATCCCTATCACGCATGGCGCAACGCAAGTCAGAGGAAATCCACGGTGCAGGTGGGCGCTTCACTATAACCTCCTTAGAGGGAACGAACGACTCGACTAACAAGGGAACCCCGCCAAGTGTCCCCCTCCGATTTCAACGAAACTTTGGGAGATTGTAGAGGGGGTGAAAATATTCGACACGTATTTTTTTATATCTGCGGAATTCCACCCCAAGGGGGTGTAATCAACCCCTGAAAATTGCGGATTTCGCTATTCGATAGCTCGTGAAGAACGAACGGCCGAGGATTTTTGGCTGACAAGGTGCTACCGGGGGTTTTCGGGGCCGCTGATTACGAATCTGGCATCAGATTTTCAAAATTCAAAATGGCGGATCCAATATGGCGAACGTCGAAACGAAAAATGGTACCAATTTTCCCAAAATTCTGTACCCTGGGTTTTCGGGGTCGCTGATTACGAATCTGGCATCAGATTTTCAAAATTCGAAATGGCGCATCCAATATGGCGAACGTCGAAACGAAAAATGGTACCAATTTTCCTGAAATTCTGTACCCGGGGGTTTTTGGGGTCGCTAATTACGAATCTGGTATCAGATTTTCAAAATTCAAAATGGCGGATCCAATATGGCGAACGTCGAAACGAAAAATGGTACCAATTTTCCCAAAATTCTGTACCCTGGGGTTTTCGAGGTCGCTGATTGAAAATGTGTAGTCGAAATTGGAAAATTCAACATGACTGACACAAAATGGCGGACCGACTTCTTCCAAAATGCTGTGGATTGCTTCGGATTCGGTATCCCCGGGATTTCGGGGTCGCTGATTACAAATCTGAGGTTAGAATTGGAAAATTGATATTGGAAAATTACGAGTAGATGAGTAGACGGACATTGTATCGTTAGAGATGACAAGAATATGACGTAATGATTTTTTGTTCAATAAAAATATGATTTCAATTCCAGAAATTGCTATCAAATCTTCAAAAACTGTAATTTCCAAGTATTTTCTAAACAACAGTGTAAATATTTTCATGAAAATTATTGCCAATATTCTGGTAATTTCATAAATTGAATGTTCCATAAATATTTATGCAATATTGCGTAAAAATATTGGTTCATAAATATGTACGGTAAATGTATTTCTATTGACATATCATGAGTAATGAATGATTGGTAATAAATAGTTCTGATAGAAATGCTGTGCTGATAACCAGAAGTAGAAATATTCGGTGATGAGAAACGCGTTTTATCTTATAAACCGAACTTACATAAGACTTCTTTTTCTTACGTAAGATTTCTATTTCACAAGTAAAAATATTCGGTGATAAGAAACGTGTTTTATCTTATAAACCGAACTTACATAAGACGGTTTAATCTGTTGTTGTTCAGTGTATTTTTACGTATGGAGTTGAGTTCATCCATCCCTCTAAAGAGACTTGGAGAAAAATGCACGTCAATCCGTTGAACGTCATTCAGCTTTTGTCTCTAGCATTCAATGCTATTAAATTACTCGATTCTCCAGTCACGGAATCCGAAAGGCAGTTGAGCGAAGAGCTCGAAATCATCATCAAAAATGCAATGATACAGCCAATGGAAACTGAAATTGAATGGAGTTTGGATTTTGAACATCCAAATGCAGTGCACGAATCGGAAATTATAGAAGACAACGATGGAACAGAAGACTGGAATCATCAAAGATTTCTGAATCCCAATATAGATGCACCGGACCAAGTTTGCACCATCGATGATGAAGATTTGGATTATGATTACAAAAAACAAGCGACAGAATTTTGGAGGTCCGGAAAAACGGGAAACAGAAAGGTATCGTCCGTTCAATCAAAATTCAGAAAAGTTCAGTCTGTGCGACAATCACATCAAGTTAATCAAGGTGGGACATACAGAGAAAAGTTGAAAATGATCTGTGAGTATACTCTTAACAATGTAATGGATGCTTTAAATAGGAAATTGCCAATTCACGATATTGATATTAGACGTTGGGCCATACGAGCGCGACAACTGTTTGATATGGCACCAGCAAAATTTAAGGCATCCAAAACCTGGCTATTAGAATTTAAGAAACGTCACGGAATCGTGTCGCGGAAAATTACGAAACATATAACAAAAAATACATTAGCAACACAGGAATCTTTAAAAGAGCAGGCTGCCATCTTCATTCAGAAAGTAAAAACCCACATCGTCGATATCGGAGTCGAAAACGTTTACAATTCCGATCAGAGCGGTTTCAATTTGGAGCTACATGCGGGGCGAACCTTAGCGTTGCGAGGGCAAAAAACAGTGGAATCAATAATACAATCAAAGTCATCAACAACGCACAGCTACACCATACAGCCTTTGATTTCGGCCGATGGCAAATTATTGTCACCTCTATTAATTGTTTTAAAAGAATCTAGTGGAGGATTTGGTCCTCGAGTGCAAGAGACTATGTTTAAACCACAGAATGTATATCTTATGGCTTCGAAATCTGGGAAATTAACAACCGAACATTTTAAACATTGGTTTCAAGACGTATACCTTCCGCACACCAGTCCGAAATCGGTTATATTATTGGATTCATGGAGTGGTCAATGTCCGGGCGTATTTGAAACGATGAATTTCAATGGACAAAAAGTAGAACTTCTAACCATTCCCCCAGGGACAACTGGAATGATACAGCCACTGGACGTGTACGGATTTCGCATATGGAAGAATTATATCAAACATTTCTCTGATATCGTGATATTGTATGATTACGACGTGAATCTTCATTTGAGAGACAATATCGTCAAGCTGCAAAGTCTTGCTCACAATCAATTTTCGTCTCCTAGATTTACAGATCTTTTTAAATATTCATGGTATAAAAGTGGATACATAGACGCAAGACCACCGAAATTCGAAAATCCGGTTCAATATTGTTTTACCGAGAGTTCTCCAACGTGTGACATATGCGGCGACGTTGCTATTATCAAGTGTGCGTGGTGTAAAAAGTCGCTATGTTTAAAACACTTTTTTCATGAATATCACTATTGTCAAAACTATCACCCGTGACGAAATACGCATGATGTAAGCTATATTGTAAGGTTCAATCTAAAGATTTATATTCGTATACATGAGACCTTTATTCGTATACTATATTCGTATATTATATTCGTATACTATAACACCATTATATTATAAAAGTGAATAAAACGATTGCCAAAGGTAGCTTAATCATGAATTAGCGAGGTATTTACCACACCGTATTTTTTTCTACAGTCATAAAACTGTTATTAGTTTGTGGGGTCTTTTATTTATAATTTTTTGAAAATCTGATACCAGAATCGTAATCAGCGACCCCGAAAACCCCCGGGTACAGAATTTTGGGAAAATTGGTACCATTTTTCGTTTCGACGTTCGCCATATTGGATGCGCCATTTTGAATTTTGAAAATCTGATGCCAGATTCGTAATCAGAGACCCCGAAAACCCCAGGGTACAGAATTTTGGGAAAATTGGTACCATTTTTCGTTTCGACGTTCGCCATATTGGATCCGCCATTTTGAATTTTGAAAATCTGATACCAGATTCGTAATCAGCGACCCCGAAAACCCCCGGGTACAGAATTTTGGGAAAATTGGTACCATTTTTCGTTTCGACGTTCGCCATATTGGATGCGCCATTTTGAATTTTGACAATCTGATGCCAGATTCGTAATCAGCGACCCCGAAAACCCCAGGGTACAGAATTTTGGGAAAATTGGTACCATTTTTCGTTTCGACGTTCGCCATATCGGATCCGCCATTTTGAATTTTGAAAATCTGATACCAGATTCGTAATCAGCGACCCCGAAAACCCCCGGGTACAGAATTTTGGGAAAATTGGTACCATTTTTCGTTTCGACGTTCGCCATATTGGATCCGCCATTTTGAATTTTGAAAATCTGATGCCAGATTCGTAATCAGCGGCCCCGAAAACCCCCGGTAGCACCTTGTCAGCCAAAAATCCTCGGCCGTTCGTTCTTCACGAGCTATCGAATAGCGAAATCCGCAATTTTCAGGGGTTGATTACACCCCCTTGGGGTGGAATTCCGCAGATATAAAAAAATACGTGTCGAATATTTTCACCCCCTCTACAATCTCCCAAAGTTTCGTTGAAATCGGAGGGGGACACTTGGCGGGGTTCCCTTGTTAGATGAGATGCAGACAGGGGGCCGTTCTAACGCTTCTCGTAGACCAGCTAATCATTTTACGTTGAATAAACAGGGTCCATCGATCAATCGAGCTTACGACGATAAAAATAAGCCTCTTTCATGGCGAAGCAACCCAGTACCTAAGCAAATTCCAAATCGCGACATGACAGACAAGCCTGATATACAACGGCGACATGGACAAAACGATTATGTCCAAAACAAAAACGAAAATTGGACAAACGCTAAAATCCAATGTATCACAGAAAATAAGATCGATGAAACAGAAATCGATACGGTAGTAGAATCAAGTCCGGAAAACTAGATGGCGCTGTGCCGGTACTGATAAGTACAGTTCCGACACAGCGTAGTCTAGTTATCGGCGCGGCAAAATTAGAAAAATCAAATCTAGACGACAATATTTTCGAAGATCCAGCGAATTATTTATTAGCAGAGGATGAGGAATCAGAAAAAACCGACAAACAATGTCCAGAAATTTGTTTAATTATTGAAGACATTACAGTGCGAGCTCTCATAGACACGGGCAGCCAAATAACATGTATTTCACAAGATTTTTATGAACGAAATAAAAATTCACTTTCAAAATGTGATCGGCTACCTGTCGTAAATTTTCAAATATTTGGAGTTATAGGGGGCAAGCCTACAAAAGTAAAGGAGCAAATATTTGCTAAAGTTAAAATCAATGGTGCCTCAGATCAAATAAACTTTCTAATAATAAGCGGTCTTAGAAAAGAAGTCATCATCGGGATAGACACGCTCCATAGATGGAAAGCAGATCTCGATTTAAGAACCGAAAGATTAAGAATAGAAACATCACCAGGGTATAGCCAGGTGTAATTATATAAAACAGATACGATCACATTAAATCCGATTGCAAATATTGAATATCCAAGAAACAAATTAGCGAACCAGGAAGATGACGAGACACAATATAATTTGACCAGTGATGAAGTTGACGAGAAACTCATTGAGTGTCAGGTTTTGAGTGAAAAGGAAATTAACATTTTTTCAGACTTACTAAAGGAATATAGCGACGTTTTTAGTAAATTACCCGGTCGAGTTACGATCTATGAGCATAAATTAAATATCTACGAAGATAGACCTTTTGTCAGACGGTCTTAGCCGATTCCAATGATTCATAGGGAGAAGGTAAACTTCGAAATAGAAAAAATGCTGAAAATCGGAGTAATTGAGAGATCTTATAGCGAATACGTTAATCCTTTAGTAGTCGTGGAGAAAAAGTCTGGAGAAATCCGACTAGTGCTAGATGCACGTTTCATTATTAAACTCATTATACCTGACCATGATTGTGCTCAATCAACTGAGGTCTTATTTCAAAGGTGTTCCAACAATGCCTATATGTCCAGTCTCGACCTGACCGCTAGTTTCTGGCAAATACCACTCCATCAAGATTCAAGAAAGTATACTGCTTTCATGTACGAAGGCAAAACATACCATTTTACTGTAACACCATATGGGTTAAATACGAGTTTGGCGAGCCTAGTCAGAGCCTTAGATTTAGTTTTAAAAAATACAGAGTCGTTTACAATAAATTTCGTAGATGACATCCTGTGTTGTTCTGACTCCGTCCAATCTCACTTGGCCCACCTTAAAATATTATTTGAAACTTTTAGAAAGTATAATATGACCATCAACTTTAATAAATCTAAATTCTTTCGTGGAGAGGTAGATTTTTTAGGTCACAAAATCACAAAAACTGGCATAAGACCACAACCAGAGAAAATAGAGGCGATTAAACATTTTCCAACGCCGAAAAACGTCAAACAGTTAAAAGGTTTTTTGGGTCTTACCAATTATTATAATAAATTCACGAAAAATTATTCAGACGCAACGTTTCCGCTACTAGCTTTAATAAGAAAAGGCGCCAAGTGGGATTGGACCGAGAAAATGAACAACCAGTTTAACTTAGTTAAAGACATTTTTTGTGAAAACATAATTTTGCATCACCCGGATTCAAGAAAGCGTTACTATTTAGAATGCGACGCAAGCAATTTTGCAGTGGGCGCAGTTTTATATCAGATATCAGAAGAGAACGAAAAACAAATTGTAGGACTGGCAAGCAGAACCATGAAAGGCGCAGAGCTTAATTATTTTACCAGCGAAAAAGAGTTAATGGCAATAGTCTTCGCATTAGGCAAGTTCAGATCATTCATCATAGGTGCTAAACTGACAGTACGCACAGATCATAATGCTTTAACATTTCTTTTTTCATGCAAACTGGTAAGCTCCAGATTAGCTCGATGGGCTCTGTTTATCCAAGCGTACAGTTTCGAGATTGAGCATATTAAGGGAACGGAAAACATAGTTGCCGACATCCTTAGCAGAAATCCACCTGAAATAAAAACAGTAACAGCCGAAATTGCAGAATTTAGCGTAGCAGGACTAGCAAAAGAAATAAATAAAGAATTAGAAGAAAATTTAAAAGTCTTTTGGAAATTTCAGAAGCAGGATAAAAAGGTTAGCGAATTAATGCAACCAGAAAGTTTAATCAAAAATAAGAACCTCATCGTAGAGAATGACATTTTGTATCATAAAGATCCAGGGGGCGATTTTAAAGCCTATATACCCGAGGCACTTTTAAAAAACCTTATCGACGAATATCACGAGGCATACGGCCATGTGGGTGCATCAAAATGTCATAAGCTACTTAGAGAGGGTTTTTATTATCCAAAATTAGCAAAAAGAGTACGTCAAGTAATTGCAAAATGCGACAAATGTCAGCGATGTAAGGTACCAAATCGTCATTCATATGCAGCAATGCAGAATATAATTCCAGACGGAGTAGGAGACCTTGTGTCCATAGATTTTTTAGGACCATTACCATCAAGCAAGGGGAATTATAAGTGGCTTTTGGTAACCATAGACGCTTTTAGTAAATACGTCAAACTATATCCGTTGAGATCAGCGAACGCGCAGTCCACAATTACTTGCATCTTTAGGGATTACATTCCAGAACTTGGGAAACCGAAGCGAATCCAGTGCGATCATGGCACACAATTCACTTCATCCCAATGGATAAATAAGCTAGAAGAAGAAGATATCATCTTAGTATTCTCGTCAATTAGACACCCCCAGGGGAACATTGTCGAACGAGTAAATAGGGAAATCGGGAGATTTTTCCGTACCTTCTTGGCAGGTAACCATACACAGTGGATTAACTGGGTAAGAGTTATCGAAACCTGCATCAATGAAGTGTGCCATGATGGTACTGGATTCGCTCCGTGTGAAATCCAATTAAAGAGTAGACCGACCAGATTTTGGGCAGAATGGATTAATCCAAAACTAAAAGACATACCCTATGAGACAAAAATTCACTTAGTTGGCAAAAATATAAAAAGGCATGGGAAAAGAAGAGCCGATAGGTTCAATTCCAGTCATCAATTGTCTAGGTTTAAGGTAGGAGATAAGGTTTTAATCAGAGCACTCAATGTGTCGGACACTGTAAATAAAAAAATGGCAAAGTTTCTTCCACTATACGAAGGACCGTATATAATAAACAGGCAAATAGGCGAAGCAACTTACATATTAGAGAGTATGAAAACAGGCTTAGAGAGAGGACGGTTTCACGTAAATATGATGAAGTTATATATAGAGTCAGCTTAACTAGAAATATCTAGTTTCTCATTGTTTCAACCCAAAATTTGAAGTAAAATAAAACAAAAGAAAAGAGTTAAGCCTTAATCCTAATCCAGTAAGAGGATTATCATTAATATATAAGCAGTCATCAGGAGAGAAGAGGAATCAGTCATACCTCGTATCACCATGAGCAACTTTGCATACGGCTATACCAGTGTTCAGGATAAGGGTGTACAGGCATCCGAAATAGACATCGAGAGCGTAGATGCGAATAATAACTTGTTTAAAACAATTATCTCTACGGGTCGTTTCATCGGTGGCAGTGGAAAATACGTGGCAGGAAAAGGGTCCCAGACTAGAAAAGAGAAAACAGAAAAGATTTCAAAATTGGATATAACAACTAGACCAGACGTAACTTCAAAACCGAACAAAACACCTAAACCAGATATAACGAAACCACCAAGCACAACTACAACACCGGACGTAACAAAAAAAACAGAAATTAAGTATGAGGATTAATATTCCGATAGATAAACTGAACTTAAAAGAGACAATAAATGAAAAAGTCAAGCTCCATGAGGAAAATCCAAACAAGATTCCATGGAAGCTGCATAAAATAGAGATGCAAGAAAGAAGCGAAGAAGAAAAGAAAGCTCACCATCAAAAAGTGGATATGTTCCGAACCTTTGGGCCTATCTCACTAATCACAAGCGACATAGAGCGAGCCATCCACATCGAGGCTGAAAAGAAAAAAAGTTATCAACAAGAGGACCAGGAAGATGAGGTAGCAGAGGAGGACACAATGGGTGCAATACTTCACATACCGTCACCCGAAGAACCAGATGAGCTCCAGTTCGATCTACCGGAATTAACACTGGAAGATCTAACCGACGAATACATTCTCGAGGTGCCGATGCCGATATCCGCAGATGATGATTTTTCCGGATTACATGGCGGAATTCCACATCGACGACCCATTAGCACGAGACAGGAGCTAAAAGAAAAATAACGAAATTCAGATGCACGGACTTATCAAAAAGAAGAAACTCGGACTTGACGAAATAACACGGATATGACAAAGAAACTCGGACTTAACAAATACAAGATACCAGATATGACATTAAAAACTCAAAAAGGAAGATTTTCATCAACTTACCTTGCGGCGATTCCATGAAGCCTCTCCATCACCGAACATCAGCTGATGAAAAGGGGGCAATGTAACGTGTTCAGCATATAGCAAAACGAACGAACTATAGACGGCATCAAACATGAAAGAACACGCTGGTATTGTACTACGCGGTACAATACCAAGGTAGCCACATGTCTATGTATACTCAACGAAAGTATAAAAGGCGAGCTGGTCAAGCATGATCAGCGGACTCGAGCTAGAGCAGCCGACCGACTCAGAACAAAATATTCAAAATAAATTCAATTCTTGAACTCAAAATTCATTTAGATCAATCAAGTAAAATTTGCTTATCGATTAAATTCAAATTCATAAAATCATACTCGCAGAAACCGCAGTATAAAAATAAAGGAAATCTCAAAACAGAATTGTTTTCGCCAAAAACGGCATTTCAATAAAATCAATTTAAAATCAAACAACTAAAAATCTAGACAAACTTAGGGCCAGTTTTTCAATCCGGGATAAAATTTTATCCGAGATAAAAGTACTGCCAATATAATAAAAAAATAAATAATTCAGCACAGTGATATTGCGTACGAGTAGTTCTCCCTGAATTCAGTCACTTATTTTGAATTAAAATTAAAATAAATAAACATTAGCCACATGTCTCAGAAATATTAACCTCCAACTGTGACTTGCTGATTGTAAATAAATAAAATAATAATAAATAATAAACATTATTACAAGTGTTTCTTCTTTCACAATAGAAGTATATTGTACGCAATTTATTATCATATCATAGTTTATGGAGAATATTGTTAATTTCGTTTTATCTTCCGACGATGATTCGGATAATAACAATGATGCTGATAATAATTTTAATATAATGGAACGACAAAGACCAATTCCAATATTTCGTGTTCGTCATAATTATTTTGAAATCCTGAGTGAAAAACAATTTATAGACCGATTTCGGTTTTCCAAAAACTCTACGCTGTTTTTGCTACATCGATTAATTGGACATTTTGAATTATTTACCGAAAGGTAAGCTATTAACATCATATTTTATTATATTTATATTTATAACTATGATTTATAGTTATTTTAGATTCACATCAAGTATGGAAACTAGAATTATAATTGTTATTAACAATAATGGAACAGCATGAATAAAAAAGCAAATTCTTTTTCAGAAATAATGCAGTTCGTCCTATGACACAACTACTAGTCACACTGCGCTTTTGTGCTAATGGAAATTTTTATATAACGATAGGAGACTTTATTGGAATTTCTAAAAGCACAGTTTTTAAAATAATTCACAGCCTTTGCCGAACAATAGCTTCATGGCGGCATGAATTTATCTATTTTCCAAGAACTCCAAGAGAGTTGTTTGAAAATAAAGTTCAATTTTATCAAACGGCTCGATTTATCCGAGTTGCTGGATGTATTGATTGTAAACATGTTAAAGTTGGATCTTTTGGTGGCGATGATGCTGAAATTTATCGAAATAGGAAAGGATTTTTTTCTATCAACGTACAAGTTATATGCAATGCCCACTTGGAAATTATTGACATCGTAGCTAGGTGGCCAGGCTCAACTCATGATGCAACAATTTTTCTCAACTCAAGAATTCGCGATCTTTTTGAAAATAATTCATTTGGTGATGCTTTACTTCTGGGTGATTCTGGATATGCAAATTCATCTTATTTGTTAACTCCACTTCAAAATCCACAGAGTGCTGCAGAACAACTTTATAACGAATCTCAGATCAGAACTCGAAATTTTATAGAGCGAACATTCGGTGTTTGGTCTAGACAATTTGCGGTATTAAATGGAATGAGATTTAGGAAAGTTGATCGAGTTTTAACAGTAATTGTAGCTACTGCTGTTTTATATAACATGCTGAGACGAGAAAAGCATCGAGCACAATTAATAATTCCACTCGAAGAATATCAAGTTTTACCAGAAGTGCAAAATCCCGTAATCGGAAACGTTAACTTGCGACGAATTTTCATTGATGGTTATTTCAACAGGTACAAAAATATATACAATGTTAATACATAATCATAATCCATTTGAAATTAATGAATAAATTTTTTTTTAATTGCAGTTTAATTGGCAGAGATTGAAAATAATTTTATATTATTTCAATTACTTTATGGTAAGCTATTTTTGAATTATTTTATTTCTACGTTTTGTTTCTAAACATCTGACGTTCGATTAAAAAAAGAACAATCATTGACGTTGATTATTTCTGTTATTCATCAATTGAAATATAAATTTGGTTAGCAAGTTTTAACGACAAATTTACAAATAAATACATATTAAAATTATACTATCTGTAGCAATCAAAGATCTAAAAAACATCTGATAAGTAAAAAAAAAAATAATTATAAATTATATCACCTCAGGAACTCGGTAATAATTTATTCATTGAGTCTAACCTTATAATTATTAATTATTATGGTTTTCAATTAAATTTTTGTGTAGAAATTATTTTTGTCACCTGAATTAAATAATACTTGTAATTTAATTTATTATATAGAATATATTCATGATAAATTACGGTAAATAAATTAAACTCAAGACTGATTTTTATGTGTTTTGCTTAAATGTAGTTTTTAATCTTTTGGATTTTTTGAAAAAATTAATAAAAAAATTCTCGTGCTATACACAGTTTTAACTGTTTAACGTTTTCGACTTTGATGAGTTTTTTTGAATAACAAATAATTGTAAAAATGATGGATTTTTTGTTCACTTTACTTTACGAAGTAACAAATGCAGTAATTTATTTTACTAATTAAATATCATTGTGATTTTTTTGTTAAGAATAAACATGGATAATTTAAAAAAAAGAGAGCTAAACAACAATCGAACGACGAGAATGTGCTCAGATGAAAAACTATTATTAATTCAGTTAGTTGATGCAAAAAAAACTGTCGTTGAGTGTAAAACAACTGATAAAGTCTCGTCAAATGCAAAACGTGAGGCCTGGAATCAAATAAGTACCGAATTTCAGAAATCATTTCCTTTTCGATCTGCTGAAAGCCTGCAATTAGTTTGGAAAAATACAAAAACTGCAGCTAAAAAATATTCTAAAAAATTGAAGGAACAAAGCATGGGAACAGGTGAATATACTTATAATTATTAGTTTTTACTTCTTTCTATTTTCTTATCAATAACTGATAAATCTAAAGCTAATATGACATCATAATCAATAATTACATTCATGTAAACACCGAAATCTAGAATGCAATGGCCTTCTTGTTTTACAACAATTATGAATAAATAAGTGAATTGATTATCGAAATAATTGATTTTAAGCTCATACATTGTGAAAATTTTTGATTATTGATGTATATTGAACAGCAATAAAGTAAGAAAATTGAATTAAACAAAATTTTATAGACTTTTTCTTCCTTACAGGTGGAGGAGGGAAAATTATCTCAAGTGATCCAGTTTTTGATGCTGCTTTAAATGTTATGCATCATCTTACTGTGGAAGGATTACAAAATGAATTTGATAATGATGCTGAGTCTACAGTTAATGATATTATTTATGACAATGGCAAAGAAAACGATAGTGGATCCGAAAGTGATGTATTTGAAGTAAATATATATTATTTTTTTGTCTATTCAAGTATAAAATTTTAAAACATACAAATCTGTATTTCTTTTTTAGTATTTGGTGAAGAATAATAAAATCAATGATTGGAAAAAAGGAGGCCCGTCTAATTTAAAGTCAGCTATAAGTGCTCCGTTGAAAGTTAAAAATGGACCTCAAATCAAGAGACTCGGTAGAGTCTCGCGCCAAGTACAATAAAAAAAATATATATATCATAAGGTAATATATCTATATATACGCCGCGCGAGACTCAACGAGTCTATATACCCGAACGGGAGCTAACCAGTGGAGTGGGGAGACAGTATTTTCCTAATTTCTTCCTCTTCGCGATATCCCGGGGATTGAAATAATTATCTGAGAATGTAGGCACGAAGAGCCCTTCATTTGAGACCAATTTCAATTGAATCGGTGCCCGGAAAGCTTAGATATTATTAATTTAATTTTCTGAGTACCCGTTTCGTCGGAAAAATTTTTCGTCTCCTCCTTCAGACCAAAAAGCCACTAAACCTATGTGTCTGAGAATTAGGAAAGAGCGGCCACCACTAAATAGCAGAGGTGTCCTAAGTACTCGACATCAGTCGCCAGGTAGCGCTTTTGTCGACGCTGTGACGTATGATCGAGAATCGATTGCCCAAGACCACGGACAGACGGACTTCCGAGACAGAGCTAACCTAACCTAACTTAACCTAACCTATCAGTCGCTGTCAGTTCTGTTAATATTCATACATCTGAACATTTTGCAAATTTCATTCTCTTTTGTGCTTCCTATACTTACTTTTTGTCATAAAATTCACATTTAAAGTGGAGGGTGAAATTATAACAATCTTCCATAAAATGATGAAGAGCGCAATTTTGAGGTTGGGTTATAGATACGGTTATTGAATCGCATGAAGTTTAGTCTACAACATGAATTAATAAGTGACAAAGCTTTGATTAAACGTGGCAGGTCTTCAATATATGATTATTCATTTTCAAATATTTTCGTATATTAAATATATTTAATGAATCAAATATATCATATTTAGTACATCCACACAAGAACATATCTTCGCAGTACTTGGAAAGCAACGAATGATAGCGTGTGTCATTATTTCATGCCTCTGTGCTTTCAACGTATTTATGAAAATACTACCGTATTCAACATTACTGCTTATCAAGGAATTTAGATGAAATAAAATACATCACCGTACCGTATATGCATTGAGATACTCATAGAAACAATGGGCAGAATGCTGACAACTAAGCAAGCCTAGAAAGCTAGGATATAGGAAAACCCAATCAAGCGAGCGGGCACAATTATCAGGTAGTCCGACAAAATTTTAGAAAAAGTATCTATATTATACTCCTACATTCAACATTACTGCTTATCAAGGGATTCAGATGGTAGAAATGTATCACAGTACATGCATTGAGATACTCATAGAAAACAATTTGGAGAATGCTGATAACTGAGTGAGCTCCGCGCCAAGGATATAGGAGAACCCAATCGAGTGAGCGTAGCGAGCGAGCACAATTATTAGGTGGTCAAGCAAAATTGTACAAAAAGTGGTGATATCAACCCCAAAAAGCACCTCTGGTGCAAAAACCTTTCGCCAAGTACAATAATGTGGGCACTACGCCCAAAAAAATCCACCAACAAAAATTTGTCCTCAACAAAAGTGGTACCTCAAAAATATCTAATTACAAAAGTATTGAAATCAGATACAATTGCCAAGTACGTGTCTTCTGTATAACAAAAGTTTACAACAGAAGAACAGAAAATTGAATGGTCTTGTACTCGTTCACTCGCTACGCTCGCTCACTCGATTGGCTTTTGATAATTACAGGGAATAAATCAGAAAAAAAAATTTAGGAAGTGGTACTTGGCGGGCCATTATAGCAATAACCCCTGGTGCAAAAACCTTTCGCCAAGTACATTAATGTTGTCACTACCCCCAAAAAAATTCGCCAACAAAAATTTTTCCTTGACAAAAGTTTACAACAGAAGAACCGAAAACTGAATAGTCTGGTATCGTTCAGTCGCTACGCTCGCTCACTCGATCGGCTCTTGATAATTACAGGGAAAAAATCAGGAAAAAAAATATAGTACGTGGTACTTGCGGGCCATTTATGAGTGAGTAAAAGAGTATTCACTTGGGTCTATGTATCATTTGTTCGATACATATTGCTATAATGGCCCGCCAAGTACCACTTCCTAAATTTTTTTTTCTGATTTATTCCCTGTAATTATCAAAAGCCAATCGAGTGAGCGAGCGTAGCGAGTGAACGAGTACAAGACCATTCAATTTTCTGTTCTTCTGTTGTAAACTTTTGTTATACAGAAGACACGTACTTGGCAATTGTATCTGATTTCAATACTTTTGTAATTAGATATTTTTGAGGTACCACTTTTGTTGAGGACAAATTTTTGTTGGTGGATTTTTTTGGGCGTAGTGCCCACATTATTGTACTTGGCGAAAGGTTTTTGCACCAGAGGTGCTTTTTGGGGTAAGCCATACAGTAAATTGTCTGATGAAGAAATGCTTTTAAAACCTAAGGATGAACTTGCCTTACTATTATTACAAAACGCACATGAAAAACACAAATATGAAATTGAGTTGTTGAAGCTGCAAATTAAAAAAGAATTTTTATCAATTGAAAAAATTAAAGGAAATAATATTGATTATCAAAGCGACGAAAATGATGAAGATCAAGATCAAGTTTAAATAATATTTCCAAAATTATTTTGCATCACAGTATTTTCTTCATTTATTGTAATAACTGGACGTAGGAAAATTTAAAATTATATACTTTTATTTCTAATGTTATGTGTATTAAGTTCATGTTAAAAAAAAAAGTTGCAATATTGATACTTTGCAAATAAATGGAATTTTTGAATTTTTCAGTTCAACTGAATAGAAATTAATGGTCGTTTCTTCGCTGTCGATTTCATCATTCTGCTCTCTATCATTACCTCTTATTACCTACGATCTAATATTTTTTTGAATACATTATTACTTCGATTATTATCGGTTTCTTCATCAAATCATTCATTAGATATAAAACATTATTTATTGGCCTGACTCTAGCAAATCATTTTTCTCCGTGACATCAACAACAGATTACTAACCATTGGATATTTGATAAATGTATTAGATAAAAAATTTTGTCGACTTCGGAAACACTTGTTCAAAATTTTCTTTTACATCTCAAAACCAGAGCATCTAATTCAATCAATAATTACTTTATTATCATCTGACGTATAAGCAGTCGAAAGGGTATTCATAAATAAGGCCATAGTTTTTAATACTTCTAACAGCAGTTACTCCAAAAACTACCTAACTTACAAATTAACAAAACTTTCCTCCTAAATATATGACAAAACTCAACTAGTTCATCGGATTCATAATCATATCATCGAGGATATTTTATTTTATTTTATTTTTTAATGGAATACTAAATTGGGGGTGCTTCTTGGGTTTAACATATCTATTATTAATTTATAATTGTGTTAATTAATCTAAAATAATTTAATTGACACAATAAGAGGTTATTATTGTTTTTATATTATATATTTATTTATTTTTATTTCAAAAAATGACCAAATTCATGGAGAACTAACTGAGAGCAATATCACGTCGTTGAATTATTTATTTTTTTTTTTACTATATTGGCAGTACTTTTATCTCGGATAAAATTTTATCCCGGATTGAAAAACTGGCCCTTAGAGAAAAATCAAAAAGCCAAAAAGAAAACCAAGTCCGGCCATTGAGGCAAAAACACGAAATAGAATTAAGTTAAAAATAAGGAAATCATTCATTCACTTCATTCATAGGCATTCATACAATCATTCATGATTATATTTTTGTTTTGCATTAAACTTATAATTTTGTAAAAATCAACTCTGAGAAAAAGAATCACAACCTAGGAAATAAACCCAGGAAATGATCAGCAGATCATTTCAAATATCAGTAATTTGACTTTTGTTTTCCATTTACAACATAACCTCACTTTTAATCATCATTTCTTTCAGATAAAACTTAAAATCATTCATAGCTAAAAGGCAGCTTCGGTGAGTGTGTTGGACAGCTACGGTATAGCTATAATTGGTACCCTAGTCTGAGAACACACATATCCCAAGTCTGTAAAAAGGCAGCTTCGGTGAGCTAGATTCTGGACAGCTACGGTAGAGCTATAATTGCTATCCTAGTCTGTTGAATCTAGCATATCCCAAGTCTGTAGGGAGGCAGCTCTGGTAGTGCAAAATCTATCCGAGTCTGTATCAGGGTAAATTAAGGGTTTTTTCAACTTTTCCCAGAGGAGCTCCAAATATTCATAAAATAACCCGTGACAAAGAAAACACGCGAACTAGTATAATTTCACCAGCCTTCAGCTGGTGAAACATATACAGGAAGTTACAATATAAGGACGATACACGCGCTATTCGGCCTACTCTTCGCTCCAGTCTACGCCACAGCTATCGCATCTATCGTTCATCTATCGTTCACCTATCGTATCACCTATCGTCACCAACTATCGTATATCGAGTTTAATTTAAATAGTGTTGTGTTTAATTCTGAAGCATCTTAAGGTAAGGTCTTAATTCTTTCTGTGAAGGCACGAGGTAGTTCGGATAAAAGTCTGTTAATTATTCTGGTTATTGAGTCACGAGGCTCGTTTTTGTCTATTGAGCTAAGAAGCTCGTTTTTGGTCTTTGGTCTATTAATTTATCGAACAACCTCGAGTCTGGCTGAGTTACGTAGATCTTGAGTGCTTTTTGGCTATAATTTGTTGCTTATGGCTTTGTTGCTGATTTAGTATGTTATATTTATCTTGTGCATGAAATACTGTAGAAAATTACCTTTCCCGGAGTACCCTGAGCGAAGATAGCCGCGAAGGCTTAGGCCTCGCGTTACAGTTTAGTTTGTTATAATTAAGTTTGTTATTAATTTGTTAATTGAGTCAGATATGGTCACTTTCGTATAATTTATCACCGTATGTAAAATCTAGTATGGTCTAGTAAAGTTCAATATCGTTTTTGGATAATTTAGTATCGCGACTACCATTACAATATCGTCAGAATTTAGTTCAAGATCAAATAATGTTATAGTTTAGTCTGTTATCGTTGAACCTGTGATTCGCGTCTTTCGAATGACCGCGTGGTCTCTATCTAACAGTAGATCTCGAATTATTGTGAATCGTATGGCCAAGCGTGGCTAATCTTTCGTAGTTTGTTACCAATTTTTCTAAGTAAAATCTTGAGCTTCATACGTTGTTCTGAGAGTGTGTCACGAACTATATTTTGCATTCGGGTACGATGTATCGCTCTGTGATACCGAGTCTGGAGTCTAGCTAAATTGTTTTATATCGAGTCACCTCTGACACACGTCTTAGATCCAACTGTATCGTAATTGCATAGATTCTGTTCGATCAATTAGAAGATCGTTGGTAATAACCCGTTAAGTAAAATAATAAATTCTGTATCGATCTCTGTGCGTTATCTAATTTCGTAAATAAATAATTGATTGATGTGATCTCAAACATTCTCAAAGAAATAACTTGTTTTATATGGTGTACCCTGCCCCTCTATCTAAGGCTTTGTTATCTGAGCAAGTCGAGTTTTAGCTCGTCGCATTTCCGTAAGTTTTTGGTTTTATGTAATTTGTTCTGGTATCGTATGGAAACGACGCATCAGCGTCTGGCGCCCAACATTTTGGTATTTTAGTAAGTTATAACACGGAAAGGTGCCGAATTGTAAGCGGAATCGTCGGGTTTCCTCGCCTGATTGAAAACTGCGTTACAGTACATTCACAATTTATCCAGCATATGATGGTAACAAGAATCTCAACAATTTGAAGATCTGAGTATATATCTTGTCAGATTCGTCAACATAGATTATATTTTTTGATTTAGTTTATCTGGCCAGATCTAATCGGATCTGGCCAGATCTGATCTGGTTTTTCTTTGTGTTATATCTGCTCAGATCTGATTATATCTGGCCATATCTTGTCAGATAGAGACAATTTAAAGATCTGGTGTGATGTCTGTGTCCATCTCATCTGCTGTCTCGTACGTGTCCGGTTCTGTGTCTGAGTCAGTGTCATGTATGGTTTCTTCGTGTGTTTTGTTCTGTGTGTGTTCTTTTGGTGTTATGAGGTTTTGTTTGGGGAATGGTGGGTGTGATCGTGTACGTGTTCGTCTCTGGTGTCTTATGGCTGTGCTGTGTAATGGTAGTGTAAGTGTTGGTATTGTTTGTTTCAGGGGTGATGGTGGTGTGTATGGTGGTAAATTTTCTAGGTCTATTAGGGGTGGTTGGTCTATCGTCGTGTCGTGTTTTTTTGTATTTCTGTTCTTGTATTTTATGTATTTGTCTGTCTCTTCGTCTATTTTAAATTGTGCCTCTATTCTGTCTCGTAGTTCTGTAATTTCGTCTCGTGTGTTTGTGGTTGGTTTTCTGGTTCGTGCGTATGGGGTTATGCGTTTCCGTGTAGTTGCGTCTGGTGTCTGTCTCGAAGTGCTTGGTGTCGGCTCTGTTGGTGTGGTTGTTGGTGTATTGTGTGTGTGTGGTGTGTTTGAGTATTTGTGTTCGTGGGGTGGGAGTCCTGATCTCTTTTTTCTTTGTGTTATATCTGGTCAGATCTGATTATATCTGACCAGATCTCGTCAGATAGAGACAATTTAAAGATCTGGCCAAATCTGCTAAGGCAGATCTGCTAAGGCAGATCTGGCCAGATCTAATTCGTTTTTCCCGGGATTCGCTTTGACGTTACAGATCCACGCAGGATACGGCTACTGGATAAAATATACGGATTACCACAATCTTCGATTGCGGCCATCCATGAACGCGACGAAGTTCATGGCGAACGTGGCTCGTTTAATTTTTACGGACGACGTGTTGAAGAAATCGTCAGTTACAGGAAAGATCAGGAATGCCCATAAACAAAAAAAGGACATCGCATCGCGGCAAAGCCAGCCCTAAGCCCGAGGGGTTTAGACGCTATAGCGAGTGAGTTGAATTATAGTGCCACATAGGTTTTGTCTTCACAAAAAAGAAAGCAAAAAAAAATTGAAGTCATTCATTTCGTCCCTACAAAAACCGTGTACCGTATACGGTTTTTATACCCGGATCCTATAAAAACCTGACATTTTCGTATACCGTATACGGTTTTTATATGCGGATTATATCTGTTGATCGGATTTTTTTTGTAGGGGTATAAATTCCTGCATAATATAGTGCGACACCGTTGTTAATCCTGTTGCATTTCTTATCGGTTACAGGTATTACTCGTTACTGGCTGGAGAAAAAAAACACACCTGAACATGTAATCATCGAGGACCTAACAAAATTGTCCGTCGTTGTGGCCAAAAAAATCAGCGACATGAATCGACCAGCTGTAAAGAGAGCTAAAAAGAAAAAGCTGACCGATGATGTCTCCTCCGATGCGGACAGCGTCGTGGATGGCCCGGCAAATTTACAGGAAAACTCAACATTGACCGAAGAATTAACGGAAGCAGCTGATGACGCCACCGATGACGGATCGAGCGCGGCCGAAGCTCCAACTGCTGATAACACCGCAGAGCAGGAAACAGAAGCAAACACCTCAGCCCCAGAGTAAAGTCAAGTCACGTGAGCTTTGCACATTTTCACGACATAGATATTATAACCTGCACTTACGGTCAAACATATTATATTTCATTTTAAATCACATTTTCTTTTTGCATTATAAGTAAAAAGGTCAGACGGCGCGGGCGTGATACGTCATTGACCATAGTATATATAATACCCTACCTAGGGGAATGTTTCAGTACAAAAACCTTTTATGCATCTCCAAGTTGTGATATAATTTTAAAACTTAAACATAACTTTCAACATTATACGTACTATATATAGTCTTGAAAAAAAACGTCCACGGTACCGAATACTTTCTTCACGAAAACATAACTATACACCGATGGATAGTGATTCAGTATGCAAATTAAGCCTTTTATTTTATATACTATATTTATAAACACATCTCCGACAGAAATGTCGGATAAAAATCATGCACTTCGTATACATGATGTGGATGCTAAAACCGTAAACGGTATATTCACTTCCTTCCAGTATTTTTTCTTTTCACTCCTGCAGTATATTGTCGTACTTTTTATTTTTATATCTCTATATTATGATTGTGATAAACGCCATAAAGAGTATTTGTAGTTATATACTCACAAAGAAAATGGCTATACTTCATATATATTTTTATCGTGATAAACGCCATAAAGAGTATTTGTAGTTATATACTCACAAAGAATATATGGCTCTACTCTATATATATAATTATCGTGATAAACGCCATAAAGATGTTATCCTCACCATTACATTTTAAGCGAGACTGAAAATATATGCCTTATAAAGGTTTGAAAGACGTTTTAGTCAATAAAAATACGTATTAACATTAACAGATTTCGTGTGTTATTATTACCTTCTGGCCAGTGATACAATGTACTTTATAATATTCGTAGCGGTACATACATATTGCACGCACATATTCGTACTAGTTAAGGGTGTTGACTAGCTGAAAAGCGCGGGCTACTCCGCTTCCCGCGTGAACTGTGTCGAGCGAGACAGCAAACGAAAAAGAAAGACAGAGCATCATAGCTGCTACTGTGGTGGGGGTAGGCTGAGGACGCTAGGCTCCCTACTCCTCAGCCGTAGGTTTAAAATACATTGTAGCAAATAGCTGTATATTCATGCTCGGTTCAAAATCATACGAATATATATATTTATATAATTATTATATATAAATATATATTATATATTGATATATAATATTTATAATATATTCATATATATAGTAATATATATAAAAAAAATAAAAAACATATTTATCTAATTTAAAACTTTAAATATATATATTATACATATTCATTAAATAGCGTAAATTTTCTTGGCACGAAAGTGCTCTCGAAAAGTCGATGTACGTTACTTGAAAATCAAAATTGAAATAAGCAGCTGTCAGCAAATCAATGATATATAACGTAACTGAAATATCATCAATTTCCCAGGTTTCACCACGTGGAGGTCGCTACTAGATAGAAACCCACCTAACCCGTCCCAACCTCCCAACCATTATCGGGTCTAAAAGAAACTATTATAAAATGACGGAAAATAGGAAATTCGAAAATGAAAGTAAAATTTTGAAGAAATCATAATCATACAATTTTGCGATTTCTATGAAAATTACCTAATATGAATCTGATCTCACAAGTAACTAACGAAATAATAATTTTCAACAAAAATTGGTATTGTACATACTACGCATTAATCAATATATATATATATATATATATATATATATATATATATATATATATATATATACACACACTACACTATACTATACTATACTTATATTGCACCGCAAATAAATATTACATCTGAAATAAAAGTAATAAAAAGTACGTAACGGCTCATCACAGAAGATTCCAAACTTGAGGATATAGCTTATATACATATATACAACATATTATACAGTTTTCGGAGCGTCAGTCGGATTTTGTCCATAACTGAAATATTTTAAAAATTAGGAAACGAATACTTGGCACAGTAATACAACTAGATCTAAATCACAGAAAAGTATGGCACGATAGTTATTTACAAAGCTATATATAACAGATATTTACAATCGGGCTTTTCGTCATTCGTCAGTCATGAGTTTACTGTCTCTTGCGCATGGCTTTTTGGGCTTCGACGATGTGAGGGGGTTCGCGAATTTTCAGATGTCGGGCACGTCTAGAATCTACGATCTCCGGTAACAAACAAAAGTGAAAGAAATCTACTAATTTATTTTCCATCTTTTCGGTCCAAAACTTATCGTCACGTTTTATTTTGTCATAAACTAGACCTTCCGGTGTCCAAACTATGAAATAGCACCACTTTCTATTCGTGATGTGTAGAAGACCTTGTACCTGATACATGTAATTGTGGGAAGCATTGAGGATGGCTTTTCCACCAATAATCTTCATGAATTTTATTTTTTTTGACCCTATGGCTTCCATTGGGGTTGACTGTTTTGCAGATGCTGGGCACTTTACTTCAATTACCGCGTTTTTACCTACAAGCCCGTCCGGTGACGCCGCAAGGAAGGGTAACGCCTTGTCCACCACTAGACCACTGCTGTCCACGGCAAGAGACCGTTCGGCTGCAAACTGTGCGATCGCCAAAGGCTCCTTTTCTATGCCCCACCTTGTATTCGAATTTCCATGAAAATCGCTATAGCGAATGCGTTCGACTAATTTGGCACAAGATGTTTGTGGCCTTCTTTTACAAATCTCACCAAAAACTGAGGCAGTCAATCTCTTTCGACGTTGTTCGTACCACTCAGTGGACGAACTCTGCCCCATTGTTTTCCGTTCGATTTCAAATAGGTCCTCCGAATACAAGGCTTGTACGAAGACTCTTTGAGCAACTGCCAAATCCTCAGCTGACAAGTCTGATTGCCCCGGACATGCAGCATCCGGGCCATAGTCGGTGTCAGCAATCTGAGCCGCGAAAATCTTCTTCTTTCCCTTGAAATACTTTTTCCTAATTTTTAGAGACCCTAACTTCCTACTGCAGAAGATTTGAGTGAATTTACCTGCTCTACCTGCCAATTTTTCCTGCACTAATCTATGGAATTGTCCACCGGAGTTCATTCTCACGACAGCGGAATCGCATCTAGCTTCGTATGATTCGCGGAGGGCAAAGTTGACTCTCTTGCCACCTATAGCCTTGGCAACGTGAGCGTCGTATAGCTCAGCTACGTTGTTATCCACGTCCCATATGAGGCTAGATGCATGCTCAGTGAGTCGATGCATTGCCGACTGAATCTCTTGGAAGACACCAGTCAACTTCAGGTCTTCCACCAGGTTTATTTCACCTGGCTTCGGGTTACCGTCACAAAAGTAACCCCTCTCAGCACACGATCCATGTTCTCCAAAGACATGACTTGGGCCGTTTTTAATATCTTTGCGCAAATCCTCGACTCGGACGTATAATGGCTGAGCAACTTGCGCTTTTCTATGACGAATCGCAGAAGTCACAGCATAACGTAGCCGTTTCAAGTTTTTGCGCAAATTATTACGCAAAATAACTGTACCAACCTTACGATTGGTACAAATATCGCGAAGCCTATTGCCATAGTTACGAAGAACATGGTTACGGCATTCTATTTTTTTGACTAGTGCTTCCGGTCCATACGGAAGCGCATCGACGAGCTTCCGGTGAACGCTACTATCTCCATCCCCAATTAATCTATTATATTTGATACCGTGCATCTCCACGCTACACTTAAAACCCTCAACTATTATATCTGCCTCCGTCGCGGTACTAGAACCTGTCCAATTTTTCGAGCATTCATGCTTCCCTACAGATGCCTCGGTATCGCCTCGCCTTCTATCACACATCGAACAATATTTATTTCTTACCCCAATGAATAAAACTTTTTTGGTTTTGAATCCCACTATTGCTGCTACACCCGAAAGTGAATCATATTTGGTCCTATACGATCTTTTTGCCCAAGACCCATCTGTGACAACCGCTATGCAAGGGTACCCATCCTCGTCGACGTCACCCACCTCACGGGTCAACCTAGCTTCTTCTCTACCTGACTCTAGCATCTGTTCCCTTGAAATATCGTGATACGCGTCGCTAACTATTTTATGATATTTTCCCCACGTATCTGAGGCCATACAGGGCATATCTATCGAGGCACTGATTTCCGCGAGCTGAGAAAAGCCACCACCTGTGGACATAATTCCGGAAACTAAAGCTGCATTGACGCTAGAGGGTCCTGAGGTCGATTTTTCGGAAGTTATTGATTTGACTAAATTACACATCTTACATTGAAAGGTGATGACTGTAATGAATCCTGTCCGGCTCTCGGATATAGGATGCATGTCGGCAAAACCACAAGAAAAAGGGGCGTGGTAACCTATATCCATGATACTATTCAGAAAATGACTGATATCTATTATCCTTCTACCAGTCAACTCCAATGGAGAATTGGGCTCGGCTTCAGTTCCAAGATCTTTTTCAAAATGCAATTTACGGTCTTCGACAACATCACTTTCGATCGCGGGCTGGATACTCACGAATTCCCTGTCATCGACTTCGAAGTGAATCTCGCGTTCGTCACTCGTAGATTGTATCGGAGAATCAGGAATTGTTTCTGAGCAGAACAAATCGGTATCTTGAAATTCATCGGGAAGTACAACCTCATTGAACTCAGTAACGTCATCAGTTACGGGTTCTTCTGAAGTTAATACTTCTCGAATAATTTCTCCATCGTTTTGTTGGCTCACAGCAATTCTATACAGGATACGAAATAGAAGGAAAATTATTCACATAAATAATTGGTGAACAATATGATCACGCTCCGGAAGACCACAGATTGATAGATGCCGAAAAATGCAAAAAATAACATACGACACAGTAGGTCAGCGATAGATACTTTTGAAGATTTTTGGAATAATGTCCATCATAGTAGATTTAGAGTATAAATTGACGATTTATATCGAGGGGCTATTCACTCAGAAAATCTTTGTTTTTCGCATAAAAAAAAAATATATGACCTTATGCCGTTACGAAAAGCAAAAAGTCGTATAATGGCGCTTACGTCCTCATACCATTAGACACGCGGAATAATAAGAAATCATTAGAATTCAGAAATCACGTGAAATCACTACCTTTGCGATGCATTTCTGAAATCATTTCGCGATATTATACGAAATCAATGATATCATTCAATGACTGAAGTCATTATAATCATTCTAAAATCAATCAAGGAATAGATTTCGATTGCAATCATTCATACACTAATAGTAAGAGTGAATAACCCCAGGATTCATATTTTGTTCGCGCCGCGTTGCAAGTTTGTATGTAACCGTTTTCCAATAATAATATCGTTTATACGACTTGCACCTTAGATATGTGAGTGCTGACAAGTCTCAATCTCAACATGCATGTTCGTGGTCATTCTAATGTAACGAGGCACAATTATACACACTATTTCTAATCTCTAGCAGCTGTAAGAGTAGCAGATACACTCTATTTGACTAATTATGCCTTTGTATTTGACGATTAAATGAACAAACACAATAATATCTACGCAAAAAAAAATAATATGTAAATATATAATTTATTGAAAGCTCCTCTAAGTAGGCAAATGGGGATTTCGATTATCTTTATTAACTTTATCGACGATCTATGCAAGCTGGCCGCGTAATAGACGTCGCAATATCCAATAATTATTATTTATGACCTACATCGGATACCTAAAAATTATATTATTCTGTCATTCTGAACAGAACCCTCTGCTCTTTGAAGTACTCTTTAGATCAGACTTCTCCGATGCTTCGTACTCAAGCTATTTGATTTTAAACTCTGAGGACTCTACTCCAATCGTATGTAATTCGATTAATTTACCTCATTTTTTCTCGATATTCAGCCAAATTATGAACTCCGGGTGTTTTCTTCTTCTTCGCCAACAATGACAGACACTTTCTCGCCTTAACCATATTGGCACTAAAAAACTAGAACTTTATAATTGAAAAACACGAAGTAAATCGAAAAACTGTAGCACCCACAATTATGCGAGTCAGAAGATTTAAATTCGCAAAAGGAGAAGTCTGTATTTACCCCTACGATGCCTGTAGTTCGTGTTGCTACCACCCAGCGCGGCTACGCTAGAAATTGCCGAATTTTTGCGCCAAAAATCGTCATTTCAATGCTTCGGATTTTCCTGATTACTCCTCAGTCATTGATCCGATAGTATCGATCATGATCTTGATTTGAAGGTAAAGGATGTAGCTATGTTATGGCTTTGGCCGAATATTTAAAAAAAAATCGTTACTCGTTGTACATCAGCGCGAAGATGGCTTACTTTCAAGATTATTTTTTGCAAAGCTTGAAGTGAAATCGCAAATTCGGCCAAAGCCATGACACGGATACATCATTTATCTGTAAGAATTTTCATCGAAAACTCCGTTATCTTGAAAAATGAGGAAATGAGAAGGTAAATGCCGAGAGTCTATTTACGCGCGCTCGGCGAGGCCTAGTCAACGCCCTTAATTTGGTTCGTCTTGTCTGATAAATTCACATGGTTTGAAAATAAACATAGTTTTAAAATGAAAATTAATATTCAAAAATAAACCATTAAGGGGGTACATACACCTTTAAAATAATTTTTTCAAATTGCTGCTACGCTCTGAAAAAACATTCTAGTGACTCAGTTTTTCTACAGTTGATTAGTGCTATTTTGATACATAGTTCATGATTTTTCCAGATTTTATGTCCTCCGCTAAACATAAATTCAGTCCATCGAAGAAAAACCAGTTGCCGTAGGGTACAGGTTGCTGCGTTGGATGAAATTTCTTCAACTTTTAAGTAAATATTCTGTATGAATGTAATTTCGGACTAAACCAATAATATTTGATCAATTTAATTTTTAGACATAGAAATTTTTGGTTTTAAAACATTTTTTCCAGAACGATGGAAAAAAATTCTCACAATCAAAAATTTCTTTGTCTAAAACTTAAATTCATGAAATATTATTAGTTTGGTCCGAAATTACATTCATACAGAATATTTTCTTAAAAGTTGAAGAAATTTCATCCAACGCAGCAACCTGTACCCTACGACAACTGGTTTTTCTTCGATGGACTGAATTTATATTCAGCGGAGGACATAAAATCTGGAAAAATCATGAACTATGTAATCAAAATAGCACTAATCAACTGTAGAAAAACTGAGTCACTAGAATGTTTTCTCAGAGCGTAGCAGCAATTTGAAAAAATTATTTTAAAGGTGTATGTACCCCCTTAACTTACTTTCCATAATTTTGAAAGACTCCGTGTCTTTGAAACTTTTCTTTCCAATACCCTTGATTTTTTTGCCGCATCCGCTGTACTGTAGCTGGATACTTTTTTTTATCAGTTTTGTCATGATCTTTTGAACATCATCTTCGCAATCAGTGGATCCAGCCGTGATCATTTGAAAGACATCAATCTGTAAATAATTGAAAAATAATATTTAAATCATTTGTAAATAACCTGTAAATAATTAATGAGTAATATTTAAATAATTGGTAAATAATATTTGAATTATCCGTAAGTAATTTGTGAATATTTTGTAACTACCAGTGAAGTTTTTTTATCTTCATCTTTTTTTAAAGATTCTTCGAAAGTTAAAAAACTTTCGATAGAATCAAATGGCAAAATCATTGCCAAGGTCCTGCCAGGCCTTCTGCTTCGCGGGTGGATCGGCCGAATATTGGATGGTTTTCAAAAGTAGTTTAAATTTATCAGTTATGGAAAGCTCAAGACTTTGTTTCATTTTTTTAAATTCTTTTTCGATTACACCTTGCAGGTGATTCGCTAGACCGTTGAAATCGACGATTTCTGTAAATCGTACAAAAGGTTTGCCAAGATGAAAATATTATGTATTAAAAATTATGATAATAAGTGTAGTAATAATAATGATAATAATAGTAATAATTATTATTCTTATACAATATAAATGTATAATAATAATAATAATAATAATAATAATAATAATAATAATAATAATAATGATAATAGTTACTGAACATAAAAGAACATTAACTCACTAATTACCACAAGATTTTTATATTATTTTTTATGAAAACGAAATTAGTCGATATCTGCAAATTTTTAGGATTTTTTTTATTAAAAAAATCACTACAAATTTTTTTTTTTTTAATTTCCACCTGTAGAAGATTTGAAAAACTACGATTGTAATTTCTTGAAAATATTTTTTTAGTTTTTATTTTAATTAATGAAAGAAATTAAAAATTGTTAAACGTCTGCTGATCTCAGTATATCATTATTTTTTTTATATCAATTAATACGTTTATGACTTAATTATTACTATTACATATATTAGTGTGTGACTACTTTTTGCGAATTAAATTATAGCCAATTAATAAGACAATTGTGAATACCTTGACGGTTCGTCGGTAGCAATCCTGATGTCCCGTCTTTTGATCGAGAACCTAACTCGTTACTGTTCGTTGTATTACCCTTTGTGAAATTCTCCGTTTCTTCTAAAATATCGTCCAACGAACGATCATTTATCAGTGGTCTTGGATGAGCTAAAACCCCAGCCACATCTGAGGGTTTCATGATCACAAGTTGATCATTTTGAATTGATGACTCATTTTCCGAACTGTCAACATTCCGTTTTTTGAAAGATTTTTGCAATCTTCGGATGCCTTGTTCGTAATCTTCTGAAATGACAATAAATTATATAACGCATATTGCGAATAATCAAATATAAAAGTAACAAAAAAACGTCGAGACCAATAGTAATGAGAGTATTGAAACTTCCAAAAATAACAATGATTTGAAGACATATTTAAATATTTGTTATTGTTTAAAAGTATTTCCTCTAAAATAATTATTTTTTTTACAATTTTTCCGTACGTCTCAACCTTACGTGAAATGTATTAAAGAGAATAAAATGACAACAATGGGATAAATAATAAAAATTAATAAAACTTTGAGAACTTATTTGATAAGGATTAAAAAGTTAATCAGAAGACAGCACTTCGAATGAGATCATTTAAAAAAAGTAATTAATGTATCGCTTTACTTACTTGCTTTAGTGATAACCTCGATTGGATATGTATCCCATGTTTTATCAGCATTATCTTTTTTTTTCACCATTTCCGTAAACATGTGCTCTAGTTTCTTGGGCGGCCAAAAACATAATGTTTCATTTAAAGACAACCAAGAAGTCGGAACTAATTCCACCACTTTTTTTCCATTAACGGTTCCTTCGAATTCAACTACTGCATATTCTTTCAGTGTATCCGACATTTTAGTAAATTATAAATTAGTATTCAATAATCCACAAAAATAAAATGTAGGCTGAAATACACTGTATATTCACGAACTTACAAGATCGACTATAACTAACCGCAACTATAGCCTACGCATAAGGAAGACTAGCAGGCCTGGACGAGTCGTCGAACGATACTGGATTTCAGTGTAAAGTGACACCCCTCCCCCCCTAAGTTGCACGCTTCGGACCAATAACCAACATAACACTTTTCATTGTTTTCTCAACGTTCGTACTTATATAAGTATATATTTATAAATTTTCTCATATTTCTAGCCCGATGCAAGAGAAATGAATGTACAAATAAATGAAAGAAACAGAGAATAAACTGTTCAACGTAAAAGAAAAAAAAAAAACAAGACAAATTTTTTTCTTTATCTTTCAACTTATAATTTTAAATTAAATTCGAATGAAATTAAGGTCCTTCCCTACGCAATTCCACCAGACCTGAAAACATTGGAAAAAAAGGTGTTATTAAACGGAATATCTCTGCCTGGGCACCGAAATCGATGAAACAAACTTCGTCGCGCAATTCTACGTACGATTTCGAACACGTACGGCCAAAAAAATGTTTTTTTCACGCGAAAATAGAGAAGATATCCATGTAAAACGTTTTCAAAGCCGTTTTCAAAGCCGTTTTACATAGATATTTTCTCTATTTTCGCGTAAAAAAACATTTTTTTGGCCGTACGTGTTCGAAATCGTACGTAGAATTGCGCGACGAAGTTTGTTTCATTGATTTCGGTGCCCAGGCGGAGATATTCCGTTTAATAACACCTTTTTTCCCTATGTTTTCAGGTCTGGTGGAATTGCGTAGTGAAACACCTTAAAAAAAAAGTAACAATTTAAATTTAAAGAGAGTAAAATTATTTTTCATAGTTATAATAATAATTAATTAATTATAAATAATTTTATAATTTCAGTATTTTGAATGATGAAAAATATTAAAATTTGTATCAAATATGAGAACAGTTTGAAAATTTTGTTTCTAACATAATTATCCTTGAAATTGTTGAACATAATGTTCATTTTGTACATACATTCAAACATGTAGGAGAGTCATTACAATTTTTGAGTTATTCATATTAAAAAGAATACATTTACACTTCACATGAGCAAGTGTTACGATGACTTTTTGCTTTTTCCAAGAAACAACTTCCATTACACCTACGTCAATAGACGAAGTCGGAAAATCGAACACTTCTTTCTTACTATCTTCTATCGTACCATAGATATATAAATTGTTTATATCTTCTTCAGTCGCAGGATCACTTTGTACATTTAATAAACTGTCAATAACGAAGATTTTATTGTTGTGCAACTGAACTACATTATTTGGATGATTACAATGTAGAGTTACACCACGTAAATGAACTTTTTTAACCTTGAAATATCGTTTGTTATTATATTTAACAGATTCAATAACACTTTCATAGATGCACTTACACAAGGCACTTTTTTTTTTAATTTTTACATGGTCAGCATTCTCTAATTCGTCTAATCGATTTGCTATTTGGGTGAGTGGTTTGTACGGCGACTTTACTAAATTTTTGAACAAACTCATATAATTTTCCCCCCAAAATGCCGATATTTCACTTACGAAACTTAAAAGTAACGAACATCATCCGATATATGTAATAAATTGCGCATGTTGAGGACTTGAGAATCTTCTCCATATTCTGACGGTAGTAATTTAAAAAATGTTCTCAGTTGATCTTGAGCATAATCAACAAATCTTACTGCGTTTAATTCGTCGTTTAAAATTCGACATGCGACAAATAATAATAAAAAATGACGATATTTATTTTCAGATAATACATCTTTGAAAGCTAGAGGTCCAATGTATAATAAAAAAAAACGGAATTGAGTCGCTTTCCACTTTGAAATGTGGTCAGTATCATATAATTTCCTTTGAAACTCCTCGGGAATATCTGTTGATATAGATTCCATTATTTCTTTCAAAATTTCAGATTGAGACTTTTTCAACCGAGCACTATGTTTTTTCACCACGAGTAATTTCTCTAGGATATTTTTCATCACTCCGAGATATAATAAATGCATCGAATCTAAAACCACATCATGCACTGGATCAAACTTTTTCAATTTTAATAATATACATTTTTTGTCTTTAACATGGTGTGCTGCCTGTTCTTTTTTTTTTTAATGACTTCCTTGTTCGAAACTTACAATTCATATCCGGATACACACGCTTGTGATTTTTAGTGATTCCTTCGACTGTACATCTTTCACAAGCGAAAAAACCCCCTGGATTTTTCACACCTTTTATGAAAGCTCTCGCAGGTGAATCTGCCACCACACAAAAAATTTCAAACGAATATTTAACTTCATTAAGAATAAGTCCGTTCTCAATGTAATCATTAGCTTCTTTAACAAGGTCAGCTAAGTAATCGTTTGCTGAATGAGGCTTCGAGTCACCACAGTATAATGCAATTGTCACAGGCTTGCTTTCATAATCACGGTGATAAACTTTTAACAGAATAGGCCACACTTGAACCGATGAATTATTATATATCGAAACTCCATCGATATGTAGTTGTACTGATATGGTATTTTCAGTATAAGTATCAGGAGATATCACTTTTTGTAGGGCGTTTTTTATCCCAATATATATGTAAGTACCATTTGTTTCCCGATTGCTTGTTAATGACTGCATTGGCCGACAGTGCTTCGTTCCTAATAATTGATGAGAAGTTTTAGGTAAATCTTCGTAACCTTCTTCGCGCAGTATTGTTAACAGTTCAGTAACTACATTTAATGTTAAGATATTAATATTATCTAAAGTCCAACAGCGAAGTTTTTCACTTAATGTCTTTTTTCTTGTGAATTCTTCATTATTTTGACAGGATGATTCAGATATACTATCAACTAAATCTTGCTCATCATCGACAGTATTTTTAATACAATCATTACTGATACTATTATCACTGCTATTATCCGGATCTCGATGAGTAACACTGTTGAAGTCATTATTCACTTGTAAACGAAATTGCTTTGTAGCAGTATTGTTTTCACTTGCACAGGTTAGGTTGCTTATACTTTGTTCACTAACATATGGCTCACTTTTATTAGGTAAAACTTTTTCAGCTTTGTGTAACGCACGCCACTTTTTAACACGTGAATAAGAACTAGACATAGTGTTCAAAAAAAAAAAAATTTGAAATGATGTGACAGAAGCAGTTCGACGACTGAGAACGACAAGAATTGTCCGCTTACGGGTTTCCATGAGTTTACTATGGCAATGAATATACATATAGTTCGCCGGTAGGCTAGTTGAGCTCCGCCCCTCGCTTCTCCGCTTCTCTGTAAATGCCCGGGAATTTTTTTTTTCTATAATCATATATAATTATGTATAGATTTATATATTTTTTTTTTTGATTCATTTAAGGTCGTTGTATAACAACAGGGTTTGTAGCATGATACTAAAATTAGCAGAGGTTTAACAATATTTGATTTTTTTTTTTTTTATCAATGAAATTAGAAGTGAGAAAATATTTTCAGAAAATTGCATGTATAATTTATCAAATCTTCTACACGTGAAATTTTTTTTTTAATTTTATTGTAACAATTTTTTTAATCAAAGAATTCCAAAAATTTTCAGATGTCGGCTAATTTAATTTTCATGTTTTTAGCGACCACAATTTTATATTATATTATAAAATTATTGATTATAAAACTAAAAACTTTGAAATGTAAAAAATATATTATAAAATTGTTTATATATGGTCAATTCCACCTCAAGACGGCCGAGAAATGACCTCGTATTTTTTGAATCGCTTGAAACTTTTTTTACTTGAAATCGACGTCAAAAAAGTGGACCCGTGTTTTTTCGTTGGTCCGAAAAACATTTTTTACGCTAGTTATGAATTATCGCATTTTACTGTAAAAGTGGCGCGCGGGCGGCTTTGAGAATTAATATCTCGGGTCCCCTTCACCGTAGAGAGATGTTCCAAAACGCGTTTAATAGGCGACGAAAGACACTTTTTGATAAAAATTTTCAACTTTTCAAAAAATATAGTATTGTTGTTTTTTCAAGCAATCAAAATGTTCATCGATTATTTTCGCAATCTAAGGCCATTTTTTAAATTCTAAAAAAAATACGATCACATTCCTCATTCAATTCTGAAGGTGGCGAATTTTTTAAATTGATGAATTTAAAAATTGAAAAATTGAAAATTTTTACAGTCAAATGCGATAATTCATAACTAGCGCAAACAAAAATTTTGACAGCTTTTATTACTGAGTTATTTTTAGATTATTAAATAAAAATCGCAGTTACCAAACATTAAATAGTTCCGTTATTCAGTCTTGGCCTATGTTAGGGTTACCATTCCACGGCCGAGGTTGGGTTACTCAGTCTTGGCCCGAGGTAGGGTGACTCTAGGTTTGGCCGAGGCTGGGTTATTCAGTCTTGGCCCATGTTAGGGTTACCATTCCACGGCCGAGGTTGGGTTACTCAGTCTTGGCCCGAGGTAGGGTGACTATGGGCTTGGCCGAGGCTGGGTTATTCAGTCTTGGCCCATGTTGGGGTTACCATTCCACGGCCGAGGTTAGGTTACTCAGTCTTGGCCCGAGGTAGGGTGACTCTAGGTTTGGCCGAGGCTGGGTTATTCAGTCTTGGCCCATGTTAGGGTTACCATTCTACGGCCGAGATTGGGTTACTCAGTCTTGGCCCGAGGTAGGGTGACTCTAGGCTTGGCCGAGGCTAGGTTATTCAGTCTTGGCCCATACCTGGGTCATCATTGGAATGGCCAAGGGTGAGTGCTCAGTCGTGGCCCAAGAATGGGGCACTGTTGGTGTGCCAAGATGGGCTTTCCAATGCTGTCCCAGGCATGGCCCCGTCGTTCAACTCTGGGGGTTCCTGTCTGGGATCCCATTATGTATAATTTATATTCATATTATATTCTCTCCGCGGCGCACGATATTCTTGTGGATCTACATTTGACAAGGCGTAGCATTCACTCTCTCCTGGGCCAATGACACTTCCGACTCTATGGAGCAGCAGCCGCTCGCACTTTTGGGAGAGCTACTGCCCCGAAAGCGTGTTGCTACTGCTTCGAACTCGCAGTACAGCAGCGCCACTACCGTTCGTACAGTGACTCCACGTCTTTTCTCTCCGTGTATAGGATAGAGAGGAAAGTACCCGTATCACCTTTATACCGGAGCGCCTCTGGTGGCTCAGAGGAAAAATACAGTGCATGTGTGTGTCGTCCGAAGTGATGCAATTGTGTTGGTGTTGTAGGTGTGAGGATACGGATATCATAATTTTGGACGCAGTCTTCCAAAATCATTAATTCAGATTGTGATTGTTTCATATAAAAATGCCGATATACTGCGATGTGAAATTATGTTACAATAACAAATATCTAAAAAATCCAGAGATCCAGGGTCAAGAGCAAATAACATTTTTTTGCTTTACCAAAGAAAGAGGAACTGTAAGTAAAGATATAACCTTACTTATTCTGACGCACGGTTGCGAGTTCGTAGATTTTAAAAATTATGAAAACATGTTATTGAATATACGATATGTATTTTTTCATGATACAGGCGTCAAAAATGGCTCGATTTCATTCAAGCGAAAAATCCGCATCGACGGGATTTTCGTATATGTAGCGTGCATTTTGAGTCGAAATATATATGGAAAAAGCACCCACGATGTTTATTGACACACAACGCTGTACCAACATTGAATGGACCATCTATGAGTAATGACCGACAACATGAAGATGAAGATCCGCGTATGCAGTCAGAAGATCTGCAACTTTCTGCGTCAAATAGTTCTTCCCTGGTACCAGGTAAACAAAGCAATTGTATTTGCTCTTATAGAAAATTGCAAACTATTGTTTATGCATCTATGAGTACTACCCATGTTCAAAATAATAATTTCAGGCGGTCCAACTAGCCGATGTCAAAAAGACGATGCTTCAATTATATTGCAGAAGGACAACGACATTTGTGGTAAGACGGTGAAAACAATTAATCAAAATGAAAAAAGTCGATCAATTTGTATATAGATTTAAAAAATTAATTTAGAGTTCATTGAGAACTCAACAGTAAGCATTCTTTACAAATCTTACGATTATTCAAAATTATTATTTACTTCTAATTTATATGTATCATTTAGGCCTAATCCAAAATTTAGAACCGAACTCACCATTTACGATCATTTATATATAGATCATTGACATCTAATCCAGAATTTACATTCGAACTCACCATTTACATCATTTACACATGGATCATTTACATCATTCACACATGGATCATTTACATCATTTACACGTGGACCATTTACATCCAATCCAGAATTCACATTCGAACTCACCATATACAATCTTCTATTATATACTATAGATTTAATTAATTATAAATTATAATCACGAATATTTTGTAGACAACTTCAAAATAAATGGGAATAAAATTTACCAAATTACTGACATTTTTCATGTTGTATGACGAGAGCAATGAATTGGGCTTCTCAGTTCTTCATTTTGTTATTTTTGTAGACATTTTTGATCTCTTCACTACAGGTACACCAGTCAAAGAGATGAAAAGTGGTCACCGAAGAAATTAGTACATTTCGATACGAGTGCAATATGCGAGGCGTTATAGGTGAGGTGATGTTTTCAGGACGAAGGTGAGTGCTGAAAACATCACCTCACCTATAACGCCTCATTTTGCACGAGTATTGAACATTATTTTTTATAACAAATGCATGAAGAACGAAAGAAAACGCATGTTTTTTTTCGCATGACAAAGCTCCAAGTTAGCTGAGGTTTGGCAGGGCAATCTTCTAACACCCCTGGGGGGTCCAGGGGCGAAGCCCCGGTGGGGAGTTCGGGGGGCGAAGCCCCCCGAGACGTCTTGAAACGAAATTCAAAAGCTGAAGAAAAATCACAAATCAGGCCCATGACCAAAAAAAATTCTAAATTGAAAAAAAAGGTATATTTTCGGTACAACAGCTGTCTTCATTTCTTATAATTATCGTGAGCGAAAATCGATCGAAAAAATGTAATTTTGAAGGAAAGAATTAATACAACACAAAGAATACATTTCAAAAAGAATGAATAGTCTTTTGTTAATTATTATTTATTATTCAAATAATTTGAAAATTGGAAAAAAAAATGTTCATGTCATAGAATTATAATTAAAGAACAAATATTTATTTTATAATATAATATATATCTCATACTACAAAGAAATAATACTTTTTTTATTTATCGAGAATAATATCATTAATAGTCTCATTTTCTATAATTCGATACCTCCGCGGAATAACCGGCTATCTCAGAGTCCGGTTGAAAAAGCGGCCTTTGCCCATATGAATAACAATAACACTTTCTTTACTTTATGAGGATCCTCATTAAGCTCCGCATCTATTTCTTTCTCGCTGCTTGAGTCTTCTCGTTGCTGGTTCTCTGACCTGGCCTCGATGACGTTGCTGGCGCTCTGTATCTGTGGTTTGCACCTGTGAACTTTCTCGGGAAATAGTTGCCCACCTGTCTGTGTTTCACAGGTGGGCCCCTCCCGTTTCCCTGTACAAAGCTTTTATTAGACGATTTTTTAATTACTGGTCTGTCTGCCGGCTTTAATGTAGCAGCAGCCTTTACTATAGCCTTCCATAACTTGTTCATTTAACTTTTGACCGTACAGCCACTCGTCTGAGATACTAGCATCGAGAGTTGGTTTTAGATCTTTGTCTAGCGTTGGGGTGATAAAGGATTTTCTACCCTCTGACTGTTGGTGAAAGATATCAGTTAATATTTTTCCTGTATCCCAGAGGTATTTCAACAGGATAGTCTGCACTGAGAGAAAAGTTCAGTAGCCACCACTTGAGACTCGGGTAGCTACTACCTGCCTCTGGCAAGTAGGTATAGGTTCAGTTGTGGCTACTTTGGTAGGCAAGTAGCTACTACTTGCCAATACAAAGTACGCTTAACTTGTCATGTGGCAAGGGCTGTCTACTGGATTCTCAAGCTGTTCCTACCGAAGTTGTGTACAATCAATGTTTCGATATATAGTATGCGTGAAATTTCATTTTACGCACACTGTGTCGAAAAATATCGTATGAAACTCGTGCGTAAAATTTTTAATATACTTTTTTTTTAAATATGCTATTTAAATTTTTAATATCCTATTTTTAATATAGGGAGAGTCGGGTCGCCCCGGACGGCGGGTACCCGTGGTCACCTCAAGTTTTGGACAATTACGCGAATAAATTTGGGAAAAGACAACGTGAAAATTAGGGCAACGATCTAGGTCACATTTTCACGTCTTCTTTTTCCAAATTTATTCGCGTATTTGTCCAAAACTTGAGGTGACCGCGAGTACCCGCCGTCCGGGGCTGCCCGACTCTCAATACATATGCATAATATACTATTTTTCTGTCAATGATGATTGAGAATTTTAATTGAGGGGATAGAAAAATGGAAAAAAAATGAAAACGGTAGTTTTTTATTTTAAGAACGATTTTATTGTTTTTTAGGTAATGATTTTTGTAGTACGAGTATGATTTTTCATGGAATGCGAGATGAAATATTTTTATTATAGAATTTTTTTGGGGATAATGTACATAGATTTATCCATTTCGACGAGAATGCATGGGTGGATATCAGGCAAGTCATTCAGACTTTTCAATATATGAGCCCTACGAGGTAACACGTTATACGCATATAAGTGTTCGTCAAAATAGACATTCGTCAATGGTTGAAATAATAAAAATACATTTTCATTCACAATGAAGATTTCTTTAACTTTTCCAAAATTTAGTAAGTCATCATCTTCTATTTCCGTTACATAAATCGCGTTTACATGAAATTCAAATCCTTTATATTTTACATGATTTGCCGAGAAAATACGTTCGTTTTTTCTGTCTGGAAAGTAACATCGGTGTTCTTTTTCATCAAATCTACAAACGTGTCTACTTCTATTGTACAAGGTTCCATATTACCAGTGATTTTTAAATAGGCTAAATTCAACTGATTTCTTATACTTATAGTTGAGAGTAGGTTCATCGAATTACACGTAGTCGTGGCAACTGCTTTTAATCCTCTGTGATTAGATTCCATTCTCATTGCCCAAAAATGAACAAGAGGCCCATTCATCGTCAAGACTCGTGTAATGTGTATCATGTTATGGAATTTGTATTGCAAATCTCCATATAATTTGATATATAACGAAAGAAACTCTGGTATTAGAATTTCTAATTGCGCAATGTGCCCTTTAACAATCCGTGGTGATATCAGTATATCAATAATTTTTCTAAATAGAATGAACAAATGCCAGGTTTCATTTTCATCTTCAACTCTATGACCTACCAATACTCCAAAGACTTTCGTGAAATTTATCATTTCTCCTGATGACATTTTGAGTTTCCTTTTGTTTGTTATATGTTTATCCTTGATTTTCGGAATTCTATTCGAAATGTAAGAAGCATTTTTATGAAAATGTACTATTTGCTCATTCAAATACTCCAAGCTGAATAACTTTTGTTTGAATATTAAATCGTTACAAATATTAGTCATAGTATAATTAGCAGCACCTTCGAATATATCATGCATCAAATCTAATGATAAATTTTCAACAACATGAAAACCATTTAATTGGTTGAATATACACTGCTCTACAATACCCGTTTCAGTTGGACGTTTTAATCTACAATTCGATTCATAAGATTGCCTTCTTCTTAGAATTGCAGGTTCTTCTATTATTATTTTTTTCATTTTCCCAACATCTGCCCTGCAAATTCGGCATGGCTTTCCTGACGAAAAACACGTTGTGAAGCCTAAATCTTCGTTTAAGCCCTTATTATCTCCCAAGAATCAGTGCCGTATTATCGCCTAGGCCGACGAGGCCTGGGCCTAGGGCGGCAAATTTCGAGGGCGGCAAATTGAGAGGGCGGCAGTACCGCATTATTGCCTGTTTCGACGGCATGAAGCAGCAGAAGGCGGGCCGCGGGGGAACGGAAGCACATAAGTTACAGCTGACTATGAGACCAGAACCAAAGTAGAGAATTTCACCGCGACTCGGCGACGGCACAGCTCTTCTAAGCACTTCGCTCGCAAGTGAAGTATAGTCAAGAATACTATAGGTTCAAGCTATATGACGGCCTATAATATTTGTCGGTCTATATACAGTGCGCACTCCCTTATATGCCGCTCAGGCCCCCAAGGGGAAGAGTATTTCCAAGAATCATGGTACCCCTACCATCATCACTCTAACTTGAGACGCGGAAACATTTTCGGCGTTCTCTTATATGCCGCTCTCGCTTGCATATACTTTTGCACGGTATTTAGAGAAAAATCGGATGCGCGCTCAACGTGCATACATAGTAGTTGAAGCCGCATTTCGGTACGGCATATAAGGGAGCGTTGGAATTTTTCCTCATATTGGCAAAGAAGTGGGGGCTGACGTTCGAGGATAGTTAGGAGAAGCGGCACATAACCGAGCGGCATATGAGGGAGTGCGCACTGTAGATAGATTGATCTCGGCATATTGGTTCGATTGGCATTGATAAAAAGCGTATTCCGTCGATATGAGTGGAACTGGAAGAAAGAAGTTGAGTGGTTCCCAGTACAAAAAAAATGCGAAGGAAAAAAAAGAAAGACTAGATCAAATGAGTGCTAAAATGCAAAGGTTAGATAAATTTCTTACATCAGATTTGGTTACCGCTAGTACCGTAGAAGTATCAGCTAAAGGTAATAATGAAATAAGAAGAGAAAGTATGGACGCGAAACAATTCGAGAATCACGATTTGATCGAAGTACTACAAATAACATCGAAAACAGAAGTTTCGGATGCAGGCACTACTGAAGAGAATGATCCAAATACTAACACAGCAGGCACTATTCAATTTCATAATGATCTAGACATCGTGGACAATACCGTAGCAGTTGAAAAATTACCGCAATCGGAAATTATAGCTGATGTTGTTGATAATAGAAACCGTATTATGAGTAAAGATCCCGCTGAATGGATATTAAATGATGCAACAATTGAGTATTTATTAACGCATGGTATCGAACAAAATATCGATAATGATTTTACTAATTCGAAGCAACAATATACTGATAAAACTCGTGTTCTTACAAAAAATGCATTTTTACGACACCATCCAAACGGCGAAGTAAAGCCACGGAAATATCTAGTATATTCGGAGAGCCAAGGAACCGTGTTTTGTGCCCCATGTCGATTATTCGGAGGGGTCTCTAGTTTGGCGACAAGTGGATATCGTGATTGGAAGAATATATCTACTCGTTTACGTGAGCACGAAAATTCGAAAGAACATGATACATGCGTATTGAAAATGGTCAAAAGAGGTGAGATATCCGGGAGAATTGATGTGAATTTGAAAATTCAAATGGACGAAGAAATTGTTTATTGGAGGAATGTACTAACTAGAATTTTATCAGTGGTGAAGAAACTATCAAGTAGAGGACTTCCGTTTAGAGGTAGTGTAGAAAAATTTGGATCGGCTCATAATGGCAATTACATGATGGCCCTCGAGCTTATTGCAGAGTTCGATCCATTTTTAGCAAATCACATTGCACGTTACGGCAATGGAGGTCGAGGTAATGCATCTTATCTGTCATCCCATGTATGTGATGAATTCATAGAATTGATAGCTGCAGAAGTCGTTTCAAATATTGTTAAGGAAGTGAAGAAAGCTAAATACTTTTCGATAATCGTTGACTCAACTCCTGATATGTCTCACGTTGATCAATTGTCTTTCGTAATCAGATATGTAAACGACAACGGCATCCCAGTAGAGAGGTTTCTCTGTTTTTTGCCTAACACAGGCCACAAATCAGAACAGTTAGCTAATGCTGTACTTTCAACTTTGAAGAGTTATGGATTGGATATCGCAAATTGTCGTGGCCAGTCGTACGACAATGCCAGCAACATGTCTGGCCCATACAGCGGATTACAAGCAAGAATTAAGAATATCAATCCATATGCTGTGTATGTACCTTGCTCTGCACATTCTTTAAATTTGGTCGGAGTATGTGCAGCAGAAAGTTGTCAGGAGGCATGCGGATTTTTCTCAATAGTTCAACATCTTTACACTTTTTTTTTTTCTGCCTCTACTCACCGATGGGACATTTTACTAGCTACTTTTCAGCCAAACAGTAAGGTAATAAAAAGACTTTCTGAGACTCGATGGTCATCTCGAGCGGAAGCTTGCCATAATTTGAGTGAAAACTGGGATAGTATACTGAAAGCATTAGGTAGAATAGAAGAGGATGCTACTGAGAAACCCGCCACACGAAGCGAAGCTGCAGCACTACGGAAGAGTCTTGATCGACTGGAGACAGCTTTCATGGCCGTGTTTTGGACCCCGCTCTTGGATCGCTTTCACGTCATTAGCAAAAAACTACAAAGTGTAAATATCGATGTACAAGTAGTTGTAGAACTCTACTGTTCACTTATAGGATATACCGAATCTATTCGGGATTTGTTCGATGTCTACGAAGAGAAAGCCAAAGAAAAATCGGCAATTCAAGAATACGAATCTGACTCACGGCGAAGAAGGAAGCGTAAATTACAATCTGATGAGACGCGTGGAGGCGAAGTTGAAATGTGTGGTAAAGATAAATTCAGAATCAATACCTTCTTGACGATCTTGGACCTAATAACTTCTGAATTAAAACGCAGAAGCAATGCATATCAAGAACTTTATAGCCGGTTTCAATTTTTCTCTGAGATTACTAAGATTTCGACAGTAGAAATAGCAGAACGCGCCACAAAATTACAACAATATTATCAAGGAGATTTAGAGAAATCCTTAGCGGATGAATGTATCCAATTCCGATCGTTATTAGAAAGTATCGAAATAGATGAAAGCGAGAAAAATTCTATTTTGAACCACTGCCGTGTTCTTCGAAAACGGCATCTCGATTCGGAATTTTCGAATGTTGACATTGCACTTCGTATGTTTGTTTGTACACCTGCTACTAACTGTTCAGCAGAACGATCGTTCTCAGCACTAAAGAGGGTGAAAAACTATTTGAGGGCCAATCTGAGCGAAGCAAAATTGAACTCCTTATCTGTCCTCGCTATTGAAAAAGATTTGACAATGTCTGTAGATTACACAGAAATGATTAATAAATTTGCCGTTCAAAAGAGTAGACGTAGGCCAATGTAACTTTCGTATAATACAAAAAAGCATTTCATTTGGTTATTCAAGTATGCAGGTAACATTGCACTGCATTTTTTTTTTTTTTTGTTATCTTTTTTTTATAAAATATGCGAAATAGGCAGGTATGAGGGCGGCAAATAATTTCAGGGCCTAGGGGCGGCAGATTCATTGATCCGGCACTGCCAAGAATGAACAAACGTAGAAGTAAACTTTCACACTCTTATCTCTTATCTGTAGATCTAGACCATTCTCATTGAAATAATTAAGTTCTGGTATTAATCTAGAGTAAATCTGGGCATTTCCAAATTCTTTTCGGTCTTTAGCGTAGAATAAAGTAGCTAGAAAGATATTTTTCAGTTTAGAAATAATATGGGGAGGATAACCAGGTAAAGTTATGAAGACATCCCCCAAACTATTTTCACCTCCGTGTGTACCCAGTGCATTCTTTGCTTCAAAATCATCATGATAGATAAATAGTGGTATAACATTACGATTCTCTGAACTCTGCAATTTTTTTCTCCACAAGTCAGCTTGAATCAAGTTTGAAATTATATCTTTCGCGCTTTCCAAGTCTTTCATGTGATTTGTGAACATTTCAAAAGATCCTGGAATTTCAAGGAACACTTTGAGAGTCCATGTCAAAGGTAGATGTTGAGCTACTGCTGATTTACCTGATTTTTCGAGTTTGAACTCTATCGGCATTTTTAGCAGCCCTCTCTCCTTATAAATCTCAAACCTCTTATGTTCGGAGTCGAAATTACTCAAAATATTTGCAGAATTTTTGGAAATGCTCTTTATAATCTCAAGAGTTCGCTTATCACATTTAGAATTTGATTCACTTTGTTGAAATATGAACTCCATAAATGTTGAGGTAGTGAACTTTATTAATGATTCTATGAAATCCTGTACAACAGATCGCGGTATACTCTGATTATCATAAATCCGTAAAGACAAAACAAGCATCTCGTTTGCTAAGTTTATTGCTGGAGACGACATTTCAGTCAAATGTTTTAAATACAACCTAAAACTATAAGAATAAACTTTAAAATAAATATACCTTCCTCTCCCAGTGTCTAATATTTTCTATTGACCTACGATTCGACTGTCAATCGTTTTTTCAGTTCATCTATGAAATTATTTACACCTACATAGGGCTTGATGTTTTCTAAATCATTTTTATAGACATAACTTTGCAAAAAAATCCACACAGGCCTGCATTCTACAGGGAATTCTATGTTCAAGCTATTGAACGATTTATAACAATAATCGATGGCATCTAGAATTTGATTAGAAGTTATTTTGTAATCATAAGAGTTTACTGTGACAAAAACTTCTACCGTAGGGCTTTCGTTATCACTAATATCGTCATTCCCGTCATCGATAAAATCGCCAACAAAAGTCACATACGGACCAATTGGGCGATTCGATTTTTCACTACTTGCGCTCCTTAGTTTTTTAAAATTTTCACAATCTTGCATAGATTTTGCATTAAAAATAAACGAATTTGTGATATCTTGCTCTGACGATCCAAATATTGTTGTTTCCTCGTCAGTGTCGACACTTTTTCTCTTACGACATACTTTTCCAAGAATTCTTGGAAGGCTAAGTAGTACTGCTATGTAATTTTTTCCATTTTCTCTTAACCGTTCATACGCGTGAGGCAACTTTTTCTTCTCCTTCGCATAATCAGTCACCAATGGACTGAAAGTGTCCCAGGATTCGTGGAAATTTGGTAAAAGTGGATGGATATTATCAAAATCAATAGTCCACAGAATATGGCCGAATGATCAACGCAAGCCTTTATACAGTGAAAAGTGCTCCTTATAATCTTTTTGAAAGGGTCTGCTTGCGAAACTTTGTATCCAACGCCTCTCTACTTCGTCTTGTGGTTCGTCGTATTTCTTCAGCCATTCGAGATCTGTCTCTTGACCAAAGCTTTCAACATCGTCTTGTAAAATTTCCTCTTTCGATATGACACCCAATTTGATCAATACTTTTCGACAATTCAAGTACTTGTCGTACAAACGACCACCAGCTTTGACAGCTTTCGTTGTTTTCGTTTGTCTCTTGTATGGGTAGTAGAAAGTAGTTTTCACTTCCTCAGGAGTTTTCGATGGAGTAATGAGGATGAGAGCTAACTGCTCGCTGAGCTCTAGAAATCTCTGTTTTGATATTCTGTGAAAATAAAGAAAGGGGTCTAGAAATCTAGAAAATCATGTGACGTAATATGTATGGATGACCCCTAATGAGCATGTTATAATGGTATTGAATGATAACATTAAAATTTCATAATCTACACAGAAATACTATAGTATTGAGAGAAAGACTCATGTCTGGTAATTTCATCAAAATGTACAGAAAAGACCAAAGATTATAGTTTCTAGTAAGTAAAGAGATCAGCTTCGTAAGGTAACATTAAGAAAAATAGAGTGAAATTCAAATATGCATTGTATGAAGTAAATGCAATATACACGGAAAGAAAAATATAGCACTGGTTACCAAGCCGGATAGTACTCAGTGCTATCTGAAATAAAGAAAAATTTCAGCTTATACTCAGTACTATCTGGATAGTACTGGCTACTATCCAGATGCTACTCAGTACTATCTTAGATGTCACTCAGTAACATCTGAGATTATACAGCGTCAGATGGCACTGAGTACCATCCAGATAGCAACCAGTTACATGCCAGATAGTATACGTTTCTATATGACGATGTTACAGTGTCGTATCTAGCGATATAGTGTGCTGGCATCCTAGAATGTCGCTCATTGACATGTATTTCATATGAGTGAATACTACCTATCCTAGCAGTAGGTTATATCTTAGATGTTACCGAGTGCTATGTTAGGTAGTATTCACTCATATGAAATACATGTCAATGAGCGACATTCTAGGATACCAGCACACTATATATCGCTAGATACGACACTGTAACATCGTCATATAGAAACGTATACTATCTGGCATGTAACTGGTTGCTATCTGGATGGTACTCAGTGCCATCTGACGCTGTATAATCTCAGATGTTACTGAGTGACATCTAAGATAGTACTGAGTAGCATCTGGATAGTAGCCAGTACTATCCAGATAGTACTGAGTATAAGCTGAAATTTTTCTTCATTTCAGATAGCACTGAGTACTATCCGGCTTGGTAACCAGTGCTATATTTTTCTTTCCGTGTACCTGTAATTTTTTGTGAAATCAAATTCGTACTCTATTAGTAGATTACATATGTTATGTGTATCTAATTTGTCATTTTTTTCTAATTCTTTGAGAATTACAATTCCTCTGTACGTTGATTCCAGTAATTCTTTCACAGACAATTTATGAGCTAGTTGTAAGAATCAAAATAATAATGAATATATATCTTTGCAATTTCAAATAGGTATCATAAGTTGATCATGTGATGTTACATGTATGTACATACGTTGAATTGCAATAACATCAACTACTTGTGTGTTCAAAGAATTATGAGATGCGATAGATGAGTCACATGAAGCAAATGCAGTATTATAAGTTTGCGAAGGGGTTAGTAAAGGATGCTCAGAGGGATTGTAAGAGATGATCGGCGAGCTTCCATTTCTGTATGCTTCCAATCGTTTTTTAAACCTTCTGTGATACCCACATTCCAAAGATTTATTAAATAACCCGTCGAGCATTTTATCATCGATTTCCTCAAAAACTTCTCTGTCTACTCCAGCCTCTGATAAATGAACAGAAATCTCACACAATAACCATGCTGAATATAAATCAAACTGAATTATAAAGTCGCAATCAGGGTTGTAAAAATTGTAATTAAAAATGTAATTCCATTACATTTTCAATTACCATTACTTTACAAAAATGTTTAACTGCATATTACGAATGCCATAAATAATCGAATCGGATATCGTATTACTGAAGTAATTGATGGCTCACAACCCTGGTCGCAATATACAATAAAAATAGAAACGAAATATTAAAAGTCAAGCCCCGCAAAAACGTTAAAAATTCAAGCTTAAGCATTACAAATACAAAATTTGAGGTTATGATACTCACTTTCGAATCTTTCAATGAAATTTCCTAGATCCCACTCTGCAAGTCGATCTCTCACGAATGAATCCATATCATCACCATCAACGAAAAACACGATGAATTTATATAAATTATCCATACAATATACACGTACACGTGTTTCAAAATCCGCAGATAGCGTGCTTGGCGGACGCGTGTTTCTATACTCGCGAGCGGCCAGTAGGCGCTGCTGCGCATGCGGCAAGTTGTAGCAACCGAAAACTTCGGTAGCTACTACTTGCCTCTACGGCTGTCGTCACTTGCCATATAGGAAGTAACCAATACCCTGCTGACATCGGTAGTCTCTACTGAACTTTTCTCTCAGTGTGGTCAATCGGTTCTGTTGAAGTTTCAGTCAGCATGGAAACTGCCGCACTCAGAGATGAGATAGCTGTTCCCAAACAGCTTTGTGTTTGGGTGAAGTGTTCATCTCGTTTTTTGGCAATATCGGTGAGGTGGCGTTGAACCTCAAGATTTATTTTGGGTGCCTCAGTTACAAGCTCACCGTCTCTGGGATATTTCTTAAGAAGTCCTTTCCTGACTTCTTCCGAAAGGCCTTTTTCCATCCAGCCTTTCCACCATTTTTTAAGCTTCTCATTAACTTTTACCTGGGAGGTCGAGGCTGGAACCTCTTCTCCTAGCACTTCTAGCAGCTCTTCATCTAGCTCTTGATAATCTTCATTCTCTGTTACAACTTCACCTTCTTCCACCCCGACTATATTAACATTTTCCTTGGTTGACTTATTGTCACCCGACTCAACTCCTGAGGGAGTTGATACCGCTTTTCCAGGGTCTCTTTTATCGAATTTACCCGTAGCATCTGTAATAGAAGGAAAGTAATCCTTAACACCATGATGCTCATCTTTCCTTGTAGGCTAGCTATTATTCGTGCGGAATAATGCTATCTGAATTAACATGCCTTGTTTTGTTCGTATGGAACTAAGTTAGGTTCGTGTGGAACCAACCGTACGATCTTCGTGTGGAAAATTCGTACATGAGATTTCATTAAAATTTTTATAGGCATAAATGACGAGATTTTACCTTTTTCTGACTCGGTAGCTGCCTCAGGTGCCTTATTGGCTAATTTTTGTATTTCGATCAGTCCCGCAATGGATTTTGAAATCACGTTGATTTGCTCTTGCAAATCCCTTTTTGATATCCTGGGTGATCTATCGCGTTCCCCTGAACTGGAACGCGATCTTTTCCTCGATTTTCCCATATCGGCATGTAATGTTAATCGTTTTTCGGCTCCACGCGTCCGTTGTCGTTGACACAACAAAACAATATGAGGCCATTACGGTGCGCGCCGCGTAGCGGGGCCTGACGGAAGGAAAACTTTTAAATTTAAACGCTAAAAGTTGTGTAGTTGACACGTACTTGACAGTGGTTGTGTCTCAATTCGTCGTTCTCGTTCTAGTTCTAGTTCTAGTTCTTACGCGCATGCGCACCGCGGTCTCGCGGCTCCTGCTTCGTCGTATTCTTGCGGTATTTCGCTGTACTACCAAAAGACGGTAAGTATGAATGCATCTCTTTCGACAGCTTTATAAAAAAATAGGCGGCTATGGGCTGGTAATTCAAATTACACTGACCGATTGTTTGTTTGTGTGCTTGACGACGACAATCGAGCTGGACGATCGCTATTAAGAATAGTTCAGATCAGCGAAGAAGAAGCTGCAGGTGCGAAAACTGGTGTATAGGTAAGTGATAATCATTTCAATTGATAACAACTATCTTACTATTCGCCGAACGAGTCGTAGGTCGAGCGCTCGACCTGAAACGAATTCGCAAAGATCACGCGAAACAAAAAATGCCTTCCCGATTTTTTCTACGTAACATATAAGCATTAAAAAGCGTATTTTCGAAAACTATTATTAAGGTGCTTCCTTACACAATTCCACCAGACCAGATACAATTTTTTTTAACGATATCTGTTTGTTAATTCGTTGACCGGATGAACCTCCTTAAGCCCACAGTTTTTATGCATGTATTGTATGAAATTAAATTCAGCATTTTCATTTTCCCTCAGCTTTACGTTCCGATTCTCCTGGTCCATCAGCTCAACTAATCCGAAGTTCGATTCGACCTTATCCCAATTCTTGGTCCATCAACATCCTCATCCAGCGTCCGATTCGATCTCATTCCGATCTGTCCTACAATTATTTCCATTTGATGACCACTATGAGCGCCAAATGTGCTTCTTATGTTTGCAAGTAGAAATATTTTATTATGAAAGTCAATTCAAAAGATGCGTTAAAAAAATATATATGGGGTATTCCATGTCAACTTGATCAGCAATCCAATAGTTTTATTGACTTGTACGTGTGAAATTTCGAAAATTTGAAAAAAAAATTCAACAAACAAACACTGGGTGTTTTTCATTCTACTGTTACGTTAAATAATTTAAAAGTAATATATAATTGATAATAATTAACAACTTATTCAATACTTTGCAGGGAAGGACTGCGATGTCAAACAGCTAATAGGTCTTAGAATTCTTCATGAAAATTGGTTCGGTGGTAAACGCGGGTCAGGAAACAGCAGTTGGGAGAAATTGGCTGCCCTACTGAATTGCGGTGCGACGGGAGTTCAATGCCAAAAAAAATGGCTTTACCTCATAGCTAGGTATAAAGAAATGATGATACCGAAAACCGGTGAAAGCCTCGAAGAGGAAGATCATCCGGCTCATGCATAGCCATTTTTCACGGCCATAAACAAATACCTGAGCAATCGACACACCATTACCCCGGTTCTTCTCATCGATTCGAGCACCGTGAATCCGACCACCGAAACCGCAGCCCGTCCAAAGACAGCCCGTCATACAAGACAGGTATCAGCAGACGACTCAGACACTGAGGATACACCTCAAGTGGTAATTCGGCCAAAAAAGAAAAAAAATACCACCACTTCGGCTGTAGAAGCAGCTACTTTAGACATGATCGCCAAGATAAATTCCCAAATAGTTAAAAGCAGCGAGCAAATGGAGCGAAGCCTCAACGAACAAGCGGCAGCTCGACGTAATGAGGAAGCCATGTTTGAACTAATCAAAAAACATTTCGCGGAGAAATAATTGTATATAATTAATTATAAAATAATCTGTTTTGTTTTGTATTGAACGTTGATGTAGTGAATAATATTTTATTTGAATTAAATTCAATATTTCAATTTACCACGTAATACATATATTAGAACATAATGATTTTTATTCAACGAATCAAAAAAATTGCTCAATACGACTGACCAGTATTTTTTATATAAACGGGTCGTATAATAATTGGAGGCACAATTGATTCTACGGTCGAGTCATTTTAATAAGAACTTCATTATCACTCTGCTTTCGTGTGATTAGTTTTCTAATTGTATGATACAAATAAACTTTCACGTGTACAATATTATTCAGCTAAGGAATGAGGTGGTTGTATTTTCAATTAGAAGGTATGTGATTACTACTTTGAATATTAAAAATTGCATACTTAAGCAGAGATTCAATCATATGCGTCCAGTTATTACTAGCGCTTTCTACCATAATAACACAATAATTCATTTGCAGTAATAAGTTGCTTTTCAGAGGGCGGACAATCGGAACTGTATAAAAAATTACGGAACACGTTAAAAATGATGGTGGAAAATGGTTAAAGTTGTCGTGGAATGCCTTATTTACATTTTGAGCCGGTATCCGGTATAAAGCGTTTGACATTTAAGTTCGAGATTCAATTCATAAATTAAGTTAAGGGGGTTCCCAGTCTGGAGCTACAATCTTGTTTACCGTTTTCGACGCTGCTTTTTGCAGCCATGACTTCAACGGCCATAGCCTCGTAATTTTGATGATATTTTAAACCTTTTTTTTTCAAAATGAAACTTGAGTTTCGTACTTTGAAAACATAATCTTTCATTTTTTTACCTCCTACAACCCTCAACGACACAACGCTTCGCAAAAAAAAGGACGCTTTCTGGAGCTCGAGACTGGGAAACCCCCTTAAGTTATTGTACGTTTTGTTCGGCAGTGAAAAGTCTCAATAAAAGATTTCTAAAAACAGTTCCATCTTCTTCGTCCCGTGGCACTCTACGTGGTGGAAGCGGTGGGAGATCAGCGTTGTCTCTAAGCACGTCGCCTTCAGTAATGCAAATGTTGTGCAGTACGGTGCATGCGGCAACAACTTTGATCCCTGTTCTAATACTTACTTCAAGCGCCTTCGTAAATATTATCCGCCACCTAGCCTTCATCGAACCAAAGGACTTTTCAACAATCACCCTTGCTCTGCTGAAGGCTAGGTTGAAGGCTCGCTTTTCTGGCGTCAACGGCTGTCGGAAGGGTGTCGCGATGGCGATAGGGTTACGCCTACACGGGTAACCACTATCACCAATTATAAAATAACCCTCCGGTGGGTAAAGATGGTCTCTGTAAAGTGGACTATTTCTGAAAACTCGACTGTCGTGAACAGAACCCGGATACCCACTCAAAATGTCAATAAATTTCCCGGTATGATCGACCATCGCTTGCAGATTAAGGGAATAAAACTGCTTCCGATTATAATATTGGTCATGCAAAGCGATGGGGCAAATCGTTCGGATGTGGCAGCCGTCTATGGCACCCACACATTGACGAAAAATTGCGCTTCGGCCTTTTCTTGCGAAGGCCATTCCAATTTCGGGGAGGTTTTCCACTTGCGGCAGTCTCACAATTCGGGGTAATAACGACGATACCACCTTGTTCAGTACCTTGTGAACCACCCTGTGTACCGTTGACCGCGGTATATCTAAACAAACGCCAACTACCCGGTACGATGTTCCACAGGCAAGCCAGAAAAGGAAAATTATGACCTGAGAATCGAAAATATAAGGTAAAAAATTTAATTGCATTGTGAATATGAGAGAACATTATTATATACAGATATACGTCGCTAACGAAAATGTACACACTTGTAATTCAATGGTCCACCCTGACCGTTTGGGGATATTTGAACAGTGCAATACTAATCGTCGAAGAACATTTGGACTTATCCTCAAATGATCCTTAGTAGTTCGTAGCTCACCACGCAAAATCGCTCCTAGAAAGCGGTTGGCGTAGCCGACAACCATACAGTAGGGTCCGCGCTAAAGTATGATCGGGAAATTAATATTAATGCATAGTTCAAATTATTAAATTGACAGAAAATTGTTGTGTTGCACGCAATTGCGCGGTTGTTTTTGAAATGCGGGACGAGACTGTTTTTACAATAATACAAGCTGCCAGAGTAATCATCTAATTCTGTTTTTTCATTATCCTCAATTTAAAAATATTATACTGCAAATACCATTTCATAGATCTTTATATATTGTCAATCAGAACAAAGTTGAACTTTTACCTGCAGATTTTGTCTTCTCATCCACAACTGCAGTAGCATCAGCATGTGAATGAATCTTAATTGGTGGTTGACAAACATATCGCGTTCCCTTTGCAGTCTTCGTTTTGCCCGTATCCACGCAGCAATAAGTGCTACACGATGAGGCATTTCTATTGAACAAGATCCAATTCATTCAAAAGTTGACGTAGCATCTATCACCGTAAGTTATTTAGGAAGAGGTGCACTTTACTTACCTCACGACTGTAATAAAAGAGGAGAAGGAGCCAGAAGCAGGAATGAAGGTGGGTTGACATAAAATCTGAGGGAACATATAGGGAAGGTTATTTTACATCAAATTTGAGGTAAATAATTTTGTTTGGACGCATTGAGCGTCCTCTGAATATCAATACTTTTTGGATGAATTTGGATCATTTTCAGGAATTTTGACAATGAAGAAATTGAGGGGGATATAGCTGAAAAGTATACATGTCTGAAAATCGTTCGGCGAATAGTGAGATAGTTAATAATTAATGCCCGGTTTTATAAACGAGGGGTACTCATCGACCCCGGGGTGAATTCCACCTCAGAGGTAGCGTTCAATTTTTCAGCCAAAAATTGAAACATCGTGATGGCCGTGCATCTACGTCTTCACCTTCACGTGTGTTCCTTGGCGACAAAATTGAGCGCTACCCCTGGGGTGGAATTCACCCTGGGGTCGATGGGTACCCCTCGTTTATAAAACCGGGTATAAAAGGATCATTACTTACCTACACCAGTTTTCGCACCTGCAACTTCTTCTTCGTTGATCTAAATTATTTTCAATAGCGATTGCGTCCAGCTCGATTGTCGTTGTCGAGCACACAAACAAATAATCGGTAGTGTAATTTGAATTACCAGCCCATAGCCGCCTATTTTTTTATAAAGCTGTCGAAAGAGATGCATTCATACTTACCGTCTTTTGGTAGTACAGCGAAATACCGCAAGAATACGACGAAGCAGGAGCCGCGAGACCGCGGTGCGCATGCGCGTAAGAACTAGAACTAGAACTAGAACGAGAACGACGAATTGAGACACAACCAGTACTACAAGTAATCAATTATATAATCATCGAGAACGAGACGCAAGTATAATTACAGATGTCAATTTCTGTTTATTTATAACATTAGGTTATAAATAACTGTCTTTGTGAAATTTACGCATCTCGGAGTGATAAAGTTAATTAGGCAATAGCATACGAAATTGATTCTTTATGAATTCATTTCAGGTGTGAATTTCTGTTTATTTGCTACACTATTTACATCCGTGAATTTCTTCGATGACTGACTGACCCGTTGCATCTCTTCGACAAGTAGGGTTACGAACAAAGCGATGTGAATATCATTCAACGAGCAATATTCGCCTTGATTCAGTGAAAGTGTTCCATCCTACGAGGCATCTTTGATGAATAAAAAAATACTCTACATGTCTTCTCAGCCTAATAAGTACGAAAATAGTCCTGCGTAAGTGATGTGTTAGTCCATCAACGCGTGTTGAAGTTTCATCGAGTGATAAATTAATTGAAATTATTGTTCTTATTGTAAATCTATTTAATTGTGTATTTGATTGCTGTGTAGAATAAAGCAAAAATTCATGACTACTTATTTATGAAATAGATAACTGTTGTATTAGGAACGATATCACAATTCAATTACACAATATTGTATATTATATTGCTCGATGAATGATTTTCACATCGCTATGTTCGTAGCCCTCCTGGTCCAAGGGATGCAGCGGATCAGTCAGTCACCGACAAAATGCACGGTTGTAAATAATGTAGCAAATAAACAGAAATCCACACCTGCAATGAATTCATAAAGAATCAATTTCGTATGCTATTGCCTAATTAACTTTATCACTCCGAGATGCGTAAATTTCACCAAGACAGTTATTTATAACCTAATGTTATAAATAAATAGAAATTGATATCTGTAATTAATTTAACAATTCAGTACTACTTATTTATGAAATAGTATCGTATACCGTCGTATTATGAACGATATTACAATTTAATTACACAATATCGTAATATGACAGTTCATTATAACCTACGACGTGACAGCTATCGCTACGTCGTCTATTATCAGTCAAAGACATATAAAATATCAGTAGATCGCTTGTCTGTGATCGAGCCGCAGCGTTGTCATTCGCGAAAAAAAATAATTGTGCCGCCATTAGACTGACCACTTTCCACAGAACATCTCTGTATATAATATTGTCATACTTTTATTGCTAGCCAATGGTTATCTGGCGCATCATTCAAAAATTGTTCAATTTCTCCGGAAGAAAATATTTTTGCTTTTTTTTGTTTCGCTATCACTTTGTTTTGCTACATTTTTCAACAGAATTTTCAAGTCCGTGTAACTATTTATGTCGATTTTTAGGTTATGGTAGATCATAGTTTTAAGCCTTGAGTATTCGCTTCATAGAGTTCCCGGTTTATATTTTTGTGACAGCTCGTTAAGATATGCGAGGAGCACTCTTTGTGAGAAAGATTCTGCACCCTTAGATTTCTTCCAGGTTATGAAGTTTTCGTAACTTTTCTCGTACAATTTCATTGACTTTTGCAGCAGTAATTTGTATGCTATCTCTTCAGTAGCTCGGCAAAGTTCTGGTGGTGTGCCGGGCCTCGAATGATCATCGCTTGAGCTCATTTTTATTATATTTATTATTTTTATGAAGGGATTTCTTCTCGTTCTTGGACACTTCGTACCTCGTACTACTTTCAAAGGCTTGCACGTGACGTGAACTGACCACGTTTGTTTTGCAAGATGGATGATTGGCGTGGAGAGCCGAAGTGTATCACTGAGAGAATTATATACTAAATATCCGCAAAATAATATGATGATTTACTTCATACAGTATAGCCGCGGTGGGATTTCCCTGAAATATGAGAAATATCCAAATACAGTATAGGAAGAATCCGGACGGGTTTTATAGTATACAAGTTATATCATTAAATCTATGCCTAGTATAGTCTGAAGTAGCATAGAGTATATGTTCATTCATACTACACCCCTGTATAGTAGATTCTATCATACAGGATAGAAAAAGAATACATACCGGTGTACAGATTTTGACTACACTGAGTATACAGGATATTCTTATACTCGACTCGGAGGAATCGTTACGTATAGCACGAAAATTTACGAGCCCGCGTATACTAAATATCAGTATACTGATCACGAGCAGCAGCCATACGGTATATGACAGATATCTCTATACCATAGCGTAGATGTTCCCATGCTGCATTGCAATTCTTGATGCCATAAATATTTTAAATAAAGAAATACTCTGAATAGGAATTTTGGGATTTCGGAAGGTGACTTTTACAATGAATTATAATGATATGAATTATAATCCGCATGTATCACAGATTTATCTTTGCAAATAAGACTATTCTGTAAAATGTGATACGAATATTATTCGGTTTATAATTCAATCATTCTCCATTGTAAAATCTACTCGAGAAAATTGCTCAAACACAACACACTTAATAGTCGTAACAATTTATTTTTGGATATAAAGATATCCTGCACTTCTACATCCATTTTTTACTAATATAAAAATAACCATCACTACATTTGCTCATGTACGACACGCATGTCATGTTCAAATTATCAAACGATATACACTGCCACGAGTAGTTTTTTAGACTAAATATTTTATAAGCATTGGTGTGTCTATGTAAGTATACATCGGTTAGATGGTGTGTCAACATTATTATTTGTTTATCGGATGTATTAGTAAGGATGTGCTGTACTACGTGGAATTGTGGGCCATCTTCCGAGGGTATCATGAGAATACTATTGTTAGTTATTTTGTTGCCAGCATATTTCATCCAAGTATGAGTAATTACGTCAGAATAACAAGCTACAGGAATATTTAAATGAGATATTTCCGGTTTTATGTTTGTCAAATCGACGATACTTTCAGGGCCTAATGCATAATCAATAAAATTTATGTCCGAATTAAAAGTTTGCATGAATCTATAGTTTAGTCTTAATTGATGTTTTATGGCTATAGTTTTGCAAATATTTAGTCTGCTTAATGAACACGCAGCTATTGTTTTGCCTTCCCGATGCTTACTTTCGTAACGCATGGATGTTATTTTCCATAAAACACCACATGATTGTAATATACGTGGATAGTGTATTAGGAAATGATGCTTCGGTTTCATACTGTCTGGAAATAATCTCGTGAGTAATTGTAAATACTCTGCTATGAGAGCGCTAAAATATGTATGGAATCCTTTTGGAAATATAGGACTAGCGATTATTTCCACGATATTTTTCAACTGCGTCAATAATTCCCAATACTCATTGTCTTCGGGTACAGAGTTTCCAAGAATCAGGCAGATGTGTCTTACGAGACATAACATTTCAGAAGATGACATACCTATATGCTTTCTTTTCAAGTGTTGAACAAGAATTTCGGCGGGCTTATTAATATTGTCACTAGGCCCGTAGTAAAAGCCGCGAATTCTATTGTTCAATTCGTCTAGGGTAAAGAGTTTCTCAATATACACAAAATGATAACGAATTTTCGCTAAATCGTATGAACAAATACCCTCGAGGAGGTCATGCATTGCATCGGCGGAAAGATTAGTGGTTATATGATATCCATTCACTTTATGAAAAACGCAGTGTGTTTTTATGCCCGTACTTTTTACGTTATTTAATTGTACATGTTCTACATAGTTAATTTTAGTTCGCAATTGGCATTCTCTTTCGTGGAAAATTTGCTTGCACATATTTTTGTGCGTCAAACAGAATCTACAATAATAATTACTATTGAAACTTTCAGACAAGCCAAGAATAGAATGGAGCCCAAGATTATCTCCTAAAATCAATGCTAATTTGAAAAATATTTTAACGTCGCCATCAGGAAGATTAATTATTATTCCTTCAGATTCCAGAAAATTGAGCTCGGTTATTATTTTTGAAAATATTATTTCATTACCAAAAGTATCCCGATCTATTGAGTTGAACAGCGCGTACAAAAATATGTTTTCTAATTTGGACTGCATATTTGGTGGTAAGCAAGGAATATTGATATACACCGCCCCACATTTGCCGATGCCTTTATGACTACCTACTGTCGGCGCAAAAAGGTCTGGCCCCTCTGTTTGAGTGATCATAACTTCTACAGAAAAATTGATGGAGCATCGAGTCTGGGAAAATTGCAAAGCGCCAAGTTTTCTGCGTCTGATGGTTATTCACAAATTTCTGTGTCAAAATCGTGGAAACCGTTATAATTTCCGAAAAGTTAAAAAACGTCGTTTTTCGGAGTCCATCGCTATACGTCAACTTAAACTCGTCACCGTTTGTCTGAAGTAAGTTTCAAAAATCTGTAAAAATTCAGAAATATTCCCTGAACATTGACGGGCATGATAGCCTTTGGTAATTTCAAAAATATTAAAAAACCTGGACGCCAGGTGCAAAAAGGTCCAATGGTGGGATTTGCGGAACGGATTGGTACGCGCGAACCTGACCTAGCTCAAAATTTTCGTCAAGATATACACTTTTTGATTCCGTCATCAGTTTTTGGTTTGCGAGAGTCAACTTCCAGTAATCGACGTCAACAGTTTTCCAAATTTGCGCGGGGCCGCGTGTGTCCAAGCTGCGATATTCGTCGCTGCATTTACATTGTTAGTTGCATTAACAATTGAGTCTGCGACGGGCGCGGCAGGAGGGAAATCCAGCAACGAATATCGGGGCTGGGACACGCGCGGCCCCGCGCAAATTTGAAAAATTGTTGGAGTCGATTACTGGAAGTTGACTTATGCGAACTGAAAACTGATTACGGAATCAAAAAGTGTAAACCTTGCCGAAAATTTTGAGCTAGCTCAGGTTCGCCGGTACCAATCCGTTCCGCAAATCGCACCATTGGACCTTTTTGCACCTGGCGTCCACGTTTTTGAATATTTTTGAAATTACCAAACGCTATCATGTTCGTTAATGTTCAGGGAATATTTTCGAATTTTTACAGATTTTTGAAACTTAGTTTAGACAAACGGTGACGAGTTTAAGTTGACGTACGGCGATGGACTCCGAAAAACGACGTTTTTTAACTTTTCGGAGATTATAACGGTTTCCACGATTTCGACACAGAAATTTGTGAATAACCATCAGACGCAGAAAACTTGGCGCTTTACAATTTTTCCAGACTCGATGCTCTATCAATTTTTCTGTAGAAGTTATGATCACTCAAACAGAGGGGCCAGACCTTTTTGCGCCGACAGTAGTGGGTTATTGTTTCATAATCGTCAAAGTAGAGAAAGAGCGGTAGTACTTTTTTGGCGCCAAATAGTGGGATTTGGGATTGCCAATAACTGCCCTGAACAAAATTTGATATTATCTCAGTGTTGGTTAGTAATTTCTGTACATATGACAAAGTTTCTTGTAGAATGTTAGGGATTTCAAAAAAAGTCTTAAGCACTTTGCTCATTGGAATGAATTCTGCTGTCACTTTTGTATATGTAGTGTGACGTGGATTTTTCTTGACCCTCGGATCTGGACCGGATAGCCAGCCTCCGAGGTCAATCCAGTCGACAATTAGCTAAACCTGAAAATTGAACGAGATGTTGGGCGCCTGGCGGATAACCGCCTATTTCAAAAATCTAAACAAACTATACTGAAGCGTCGGCTAGCAACAGTACCGCGGAGAGGGGTCAGGATTAAATGAAGGATTAGCTGGGCGTTAATTAACGACTCGAAGTTCTGAATTTAATAATGAAAAATAGAATTTATTCAATAAACGAAATATGAAAAATATAAATAACAAATCGTGTACCCGGGGTTACTTCCCCGCGGGTATAAAACGGCTTCAGGTCGTGTAAAGGCGACCTGGCCGCGATTTGCGAGTTTTACAATACTAAATAAACTACTAGCTTCCACGTAGGAGAGCAATAACAAGGAAAAATAAATCAAAAAGAAAGAACTCGACAAATCTGGTCCTCGTGTGACAATAAATTAGCTAAAACACTAATTACTTCCACGAGGAAAATTCATTTACAAATAATTAACAAACTTACAACTAACGGAAGGACAGTCTTTGACTCAAACAATAAATAGAATAACAAACTTCGGGAGGCTCGCGGCCTATCTCAACAATACAATGTAATAATGAAAAGCGTAACCTATGACGTCACCAGCCGCTGAAGACGGCTGGTTCGCCTCCGTGAGACGAAACCTCCCGTTTATTAAATTATTATTTACAATTCTTACTAAAACTAACTTAATCTAACTCTGCGCCTAACGCAATTAATAATTTAAACAAGTACCCGAAAAATACGAAATGTTGACTCGAACCCGAAATAAATAAAAGCGCTCGGCTAAGCCTCGAGCTTCGTCTCTCCCCGCAGGAGGAAGAGAGAGCGACAGCGACCGACTATCTATCTTTGTCGCACTCAGGCACGACGAGTATCGAACCGGCTTACTCTAGATCACAAAATAATTTCCAATAATTATTGATCCGAACTCTAACTTAAGTGCAGTGAGACACTGGTGACGGCCTACCCTTCGGAGATCGGCTTAATTCGAATCTCAAAAATACTAAGTGGCCTCGTGGCTGAATTAAGGCAAGATGGCAGACGGCCGTTGCCGAATTCGAATTATTATGAGTAAGAATGGCTAACGCTTACCGTCTTCCAGCCACCTGACGAAGAGGACTTTTTCCCTCCCGTAATTCATCGCCAGCCCTTCAGTTCTCAGTCGTCCACTCACACCCACACAAGGAAAAAGATGAAAATACGAAAATAAGAAAATACTGTAAATGGCCCACGGGGCTCGAACGCAAAACGCTACAAATTCTTAGAACAAAGTAACAGAATTTGGCACTCGTGTGCTCGGGACACTAGTCTAACGCAGAGTGAGTAGACCGCATGGCGCCGGTACTTAGCGCCCTCATTACTCGGTCGAATATTGATTTTTCGTATCGAGCGCAGGATCCTTTAGTATGGCGACCTATTGTCACAACGCGCGAAATTTTGAAATTCGCTACGGTGATTATTATTCGGAGGAACACGGGTTGCAGGCTCTTCTTGGTGGTGGGAATCTCTTCCACCACCGATATCCCGCGTTGTAGAGTGCCCTCGGCACTCCCCCGTGCTCTCTCTCTCGTTGGTGTTCGTCAAAAGGATCCAAACGCTCGTTATGCAGTCTCTCGTGTCTGTTGAGTGGCGTATTGGTCTCAGTTTTTGGTCGTCGGGTAGGTCTCGGCTCCCACATGTCAGAGAAAAGTCGTAAAACAAAACAAAAGAATAAATAATATGCTCTATAGTTTTTAGTCGGTCAGGGTCGCCTCTCGGAATTATGGTCAGACCTCGGGGTCACTCTACTCATTCACTCTTTTTCATACATTCCGCTAAGGTCGTTCAAGGGGTAAGGAGTCTGCTGCAACATGCAATGTTACAGTAGTTATTACTTCGCCACCCTGAAATGTGAATTCCGGCCTTTCACCAAGATTGTAAGATTCTGGCAAAATGAATGTGCCTTGATGTACAAACTTACGAAAATGATGCCATTGTGTATTAAAATTTTTGAACGGCTCTGAAAGTGAGCGCAAGTGAATTTCTATAAAATCATCTGAATTATCTTCAATAGATTTTACATTTAACTCACGTTGTATTATTTTCACAATTTCGCTTACAAAATGTGACACATCATTCACCGTATCAGTAACTCTAGCGCGAGGAATATCAGGGTAGTCATATAATTTTGCAACAAATTTCTGTGCTATTCGGTTGACTTCAGTTGTTAATGGTACTTTGTCTTGGTTAAGTGGTAAGATCGGTCTGACAGCTACATTAATATTTTCAGAGAGTTTATCAAAAAATACTTCATCCTCGATATCAAAGTTTTCATCATTAGGCTCATACATTAGTTCTGCATTACTCGGACCAGGTAACGCAATGGAATCGATTTAGAGATTTGCGTCACGTATTAAAACACCAGCCGTATCTATTTCGTCAGTTGAATCTAAAAGGCAGCGTGTTTCAGGAATATCGTCTACTTCGTCTGTACAGTGTTTATATTTTATGTGCTTTTTAATGAGTTAAAGGATGAGTAATTTCTACCACATTCCTTATGTTCGCATCTAAAGGATTTCAATTCGCTATGCAATAGTGCTATGTGACGAATTAAAGTATCATTATCCGGAATTTCTATCCGACACGCGAAACAAATCATTATACTATTATATATTATCACAGTTATAATAATCTCTAATATAGGAAAAGTGTTTATACGTAACCCTACTGATATAGGTACACAAAAGAATAGTACGAAATACTGTAGTTCTTAGAATAACGATAATAAAGTAAAACTTATTTAACTAACACTATTTTGCTCAAGCGCATGAGTTACTTCCTTTGATAAGGAAACTACCGCTCTAGGAAGTTTATAGGTTTCATCGTCTATTCCATAAATGCCTTTTTGGATGAATAACCAAAGACTATTTGATCGCTCCGGGTATTCGCAATTTGAAACAAAGAAGATCTTGAAAGCCAAGTCCAGTGCATGAATATAGGATTCTACTTTATATTCAGTTTCATCAACGATGACATAACACGCGTTTATTTCAAGTAATGATCCTACTAGTACGACTGTGGGTTGCAAATGTTCTCCACATTTCTCTAGGTCCGTCCGTATTTGTTGCAATCGGGGATTGATATCAGCTGCAGTCTGAAAAATGTAATTCGTAAATTAATATTTTTTTGCCGACTGATACTTGCAGGCTGAAGAATGAAAACCAATATACTGACTTCTACTCTCAGCGTGAACGAGTCTCTTCTTTCTGCTAAAGTCGCTTTCTGTATTTTCTTTGTATTTTTTTCTTGTTTTTATTGTTTTTTTTTGCACTGGGTATTAGGTATGGCAGTAAATGAAATATCACTGATGTTTGTTGTACTGAAATAATGAAATGAGTTGTCTTCAATTTCATCTTATTTGTGTAATAATGAATATGAACAATTCAATTTATATATACCCGATGTCAATGTTGGCAACAAATGAACAAATGCGCGGTCTGCTGGATCTTTTATATTTGTTGCCCTTGTAAGACGAAATACCAGATGCTTCTGAGTGATATTCCATCTATTGTGGAAATTGTGCTCTTTACCCTGATGGATCGTGGCAAAGTCACATTCGATCTGAAACAAAAATTCATTGAAAATTGAAATGAAAAAAATACATCTTATTTCATAAATAACACCACCATCTCTTACTAGTCCGATTCCTTCCTGCATTCGCAGCGCCAGAAAACTGTTAAAATATTCGGACACTGTTTTTTTTCCTATGATTAAAATGTCCCTCCTGGCCTTGAAGGTTATACGCCAAACGTCGTACAGCATGTGGACGGGTTGGTCATTCGTTTAAAGCCGCGTACTGACGTGAGCATTTTTGCGCGCACGAATGGTTTGCGCGTACGAATGCTCACGTCAGTACGCGGCTTTTGTGCGTGCACGGAGGCTCTGATCACGCACGAACACGATCCGTCGCTTGTCGGTCCATCAAAGGATTTTCGTGTCAAACTGCGCTCAGTCTGGACGTGTCAGTTGAACCTCAATGTCTTGCGCGCAGGGAAATAAAGAGGTTATGGAGTGGACTAACGAAAAGTCACTTGAATTAATCGACGAGTATGAAAAATGGCCCATACTGTGGGACGCTAAGCATCCATTCCATTTTTCGAGAAATAAAAAGATCGATGCGTGGGACAAAATATCAATGGATCTGAGAGTGGATGTGACCCAAGTGAAACAAAAACTGAACAGTTTACTAGGATCCTTCCGCAGAGAAAAGTCAAAGGGCAGAAAAAGTATTGGAACTGGAAAAGGTATTTACTTTGTTATTTGAACTTCAATATCACATATAAATTTTGATATTATTTAATGATAGAATCATTTTGGATTTACAGCTCGTAAAGAAATATATTTATCAAAATGGTTCGCATTTGAAAGGATGCACTATTTATTGGATAAAGATGATCCGCGAAGCACAATTGACACAGAGAAGGTAAATGGTTAATTTTTATTTCTAAGCATATTCATCCTGCCATTCCAAACGTCCATTGGTAGTGAAATATTCTTTAAACTCGTCTCGAATTTCTTTGGCGCTTAATGTTGATCTTCGGGGAATATTTCTAATCGGTATGAGCGAAGTCATTTCTTCATTTACTTCCTGTCTCCAGCTACCCCCTACTAACACTCCATTACGTTCCGAGTCGAAACTTGCAGGAGGAGTGTATAATGCTCGAGATTCGTTATTCCGTCTTAAAAAATTATGAAGGTACACCACAGTCATGACAATTAATTGAGCTTTTTTTGGCTCCAATAACATTGGTTTCCGTAATACTCGAAACACCGCAGAAGAAATCCCAAACACATTTTCAACTACTCGTCGTGCTCGGCTGAGTCGGTAGTTGAAAATCCTTTCCGCTGATCCTTTACGATGTACACCTGAGTATGGCTTCATCAAATTCTCGCTTAGAGCAAACGCCTCGTCACCGAGAAGCACGTAGGGTAGTTCTGTGTTCCTTCCTGGCAAGGCCGATTTTTCTGGTAACCCTAAACAGCCTGTCGCTAGTTTCCTCGACAATTGACTATGTTTGAAAACTCCTCCGTCCGAAATTCTCCCTTGACATCCTACGTCCACGTATATAAAGTTATAATCAGCGTCAACTAGCGCAAATAGGACAATGCTGAAATTAGATTTATAATTGAAATATTCGCTGCCACTATTTACAGGTGCTTGCAACATCACATGCTTTCCATCCATTGACCCTAGGCAATGTGGAAAATTCCACAAATCTTGATATTTCCGCGAAACTGACAGCCAATTATCTGGAGTTGAGGGCATCTGAAGGAAAGTATGGAAAGAAAAACATTTCATTACTTCAAATTAATGTGACATATTGAATTTTCAGGAGAATAACGAGGAGCAAGAATTTGATTCTGAGCTAACTCCATCAGATTTAGATCCTGAGCAGAATGCAGAAGATCAAGATTTAAATCAAAACAAATCGGTTGTTGTTGAAAATGAACCGTTTACTGCGCCAGTGCCTCCGAGACCGAACAAAAGAAAAGCATCCTCTATGAAGGAAGACGCGAGATTAGACGAAGCTTTCAACATCTTGAAACGAACGGTTGCAACGCAAGAAAAACCACCCGACGATTCTGCAATATATTCCCAACATGTTGCCAACAAATTGAGAAGCTATAGCATTCGGACACGGGCACAAGTCGAACATGCTATAAATAATATTTTATTTGATGCCGATATGGGAAAATACGATAATCCTACTCCTAATCCCCACCCACAGTATTATCACAATGCTGCTCCCATTTCGCAATATCCCGTTACGCATTTTCTCGGTGATTATCAGACTGCACCAGGACCACGTTTGACTCCATCACCTTCCCATACTCACTCAACCAGTTCAATTTCTAACTGCCCTACACCGAACTCAAATTACAACATGGAAGATAACGATTACCAAGACTTGTAAATACTCGTAAAACTTGAATCTCTTCAATCTTTTAATAATTTTTTTAACATTTTATTTTTTACTCTTTGTTTACTCTGATGTTGTCCTTGGTCAATAGTTATATGTGGGTGTAAAACTTGCCTAGATAAGTGAATAAATATATTTCCAAATATGCTCACCTTGACGTGTTCTTTCAAGACCTCAATAAGCGCACCACAAACTTCCGGAATAATTGTTGATATCAGCTGCTTCGAAACTTTAAACAGATATTGAAGGCTTGTGTACGAGTCGCCAGTTGCTAGAAAACGTAGCGTTATAGCTAATCGTTCTTGATCAGTAATAGCTTTTCTCATGTCAGTGTCAATTTTATGTATCTTGGGACCAATCGCGTTAAGTAAAAATTCAAAATCCTCCGATGACATGCGAACAAAGTTTCGAAAATGTCCACTAGTTTCTTGCAGTTTCAAGTCAGCTAGCATGCTGTCGCCTCTATAAGTTGTTCTACTATTATAAAATTGTGTAATCCACCATCGCTTATTCCTATTTTTCTTCTTTCTGCGTATTATAGTATGTATCACAATGTATGCTGCACTTGCTACAATGACGTCTGTTCTGGACGACATTTTGTTGTTGAGTGGCTCGCCACAAGTACCACGAATGATTTGAGCACAGCTTTGCGCGCACGAACAAAAATTTTCGTAAGCGCCAAAAGTTGACACGTACAAACGTTCGTGCGCGCAAACCGTTCGTGCGCGCAAAAATGCTCACGTCAGTACGCGGCTTTAAGCCACTCTAGTTGTTCAGCAATTTCATCTACATTACAATTAATAATTTATATGAAAATACTTTATGTGGGTGATTTCTAGAGGCCATGTTTGCTATACGCCTACCACTAATATTCGTGGGTTCTTCGGCCGTTGTAGATGGATTACCGCCGCCTCGTTCCTTCAACAGGACACCCTGATCCCGCAGATTTTGTTTCATGTAATTGTAATGCGGCCATAATTTTCCGTTTGCTAAAATTCGTTCCCCCTGAACTTTTTTAAATCCCGTAAAATAAGTTGCTGCATCTTCCGACGGAAATATTCGCTCGATCTCGGTTGCGAAATTTTCAAAGGTAGTTGTAGGAATTCTATTTATATCAAATTATTTATTCATTCAAGGTTCTAATTTTTGCATTAAGTTATATAGATATATCTATAGGTATGCAATGATATGTTGTGAAACTCGAGTCGTACCTGAATTCGCTAAGTGGCTGAGAACCATCGTTTGGCAAACTTTCCAAAGCTTTATCCAATTCACTTTTTATAATTAGGTGAACTAATATATTTCGGGTCGATTCTTTCATAAAATTATTGTTGCCTTTATAAGAAATTTTTATGAGTTTGCCTTCGGCATATTTGTTTAGAATCAGGCCCAGCTCCTTAAATCATAAATAATTGAATACAATCTAAACTAGTACGTGATATTGATAGTGGCTTTCAAAACCAAAAGTGAATTTGTTATTCGAAATTATGGGAAAAGTTAAACATACGGTTTCTTCATTCTCCGAGTTTTTCCGGCTATTTTGGGATTTCTGCAGTACAGGGATCAAGTTGTCGGAAGATCTTGATTCCGCCGCATGACTATCATTTTCCTGTACGGTCAATTATTTATTTTTATTGTGTCATTAGTGATGTCAAGAGTTTGAGTTTGTGATTGTCAGACGAGCTTGAAACCTTGCAAATAACCCCTACCATATCAGAGACCTATAACTATCTGAATTGTCCCTGCAGTAATGTACAAAAAATTTGTTAAATATTTTTTAGGGTAATTAAAACTTTTTCAAACAAAGAATGAGGATATAATATGTCATTTAAGTATGCAATTGAGAAAAAAAAAAACATGTTTATGAAAAATAAAGGTGAAAAGGTACACAAAATTATATCAATTGATTGAGAAGGGCTAATTCATACAGAAGTAAAACCAATGATTATACGTTTGGAATTCAAATAGCGAAAGTCTTGTCATTTTTTGCTGCGATTAGAAAATAGCATATCAGCATATCAATACGATGAGTATTTCTATTATACTATACATGCGAAAAAGCGCAAATGCCCTGCCTAAAAAAAAAAGTGTTCACATCGATAGCTCGTAAAAAAAAGACTCAGCAGTGCAGGAAAGAAAGACATATTCTAGAAATACAATCAAGAAAAACGTATATTTACTTTCTTTGCTATGGACTTACGACTTTCTTCATTTGGTTCCTGCACCACGGAGATACGTCTTTTTCTATACAAGCCATCGATATAAAGTATGGGACAATACCAGGCTAGCTGATGAATTGCATTCAAAGAAGTTCAAAGTTGAGTACTAAATTTAACAAACTTGAATAAATGATAACTTGACGTACATGTCGGGGGCGTTTTTCCGTTGAAGGATAATCTTCGTCCGCGCCTCGTGTTCTGTTCTTAGTTTCATTATTTGCTGTTAAATCGATAACGTCGTTCGTTAAGAGCATGTCCTAGTCCTACCTTTACCGGCTTTAAAAAAAAGTAAAACATCGAAGAAACTCCGAAACGATGGTTAAAAATGATATATAATGGATTTATTCGATGATTAGGGGCGAATAGGTTCGATCCAGCACCCGAGATCCGTTGAAATCGAGAAAAATTATTTTTTTATGTTCGTCAAGTGTGTCCGTGTCACCTATTTTGGTTAATATCAAAGTCTACGCGTCAAAAACGCAAAAACTGGCAACGTACCCCTAGTCTACATGCAATGACGAACATTTGTGTCTAAAAATTTTGTTGCTTCACGCAACAATGGGGCGATCAAACCGAAAGTAGAGCGGTAGTCAAGATGTAAATAGTGTAAAATTGTCGATTTCTGACAGCTGATCGTAACCCGGGTAACAATTTACATGGCCAGCCCACAAGCCACATTAATGCCATGTGGCATTAGCATGGCAATATTGTCGGCGGGCCACATAGCAGGTCGATGTTCAATAACCATGCGGCGGCTATATGGTTTCAACATGGCCTTTTGACATGGCGATAATATGGCTAACTGAGCTAGCCTACCAATGTTGCACTATCCTGGCAGCTACAAGGCTAGTTGATATAGCTTTTAACTATGTATCCAATGTACACTTGGTACCTAACATTGACCTGGCTGCCACCTTGCGCCACGACATTGGTTTTATGTGGGCCAAGCTGGCACTGCCATGTCCGGTCACTACCTAGCATTGACCTGGCCGCCACCTCGCGATGCCATATGGCTTTTATGTGGGCCAACCTGGCACTGCCATGTCTGGACGTCAACTGGCGACTACCTGGCCGCTACCTTGCGATGCCACATGGCTTTTATGTGGACCAACCTGGCACTGCCATGTCTTGACGTTAACTGGCAGCTACCTGGCCGCCACCTCGCGATGCCGTATGGCTTTTATGTGTGTTAACCTGGCACTGCCATGTCATGACGTTAACTGGCGGCTACCTGGCCGCCACCTTGCGATGCCACATGGCTTTTATGTGGACCAACCTGGCACTGCCATGTCTTGACGTTAACTGGCGGCTACCTGGCCGCCACCTCGTGATGCCACATGGATTTTATGTGGGCCAACCTAGCGTTGCCGTGTCTAGACGTCACCTGGCAGCTACCTGGCCACCACCTCGCGATGCCACACGGCCTTTATGTGGGCCAACCTGGAACCGCCATGTCTTGACGTTAACTGGCGACTATCTGGCCGCTACCTCGCCATACCATATGGCTTTTATGTGGTCTAATCTGGCGCTGCTATGTCTTGCCGTTAACTGGCGGCTACCTGGCCGCCACCTCGCGATGCCACATGGCGTTTATGTGGGTTAACCTGGCGTTGCCGTGTCTAGACGGTAACTGGCGACTACATGGCTAACACCTCGCGATGCCATACGGCTTTTATGTGGGTTAACCTGGCACTGCCATGTCTTGACGTTAACTGGCAGCTACCTGGCCGCCACCTCGCGATGCCACATGGCTTTTATGTGGGTTAACCTGGCGTTGCCGTGTCTAGACGGTAACTGGCGACTACATGGCTAACACCTCGCGATGCCATATGGCTTTTATGTGGGTTAACCTGGCGTTGCCGTGTCTAGACGGTAACTGGCGACTACATGGCTAACACCTCGTGATGCCACATGGATTTTATGTGGGCCAACCTAGCGTTACCACGTCTTGACGTTAACTGGCGACTATCTGGCCGCCACCTCGCGATGCCATATGGCTTTTATGTGGGCCAACCTGGCACTGCCATGTCCCGTCACTACCTAGCATTGACCTGGCCGCCACCTCGCGATGCCGTATAGCTTTTATGTGGGCCAAGTTGGCACTGCCATATGTTGACGTTAACTGGCGAAAAGTTTCCGTCTTTTTTTACTTCAACTCGCTCTAGCTTACCCAATTTTTCGAATTTTTGAACAAAATTCGCAGGAATCATGTATTATAGTGTTTCAGGATTGATTAAAAAATAAAAATATCAATATTGTTGTTAACAAGAAAGTTATTAATTTTTTCCGAGAAATTGCAAAAATCAGTTGTGAATTTCTTCAAGAGCTTCGGAAGTCGAACGAATTTCGAGCAACTGAAAACTTCTGGTGAGAAAGTTGTTCATTAAGGTCCAAATAAGTTTTCTGAAAAGTTTCACTCCAATCGAATGAATGGTTAAAGAGTTTGTTAATGTTTTAAAGCACTACCGCCTGGTTTTCTTGCGCGCAAATCGGAGCGTGAGTATATGAGAAGCGACTCGCACTTCGCATAACAGATGAAAAGTGCCTTGTCAAGACATCGCTAAGACACGAAATCAGAGTTTATTATCAATCTTTCTTTATATAAAGCATGAATTTCAATTGACATATTCTCATAAGTAATAATCTGTCATGGTCGTAGAATGATTCCCAGCCTGTTGAATTGAATATATTTAGAAAAATTAACAAAACAAGCATTTTGCTTCGATATAATTTATAATTATTATGTTTATAATTAAAACCAATATGTTAGGTTATTTCTTAAGAATGTGTGATTTGAAATTTATATTCGATATAAAAAAAAGATTGATAATAACTTCCGATTACGTGTTCTTAGCGAGTCTTGATTAGGCATTACTCTGCCAGTTTGAAAATAGTTTCACACATAATTTCTCTAAATTTGAAATAACAACTTGAAATATTTTAGGATTTAGAGCGAGTTGAAGTGAAAAAAGAGAAGCATTTTCGTTTTGAAACAATTGTGTTTTTTCTAATTCTTTCGAAATAAAAAACCAAAACTTCTTTCAAGAGGAGAAAAAGATGCGCAATCGCATTTTTATTATTATCTTTATGTCCATTATTATTATAAATATAACAGTCAAATGCTTGGCTTGTGAATTTTCCAAATCATATTTCATTTGGCAAGTCATTCTACAAATCTCACGAATGTGACAGGAAACCTTTGCTTCATATTAAAAAAGAATGATAATAAACTAAATTCGTATATTCATCAAGTCTTCATCGGACACTTTTCATCTTTCATAAACTTGATGTGAGTCGCTTTTCATATTACTGATCTCTCTGTAACCTACGCGCCAGAAAGCCGGACGGTAGTGAATTAAAACATTAACAATTCTTCACTAATATCCATTCGATTGAAGTAAGACTTTCCAGAAAACTCATTTGGACGTCAATGAACTTTGACACTCGAAGTTTTCGGTTGCTCGAAATTCGTTCGACTTTCGAAGCGCTTAAAGATATCCATAACTGATTTTTCGCAATATCTCGGAAAACAATCGATAACTTTCTTGTTAACAACAATATTGATCTTTTCATTTTACAATCAATCCTGAAACACTATAATATATCATTCCGGCCAATTTTGTTCCAAAACTCCAAAAATTAGGTTAGCTAGAGCGATTTGAAGTGAAAAAAAGACGGAAATCTTTCACGTTGGCCAGAATACGTTTTTTGCAAATATTCCGAAAACGACAAAAGCTACAACTTTTTTTCAAACGAAAAAAAGCTGCGCAATCAAATTTCCTATAAGAATGTGAGTTTCAAAAATAAAAATTTGATATTTTCTCCAGACCCCGTACTTTGTATATATCCAAGTATACATGTATAGCGATCCGTACCTTATTGTATCTGGTCAGCTGATGTCTTCTGGGAATAAACAACGAACCTGTTGATTCTTTTTCAAAATGTTAGAAATCTCGAAGCGTGTATGGAGCTTTTCACCCAACCAACTACCCGTATGGCTGATCATTTTTTGTTGGGCCGAATTTTTTTATTTTCTCTATATTTACTTATGAATATTTCTGGTCAACGAACTGGAGAAAATTACGCATCTTTTTTCACTATCTTCAAGAATCTTTATATACTATACATGAGAGGAATAGTTATTGCTTTTTCTCATTAATGTCCAATCATTTTTTCGTTGTATTCTAGAGTAATATAAAGTGTTATTCTCGCAACCTAGGCCATAGATATATTATAATATTATTCTCGCTGGAAATAGCTTGTAATCGACTGTTGACGTGAGCAGCTATAGATCTTTCAATGATGCTTCAGGATGCTAAGGACCATAAAATATGAGTCCGGATGATCGGATGTCTGTGGTGTCCAGATGATCGGGATTCTGCTGTAAATTGAAAAAGGGCGATATCCAACCGGTATCCCATTGAAAGATCCCCATTCATTAGGGTGACCCGAAAAAACTACTACTTTTCTGTTTTTTTTTTATCTCGCATGAAAATATGTTAGTTCACATGTTTTCAGAACCCTCTCCGAAAATCAGCACAATTGGAAAAATGTTAGTGTTCGCTCAATGATTATAAAAATCTTGAAAATGGTAAAAAAATCGATTTTTTGTTTTTTAGTTTTTTTTCTCACTACGTCATCACTTTCCGAAAATTACAGCTAGATAGAATTTATAGAAGTCGCTCAAGAATTTTCAAATTTTCAGGGATTACTTTCATAAATAGAAAGAGAGCGCAAGACACGAGAAAAAAAGCATGGAGCCAATTAATACCAGTAAGGCTCTAATGGCAAAAAAGGCTTACAAAAAAAAAACGTAGTTTAATTATTTACAAAGTATATATTAACCTGCTTTAATAACTTTTAACCGCGATTTATGGGAAAGTAGCGTAACGTAAAGAATTATTCCTTTTAGTGTCATAAAACAAATTTACATAAATTGATGCATGAAAATATCATTGGAAAATATTATTTTCCAACTGCAGTGGCCGTCGATAGAGGTGGCTGCTGAATTCTCTATTCGCAATGTCACGCGGCTCGATATGATAATTAAACACTTATCATTAATTATTAACGGCTGGTTTAATTGGAGTAAAACTTGACCGAAAACTTCTACATATCCTGACGACCATTTCAACCGCTAGAAGTTCGCGATTGCTTAAACTTGCCTCGATAAACCGAGCGTTTGAAAATATTCAAACGCGATTGGTGTATTTACTCAGATAGAATTGAATAACTTTTTTGGATTGAAAAAACAAAAATTTTCATTCATTCTACCAGTTTGAGAATAGTTACACATATAATTCCTCCAAATTTGAATTAAGGGATTAGTCTACTTTACACGCTCAAAAAAAACGATATTTTTAAGAATTTTTTTTGAAGTTTCTATCAAAGTTATTGACAAAAAAATGGTTGGGCTTAATAAATACATTCTCGAAGTACACAAAAATTGTTTATTTTTTTTATTTTCAACATTTTTTGTACATAATAATTACAGATAACCGTACCGCCTCCGAAAGTAGACAGGTGAGTAACGTTATCCATATCTCTGGAACGAATCGTCTAAAATCAAAAAAGTTAGTGGCGTTAGATTCAGTATAATAGTGGGTTCGCTCCAAACTACAATTATCAATTTTGGAACATATTTCACACAATGGCGGACTTACATAAAAAAAAAAAAATATTTTTTCAGTGATTTTTGCTATGAAAAAAAAAGAATAGTAAAAATCAAAATTTTGAAATGATTGTAGTTCGGAGCAAACCCACTATTATACTGAATCTAACGCCACTAACTTTTTTGATTTCAGACGATTCGTTCCAGAGATATGGATAACGTAACTCACCTGTCTACTTTTGAAGGCGTTACGGTTACCTGTAATTAATATGTATAAGAAATGTTGAAAAAAAAAAAGTAAACAATTTTTGTGTACTTCGAGAGTGTATTTACTAAGCCCAACCATTTTTTTGTTAATAACTTTCATAGAAATTTCAAAAAAAATTCTTAAAAATAGCGTTTTTTTCAAGATTGTAAAGTAGACTAATCTCTTAACAACTCGGAATATTTTAGGATTTAGAGCGAGTTGAAGTGAAAAAAAAAAAGCATTCTCGTTGTGAAACAATTGTGTTTTTTCCCATTATTAAAAAAAAAAAAGCTATAACTTCTTTTAAGATCCGAGCCCAGGCGTCAAAAAGCAACAAATGCAAACGCTGCGCAAATTCAAATTCAATTCCGAACACATACGTCCAAAAAAATGTTCGTTCCGTGTGAAAATAGAGTTATGAAAAAGCTATTTTTCGTGGATATTTATTCATATTTTGACTCGTCACATTAACTCTGATAAGAGATTTTGTCAAGCTCTAAATGGTAGGGATGCTGAAACGCAAGAGGCTGCAATTTCGACGGTGCCCATGTTATCTTAAAAACCAATGAACCGACTGACTTAAAATTTTCGGGAGGGTGTTCGGAATACATTCCGCTACAGCCCCTACCACAGACAATCGTTTCAACAAAGAATTACGGTCTGTAAGAATTTAAGAAGAATGGAAAAGAATACCGAATTTGAGAATTTTCGTAATCATGTCGCCATTTTTGGACGATTTTACAAGGAGTCCCTATACTATCCGCCACAGCTGTGCGGTAAAGCGTATTCACTATACGCATATTTTTTGGGGGCCTTCTATTCATGCAAAACGGCGGTTAGAAGGCCCCTACCGTACTCTCTAAAATTTTTGGAGTGAATAATTCACTCCAAGCATGGAGTGACCAAGTGATTAACTCTACTTGGAGTGATTATCCACTCCTATAGAGTGAAAATACACACTTTTTCGCAAAGAGTGAATTTTTCGACTCTAATGTATGGAGTGATTAATTTTTCGCTCCAACTGTCACTCTGGGCAAGAGCGAAATCGCGAATTAGCGCCGCGCATCGGCGGCAAATTGTACGCGCAGCCCCTATCGAGGCTTTTCCCGCCGCCGTTGACATATGTGAATACGTTTTTATACTATTTCGGCCAAAGTAGGTAAGTAGTTATCATGACTAAAATGATTAATCATGCCTTCATTTGCTGTGTGTAATTATTTATCACGTGCCATGCCGTATTATAACAGTTATTTAAGCTCGTAATTGTGTTCTCAAAGTGAGGTTATGTAACTTGAGATTTACGAAAGCTTGGATAAACTCGGTTCACCGGTTCGTCTGAAAAATATTACTTGCACTCTAGATATTTTTATAATTCTAATGGAAACCTTCAACCCACCAACGAAAGATACTAATTAATGAACTTATTTTTTTTTTCCAACAGGTATCAACATTTAAGTTGAGGTGCCAAATTTTATAATCGTAGATTGTTTTGATAGAAGCCTGACGATTGCCATGAGCCTACCGGGCATTAATTTGCCGGATGTAAGTAGTTTTGATTCATATATGGCTTTTTCAAACAACGAAAGACAATAGTTATAATTTTTGCATCGATCTTACTAATTCACATAAAATTTTCCATCGGTTCCCAATATATTACTATAAAAATATGATAATCATCAAAATAATATAATATTTACAGGATACATTGAACAATCCAAATTCACTGGCAGATTACCTGGTGAATCAAGGAATTTGCACGGAAGCCGCAAATAAACTAAGGGGTAAGTTCAAAATCGAATAATCATCAACGACTTCAAAGCTTTCATTATTACCAGAACCGATGGGCGACAGCATCCACACTTTCAAGCTGTAGAAATGGATTTCACAAAAATTCTATTGAAATGTTGAGGAAAAGAGTTTTTTTTTTTTTCAAGATGACTCAAAAAAAGTCCAATCTTGTTGTCCATGCACATGAATTATTATACAGCACTATAGTGTGTGTGTTGAGCAAAAATTACAACTTTGTGCACGATGAAGGTCAAGATGCAAAAAAGCTTTGCGGAACCTCCCAGGAAGACGTCACTGGGGTTCTGCGGGGGTATACTTTCGTTTCTATTTCTATTGTAGGAAGCAGTTAAGGGGTTTAACCAGGATTGGGACAAAAAGAAAAGTACAAATTTAAAGTCATTTCTACATGGATTGTTTGCAGAGTAACGAAGCGCTACTTCAGTCTCAGAGTTCATCTGATAAGAATGGTAAACGTGAGCCCAAGATGTACAATTCAGAAAATCTTGCTCTCTTTATACAATCTTCACACGTGTTCTCAGTTTGAAGTCCCGGGCTAGACTGTTTTTACAATAATACTTGCAGCCTCAGCATCCAGCTGATTAACTTATTTAATTCACCTTTTTCCTAACACTTATCATTTATCTTCTGATTATTTATCAGTTTATCCCACTGTTTCCAGCACTATTTCTTATAACAAACCCAATGATATGTACAGATCTGGTAAACAATTAAGTAAGATACTTAACTGGTTTGGAACGATGGAAAAATTTATCATCGGTGCACAGACCGCAGCGTTCGAAGTTAACACACAGATTTTTCTGACTTCAAGTATGCTCAAGACGTGTGCCTGAAAACCAAAACTAGGAGAATGGAAGTTTTCAAATGACTGGTGTTTCTTGAATTTTGGCTTCTAAACACATGATTGGAGCATAGTTCAAGCTTTGGACGCTGCGGTCAGTGTACCGATGGCAAATCTTTCCATCGTTCCAAGCCAGTTACGCATCTCACTCAATTGCTTATCAAATCTGTATATCTAACAACAGGTTTGTAACAAGAAAATGGGCCGGAAGCAGTGGTGAAAATTATATTTTTGTGAGTTTGATGAATACTTGTAAACAATCCACCAAGGTCACTTTAAATTCGTCTTTTTTCTTGCTTCAACCCTGGAGTACCCCCTAAATGTTTTCAGTACGTGTACTACAATGAATCCTGAAAATGAGGGTATGGTTTTTAAAAATTGGACTTGTGTTGGTCACATTTCAGAAACAGAAAAATCTGATTTTTTCATATAATTACTGTTTTTTCCTCAACATTTTTTTTATAATGGCTAGTAAAATTTTTCTTCTCTTTCTGACGTCATACACAGAGTCATTTCTGTCAATTCTTCACAATAATATGTATTTGAAGACTTTTATAATCCAATTCTAACTTATTTCAGGCTAATTCTTGTGGGTTTAAATTTCTGTTCCCTTCATCGATATTTGTCTCCAACTTTTCCTCATTCCTCAAATAATCATGGAACAATTAATCTGTTTCAAATGTCACAAAAATTTCAATGGAATTTCACAGCTGACCTCCCATTTCCGTCGAAGTCATGCCATTATGATAACAAGACCACAATCGTCAGGTTTCATTTGCAAACAGGATCATTGTAATAAACATTATCTTAGATTTAATTCATTTATACGCCACATAAGACAAGACCATTGTGTAAACAGAACTTCATCTCCACCTCGCGGTAGTAGTGAGAACACAGAAATACCTATGGATGAGTTCGAAGTTACTGTGGAGAATGAAAATGACATGGAATTATCCGATGATAATGTAGATGAAGCTGTTAATGAAAATGCCAGAAGAAGACCAGACATAATGGCCACTACAAGCAGGATGATTGCTACTTTGAGAGCATCGTCTTCTTTCACAGGGGCACTTTTATCCAAAGTCATAGAGGCTACGGAATCTTTGCTAGCTGATATTTCTGATTTTGTAAAATACGAAGTAACTAATTTCTGCGAATCTGAAGACGTGGACGTCAAATCTCCTCATTTTGAATCATTTTTAAATAAATTTGAATTCAAAAATTTGTTCAATGGTATGAATACGTTAGAAGGTCAGATCGAAGCTTTGAAAAAAAATTACCATTACATTGAAGCGATCGAAATACCCCTAGGATGTCGAATAGATCAAAGGTTTGATGTGCACACTCAACAATGGGAACAGAAACAAGTGTATGAGACAGCTCAATATGTACCAATTATTGAAACACTTAAAATGATTATGTCTCATGATTTTGTCAGGGAATGTGTTGACTCAGAAAGGGATGCTCCTGAAGATTGGTTGTATAACTTCAGAGACGGTACCAATTTCAAATCACACGTTTTCTTCCAGAAATATCCGACTGCTTTACGGATCCTATTATACTACGATGATTTCGTAGTGAATAATCCCCTTGGATCAAAAGTTCATCCTCATAAGCTTGGTGGATTTTATTTTGTCATTCAAAATTTACCACAGCATCTAAATTCATTCTTAGGGGGGGTACATGTTCTTTGTTTGGCTCATACAGCTGACATTGAAAAGTATGGGATGGCAGCAGTTTTACGACCATTTCTGCGAGATTTGAGAGAACTAGAAAGTGATACTGGGGTACCTGTAATAAATAATGACACACAGTGGGTACTTCGAGCATCGCTTGCAGCTGTGTCCGCCGATGGACTAGCTGCCCATCAATTATTTGGATTTCTTAGTCCCGCAGCTTCACATTTTTGTAGACTATGCATGATCAATCGTAACGATTTTCACAATAACACCAATGTTCCTTCAGTTCCACGGACAAAGGAATTATATAACGAACAAGTCAGAAATATAAATGCCAAGCAAACTTTGAAAGACATCCAAAGTGCAAAAACAAGAACTGGAGTCAATGAAAATAGCGCGTTGCATTCATCTCGTTACTTTAATTGCACAGAAAATCATGTATTTGATGCAATGCATGATATTCTTCAAGGGATCGGTGCGATGGAATTGAAATTAGTTCTGCGACGTATAATTTTATCTGACGAATACGATTTGAATTTAGATACATTCAATTCTAGAATTCATTTATTCAAATACGGTTTACCCGATATTAAGAATAAACCATCTTCTAATTTTTCTTTGTCATCCATTATGAACGTCAAAGATCACAAAATTTCGCAAACAGCTGCCCAAACATGGTGTCTCTTGAGAGTTTTTCCATTCCTCGTTTCGGATAAAGTTCCAGAAGATGATGAATATTTATTATTAATTTTGCTGTTGAATAGAATTATAGAAATCGTATTTGCGCCTAAGCTACGAAAATCTGTACTACCTTACTTGTCAGAACTGATTATTGACCATGAAAATCTTTTCAGAAAATTGTTTCCAGATGTTAACCCAATCAATAAACACCATCATTTGCATCATTACAGTGAATGTATTGAAAAATCAGGTCCGTTACGTTGGCTCAGCTGTTTTCGATTTGAGTCCAAACATGGTTTATTCAAAAAACATGGGAGTATTTGTTGTAATTATAAAAATCTTCCCAAAACAATGATCGCTATCAGCCAAATATCACAATGTGCAGTATGGGGAACCGGGGAATCTCCAAGAAATAGACTGAAACATCCTAACGGAGAAACGTTGCAGGTTATTAATACTTATGGTAGAAACAAACTTCATGAAATTGGCTTAAAAGATGATGATTATATTCTGAAAGTCAATAGAGTTGGTGTGTATGGTATCGAATACCGTGAAGAATTATTTGTAGTCGCGGATAGTGGTGCTGGCGGTGATATTACATTTGGACGCATTAAAGAAATACTAATTTTGAATGGAAAACAAGTTTTCCTTTGGTGCGAAGAGTGGTACGCTTTATGGCTACAGGAATCACTGAACGCTTACTGCGTAGGGCAAGGTTCCGATTACAGACTAATTGATACTGATGATCTGTGTGATCTCAAACCGTAGTAGATAAACAAGGCCGGTTCTGGACCAACGCGTGTTAGTGCACACGTACACGTACGCACACACACGCACTCTCCCGTGTCCGTGTGAGGGGGGAGTCTTCGGACCCCTGGTGATGACGTCACACTCAAAATGGCGTCGCACACCCTTAATATGACGTCACACACCCTTAATATGACGTCACACACCCTTAATATGACGTCACACACCCTTAATATGACGTCATACACCCTTAAATTGACTACACACACCCTCGAATTATCGTCGCACATCCCGATATAAAATTTCTACCCCTGCGTCAGAATCTTCCAGAAGCTTCCCCAAGATCGTTCTGGAAGTTTCGGGCGGACAAACAATTCCTAGAATTATTCGGCACCCTGTGAGAATTTGATTTCCCAAGATCATTCTGGAAATTTCGGGCGTACAAACAGTTCCTGGAATTATTCGGCACCCTGTGAGAAGTTCGGATCGAGTTACTTAGGAATGCAAAAATATGATTATCGGATCGAGTTACTCGGGAATTAGCCTGATGATTCTCGGAAGAATAGTTCTCGGAATCGACTCTGTTTTTCGAACGTTCTGGAAGATCGCTCGAGGGTTGAGGACTATAAAAGAGAGAAAAATTTAGAGCTGAATATTAGTCTTCATACCACTCTTGAAGTGATGCGAAGCATCCTGACGCAGAAGCATCGAAATTTAAAAGTGAGGATAGAGCTGCTGCTGAAAGACATCCAAGAAGTAAAAAAATTGATCCAGATTAAGTCAGACCTCAATCGTTTGACTAGAAAATTCGAAAACATAAATTTGTATTAAAACTACAAGATGGACCTTTCAAAAATCAACAAAGTGGGCCGCTTGGAGGATTTCCTCCCGACAAAGAAATTGACAGAGCTGGAGGTATATGAAAACTATCAAATCACCAACCTCAAAAGAGTACAGACTAAATTTGGAGAGAGGGTAACGGTAGATCTGGACAACTCGTTCTCTGTGTTTTTACCAACACGAATGATGAGAATTTTCAAGGATGACGAGGATCTCTTCCAGAAAATGGTGGTGGCCAGTGATGAAAATCGGTTGCAGATGCGTTATCTTGGTGGACCGTATAACCAAATTGAATTCAATCATATGTAGTTGTTGTAAATCTTCAATATAAGATGCATGTATTATTTGATTATCATTATAAACTTTAACTGTATTTCAAATTTTTGATACCAAATGTTTATCATTGTCTATGATTATCATGTGAATATGATTTAATAAACAAATTATTTAAAAACTATACGTTCATTATTTAAAGAGTAAGTCAAGCACCACCTCCTCAAAGCCTGTCTACTATCATTTTAATATAAACCCTTCACCTATATATCTTATGGTATAAAGTGTCAATTTACTTGTGAATTTTTTATTTTATTGTTAAAGATTTTCATTAAATAAGGACTAATTTACTTTATCCTTCAAGACTTATATCAATGATTTTAATTATTTTGATATCTTCGATTTTTTTTCGTTAGATGAATTTGGATGATAAGACTTTTAGGATAGGTGAAATATGAATGTTTAGGTGGTTCAACATGTGGTAAAAGAAACGTACGTCAAAATTACTTTATTCTGATACATATTTATACAATATATATATATATAGTTTGTTGTATATAGTAATGTATATGTATTTATATATATATATATATATTTATTTATGTATATTAGACGAATCTAATAATTATTGCGAAGTTATCAAGCGAAACTCTCTCGCCCATTATATATTTGTATTCAAAACAGGTCCGAGATGTTATGTTCGTAAGAAGTCTACATTTTCGCACATTTATTCGCTGGTATGAGTAGATGGTCCTCCTAACATCTCTCAAAGATCCAATGTTGGGCGTCCTGACGCAACCGCGCCAGGACACCCTTATATGCCATGTAGACATAGGAGCAGGGATGCTGCCCGAGTATCTGAACAGCCGCCTCAGCGGCGTCCATAAGCTCCTCCATTTCCGCCGCTGAGGCGTCCTGCACCCATTCAATCGGCAGAGTTATTGTAAAATCTGCAAAAGAAGTTCAAATACATATACATCACTATATACAACAAACTATTATTTTGATTCAAAATTTCACTCAATTATTAGTGATAACATGTGACTCTCCTCTCCAACAAGTCGTATCTAGTTGCTATAGTATACGAGTAGTATGAGAAATTTATGAATACATCACTCGCTTACCCATTTTATTTACGCTGTTGGTAATTATCGAACCAGAAGATAATAGAGTGATTTCTCTTGTATCAAGTCGGAAGGCTAAACAGAGTAAGAGAATGCAATTAAAATATAATTTTGGATAGAGTTGTTCTCATGCGTAATCAGAAGAAAAACGCGTAACAAAGTTCACTGAAAAATCATTTTGATTTTCACACGGAAAGTTGCGGAATTTTACAAATAATACGAAAAACTCTACTGCAGGTAAGTATACTATTTTGTTCAAGTTGAACAATGAAAAAATAAATTTGTAGTAGTATTCAATGCTTCAGAATATTAGAGTAAATCCTGATCACTTACTTTGACACTTCACCGGACAATTGAAGACTGACGTGCTGGTGCATGGATCAGACCCTCTATATACCACTCATGTTTAGAGTTAGAATCGTAAATAAGATAACATGGGCGACGCGTGCAATTTCGTGAACTGGTCCTGGTCACAAGACATGTAACTGAGTATCGTGGCGCAAAACTCTTGAACGTTTTCTCAGACTTATCGATGTAACTAATACGATAGTGAAAAGACGTTGGAAACTTCCATGATCGTTGAATCATGAACCAAGTGTCGAATATTCTAGAATATCTTTTGTGAATAAATTTTATCACTTTACCAGCGGTATGTCTTGGTATTCAGAAAATTGAGGAGATAGGTTTTTCACACAAACAGAATAAAGGTATCGAATTACGCAATTCTCAGAATTTGACAGCGGGGTTGGTCTATAAAATGATCCTCCGTCAGTACCCACGAACCATTCGAGCTTAAGCTTTTGCAGTATACAATTGTTAGTAATCACGAAAATGGACGCAGCTAAATGTCGTCAACTTATCAGCATTATGCAAAATGCTTATGAAGTTCTGAAAGAGAAATCATCGATTACGGAAACACAGAAGTGGATTAGATATGGAACTCATAACATCAGGCTTTTAAACAAAATTCTACGAAAATCCGCTTCAACGGTCGGAGAAAAAACAAGAATTTCAACCACAATAGGAATCTTAAAATCATTGAAAGCGCGGTTTGAACAGTGTCTCAAAACAGGGGAAGGTGTGAGAAGACCGAGGAGAAGTGACAGAGTAAAGTGGGAAGACTTAGAGTCAGCGTTCAAAGGAAGATTAAGAACTGGTATCATAGCGAATCTACAGCACAAAGATGTGAAAGATTTTTTGGATGATTCGAAAAAGCTAATAGTCTCCAGATTGAAGAATGTTCTTCGAAAAGAAGGAAACTTAAAAGTAAATGTCGTGTTGTCCTGCAAATTCGAAACTGTAAAAGGTGGTGAAATTATCGAAGAAATGAAGTTTTTCAATACCAAAAACGAAGCTATTCTCCCAGCGACGAACATCAACGAATGGTTTGACAAGAACGCGAAGGAGAAATTGTTAGTCAAAATCGAAGACTTCCAGGAAAAGGATTCGGGATGGTCGTTGACTGAAATTATAAACGTAGCTGTGAATATCAACAAATATGTACCACTGCGAGGAGGTATATCTACTTACATGCAGTTACCGAAGTATATACAAGATAAAAAGGCAGTGGTAAATATTATGAACGACGATCCGTACTGTTTTCTCTGGTCAGTCACCGCAGCTCTTCACCCAGCAGGTAATCATGTAAATAGAACGATTTCTTATCCGCATTTCAGCACATCGTTAAGGTATGAAGGTTTGAATTTTCCCATAGGTCTCGATAAAATTTCGACATTTGAAAAATTGAATGATCTTACGATCAATGTTTACGGTATAGATGAACATGAAATAGTACCTCTTTATTTGAGTAAAGTAAAATCAGACAAGTCTACCATACATCTTCTGATGTTAGAAACTGATATCGAGTCAAACGAAATTGATAACGTTCACGATACAATATATCATTTTGCATGGATCAAAAATTTATCTCGATTGTTGAGTTCACAAATTTCAAAGCATGACCATCGTAGCTGGTTGTGTGACAGGTGTTTGAGTCATTTTCAGACTGAAAATTGTTTAACAAAACACAGGTTAGATTGTGCGAATTTAAATAAATGCAGAGTGATATTACCGAACGAAAAAGATAAGATCTTGAAATTCAAAAACTTCAAACATAAAGAAAATGTTCCGTTTTGTATTTACGCTGATCTGGAATGTCTCTTGCAACCGGTTAACGATACGTCTGAGAATAATAGGAGGGTGTACGAAAAACATGTCCCATACAGTATTGCCTACTATTTACATTGCACCTTCAACGATTCAGTTTCCAAATTCAGAATCAATCGTGGAAAGGATTGTATAGCGTGGTTCGTAAACGAGTTGGAAGAATTGGCTCAAGCTTTGGAACCTTATTTCAAGTGTGTCGTACCTATGGAATCGTTGAGTCATTCCCAGAAACAAGCATTTCATTCAGCTAAAACTTGTCACATTTGTGAAAAACCATTCAGACCTCAAGAGGTGAAACATCGCGATCATTGTCATTTCACAGGCAAATATCGTGGCGCAGCGCACGAAGGTTGCAATTTGAATTACAAAGATTCACACGTCATTCCGGTGGTCTTTCACAACTTATCAGGTTACGACTCACATTTCCTGATTAAAACGTTAGCAACATCTTTTGAAGGTTCAATGAGTCTCTTACCGATCAACAAGGACAGATATATTTCCTTTACAAAGAGTGTGAAAGGAACATCTATACATTTCAGGTTCATTGATTCGTTCAGATTCATGCCGGGCAGTCTAGAAAAATTAGCGTCTTATCTAAACGACGAGCAGAAATTAATCACGCGTAAGCATTGCGGAAGCATCGAAGAATTTCAGTTATTGACGAGGAAAGGTGTATTTCCCTACGAGTACGTAGACAGTTGGGAGAGCCTTGAAGAGACACAGTTACCTCCCATAGAAAAATTTTATTCAAAATTAAATGATGTGGGTATTTCAGAGGATAATTATTTACACGCGTGTAATGTTTGGCAAACTTTTCAAGTCAAAACTTTAGGTCAATATTCGGACTTGTATCTGCAAACGGACGTGCTCCTTTTAGCGGATATTTTTCAAAATTTTAGAAGTAATTGTTGGTCCACTTATAATTTAGATCCGTTACATTATTATACGGCGCCGGGCCTCTCGTTTGACGCGATGCTCAAGTGCACGGGTGTTGAACTCGAGCTCCTCGTCGACATTGATATGTTGATGTTTATAGAAAGAGGCATTCGCGGCGGTGTAGCTCAATGCTCTAATAGATACGCTAAAGCTAACAACAGATACATGGGGACAGCATTCGATCCGAATCGAGAAGAATCATACCTCATGTATTTCGATGTTAATAATCTATATGGTGCAGCTATGAGTCATTACCTACCGTATAGCTCCTTCGAGTGGATGTCGAATTTCGAACAACTCGATGTTTCAGATGTCTCGGATGAATCCTCCATAGGTTACATACTTGAGGCAGATTTAGAATATCCGCGAGAACTTCAGGACTCTCATAAAGACTTACCGTTGTGTCCGGAGCATTACATCCCACCTCTTTCGACTTGCAAAAATTCTAAATTAACAACCACCCTTTTCTCAAAACAGCAATACGTCATACACTACAAGGTTTTGAAGCAATGTTTGAGTTTAGGTATGAAGTTAACGAAAATCCATCGAGTATTGAAATTCAAGCAAGCACCGTGGCTCAAAAAATATATCAACTTGAATACCGAATTGCGTAAAAAGTCCAACAATGATTTTGAAAAGAATTTTTATAAACTCATGAATAACGCTGTTTTCGGGAAAACCATGGAAAACGTTAGAAAACATAGAGACGTGAGGCTAGTTACAAAGTGGGATGGGAGATACGGTGCGAGAGCGCTTATCGCGAAACCTAATTTTCATAGCAGTACTATATTCGGTGAAGATATGACGATAATCGAATTAAGTCGTACGAAAATTAAATTCAATAAACCTATATACGGAGGATTTTCTATTATGGATCTCGCTAAAACCTACATTTATGATTTTCATTATAATTACATAAAAAGCAGATTTGGTGACCAAGCAAAGCTTATGTACACCGACACGGATAGTCTCATATATCACTTTACCGTACCCGATATATACGAGCTCATGAAACGCGATTTGGACCGATTCGATACCTCCGACTATCCTTCGGAAAATATTTACAAGATGCCGCTGGTTAACAAAAAAGTATTGGGATTAATGAAAGACGAAAATAATGGAAAGATAATGACTGAGTTTGTAGGCTTAAGAGCTAAATTATATTCCTTCAAGGTTTTAGGTGAAAATAGAGAGCAGAAACGTGCTAAGGGAGTCAAAGGGGCAACACTGAGAACCATAACGTTCGATGACTACCTACAATGTGCTCTGCAGCATCGAAATCTGACAAAAAGACAAAATTTAATTCAAAGTAAAAATCATCAGGTTCATACGGTGTCGCAGAGGAAGATAGCGCTGAGCTGGAACGACGACAAGAGGATCATATTTCCTGACACGACGGACACGCTTCCGTGGGGTTACGATAAGACTGTGCAGAATAAATAAACGTATACTTGTCAAATATTATTTCTTTATTAATAAACCTTACAAGTCAGACTTATTTATCCAACCATTGTGTGTATCATTGAAACCTAACCATTTTACAAATAGCTTGTTTCCACGTCTCTTGAGCACCTTCTCCACCAGGTAGATGTCGGAATTCTTAACTTTGAGAAGTTCCTGTTCGTAGAAACCACCCGCTATGGACTGATCCTGATAATCTTTAAGCTTGTACGTTACTGGATCAGTATTCACTACTTGGATGATCGTGAATATTTCAGTTGTCCAATTTGGCGTATATCCTTTCTCAAAAACATTCTTGTATTTGCTGATTCGGACTTTATCTCCAACTTTGAACTTTGCCGGCTTGTCAGATCTGACTCGAACTCTTTGGTATACAGTCTGCAGTAATGTCCGCTCGTTTCTAGGGGAAACGTCCTTCGGCTTCATGCGAATAGTCCGATGTTTAGAGTTGTTGTAAGCCGAAACCAAATCAGATAAAATGTCTATCCACTTGTAATTTCCTTGCAGACTAAACTGCATCCACATTTTGTTTTTCAGCGTACGATTAAAGCGCTCACAGATCGACGCCTTCAAGTTACTAAAGGTTGAGTATAATTGAATATTATATCGTTTCATGAGAGAGTCGAAATTTGAATTATAAAATTCTCCGCCTCTATCAACGTGTAAATTCTTCGGGGTACGTCCCTGTACGAGTACAGATTCCATAGCATTCGCGGTATCTCTACCAGTCTTACTCTTCATTGGCACGGTCCAGGCATACTTTGAGAATATATCGATGACGGTGAGCATGTACTTGTAGCCTTTGTTTTCTCCCGCGTAGAGTGTCATGTCTACGAGATCCGCTTGCCAGGTTTCATCCAGACCGCGAACATCTACACGACGACGTTGATAGTTCTTTCGAGCTGGTCTATGCAGCTCCGTCACGAGCGTGAGCTTTTTCTCGTTCATTTTCCAACACCGTTAGCCTAGTGTCCAGCTCGAGAATGATCTTGGAGGTGCGAGTCGACAAGTCTTGTACTGCTTCGATATCAACACCTAGCTTCCGCGGAGCATCCGTTATGCGAGAGTCCAAGACATGTATCATTGCGAGGATCTCGTTTCTCACAACGTCGATCTCCTGACGCATGAGGTTTATAGTAACAGCGTCCCCTTGCTGTACAGGATTGGCAACGTTGCACAGTCTCTTGTTATCTATATCGTAATGCCCGTCGGTGGTGAATTTAAACCCAATACCGGGAGGACCGCGACTGCTTGGAGCTGCGCTCTTGTCCAACTGTCGTCCAAACACATCGACGCTCATTTTGGAAATGACGGTGGAAACGATGGGAGGTTGATTAATGAATGATGCCAGCTTCACGCAATTCTTCGATTATCGATACGATTTCGTTGTTGTGACTTGAGTTTCCAGCTGTTTGGGATGCCAAGAGCAAACGAAGACGGTCCACCAGCTCGTTGGGATCGTCCCAATGAACGTAATCCGTTCCTCTACCCTCTTCAGCAACCATGAGCTGTGGAAGCACACCTCCACCCGTGCGTGGAAGTGGCCCGGTGGCGATAAACTTCTTGAACTTGAGGTTATCCACTGCTCGAATAGCTTGATCACTTCTAAAGTATTTTCGATGAGCGTTGGTGGCAAATACGATTTGTTTATAATTTTTGATATCATCCGAACTCACGTGGGTCTCATCGGGTATCTTTTTGAATAGTAGTTCCAACAAACCGTCGGTCTTTGTATAACGTTTGTCACCCGCATAAATAGAGTCACTCTCAAAACTTATCGGTGCGTCACCCATCATTAACCTACCGTCGCCAAGTCTGCGTACACCGTACACGTTATCCAGATCTTTTTTTCTATTCTCATCCCATAATATTTCGAGATACTCGTTGTCAACCTGATCTTGTTCAAGAATCTCATCCGTCGGTTGTATAGTCGTATCCTCATCTGCTGTTAAAAAGGAATCATCTTGAGGTTCATCTTTGATCGGTTCTTCTTCTTCTTCTTTGATGGGCTTGACAGCAGTTTGAGAAACCTTTACCAGTTGTTGCAACGGAGTTACTACCGGTTTGAAAACATCGTTCATCGTCTGCTCAGCGGTCTCCCTACCCGACTTTATCATTCGGTGTTTACGTCGAATCGCCGCGCTAGCTTTAGCGATATGACGCAACACTTCTTTTTGTTCACGAATTTTCTGCATGTTAACGCAGCTGTATCTGAGAGGCTACTGATTCTACTTTCCGGAATATTCTCAATTTATGCTCACAAAACAGTCAAACCCCTGTCTATATCTACCGTCATTCAACTCACTGTCCTTGTCTATCACAACGAATCCATACTTGCCGCTGTTCCAGCACACAGAGCACAAGTCTTTGAACTGTGTGTAAGTCATGTCGGTATTCACATGATCATCGTACACATGCCTCAAGTTCATATCATCTTGCTTGAACAGTACCAAGAGATTGGTATTGTCGCGCACGAGATGCTTGGGGATGCGAGCGTAGGTCTGACAGAGATAGAAGCAATCCACATGTTTATGTCTTCCCATACAGAAGAAAGCTCGGATGTTATCCTGCTTCTCACAAGCCACGTCATCGAAGACGATGATCGAATTGGGTAATGCCTCGTCTGGCACGACTACTTGTTCATGCGCGTCAAATGGAAAGTATTCAACGCCATCCACGTTCTCGAGTAACTGTTGCAGGAACTTGTACTTGGGCTGATTCAATGATTTCGAGTAGATGTAGACGTTCTCGAACCTCAACCCGTTGGGGTGTGTTATGAGGGTGAGCAGCGCGTTCGTCTTACCGCAGTTGGACGGACCGCAAAACACCGCGCGCACGCTGTTTGGTAGCAAATCACCGTGTCGTTTTTCAGTTGCAACATTCCGTTGCACAAATTTATCGAAATTCATTACACCTAGCTTGAGGGGTTGCGCCTCGAACCTCATCTTGACTCTGACTAACGGTAAATGGTATAAATAGCGTGTTTATAAAGAAGATGTCTCAGTCAGAGCGCAGCCATGATCGTGCACAAAGCCTGTCGTAAACGTCGTGGGAAAGGTCTGGTCAACAGGATCATTAACAGTCTTCCTGTAGAGTTACATCTACCTGGTTATCAATACTGCGGACCCGGCACCAAATTAGCGAAAAGACTCGCGCGCGGTGATCCAGGTATCAACCCGCTCGACGCAGCCTGCAAGGAACACGATATCGCCTACTCGAAGAATCGAGAAAATCTTGAAGCTAGAAGTGCGGCAGATAAGATTTTGGCTGAGAGAGCCTGGAAGCGGGTTTTAGCTTCAGACGCAAATATCGGTGAAAAAGCAGCCGCCTGGGCAGTGACAAACACGATGAAAGCGAAAACTAAGCTTGGTATGGGTATGCGGAAGCCGGTGGTATTGAGAACGGTTATCGATGCCGCCAAACGGTCTATGGTTCCAGGAAAAACTGCGCAAGTCGCCATCAAATCTGCATTGAAGGGTGCACGAGGCGCTGTTAGAAAAGCGGGTGGTAAACGCAATGTACGTTCTCCACGGATTCTACCTGTCCCGGCTAAAGTTGGTGGTTTTTTACCGTTCCTCATACCCCTTTTTGCCGGGCTCAGTGCTACGGGCGCGCTGGCTGGTGGTGCAGCAGGTATTGCAAAAGCGGTGAATGACGCAGGCTCCGCCAAGAGACAACTGGAAGAAAGTCAACGGCACAACAAGACCATGGAAGCTATCGCTCTAGGCAAGGGGCTCCATCTGAAACCGTATAGGAAAGGCTTGGGTCTCCACCTGAAGCCAAAAACCTAAAAGTGACGCTGCCGCAACGAGCGCTAACTGACGCGGACCTGTTAAAGTACGCGACGACCATTCCACATTTCCGCGGCGTCTTCATGCGAAACGATTTACCCAAAGATGGACCGCGTAAACTTGAATCGGCGATCGTCAATCTAGATGATAAAGATGGTCCTGGAACACATTGGGTCGCGTACCGAAAGATCGGTAACGAAGTAGTTTACTTTGACAGTTTCGGTAACCTTCGTCCACCGTCGGACCTCGTCAGATACCTTGGTGTTGGTAGCGTCAAATATAACCATAAAAGATATCAAGACTACGATACGTTCAACTGTGGCCACTTGTGTCTCGAGTTTCTATATAAACATGCAGCGTAATTCCTCGAAGTCAGTTTGATTTTCGCAGTAGCCATGGACGATTCGTTTACACTGACCGTATCGGGGAACTCCTCGGTTCTTGAGACTCAATACTTCCCCCCCATCGAACTTTCCCCTTTCAAGAATTACTCCCTAGGTCTCGTTGAATTACTGACTTTTAATTCGATTCCCAATGTAGATGTTGGTCACAACAAGATTTACGTGGGTAAAGAAGTAGTCACCATACCCACCGGTAGCTATGAAATAGAGGATATAGAGAGTTATGTACAGGGTATCTTGTCGAATAAGGGTATCACCATCAACATCAAACCGAATAATAATACACTGCGTAGCGAAATCAAATGCAGTCACCCTGTAAATTTCATGCCAGGCGATTCTATAGGCAGCCTATTGGGTTTCACTCCACGAGTTTTGCAAGCTGATCGAGTTCACGAGTCTGACCTTCCTGTAACTATTCTTAAAGTCAACGCACTACAAGTCGAGTGTAACATTACAACGGGTGCGTACGTCAATGAGCGTAAAGTACACACCATTCATGAGTTTTTTCCCGTGGTTCCACCTGGATATAAGATCGTTGAAGTACCGTCCCACGTCATTTACCTTCCAGTCACCGTAAGGATCATAGATCATATCCAACTTCGTATAGTCGATCAAGACGGGGATTTGGTTAATTTCCGTGGAGAGGTTATAACTATAAGGTTGCATATCAAGACTCAATAATGGGAATAGTTTATAACAGAAGTGGTTATAATACCAAGGTAAGATGCCTCGAACACATCAGTCGTCAACCGGTTCTCAAAGAGCTGACACCTCAGAACGTGCTGTTTCTGAAAAGCTTAGGTCTCAAGCCTTTTGGAAGAGGAATTTTCGCAAAATAAGACCCGTTTGCATCTGTGTCATCTGCTGTATACCATGGAGGAGGAAATCTTAGACATTCAAACACCCGTCGTCTTTGACGAGTCTATCGCACACTACGAGGTTCACACACACAAACCCTATGCCTCATCGAGTTTCAATAACAGTGACGAGATTCGTATCGCTGTTCAACACCAAGACCTTTGCGTATTACCGTGCAAGAGCTCATTGCATGTGTATGGAAAGATAGTCAAGGCCGATGGAACTCCGTCGACTACCGCAACGCTGGTCAACAACGGTGTTTGTCATCTGTTTGAAGAAATGCGTTACGAGATAAATGCTATTGAGATCGATAGGAGCAAAAACGTCGGTCTCACCAGTCTTATGAAAGGCTACCCCTCTCTGAGACCTGGACAGAATTGGATGATGGAGAATGCCGGTTGGCTCAATGTGAACCATGTGGATGCCACCGGTAGTTTCGAAGTATGCGTACCGCTGAAAATGATGCTCGGGTTCGCCGAAGACTATCGCAAGATAATCGTGAACGCCAAACACGAGTTGATCCTGACCCGCTCAAAGACCGATACGAACGCGGTTCTACAAACTCAAGACGAGGAATTCAAAATCCTGATTGAGAAGGTCGAATGGTTGTTACCGTATGTGAAGCTCGCGGATCAACGGAAAATACAACTGCTGAATTTCATCGAAAAAGATCCGGCGATCTCCATGAGTTTTCGCAATTGGGAATTGTACGAGTATCCTGTACTTCCCACTACCTCGAAGCACGTTTGGACGGTGAAGACATCGACTCAGCTGGAGAAACCCCGCTACGTTATACTGGGTTTCCAAACAAGTCGGAAGAACAAGCTGAATCGAAACGCTAGCCATTTCGATCACTGCAACATCACCGACGTTAAACTCTTCTTGAATTCTCAATGCTATCCCTATGGGAACCTGAATCTCAATATGAGTCATAATCAGTACGCTCTGTTATACGAAATGTACGCCAATTTCCAAACCTCCTATTACGGCAAGGAACCCGAACCGTTGCTGAAAAAGAGTGAATTTCTACAGTACGCTCCCCTATTCGTCATCGACTGCTCGAAACAAAACGAGTCGCTCAAGTTTGGACCTGTAGACGTTCGTCTCGAGTTTGAAGCTAAAGACAACTTCCCTGCCGATACGTCGGCATACTGTTTGATCTTACACGATCGAGTAGTTGAATACAATCCCATAAGTGGTGGGGTAAAGAAATTGGTATAATTATATGTATTTCTACAAATAAAGATTTTTCAATAAATATATATTGTGTCGCCTCAATTATTACTCTAGACTAAGCTTAGAAAGGAGGGTTAATAATACTGTTGTAATAATTATTTCATTATTTATTCAACTGTTAGAAATTTACAAATTTATTTGTCATTGGGAATAGGTCCATCGACTACGTCCCCTTTCCGCCGAGGTTCACGATATTTCAGGCTGATGATGTCTTCGTCTATCTTCATAGCTTCTGATAATTTCTCCCACACCTCGTTAATGATATCCGCTGCGTAAATGATGATGAATTGTTTCGTTAAAAATGCGATATCCTCCTTCCTCATCAGTTTCAAACTTCCCACTTGAAGATATATTTCCAAAGATTTATGAAGAGATTCGGTACAGTTCTCCAGAAACCAAGATTTCAGTCGCTGGACGTTTTCCCAGGCACACCGGTATCCAACTATGTTGCCGTGATGGTCCTCGTGCCAACCACCTACTTTGATGTATTGCAAGAATCCAAGACTCGGACACCCAAATTCTTCCAGATCAATCACTGGCTTTGAATCGTCGTCGATCATTTTCACGATCCACTGTTTCTTCTCGTTTCCCTTGACGTAGATATAACTCGCACGTTCAACAATTCTCTTCAATGCTATCTGCACATTATCGTAAGACACATCACCATCATTCCACTCTAATCCATGATAATTTCGCGTCAACCAGGAATTGGTAGCTTTGCATTGGGGTCGTAAGGTTTGCCAAGGAAAGGGTGGTTTGAACAGGATGCGAGTCATACCGAACTTGCCTGCATCATCCGCTTGGACAGTGATTGCAGCTAGCTCCTTCACTACAAATTCGTCGAAAAATTTTTCAAAACCTTGTATATCCAATATTATCTCCATTGTGACGCTTTACCACTCGAAGATTTGTTCAATACTAATTTTCATCCCTGAATTTTTGACTCTTTTATAGCTGACAATCCCTCCAGCGATCTTCCAGAACGTTCGAAAAACAGAGTCGATTCCGAGAACTATTCTTCCGAGAATCATCAGGCTAATTCCCGAGTAACTCGATCCGATAATCATATTTTTGCATTCCTAAGTAAGTCGATCCGAACTTCTCACAGGGTGCCGAATAATTCCAGGAACTGTTTGTACGCCCGAAATTTCCAGAATGATCTTGGGAAATCAAATTCTCACAGGGTGCCGAATAATTCTAGGAATTGTTTGTCCGCCCGAAACTTCCAGAACGATCTTGGGGAAGCTTCTGGAAGATTCTGACGCAGGGGTAGAAATTTTATATCGGGATGTGCGACGATAATTCGAGGGTGTGTGTAGTCAATTTAAGGGTGTATGACGTCATATTAAGGGTGTGTGACGTCATATTAAGGGTGTGTGACGTCATATTAAGGGTGTGTGACGTCATATTAAGGGTGTGCGACGCCATTTTGAGTGTGACGTCATCACCAGGGGTCCGAAGACTCCCCCCTCACACGGACACGGGAGAGTGCGTGTGTGTGCGTACGTGTACGTGTGCACTAACACGCGTTGGTCCAGAACCGGCCTTGTTTATCTACTAACCGTTGTCGTTGTGGCTCGATTATAAATCAAATTTCTCTTACATTTGTCTTCGACACATGGTTTCCGACTAATAGATCTAAATCTATTTTCTATACACTTTCTTTCATGAATTTATATACAATTAATATAAATAATTATAACTCCCATTGTAAAGTATCATTCCACAAACCCATCTGTCAAGAAAGTTAATATTTTATTACCGCTACCTACACATCCATTTTTACTAACTATCCACTATTATCGTCCTTGTTAATTTATCCCCACAAGATGAAGGCGTCGATGGGCAGGCGTTTGTATCCATAACGGAGACTGATCTGAAGGACCTCATGATAAAAACAGGCCCCAGAAAGAAAATCATGAGTTTAATACAAAAAGCAAATCAAGTGGTAATTTTCAACAATTATGTTCGCTCCAGTGGTGACTAACTCACTAACACGTCACAGGTATTTAAGAGTATTGTTTGCACGCTTAGGAATGCATTATCATTGCTTCTGGGCCGGAGAAAGTCAATGACACTGGATCTGAACATACCATAAACAGTGAACCAGAGCCTGACAGACAAGAAGGACATACATCTACATCTTCAGGTTCTCTTTCGATGGAGGTATCCAACCCTGTATCATCAGCTACGTGTTCCAATAAAACTTTGAACCAGGTATATTCTTGACATTAAAATAGACATATATGAAGGAGATATGATACATACATGACTGTCGCTTACATTATTGTACAGGCTAAATTCAATGTAAGAAAATGGATCGAAGAAAGCGATGCGAAGCAAATAAGAACACCATCTCTCATTAGTATTTTGGACTCGGGCGTCGTCGAAAGCAACCAACGTCAAGAATTGGTTAGAATAGCGTGCGCAGGATTAGAAAATTTCAATGGCAACTTGTAAGATATATATTATCTTCGATTTTTCAACTATAATTCTTCTACCAACCTAGTATACTGGACTAAATAATTATAATTATTGTACTCATTAATCCATTCAAGGTATCCGTCAAGTGATTTGAAGACGCAACTTGCAAGAGATATAATTAATGATTTTCCCAAACTGCGTTCCTTGCATTCTGTTAAAGGATACGTAAGTGGTATTAGGTATCCGTAATAGTATTTGTCAAGTAATTAGAACCTAATGAGAACCAACATTTTTCTGAATATTCAGGAGCACTTCTATGAAAGAAAAACCAATACTGGTTTCATAGAATTCCGTTTGAAGACTATGAGAGTAAAATTGAGTCCCACAAGAAAAAGAAGAGGTCCGCCATCAAATAAAAATAATGCAGAAAAAAACAAGAAAACTGGGGATCAGCTACTTGATAACGAATTGTTTGAATTCAAGGTGAGTATAGACTTAAAAAAACAAAAGAAAAAAAAAAAGGAATTTAGGTAATATGTGAAATTTTGACCTCATAGTACCTATTTTATGAAGAAAATAATAAATACAATATATTCTTACAGGTTTCGGAGCTTGTATTCAAAATGCCGAATGAGACCAACAAACAAGAAATCATAAGATTAACAGACGAAACTCGACCTAATAGGCAAAAAGCCATAAACGATGATGAAAACGACAAACATTCGACAGTATCGAGCATTTTCAAACTGTATCCCAGGTTCAAAGACTATCATGGAGAATTGGTAATTCAAAATGATCGAAATATGCAGTGTATATTCTCAACCAAATTGAATTGCACGTCCATTTGTTATAACTGGTAGATAGTTTTATTCTTCTTAATTTCAGATAAGCCTTGAATTCTTGGCACTATATCCAAACAACGATACATTTTTGGGTAAATTTCCTTCCTTTTTTGTGCCGAGGATTTTGGAGTTCTGCTCTCTATCGAAACCACACTTGTTACTCCAAGTTGAGGATATCGAGGATGGTAATGACCATTTCTAAATTTGGTGATATTTCTTCATGATTACATCAAGCAAGACACTTTTTTCATTTATGTTTTGTCAATATTTTGCAGATAACTTGAAGGCACTCATGCTGTTGCCGGAGCTCCTACCAACTCCAAATTACAAAAAAAAAACGCCTGCTGTAAGTTTTGGGTCTCATAGATTATCAGGACTTCCGTCCTTTGAGTAAATAAGAATATATACCTGAAAAGAATTTATTATAGGTAAAAGGCAAATCAAAGCATGCTGCGGGCAAAGGGAAGGGAGCAGTGGAAACTCGTCCTTTTGCACCAAAAAAAATACCCAACAGAAATTTGATTCAGTACATTCATGTTAGTAAACAAATTCTGGAACCCTGTACTTTTGTACTTACAATACTTGACAAATCTAAGAATGGTATATTGTGTGTATAATATTTGTGAATATTGTTCACCTAATCCATTCTGCAAGGAATGGACTTGTTCTATATTTCATATTTTGTTTTTGCAGACATCCGAAGATTTGCTAAGTAACGTGGAAGAAACTGACGCAATACCAGGAACACAAAAATCAAAACATGTGCAGCCATTCCTTGTTTGCAGCATGACTGGGCAAGAAAGGAAAGGAAAATTTTTCATTAAAACCGATGGTACACATCATTCCTGTGGGTAGCAATGGCCTTCGAGCTTTTGATATTCTCCTTAAACTGCATTATTGCTTCGGCGTCAAATTCGCACCCGATTTAGTAACTTTTTATGATTTCATTACCGGATGCGTTATAAAACTAAACGCTCCGAAATCATGCTGTGTTGCACTAAGTGCAACATTGAATAATATTGCACTGGATCGCCAAAAAGATGACGATACGCAAATAAACAGGTATTCCTCACTGTTATAAAACTGAAAAAAAAAAATTACAATAATGATTGAAAAAAAAAATTTCAGTGACAGCGACAGCAGCGATCGATTTATGGCATAGTCATCATCATCGTGGTGGAAACGTGCAGCAATGGAAGTTCCACAAAAATACTATATATGAATTAATGTTATTGTTTTTATGTATTTTATATTTAATACTTCTTTAAATACCGTGAAGTTAAGGGGAAGCCGAACGATGGCCGCACTATAGTTCGACAACACACGCTCGCGTTACGTACGTGAGCTTCTGTTCACTGCTAGTAGAAGCTCAGGTACGCAACGCGAGCGCGTGTTGGTCGAACTATAGTGCGGCCATCGTTCGGTTTCCCCTTAACTTCACGGTATGTTATATAGTTATGATAGTCAGGCATTCGTCGTGGATATACGTATACATATGAATAATATTTCTTGTAATGCAAGTGCAATATAAGTCATTAAATTTACTATTAACAAACAATGCATTCTTTATTTTAGAAATGATGAATTCTACAATTTCTGGGTAGACTGGTAATGACGATCCACTCCAATATAGACGTAGTATTTCACTCTACGTAGGGCGAAATTCCCACTCCTAACGAGTGAAGCATCACCTCACTATTCATAAAATTATGCTCCAAAATAGTCAAAATGTCACTCTAAAAGAGTGAAAGTGTCACTCTAAAAGAGTGAAAATTTCACTCCAAAAGAGTGATTTTTTTCACTCTTTAAGACTGAGCGATTATTCAGTCTTCAATAAGAGTGAAATTTCGCTCTACTTGGATTTGCGCTGTTTTCAGTAACGCTTAGAGTGGGTTTTCACTCTATTGAAGTGAATTTTCACTCCAAAAATTTTAGAGAGTATATACTCCGATTTCGGTGACCACGAAATATTTATTGTTCAAAGTGGGAGACTACGAACTGGCAATGTCTATATAAGAGGTGCTAATAGTCTGCTCTGCCTATGTGAATCTAGTGACGATTGCAGTGACACGTAAAATAACAACAAAATATTATAAAATAAAATCAGTTTCAAATCGTTTCAATTTTCTTTTCGGATATTATTATCAACATATTAAAATATATTTCCAAAAATTTTTTTTCTTTGTTCAATTCTTTTTTTCTCGATTCATTAGCAGCATTGAAATAAATTTCCCGACTTGAATTAATTTTTTTCCTTTTTCGTTTACTTCATTGATTATTAAAATTGCAATATATTTCTCAATATTTTTTTTTTATTCGCTATCGAGTACGGTACATTTAATTGAACTTTCCAAATTTCAAACGGTTTTCATTCTTTTTTCGTCGATTAATAAAATAAATTAAATTCAAAAAATAAATTAATACCTAATATAAAGTTCTGTGGCAGGTGAGCGGCATTGGTGAGTACATTATCAAACTAGTATACACATTTTTCATATCACGTGATTATGCCATAAAGTCATAGGCGATCTTTTAGAATTGTTGTAACCAAGAAATTTCGGCGTAATTCATAACGTCAAATCCGGTAAATGATTATTCTCGTTATTTCTATCATCGACAAACAAATGTTGACTGCAGTACACATGATGCCATGAAATTAACGCCAAGCCGGGAATGTTTCAGGCGAATTGAGCCCCCGGATCATAAACGGGATCGCGCGGACGAAATCACATAGAAGTATTATCACTTCTGGAATATATTCCGACGAAAGAAAAAAAAAGAAATAAAAAACAAGTACATTAAAAAATAGTGACTATTTTTTAATTCATTACCTTTTTTTTTTACTATCAGCATATATTCAGAAGTGATAATACTTCTATGTGATTTCGTCCGCGCGATCCCTTTCCTTAATATAATCCGGGGGCTCAATTAACTTCATGTGAATAAACTACCGTATATTTTTAATTGAATCGTTCAGAAATTGTGTCAATTTTCATTGCCCATGCGCCAACACTTATACGACCTTTTACTATTAGGCTTTTAACTCAGGAAATTTAATTTATAATCTTCGACGGAAACGGCGTATTGAAAAATTATACGCTTTTTTTTTGCATTGGAATCGCATTTTCGGCGCTTTGGACCTTATGGCATTAGTCACTCTCATTTTTTGCATGAAAGGACAACAAAACATAATTGAATACGTTATATTGGTCATGGTGTAATTTCATCTCGGTATGCCCCCTAATTATATTCACAAGTGGGTTAATTACTGATAATTTTCATCAATAATAAAGATATACCCTTCCGGTTGGATAAATTTGCGATTAATCGCCGGTTATATACTCGGCCTGTAGATATTAGGGTGGTTAAAAAATAGTCGATAGTTTTGTATTCCCTCTATTACGTGAAAAATGTTGATACATGGCGAAAGAAAAATGTTCTCCAAATATGAACTCTACTTACGGAATAATTTTAAAAGGGAGCTCAAGCCATTTCTAGCTTATTTTCCTAATTGTACTGAATATTATAGTTTTTCACATTTTCAATAGGCGTATTCGCTATATGCGCTCGATTCGCTCGGAGCTCTCATGCCTTTTTTCTACCTATGAATATTAGAAGAAGAGGGGTAGCCCCGTCGCATTCGGAGTAGTCAGATCTGTATTTACCGAACTCAGCTATATAAAAGATATTTCTTTCAAGAATAGCCAATGTGATTATAAATCGAGGTGTTCCCCCTATAGCCACTCAAGTTTGTATTTGACTATATTTTTGGGGCCAATGTATTTTATCTCGACGAACTCTCCATTCAAGCTGCAATGTATGTATTGTGTCGAACCGAAGCGCAGTTCAATATCATACGCTCTCTGATACAGGCTTCGCAACGGTTTACTTCCGAATGGTGTGTACATATGAGCTGTTCCATAGCAATTCGACCTGGGCCTGACCGTCGACCTCTCAGATTTGGTCCGTGATTTTTTGTATAATTCTTCTGACTCTAAATGAGTAAAATCACGTCAAGTGGACCCCCCATTTTCCACTTAGTCATGAAATTCAAGTTCATATATTATAATCAAAAGTAGTCATTACGAACAATCATACCCTAGAACAGTGTTTCAAAATTTTTATTTTAACAACAATTTTTTTTCATTGAAAATTTGCGGGACTTCAATTAAAAAATAAACTGTGAAAAAACTGTTAGAGATACCTCAATGAAATTTTAATGACTTCTCAGTCAAATTATGAAGTTTTTTCCTTTAGTTTTTTCACAATTATTTTTTTAATTCAGTCTCGAAAATTTTTAAGGCAAAAAAAAATTGTTGTTAAAATGAAAATTTTGGAAAACTGTTCTAGGGTATTATTGTTGGTAATGACTACTTTTGATTAAAATATATGAACTTCAATTCCAGGTAATTGAAATTATTTTCAGATTTTTTGGAATAAATTAGAGCGCGTCCTGAATTTTTCAAGACTTTTCTTCAACACTTCAATAACCGTGATCGAAAGATATAAAAAAAATTCTCCAAAATTCTGTGTCCAAAATAAAAAATTTTGAACCAAGATTCATAATGTCTGGGTTCTTGCATCGACCTGTTTTTTTTAACTTTTTAAACGAAAGCAGAAATAAAAAAATCTGGAAAAATTGGCTAATCGTTAGAAATATTTAAGCACCAGTCCACGGTATATTGATCTCCACTTAAGTATATTTATTCAAATTTTTCTTTGAAAAAAGATAAAAAAAAACAGGTTGAAGCAAAAGCCCAGACATTATGAATTTTGGTTCGAATTTTTTAAATCACTGCCATCGAGGTATCAAAGAAAAACCGTCAAAATTCATGACGCGCTCAAAATTATTTTCACAAATCTGAAAAAAATTCTAATTGCTATTTAGAGTCAGAAGAGAGGCGCGCGTGGTGTATGTGTGTTTCGCCGTCGAGCGCGTATAGATGCCTAGCGAACAGCTGGAATGCACGAACACAACGATGCGCGGGCTCACCGGCGAGAACTCGCATATAGACGCGTCAGATTTAGTCCGGTGTAACTTCTCTGAAAATTGAGAGGACGGATACAATAAGGGAATATAACTTTTTCTCGCTCCGCACATGAGTTGGCCTCTGAGCAGTTAGAAAAGAAATCACGCATTTCGAATTTTCAAACATGCATTCGTATACGAACATTTATTCAGCGAAAAAAGAGTTGTAGCTTTTGAAGACGTGAAGACAATTTCCTATAGGAATGCATGTTTGAAAATTCGAAATTCGTGATTTTTTTTCTAACTGCTCAGAGGCCAACTCCGCGGCGAGAGAAAAAGTTATATCCCTTTATTGCATCCGTCCCCTCAATTTCTGTACGTATAGTATGAAGTATTTCCAGAAAAAAAATTAGGGTTTTTCATTTCATTTGACCCGGTATATATAATATATATATATATATATATTCGACTAAATTTTTAGGTCTTATAGTTAGAATTCAAAATCAAATTGCAAGTACTATCGTACATTCGAAAGATTGCACTATACAATCATGAGATAAATCAAGTATAGGAATAGTAGTGAGAAGAGACACAAATTTTCTATTTTCAGGAAACCCAATTTTATTCGACTGGAAGTATGACTTCAAGATCGCAGCACTGTAAGCGGTATCGGCGGCTGAGGCAGGCGCGGGGGGGAAATGGGGTTCCAGTACATCATCGTAATGATGCACTGGATATAGAGCCTGATTGTAATCAGCAGGATTCAAATGTATTAGCCGCGAATGCTTTGATTCCAGAATTAGACGTTCGCGAGGTGGTTGCGGGATTGCCACATGATAATGTACCAGCATTGCGGGAGGCGGGAGTCGTGAGCTGGACACAGAAGTTGGCAAGCACTTTCGTGGACCATAATATAAGTCACCAAGCGGTGCGCGCGATTTTAAAAGTACTGAGAGAGGTACATCCCGAATTACCGGCTGATGCACGAACCCTGCTGGGCACGACCAATTTATACGCGATTTCAACTTTAGGACCAAGTGATTCGAGTCAATTTGTTTATTTAGGCCTTCAGCAGCAATTGGAGACGCTATTGCGAAGCACGCGCGTAGTAGAAATATATAGCGTTCAGAGCAAAAAAGTAGTCGAGCTAATTTTCAATATCGACGGTATACCATTGTATAAAAATTCGAAGACACAACTGTGGCCTATCCTGTGTAAAATCTTTCATCCCGACATTACATTTCCTCCATTCGCAGTAGCTTTATATAAGGGTAACACTAAGCCATTAGACATGAATCAATATTTAGATGATTTCGTCAATGAACTGAATCAATTGCAGGACGGTGGTTTAACTATTAATGGGATTCATTTGTCGGTTAGCGTTAAAGCCTTTTCTTGCGACATGCCCGCACGCTCTTTTCTTAAAGGTACTCCTGGGCATAACGGATTTTATTCATGTGAAAGGTGCACACAGAAGGGTACTAAACTAAGGGGGGAAAAAAAAACATTTGTCTTCCCGGAAATAAACGCGGATAAACGAACCGACGAATCATTCGATCTTGAACTCCAAAAGGAACACCATAAGTATCGGTCTCCACTAAATTCAATAACTAATTTCGGTATGGTGACACAATTTGTACTGGATATCATGCATCTTATATTTATCGGCATCGTAAAACGTATTGTCAGAGCATGGGTGACGGGCCCCAAGTCTAATGTTAGGCTCCATAAATCCGGGATCCAAGAAATTAACGATCGAATCAAAAGGTTCCACAGCGAAATCCCTAAAGAATTCCATCGAAAGTTGAGACCCATAACGGACATTGATCTTTGGAAAGCTACGGAATGTAAATTTTTTCTTATGTATTGCAGCCCTTTGGTAATTAAAGGTATAGTTAGCAAGCAGCTGACAAGGCACTTCCTGAAATTACACGTCGCGATGAGAATTCTCTGTGACAGACTAGCTTTTATTGACGAGGTTCAAGTAGCGAGAGGATTATTACAGGAGTTCGTTCAGGAAGTTCCTCAGTTATATGGCGAGCATTTTCTTGTTTCAAATGTGCATAACTTGCTTCACGTATCGGATGACGTAGAAAACTTATCGTGCAGCCTACAGGACATTAGCGCCTTTCCGTTTGAGAATTATCTCGGTCATATCAAAAAACTAGTAAGATCACCCAATAACCCTATCGCACAAATTTGCCGACGACTTTCCGAAATAGCAGCTTCAAAAATTAGTAAAAGCATTATAATTCGACAAGACGTGACAATTGAGTACTCGCGAAAGACGATGGAAAAACAGGCTAGGCCACAAGTCGAAGCAGCGGACAGGGTACGAATCGAAGGTATCACCTACAAAAATTATTATTTGAATCGTAAGTCACCGAATAATTATGCAGTCCTGCCCAACAACAAATTTATTAAAGTGTCCTCCATTTACAAAAAAAATGATGGAAAGATCTATGTGGCCGGGCACAGATGCATCACGATAGCTCTGTTCCGTAAGCCGTATAATTCAATGCTCGTCGGTAGTTTCGTCATAACGGCATTTGAACGAAAACAGGATATAGTTCCACTTGCAGAAATCGAATCAAAAGCTATAGTTTTTCAAAAAGGGTCAAAATTAGTTGCTGTCAAAATGTTGCATTGATTGAAATTTCTCGACTTGTCTGAAAATCACCCTTGCATATAGAAATAAAAGTGGATTAGGCCCATAGGGGCCATTCAACTGTTATAATATGACGCGGTCGGCCCGGAGTGGGTAAATCTCGATATAGTTGTTACGTAATCTCAATTCTCAGTAAAAGGTTGAAAAGTCCATGTGACAAAATGTGATAAGAATGTAAAAGTTGCCAAATAGAGCGCCTACAGTCGAATGGCCCCTGTTGGGGATACCACAGTGACAAAAAAAAAACGCACCATGTACTGTACCTCTTGGGTGGTGTGGAAATTAGTACATTACCATATCGATGCCTCAACGTAGAACTATGATATCTCAACCTGTGGTAGAAAAACATGATATCTCCTTTACCTTCAACATAGGACATGATATCTCAAATTCTGTTTCATAAACCTGATATCTTAAATTCTGTTTGAAGATCATGATATCCGCTATACTTTTAACATAGGAGATAGCATGTTCTTTAACCAGAATTTAAGATATCATGTCCTACTTACATATAGTCATTTTTTGTAGAGAATTCATAAAAGAGTTGAACTTTCAGGTGGAACATGTTTCCCGCCAGATTAACTTCATGATTCATTTTCGCATTCTGACTTTTTCCAGGAAAGTGCACCCTTTTGACATATTGGTTGAACATGCCGGAATCTTAGCTGTTCGTTACGCTAGAACAATGACTTTACTCCGGGAATAATTTTGACTCCAATTTAAGGGTGGCCTATACTGAAATTTGGACAAAAAATAGTTTTTAATTTTTCAAAGGTGTAAAAAAGGTCGAATTATAAAAATCCTACGTCAAGTTGTAAATGATAGTAGTATCTATATACAGAAAAAAATTCGATCTTATACTATGAAAGTGTAGACGCAAAGAACTTTATGCAGAAACTTTCCTTCGTTGCGCTGTAAGGTTCTGCGTAAGGTTCCTTGCATCTACACTTTCATGGCAGATGATTGACTTTTTTTCTATACAGAACGATTCTGTGGAAAATCACACGCCTAAAAGGTAGGCTAACGGGAAACGCCTGAATTGAGCAAATCAAACATCGACGATTGGGTTTTATTTATTTCGTAGGAAATGAAACCGAATCGTCGATGTTGGATCAGCTCAATTCAGACATTTCCCGTTAGCCTACCTTTTAGGTGTGATTTTCCACAGAATCGCTCTGCATATAGATATTAGGATCATATACAACGTAACGGAGGATTTTTTTAATTGGACCTTTTCTACACCTTTGAGAAATGTAAAACTATTTTTTTTTCAAATTCCAGTATAGGCTCCCCTTAAACGACACAATAAATCAGTATAGTCTTGGTTAGGCAACATTCTTACTAGGAGATAAGCCACAAAGGAAAAAAAAAAAAGTATAGTCTTGGCTTTATATACCAAAGATTGGGTTCATTGGTGGGACATGAAAACGATGATAAATCAAAAGGGTGGAATAACTATATTGTCTGCAAACTATTTCTAATCCATGTGATGTCAATATCCACCAGTCTCTAATTATATGAAGTCTTCAAGATCAAGATGCATCATGAAACGGCAAATCTATATGTAAATATATGAATTACAATTGATCTTATGGAAGCTATATAGTGAGGAATATGTTTTCAGCCCGATCCAGTCAGTTAATTTGAATACAATTTATTGAAAATAATTTATTGATTACATGAACACACAAACACGCAGCGCGATCGTCAAATTATCATGGTTATGCCAGAGTATTACATACCTTATTAACTAGGGTTCTATATTCAGATGAAAATGTACCATGACCCTACTTTTAGAGCTAAAACATAGCTGCTTTGCATTCAATGTCAAGTTTTATGAATACTGATTATCAATTTGTCGCCATACTATAATTATTTTATCATTATCAGCCACGATGGAGAAAAAATTTACAATCATCCAGTTCGCTGACAACAGCGTATCGGCGGTGCCCACAAATTGGCTGAAGGTGGCAATCGACGGGCAAACATACTGCCTATGGCCACCCAGAAATATTGACGAGGCCATCAAGAAGTGTTTCAGCCCCACAAAGTCTTGGGCAAAATTTAATGTAACCAGATGATTTACTGCAACAAGTAGGTTCTCATATGTTCAAATCCAACACCATACAATTAGCATACCTGGATCGAGGGTATAGGCGAGATGAGTAAATTTATGTGACAATCCTATAAAACCAAATTGAGAAAGTCAAGAGTTCCATTTCCTCACAAGATTGCCCGAGACTGATTATACACTTGTGCTTGATAAATCTGCACTTATAACTTCATGTGCGGATTATTTAAATAAGAATAATCTAATACCACCTCTTTTTTCTATTCAGACACCTATAAAAAAGCAGTCAAGCTGGCTAATAAGGCTGAAAATGACAGCCACTTCGAGGAATCGAGTGATGTCGGTCATGAACCATCGACCAGTATGCCCAAGGAGAATGCTTCAATCGCACAAACAGGTGAGAGAATATATTCATTGCTGAAATGGAAAATAAATGTATTATCAACAACTGCAAAAATTAATCAATATGTATAAATTAAGACAATTCCATACAGACAATAAATCAGAATTTTTTTTAACAATTGGAGATCTTTGTAATATTACCCATGTCAACATTAAAATATGATTGTATATAGTTGGACCATATAAACATGGTGAGAATCCGGTTATAAGAACTGGCATTACCACCTCATCTAGTCCGTCTGTTCCTACCCCTACTACTCCAGCGACAACAGCAGTCGTTGCATCAGGTGCAACTTCATGCCTGAATTGCACAGAACTATTAGGTATATTATGGCTCATCATAATTAATCCAAAATTATAGGTACCCATGTATCATACAATAGAGAAATTGCCTGAAATACTTCGCATGTATATCGGCAATCATCTTAGCACAGGTACTAGAGCTCAGACACTGGCACCATGTGACACTACAGCAACAAGCCTTTCTTATCAGTCACAATTAGCCTGAAAACAAAAATTAAGATAATAAGTGACGATAATATATATGAATGAGTTTGATTATATAAATATAAATCTCAGCAAGCAGAACTTACTGTAAATAATATTAATAATAATAATAATAATAATAATAATAATAATAATAATAATAATAATAATAATAATCATAATCATAATCATAATAATAATCATAATCATAATAATAATCATAATCATAATCATAATCATAATCATAATAATCATAATAATAATAATAAACAAAAAACAATAAAACAATAAAACTAAAACTACTAAATTCTATTACAACAAGAAAATTGACAACTACTTTCATGGAGCATGATAGCCACGAAGCAGTGACGACGATTTTAATGGTGGCTGAGGGGAAAAAAAAATTATATTTGTCCTTCCCAAACTTAACGTGGGTACATGCATTGACGAATTGTTTGATGTCTAAACGGATTGTCATTCGAGTGTGACTGGTCGTATACTAAATTTCTCACTTCAACAATACTTTTATTATTAGTTGATTCACAGCAGCTCTGAAACAAGGAAAACATTGGACTTCAGTAAATATTTTTGATCAAAGAAATGAATAATTAAAATTTTGGTATGGTGACACAATTTGTACTGGATATCATGCATCTTATCTTTATCGGCATTGTCAAACGTATGCTCAGAGCATGGGTGACGGAGCCCAAGATCACCCAATAAACCTATTGCACAATTTGTCGACGACTTTCCGAAATAGCAACCGTAAAAATAAGTAAAAGCATTATAATTCAACAAGACATGACTATTGAGTACTCGCGAAAAATGTTGACAAAATAGGCTAAGCCACAAGACGATGCAGCAACCATAGATTGCCCGAAATGCTTTGCATGTATCTCGGCAATCATCCTAGCACAGGTACTGGAGCTCGGACACTGGCGCCATGTGACACTACAGCAATGGGCCTGTTTTATAAGTGACAATTGGTCTGAAAACAAAAATTAAGATAATAAGCAACGATAATATACATGAATGAGTTGATTGATGCATAAAAATCCAATTAAGTAAATCTCAACCATCTGAACCCACCATAAATAATAATAATAATAATAATAATAATAATAATAATAATAATAATGATAATGATAATGATAATGATAATGATAATGATAATGATAATGATAATGATAATGATAATGATAATGATAATGATAATGATAATGATAATGATAATGATAATGATAATGATAATGATAATGATAATGATAATGATAATGATAATGATAATGATAATGATAATGATAATGATAATGATAATGATAATGATAATGATAATGATAATGATAATGATAATGATAATGATAATGATAATGATAATGATAATGATAATGATAATGATAATGATAATGATAATGATAATGATAATGATAATGATAATGATAATGATAATGATAATGATAATGATAATGATAATGATAATGATAATGATAATGATAATGATAATGATAATGATAATGATAATGATAATGATAATGATAATGATAATGATAATGATAATGATAATGATAATCATAATAATAATAATAATAATAATAATAATAATAATAATAATAATAATAATTAATATAATTATATAATAATAATAATAATTATTATTATTATTATTCGCCAAATTCCTCAATACTGCAGCCAATGTTTATTTCCTTTGGCTTTCAGAACTACTTTCAAACACTATGGAAATGCTGGTGAGATCCCAAAAGAAAACCAGTTGCGCAAATTTATCAGTGTCTTAGATTACGTAAAACTTGACTTTGAATGCAAATCAGACTGTACTGCTAGCTTATAATCCGATCGCAGCTTGTTTTATACATCAAATTTAAATATAGCCTAGTTACCTAGTGCTTAGAACCAGATATATAAATGTTCTGTTCATACATAATACCTGATGAATAGCAAAGACTAACAATAAATCATAAAAGAATATCCTATAAAATTAAAACTATAAAAGTACAAAAAATAATAGAAACTTACAATGAATAATGGAAATATATAATGATAAATGAAAGTTAATGAAAATAAATAAAAATACATAACAAAATGACGGTAAAATATGTTTAGAAATAATAGTTTCAAATCGCAATAACCTAATACAACTATAATATTTTCAGTAAAAATGGAAGCCCAATCAAAATTGATTGCCAGCCTGTCCATTAAGCAGGGTGAAACTGCGGATGAGGTCATACGAATGAGCAATGCGATAATTGCCATGCACCAAAGTATCGTGTTCGCAAAGCCAGCCGAAGTGGCTGAGGCACATGATAATTTTCATCTGGCATTTGGCGATTGTTTGCCAATCACGTCAAGTGCTTCCTTGCTGGAGTTCGAGGAATTGCTCGGACTCAGCACGAACTACCGCCTAACTGTAAGCCAAGTTTGACTTGAATATGTTCCAAAAGACTGATAAATCATTGTGAATATACTAGGTTATTAAGAGGGTATATACATTATACAACTTTCAATGAGTTTAAATTCTCAAATGTAAATCAATTTGTGCTGATGACTTGAGAACTCTGATAGAATCCAAAAAAATGATGATGTTTGGGAAGAGTTGGACCTGTATTCTGCATATTTTACATCATGTATTTCTTCAAGTCCAACAGTTATATGCTGAAGACAAAAAAATGCGAAATCACTCGGTTCCTGCAAAAAATAAAATCTAACGTTGGACCGATCTTTGCATTTATGGTGTTCAATCGTTCCGAAGAGATGCCTCTATCAGATGAGCATAGAACTTTTTGATAGCGCAAGAATTACTGGAGTGGTTTAATTTTTTTGAATTTTATTCAGAATAAAAAAAAAAAAAAATGAGTTCATCGAAAAGTTCTATGCTCATCTGATAGAAGCATCTGTTCTGAACAATTGAAGTCCAAACTTCCAAGATCAGTCCAACGGTTGATTTTATTCTTTGCAGCAAACGAGTGATTTTGTATTTTTTGTCTTTAGCATATCACCGTTGGGCTGGAAGGAAAAAATGATGTAAAATATGCATGATGAGGGTCAAATCTTCCCCAAATACTATGTTTTTTTTGGATTTTATCAGAGTCCTCAAGTTTACTGCAAAAATTAGTTTCTATATGAGATTTTCAACCCATTTAGAGGGGTATATACCCCTCTGGGAAAATAGGTTTAGGACTTTGTTTATCTTACCCAGATAACAATTGTGCCACGCACTTCAGCCGCATTACATGATTTTCACGCGGTGCGGGCGAGAACGCACCGTTTTCGCTAGCACTAAGTGATTCGTAAATCGCTGCGTGCGTTATGAGTCGCATTTCGCCATTTCATGTGCAGTCACGTAATGTCGGTACAATGCGACGCATATTGTGCAGACATTATGAGATAAATTCTGATATATCTTGCAAAATATGTTCGTTAAAAATATTGACTCAACATTTTTTCGACAATTGAAAGTTTTTTGCACAACTTCGAACGTGATGAATATTTATATTTGAAAATACAAGATCTGACGTACAATTCGCAGTGAACACGATGAAAGTACATATTAATATTATCGAAATAATTATTATGATCGACAAATTCTCGATCTCTCAACTATAATTATTAATATTTGCTAATATTGTGTTATTGTAATTTCCTTTTGTGTGATCAATTGAGATTTTATAATTACTATACGCAATCAAAATTCGTGACGAATATTTCACAGGATCAATCCTTGTCAAAATCGGGATTAATATATATCCTTTTTGCCGTTTATTTCCGAAATCACGTTTTTTCCTTAATCCCAAAAAAAGCAGTTTCACTTTATCTTCTTCATTTTTATGATTTTAATTTTTTTCTGAGTCACTTTCACTATTACTCAATTCGAAAAACTCCAAAGTGACTCCTATAAGGTACTTGACATTTTATAGAAATTGCTTCATGGAAATTTCCTATTTGCATACAAAGGAATCGTACAGAAAAAATTTGCATGAAAGCAGATTATTATATTAATGAAGGAAGTTGAATTTAGTAATGAAAAAGAGTAGACGATTTTTTGTTGAGTATACAAAGTAATTCACGATTTAATTTTAAGAAAAAAGAGAATTTGTAGAAAAAAGTACTAATTGTGACGGTAATTGACCCTCTCTAATATCTGTCACGAGTTCCAAATCATTATCTTTATACAAACTGACTCCGATCTAGTGGCAAATATTTCGCAGCAGGAAGTATAGTTTTCGTCCAAATTATTATTAAAATTGTCTTCTCCGTTTTTTCCGATGGAACATCTTTTGTCTTATGTTTTTTTTTTTCAAAAATGCTGGCTGGCGTCGATTTTGAATTTTTGGTTTTTAAAATACACTTCAGTTAAATTTGGTGAGTTTTCCATTTGGTAGACATTAAAACAAAGCAAAATATCAATGTGTGGGAATCTATTATAGGGGTTTGCATTCATTTTAATAGATGGTATCGAATATCACTGATAAAAAAACAAAAAAAAAAAAAAAATTGGTAGTTACTTAGATTTTAACCGGAACATGTGAATTTAGAAAATAAATCAATCTCAATTTGGATGCGAACTCACCTTGCCCAAAATTCGTATGTGCATTCAATAAATTCAACAAAAAATTAACTGTTTGGATATTCAAATGAAGCGCGCTCAGGAGAGCGAGTAGTTATGGCGCTCTGTAATAAGGTAATATGGCCGCTGAGCATCGAGTCCGCCTTTCGTAAACGGATCATTGTTGGCATACTGCAGTTCGGTTGTTTTGGTGATACCAGCCGTGGTTTCACCTGAGAACTGTGTTATCAAAATTCCTAATCGACCACTGTGGGTGATTTATTATTTACAAGCAGTCCGTTACATCTTGAGGTAAGTGATTGAAAAAATACTGTTAAACTTAACCTCACTTTTTCAACTGTGAATAATCGTATCATTCATCTGGTGTGTACCTAATTTGTGTCCATACATAGACTACTGCCATAGTATATGACAAATTTTCGGCGACTTAAGGGGAGACTTCGGTCAAATTTTGGAAAAAAATAGGTTTTCAAATTTTTTTAATATAATTATATAAAATTATATATGAGTTTTCGCCATATATAATTTTATTCACTCCTCAACTGTAATCGCCACTTTATTGACCTGAAAAGCGGGCATAAAGTAACATATTATTCCCTCTTATACTTTTGCGGGAAATAATGTTACATTATTACCGCAAATACAGATTTGCGGGAATAATATACATTATTTCCCGCAGATTTGCGGGAATAATTTACATTATTTCCCGCAAAATTTCTGAGAATTGATAAAGTGGTTACTGTTGAGGAGTGAATAAAACATTGTATGCAACATGGGAATAAATCGCATCATTCCCTCGGGTTGCTGCCCTTGCGAAAATTCCCTTTGGTGATTACTGCCCTCGCTTCGCTCAGGCAGTAAACCCACCCTTACGGAAAAAAACCCTCAAATTTAAGGGGTAAATTCGCACCCCCAAAGTTTTAGGGCTTTACCATGAAAACTCAGGGTTTACCCTATATTTGAGGGTAAAATTTGGGGGTAAACCCCGAGTTTTCATGGTAAACCCCCAAAACTTTGGGGGTGCGAATTTACCCCTTGAATTTGAGGGTTTTTTTCCGTAAGGGCACCCTCGGGAATTTCGTTCGGGCAGTAAACTCGCCCTCGGGAATAATCTTCCACTTTATTCCCATGTTGTATAATGTACTATTATATAGTTTTATATAATTATATAAACTTATACATAATTTTAATGATTATATATGATCATATAAAAAAAAAAATTTCCCGGGTTACCTTAATTCCGGAGTCGATCTTTATGCCTACACAATGCAGTGAATGTAATAATGGTGAAGTGAATCTAATTTTCGGATGAATGCAATTGCCGCTCGCAGGAGTACCACTACAAGATTTCAGAATCAAAATATTTTCGCGAGATACGGTCTTCTTCAACGGTTAACCGAGTTACCATCTTCTTCACCGGTGTTCCGAGATACGATCTTCTTCCGCCCAGGCGTCGATATTTACATTTCTTCCACTTGCAGGTCTTACGTATAGGTTTTCAATTTCAACTCGGGAAGCATGCTAAAAATACGATTCAAAACAAATTGTGTGGTTATTGAAACGACCGGCTCAGTCCCAATTTCAGTTTTTCGTGGTCAATCTCTCAATAATAGGTGTCTTGTGAATTTTTTCATGTGGATTAATTGCTGATAGAAGAGGATGTCAAAAAGATATAAAGATTTCGCGAATCTCAACTTAAGACAGAAAAGAAGACGCCTTGCAGCTGTAGCGCGTAACATTGATAATAACTGGGAGAATCCTGACAATTCTAACTCCAGCTTCGATGAAGCGTCAGAGGATAGCGTAGGGTCTGACTTCGGTTTAGCCGACAATAATGAAATACAAAATCGTACTCCGCCTGATTCTGAAGACGGTTCGATACATTCTGAACAGCAGGAATATTTCACTGATGACGAAGAAACTATGAGTTCTAATGATGAAAACACTGATGAAGAAATGGAGAATGATAACCTCGTTGTGGGAAATGTACAAGGAGAAAATGATAGGCATTCTGGAGATTCTGAAGATTCTGAAAACGAGAACCAGGATATTATAGTTCCTCAAAATCCTGCAGATTTAAAGAAGAGAGCACTGAAGAATGCGTTTTTAGCCGCTAATGTGACTCACAAACAAGGAAATTTGTTACTAAAAACATTACGCGAGCTACCTTTTGATTTGACATTTCTTCCAAAAGACGTGAGAACTTTATTAAATACTCCCACGGTTGTTGCAACGAGATATGTTCAACAAGTTGCAGGTGGAGAATATCTTCATGTAGGGTTAAAACGCATACTTAAAACAAAATTAGAAAGTCTTGTTCCGAATATGTTACCAGAAACGGTTGACATTGATATTAGTACTGATGGTGGCAAGGCAGATAAAGGCACAGATCAGTTTTGGCCTCACCAGGTTCGAATTGCCAATATAACTGATAAAAGACCAATGATAGTGGGATTATTCCTTGGAAAACATAAACCGTCAAATCCATTCGACTTTTATGAACAATTTATCCAAGAGATTGTCGAGATACGTGAGCAGGGTGGAATATATGTTCGGGATCAGCAACTTCCATTGAATGTACGATGTTTTATTGCAGATGCACCTGCTCGTGCATTTGTCTTGAACCACTATGGCCATACATCGTCAAATGCGTGTTCAAAGTGTAAGGTAGAAGGACATCGTTGCAACGTACCGGGATTTCACGGAACAATGGTCTTCCCGGGAATGAGGCATAGACTGAGGACCGATGAAGAGTATCGGAATCTTGTTGATGAGGACCACCATAAAGGCAGAAGCCCTTTATCTCCCATCTTGGGTTTGGTGACAAGAGTTCCGTTCGAATCTATGCACTTAGTTTGGCTCGGGAACATGAAGAAAGTTGTCGCCGCAAAAGTGGAAGGAAAGTTTGGGCATCGAAGACTAAGTGGAAGAAATTTGGATATACTCAATTCAAGATTGACGTTACTAACAACGTACTGCCCATCAGAATTCAACCGCCGGCCAAGAGAAATAACCGCCTATCACAGTTACAAAGCTACTGAATTTCGACAACTTTTACTGTACACTGCCCCAGCTGTTTTCAAAAATGTTTTCCAAGATGAGTATTATGATCACCTTATGATGCTCAACAGTGCTATGCGCCTTCTCATACCTGAAGATACACCACGGGAAATGTATCCAATCTGCCAAGAAACTTTAGAAAGTTACGTTACGTCTTGTGAAGTACTATACGGACAGCAATTTCTTTCGTATAATGTACATGCTCTTCTACATATAGTCGCCGATGTTGAAGAACTGGGTGGTTTGGAAACGTTTAGTGCGTTTGACTTCGAAAATAACATGCCAGAATTTAGTAAAAAAATTCGTAAACCTGGCCTAAAGCTTCAACAGTATTTCAAACGAATTTGCGAGCTCAATGATCTAACTATCGCACCGATTTGTAACAATGTTCAAATCCGTGTGTCACAACCTCATGCCGAGGGACCTGTTCCGGAAGATATTCCCGAAGCCGATTGTCAGCAGTTTAACAAGTTACAAGTCGGCGAATTAAATGTATTTGCAACAACATTACGTGACAGCTGCTGTATTCTCCAAAACTCTCAAATCTGCGTGATAAAAAACATCGTAAAAGTCCAAGAAATTATTTTCTTAGTTGTTCAAAAATTCCGAACAGCGACGGCTGTATATGACGTTGGGATCGAATCAAATTCTGTAGGAATATATCATTGCTCCAATTTATCAGAAGATATCGAAACAATTGATTTGGGTTATGTGAAGAACAAGATCTACAGGATGCCGCTGTGGAGTGATACTGAAGGAGAAGAGGAACGTGTAATAGAAAATGAGTGGATTTGTATTAGTTTACTAACACCACTTATAATTCCTCGTAACTAAGGATCAATGATGCTTCATCAGTTAGACCGATGAATGTAAGTGCTAGAAGTTGATAAATATGTTTCCCGGAACAGGTATTGAAAAGTCACTTTCTGACGCCTATTTTCTGTCCGTAAAGTGTCATTTTATACAGCAAACTCCAAGACTACCTTAAATAGTATATTACTCGCCTAGGGAGGGAAAGTAGGCTAACCCAAACTGCGTGCGAGATTGACACCCGAGCCGAAGGTGAGGGTGGTAAAAACGCAGTTTGGGATGGCCTTCTTCACTCCCGTGTGAGGTATACTATTTTTCACCACCCCCTGGCATCGGAAAGTACGACTTCCCGCTCACGCGAGGGGCCGAAAGTCGTACTTTCCGATGCCAGGGGGTGGTGAAAAATAGTATACCTCACACGGGAGTGAAAAAGGCTATCCCAAACTGCGTTTTTATCAATGCGTCAATCTCACACGCAGTTTCGGTTAGCCTACTTTCCCTCCCTAGGTGAGTAATATACTATTTTTCGGCAGTTATCATACAGAGTTCGCGCGGATCTCAGCTGGCGTCAAAGTGACTTTTAATGCTCTCACCGGAAAAAGCTGTTAGGCAAGGATTATTTTTTTGTTACACATGCACGATTTTTGCGTTTTTTTGACCTATTAAGCGGGCGTAAAGTCACAGTTTTCAGACCAGCGGGCGTTTTTATTATATTAGCGCCCGCTACGTCGAGCAGCGGGCGTTTTTATTATATTAGCGCCCGCTACTCGAGCAGCGGGCGTTTTTATTATATTAGCGCCCGCTACTCGAGCCCCCTCAAATATTTTTCCATATTTTTAAGAAATTTGTCAATAATTGAGATAAAATATGTTGAAACTATTTAAATTTATAAATAGTGATATCCCAATCTGAATCGGACTAGAAAATTCACGCAATTCAAACTGACCGAAACGGCTGTCATGAAAAATCAATTTAAAAGTCTGATTTTTTTTTAGTCGGGCGCTTTGCCCCCCGAACCCCCTACCGTGAGCTTCGCCCCCTGGACCCCCCGTCAGGCGTTTGGCCGCAACATCCCGACATTGGCTACGCTATATAACCTAGCCTCACAATTCCTTCCCTAGATGCATCATATACTAATTTTGTCCAAATTTGTTAATGGTTTTTCATATCGCAGAACGTCTCAGTTTTAGCTCGATTAATATGGACGCAAAATCGATACATGTGTATCTATTATTTTATCAGAAAAAAGGAGTAAACGTAATTTTTCAATTTTATTACAGCACGATGAACACCGGATCATCAAAAAAAAAATTGCATGAATCGAAAAAAAAAAAGCCGAGGACATTAGTTACCAGTAGCGGAAGAGCGAGCAAAACTCCCAAACATTTGCTCACAACAACAGACGATGAAGTCCCCCCGGCAAAAAAAACTAAACCTCAGAAGACCATTGCACAACAGAAAGAACGCTTGCGAAATATGCTGAAGGCAATGAAACATGGCACACAAGAAGTTGATGAAACAGAAAAGGATAGCGAAAATGTAAGCCCTAATCGAATATCATCAAATGCGAAATTGGGAAAAAACACTTTGATGAATGATAACAAGAATCGCGATGATGGAGCGGCGGTTAGAAGCATATCTTCAGAGAAGATCGAGTCTGAATCCAGTGCTGACTCTCAGAAGTCTAAATCGTGAGTGATGAATAAGTCGCTTATTGTTTTATTTCATTAGAATCATAACGCGAAAAATGGTCCGAACAGGCTATAAATAATCGTGCCCATAAAAATCTGTATTTAATTCCAGAGAACAGTCAATATCCGACCCTTGCTGTTCAATTGACCCTATTACAGTCACGGACTTCCACGAGCTTACTGTACCTGCAAAAAACACTGGCAAAAAGCTAGCGAAGTCCTCAGTTGATCGCACTGTTCAGAAAAATTCAGTGAATAATCCCGATCTACCTTCATTCGATTACGCAGAAATCGCTCAGCCGAATGTGATTGCTTACGGAGAAGGATGTGATAATGAAGAACTAAACCGAAGCTCACATCGTTTGGAAAAATCACCGAAAATGTCGTAAGCATCATATTTTCAAGAAAAGTGTATCCGTTACATTATTGAAAGATAGGAATTCATTCCAACAATTCAATTTTCAACTGGTTTTATATTATTTAGTGAACTTGAAAGTCTCATACGAGACCTGACAATAGAATGTAAACGAATGCAGCAACATAACAACGACATTAAGGTGCAGAATACGGAAATCAAGCAACAAAATATTGCCATCAAGGAACAATATGAAGAAATAAAGCAACTGATGTCTGACGTTCTGTCACATATTAGTAGTAATGCGGGTGGAGCAAGCTTATCTGATAAATTATTCGAACCACTCGAAGGGTTCCCCTTGCAAACTAAAGAGCAGTTCGATGTGCTCAACTCCTCTCGCCAACAGCGCAAGACTCTGGTTAGAATTTTCATAATTATGTATTTTGCATATACCGACAGGTTCTCTTGAAACCGTACAGTCAACTGCGCATGCGCGGAATAAGTTGATTCTATTAGATTAGAGAATCCCACCACGACGGTATTGACGATAAAACTACTGTGGTGCGATTCTCTAACCCAATAAAATCAAATTATTACACGCATGCGCAGTTGACTGTACGGTCTTAAGTGATCCTTTCGGTATAATTGGGCTGCAATATTGAATTTGAAAGCTTTTAAAAGATTAAAGATCGTAAGACTGAGCAATTTTGAATTAATCTCATATTTGTTTTCAGTATACTTATTTGAGAAGCAGAGGTGGAACTAAGATCAGAGAATTTCTCAGCATTGCTTTAAAGATAACGATGACGGACGAGTTAGTATCCCAGTTCACGTGGCTGGGCAATGAAAAGTACGCAAAATTTGGAGACACTAGAGTTTCAAACGTTTTCTATGGTATGCTCATTGCTTTTTACCGGTTAATCAAGTATGCCATAACGCTTCATTTTCTGTCATTCCTCCGTCTGACACCTGTAACGATTTCTCGTTGTTTTTTCCCCTTATATTCTGTTCATTACTCGCGTCATTGCTGTACTGAAACTGAGCCTGTTCTAATTGGCATTCGTATTACTTGTACAACTTGTGTCGGATACTTGAAATATAACTAATTAATTTTTTCAGTGGCTGCGAAAAATTGCCCATACTTTGTGGGTCCGCAGGACAAAAATGTATATAAAATGGAAATGCTAGAGGTACTGAGATCAACGAAACAAAGATACCGCAACTCTAAAAAGAAATCGACGAACAAAGAAACGCCATCAAAGTCGAACAATCTTGATGGAGAAGAGGAAACATCAAATAGCGATCAGGAACAGGATGGTGATAATGACCTTAGCGCACAAGACATAGCCAGGAAATTGGAGCGTTTGAATGACCTGGAAAAATCGGAGACTGAAGAAGACATCGACGCCGAGTCAGGAGGTGAATTCGGCGATGATGAAGATGACTAATAATTTTGTCCAGGAAAATATCTGAATAAATACGTGAGAATAAGTATTTTCAAATGGTTGTTACCTGTTGTAATTGGAAAAGCTTATATACATTGTTATTTTTATGAAGCAATATAAGTGAAGGCGAAATACTATAATACAATACTGCGTATTGTTGTACCTTCTATATATTTTTTTAAGCTTTCGTTGCCCGTTGGCATTGTAAAAAAAGTCAGTTACCCTACTACTAGATTAAGTCATGTACCCAAAGTCGATATGATAATACTTCGTATTGTTATAATTTGATATACTCTATGATCTCGTTATTCGTTGCCCTTCAAAAAGTTACTATCCAATGTTACTTAAATGTGTGAGTGAAGCAATTGTTACTGGTAATTTATTCCTGACAGTATCATTTCATAACAAAGCATTAAACGAAAGATAAGACTGAGATTTTTTGTGTTGCAATACTAGGCTTTATAAGAAAAGAGTGCGAAAAAAATTAATCATAATTAATGTAGGTATAAGGTCTAAAAGTTTATGTTACTGTGTCAGTTAACGAAAAATAATTGCAGAAAGAAAATTTAATCTATCAATATTGGGTGTGATATGAAAGTAATTGAAGCTGCTATTTTATAAAAACGGACTAGAGAAAAAAAGTTTGTATTACCGTATTATTTTATGCGAAATTATTAGAAAAAGAAAATTCAATATTAATATTGAATGTGATATATAACAGTTGAAGCTGCTATTTTATAAAAAACGGACTGGAAAAAATATTATATCGATGTTACATATAATATAAAAGTTTGTGTTAATATTTAATAAGAAATTATTGAAATACATTTTTTGAAATTTTTTTTGATTTATTAGTTTTAATTTATTTTTTTAATATTTTTGAGCCTCGATGCATTCCCGCCGATTCTCACGATATGCTAGCGATATGCGTCGCTTGCGATCTGACTCATAACGTGCGAGCAATATGCGTCTCAATTGATGACACATATGTCTGATGAGGTGAGGGCAACACGGTGCGCGTAAATCCGCACACGTGCGGGCGTATACGCCATCACTGTGAGGACATTTTGTTATCTGGGTTAATGATTTGCATGAATTCTTTTGGCAAGAAAGGAATGTATATAATTTACTGAAACTTTGAGAACATTTTATACATATATTCGAATAAATATTGTAATTTTTTGAAGTATTTCCTCGTAAAATATAGAAGATATCAGCTGCCACCCATCGGAGGTCACCATCTGTTCGTGTACATTCTGGAGGCCACAGTTTTCATCCGAAATCAATAGGGCTTCAAATGTACTTTGAGGACATGTCTTTCTGCTATATGAACCTAACTTTGGAGTAATGTCATTGTTCAATGTATTTTTTTTCATTGCAAAAAAGTTATAAAAAAATGGCAAAAAATTATGCTCCTTGTTTAAACACCTCTAAAATATGCAATTTTCAATTTTTTGTGGGGGAGTTAGGTTCATGTAGAAGAAGGACATGTTCTTGAAGTACATTTGAAACCCTGTTGATTTCAGATAAAAACTCTGGCCTCTAGAATGTACACAAACAGCTACGCCTGATGGTGACCTCCGATGAGTGGCAGCTGATATTTTCCATATTTTCTGAGGAAATACTTCAATTACAATATTTATTTGTATAATGTTCTCAAAGTTTCAATAAATTTTATACATTCCTTTCTTGCCGTAAAAATTCATGCAAATCACTAAAAAGACGTAGTCCCAAACCTATTTCCCCCGTTAAACAGTTTCTTTCCAAACACACAAGCCCTTGAAAATGCCACCATCTCAGATTTATATGAAAATGAATAATATGAAAATAACTGATATACCGTATTGCATATTTTTATTATGCTTGAAGGTGCAATATCTACTTAGAACTTGCGGTGGACGGGGTGTCAAAGAGTTTATATTTGATATGATGCGGAAGCTGCTGGCCAATAATATGGCTGTCGAATTTAGTGGGCAGGGAAAAAGAGGGCCAAAAAAGAATTTTTCTGTGCTGCGCATGTATAAGGCGCTCCTGTGTAAGTGTAATTTTTGAAATATTTGCTGAGATATGGATGATCCTAACGCAAATTAACATGAAAGTTATCCCTAATTAAACCATCATTTCAAATAATCTACAAATCATAGATCTTTGGGATGGACCTTAGTATCTAATTGAATAAAACCTATATAACTCAAACATAATTCCCACTTCATCCACGGGCAATCAGATCTATAATGATTCTTGACAAATTACTAGTCAAGAGAAGGCAGTGAACATTGAAATTGAAGTAGGCTCTATAAATCTGTAATGATAGGCTTTAATCTGAGTAGCCTATCTGTAAACCCAGAGTCGATCATGCGGTTAACATATATTAATCCATTTGTTTACAGTCACTCTTAGTCTCCATAATTCAGCAGAGTTGTGTTAATAGCCTTCGAAAAATGTCAACTTCCGTTCCCAAAAAGGTTAATAATCTGTGGATAATAGAAGAGTGAGGATTTATCAAGTGACCTAAGATTATCGAAACTTATAAACTTGAATACCGAACGAATTTTATATGAAATTGTTGCTGCTTACCTGTGATACTGCGATGCAATGGACAGAATAATGTTGAGTCCGAGCCACGTGCTTAGCTGCTCTTTCGAAATTCTTCTAGTCGGCGTTGCCTCTTTGTCACACTATTGTTCATCAAACCAACGTGCTCAGCTTTTTGTTTTTTGATTGTTCTTTTTCCGGCACACTCTTGTTCATTAAACATTTGCACTGAGTAATGGTGACACTATCGAAACAATCTCACGACATATAATATTATATCTTTATAACTTCGTAGGCGCCTCTTTGGAAAGATACCCGGGCCATGCCGAAAGGGAAATGTTGGGGATCGTGGGCCATTTCCTAATCGGCGCTCGTGATCGTGGCGAAGCCAGGAAGAGCCGGAACGCCAAGGCTCAAGCCGCCGCACGCGTGCTAGAACTCGGTGCTGGTGACGGTCCTGGGTGTTTCAATGACGACCCTATGTTCGTTGCTGATGGCCCTACGCTCTTTGGTGACGGGCCCATGCTTTCTGGTCACGGTGGCATGGATGCGCCAGTGTGAACTCATCATACACTTTTTTTATGGGTTATCGGTGCCTCTTTTCTTTTTTAGCCTAAGGCTTATCTCCTGTTGAGGACTGTACGATCACTAGAAGCCAATATTCATAATTTGATTTTGACCGGTATGAAGCTGGCATCGCAGTCTTCTGTCTCCTTCTATCCTTTATAGGTGCTTTCCAGGTAGAATCAAAGTGATCCGAGATCACTTGAGATTCTAACCTTACCCCAAATGTAGCGTTTTTATTGAACAATGCTAACCAATGCCAACCAATAAAAACGCTGCATTTCGGGTCAGGTTAGAATCTAAAGTGATCTCGGATCACTTTGATTCTAACTGTAAAGCACCTTATGGTTACATAGAGACGAAAAGAGACAGAAGACTGTGGGGCCAACTTCATACCGGTCAGAATTAAACACGCTGCAATACTTGTTTGTGCAATTAATAAATCAAATTTTCAACTATGAACAACACATTATTTCCATTCTATGAACCACTATCTGCTATAATACATAATATATGGACGAATAATTATAGTTGATGTATTGGGAATTGTTAATGGCTAACGATAAGTCCCGATATTGTTGGTCGTATACTGTTAGCAGTCTTGTTGCTGCGTCGTACTGCTTGGTTATCCCAAGCCCCCTCTGTAACTCCCTCTAGGTCTATTGGCAGCGAATATCAACAGTTGGCTAAACTGGACAGATATTCAACCAACATTGGGTTTCCAATGTTATTTGATAGTCAATGGCGATAATAGGCTAACTACATCACTCTCTCTCTCTCTCTTTTAACGACTTATCGCCTTTGCAGGCATGTAGTCGAATAACTACATTACAGGACCGCCTGGTGATCAGCCAATCATGGAAAAAGTTCAGAACTTGATGATGATGAGATACTTTATGGCTTATATCCCTCACGGGCAAGTAGCCGATTCAGAACTTAAGTTTCGAGAAATTCAGTGTTGATCAAGTATATAGTTACTAGAAGCTGTATATATATATATATATATATATATATTAGGGTGGTCGTTAGAGAGAAATTTATCTTGGATGGCCTTCAATCGGCTCCAAATGTGGAGAAAATAATTCTCTAATTTTTTCAGATTTTTATTTTGACCATATGGGCCCTATTTTCACATGAATTTTATTTGATTCGTGAGAATCCTAATTTGAGTAATTTTTAGATTAAAGATCTAATCAACAAACCTGAATCGAATAATGAACGATAATATTTATATTTCCGTAAAACAGTCAAAAATCGTATATGGGTTATTTCATACGAGTTATGAGTGTTTTAATTCAGTTGCATATTTTCTATCCAATTTTTTTTAGTTATATAACTATTTAAGCTTGGCGCTAAGAAGCCTATATTTGAATGAAATAATATCAAATCGAGTACAACATAATACACGTTGATTGAATCTCTGGCCATGGTTTTAATTTTTTTTTTTTTCGCAAGAATTTCAAACTACTCACCTAAAATTGATGACAGAATTAGCTGCAGAACTGTGGCATTGAAATATTAAGCACTCATATGAAATACCTGAAACGGAAGCCCGATGTAACATCAATTTTACCAATACAAGAAAATGAGCTGTATTAATAAATGAAAAATTATATCTTTAACGAAAAAAAAAAAATCAATAGAAAATAATGAATTGATGATCGATATATTTAAATATGTAGAATAATAATTTTAATTTTTTTACTCGAGCTGTGTGTAATATATAACAATAAAACGTATCTGATGCAATCTCGCTGATTTAAATAAGACCCAAATCAAATTAGGATTTTTATGAATTAAAGAAAATTCATGTGAAAATAGGGTCCATAGGGAGTCAAAATAAAAATCTGAAAAAATTAGAGAATTATTTTTTTCACATTTGGAGTCGATTGAAGGCCATCCAAGATAACTTTTTTTTAACGACCACCCTAATATATATATATATATATATATATATATATATGTCAGGTGGCAGATTTGAGGACATTTTCTGTTATCCATTGTATATTACGAGGACACTTGGTGGTTTTCGGGACGGTCCTCACAAAGATTATTTGTCAACTGTATATTATTGGGACTGTCCTCGATAAAACCGTTACATCATTTTCAGGCTATGTCCCGAAAAGATGCTATCTGTACTTTTAGCCTATGTCCCGAAAGGATGCTCTCCGTACTCTTAGCCTATGTCCTGAGAATACGCTATACGCCTAAACAATAATGACAAATGAATGTAATAATTATATCAAATGGTTTGGAACGTACTTGAAAGAGCGAAGTGTAGGTATATCTATTAGTTTTTTTCTTCTAAATCCTCGACAAATATCGAAAATCACTATCTGATGCTATGTATTCCAAGTTATGATATAATGTGCGGCTTGCATTTTCTGGTATGGTCCCGTAAACAATCAGTAGATAATATAGTGTTCCGAAGAGTGCCAATCGTCTGAATGTCCTGCTAACTGCCAATCGTCTAAATGTCCTGCTAACTGCCAATCGTCTGAATGTCCTGCTAACTGCCAATGCATAACATTTCATATTCCGGTACGGAACGGTATATTTTAGGACATCTGAAAATGAGTTCCTTGAGCTAATTGTAGTCAACAGCAACATATCCTAATTTTTTGATTTTAATTATTTTCCGTCGTCCTGCGAATTTTTGGATATAATATACTATGCACTATACACCTATGGCCCGATTCATCGTTATGCGTCAAGATGTCGTAGCAGTTTTGAAGACTTTCAAGTTATCAGTCCTCACATGGTAATTATGCCTAGTGGCACAGGATCTGGTCAAAAATGAAAACTCACCTTAGGATTAACTGAAGCAACGCTCGCCCTACTAGAAAAGATGTCGTAAAATATTACATGAAAAAGTACTTGATAAATTACACAATTAATTTAAAAAAGTTATGACCGGATTTCACTTTGAATTTATGATATAACTGATTGTGTAAATTATTACGTAATATATCATAAACTGATAAATCGTGATAGAAATAAAAAAAAAACTGCGCTTCGGGGAATCGAACGTGGGACTTCTAGTTTCGTAGGCTCTAGCCCTTTCGCAGCTCTAGAAACTTCTTGGAGTCATGTAGAAATTGTACCTATGTAATTATGTACGTATAAAATATCTTCGATATATCAGGCTATATGAATATGTTGGTATGATTATGTCCACCAATGATACTACGAGCATAATAGGCACAATTTTTTTTATGGTGAACGTGAAAATTAAGCAATCGGTACCGATTAATAGAAAAAGAAACACTCGAATGAAGGGTGACCTCAAAGCAGCCAATAGGCCAGAAATCACAGCTGATCGCGTATTTCGCGGGAATTCGAATAACGAACATAAGCGACTGGATTTCAAATGAGTGATACTACGGATAATCTCATGCGATGCCGTGTAACGTAGCTATTGTTAGATTGTTCGCGAGAATATACATGAGCAGTTCAGATCAAACATGTGTCCTGAAATCGACCGCTTTGCTCACTGAGACTATTATATTGGCTTTTAACTTTGTGTCTAGAAGATTAGGGCTACTCATACCTATAAGGTGTGACGTCATAGGGTAGGAAACATCTGACTTTGCACGTTAATCTTGAAACAACAACGTATATTGAAGCTGTCCTTGAATCTGCCAGTCGGTCGTAAGCTTTAGCTGATTAAAGTGAGTCGCAGAATTTCGAATAACGAACGCGCGCACGACTAGTTTTTTGAATTGCAAAACTGATAAAAACCATTATATGAAGCTGAACAATATGAAGCTGAACGATATGAACATCTATATAAATAGCTAAAAACAAATGTCCTGGAATCAACCCATCGGTGAGCGAAAGATTACAGTCGGTTGAGTAGTTGGCAAAATCTTAAATAATGAACGTGTGAGACAAGCAACTAGATTTCGGATTTGCATGACCGGGAGCAATCATATACAGGGTGATCAAGAATGCGGTACTTTTCTCATACCAGTGGATTCCTCGTAAAAATCTAAGACGAGAATTATCAATGTCAAAATGTGGAATGGGAAGCCGTTTTTTTTTTTGTCCCTTTAATGACTCAACGCCTTTTTGGCATGTAGTCGGGGAAGCCGTTTTCAATTAGGAGCCGTTTGGGGGGGGGGGGAGGGGGGGGGGAACCACATTAGAATGTTCAGAAAATCGGATTTTTTTTTATTATATAAATTGTTCGCATAACAATCCAGGAGTACGATGCCAAAATTTTAAAACGAAATTATAATTCGTTCCAATTTTATAAGCCTATAACGACCGCCCATCGGGTCAAAGCTCGGGCGCGAAGCAGATGGAAGGTTAGGAAGCAAGAGAAGAAGAACTGCAAGCTCAGAATGATGCTTATGAGGAAGAAGGAGGCTTATTGTATGGTGCTGGAATCCCTGATTGATCGGTAAGCACTTCATATTATTGATAACTTTTTCAAATTTCTCGTTGTCGGGAACTTTTTTTTCAAATGCTTTTTTCTCGAAACTATACAGTTTTTCTATTTGCGGAAATTCTAGCTCAAAAAGTCATGAGCCGATTGTTACGAAATTTCAAAGTATGTTTCTTTGTGAAATTACGAAGAATATGAACCAACGTTTGGGATGATATCATGATTTGAGGGGATTTATATTGTTTGCAAAATAAGTGAAAATAATGGTGAAAATCGAGAAAATTTTTTCAAACACCTGTCAACACTTCAATTTTTATAATTTTTACCCGCAATGAGATTCATATTCTTAGAAAACTGGTTGATAATGTAAAAAAAATAACCATTTTGCTTTCAGATAAAAGTTGCGACCTCCACATTTCCCGCAACCAGAGAACTCGGACAACGACCTTTGGCGAACAACAGCCAATAAACTCGACATTTTCAGCTAAAATGATTTGTAAAAATTTGTAAATGTAATTTAAAATATCAATAAAATAATGTCAGAGTTAGATGAAATTCCAATTACTTTTTCACAATCAACAAAATTTATAAAACAAACCCTCAGTTACCCCTCAGCATACACCCAGCTTAACAATCACAGAGGTAATGTAACAACGATGTAACGGCCATGCTGAAATGTCCGGACATCCAGAGTCCAGCTACATATCTGGTACTTTGACATCGCAGGTATGTAACTGAGTACCAGATATGTAGCCGGACTTTGGATGTCCGGACATTTTAGCATGGCCGTTACATCTTTGTTACCCCTACCGAAAATGATTATGTGATAAATCGTGGAAAAAATCATGTAATAATTCACGCGATAAATTGTATATCTTTATCTGACCGATATTGGTATATGGTTCATCTGTTAAAACTGTTAAAATAGCGCGGCTGAGCTTTATGACTGTAAAACTGTGCAATGTAACCTTGATATGCAGTGGCCCAGGTAGTAGCGTCTCTGATTCCGAATCCGACGGACCAGGGTTCGATTCCCGATCGGAACTACTTTTTTTCTTTTTTTCTCAATAACATTTCATCACATGAAAATTCACATAATAAATCATGTGTTTTTCACACATTGTGATAAATTACGTAACAAGGCACAATAATCCACATGATGAACCATATACCAATATCGGTCATAGAGATATACAATTTATCACGTGAATGATGACATACTTTTTTACACGATTTATCACAGAATCACTTTCAGTACCCTACATTACCTCTGTGATTCTTAGCTGGGTGTATATATATATTATATATTAGGGTGTCCCTTATTTTCATCATTTTTCGTAATCTCAGAGCACGCCCCCTAGATCGATTCTTCGTTCGAAAAAATGAATTTTGACGCAAAAAAAATGTTTCATCTCAATATTAACACGTGCGTGCAGCACGAGATTTTTTATATGCAAATAACACGGGATATCGCTGGATTTACGATGGCTCTATACCTATATATAGCTCTCGAGAAATTAATATATCACCAGGCTCCTTAGTAGAGTTAAATCTTCGAAATGTAAACCTAATGGAGTGGAATAAACAGAAAATAAAACGAAGAAAGTATTTGGCTATCACGTTTTATTTAAGTGGATAGCTCGAACGAATGTATTCTTTGGAATTTCGTAAGAGAAAAACTTACATTTTTTGACGTACGAAAGTTTGCCTTAAACTAACAATGAACTTATGACTTTTTTTTATTTATATCAATTTTTGACTAGTTTATCATCAGAATCACATTAAAATACAGAAAAAATAGTATCCCTACTGAAAATGATTGTGATAAATCACATGATGTTATGAACGAAATTGGCATGTATTTTATCATGTAATTTAACATGTGATTACGACTTAGACAAAACAAATCACATGATAAATCATAAAGTACAGATTTTAAGATAAAATATGTAACAAATCATATGACAAATCATAGGTTTCGGTATGTGATTTGTTATGTATTCTACCTTATAACTCGTATTTTATGATTTCATGTGACTTGTTATGTATGAAGTCGTAGTCACATGTTAAATTACATGATAAAATATATACCAATTTCGTTCATAACATCATGTGATTCATCACATAATCATTTTCAGTAGGGTCATCAATCGGGTAAAATAGTTAACTTATTTCTAGTAGTAATAACAAGATCTTATCCTAATCAAAATTGTTTTTTCAATTTGTTTTTTCCGGTAACTCCTACCTATTCCTAATATAGGCCTACCTATTCCTAACATAGGCCTCCTTGATTTCCAAAGAACTTTTGTTTCGATAATTGGATTTTCTTTGTATTTCTTGATTACTGTCCCAGCTTGTTCTTTTTTATTTTGTTGGAAATCCAGGTTTTGATGACAGTTGGAGAGCGTTTTGCCAAACTTGGGTGATCAATGCAAAGTTTTTGGATACTCTTCAGCGATGGATAAGTCGCACATCGAATATGTTCTCCAAATAATTTGTGGGCAACTTTATTTTCATCTTGAGTCCACCGAGGCTTGCTCTTGACTGCACCGTATGGTGACGCTAGGAGTATTGAAAAGGTTGTATTATAGCGAATGAAAGGTACGAATTTTGTTCAAAAGAGGTTAGAGACTAGAGTATTTACTTGATCGCTTTTTCTTTTTTTGGTCAATAGCTTTACTTTTGGAAGTTCCCTTCCTCTTGGATCTTGGTGCGGAATTATTTTCAACTTCAGATAATAAATCTGCATCAGAATTACTGGAATTGTCATCCATTTCACAAGAAGCGTCGTAGGTTTTCTGAGATTTCTGTCTATTGTTGGTCACTGTAGGGATAGATAATCACATTAAAATTAGAATATGCAGCAAAATCATACGGAAAAATGAAAAAGACATTTTTGACACTAACACTATAAATTAAAGAATTGGGCGCAACAAGAGCGTCAACCATTTAATACAATTCTCACATGTAGTACCAGGGCTGGGTATTTTGGTTTTGAAATGTATTTCAAATGGAAAACGGAAAATGGTTTGAAAAATGTATCATGTTTGAAATGTGAAATGAAAAAGATTTCCTTAAAAAACATTTTGAAAACCATTCTCCATTTTCCATTTAAAATGCCATTTTAACTGGATCAGAGCGATTTCTACAGAATATGCCCTGGAATATGCTTACCCTTCTGGGTTTTCCTGCCATCATCCAGAGGATTATTATAGCTGTTCTCTCCTTCGTCATCAGTGCCTTCTACGGCATCTTCAACACCTCCCTGTGCGAGTTCTAAGACTCTCGACATGCGTAAGATCTCACGACTTACAATAGGCTGACGATAATGTTCCTTGTGAATTTTGTCCGCGTGTCCCATGAAGTTAGCAACATCGGTGACTTCATTCTCAGACAAATTGAGATTTATGCAGTTTGTGGCAATATGTTTTCTTAATCTTGTTCCAGTTAAATTTGCCGGAAAATCAGCGCCTGACTCTCGCGCAAACTTTCGAAGTAAATAACAAGCCCGTAGATATTTATACCTATTTTTTTCGAAGCCTGGTATACCAAATACATAACGATTTCCTGAAGGTACTTGGGCTTCACATCGATACTTTAATATCATCTGAATACATGCTTTTAAATCCGATGAGAGCAGAACAGGGACAGTTCGGTTGAGTTTTCCTCGGATGACAAAGCGCACATATTTCCTTGCCAGTATCTGAGCTTCAGCTGATAGGGTCCTAAGGAGGTCTTCATTAATACCTTCAAAATTTTCGAAGTCTTCGATGAAAACTCGTTCTATCTCCCCAGCTCGGCGACGATTAAAGACCTGGACATATGTGAGGGTGGTTTGCGCTAAAGTCAACCACGCATCGTAAGTAAACTCAGTTTGAAGAATTTGGTAAGCTGATTTCCTTTTCTCGTCTATGTATGCAAGTAATTTTCTGATGTCTCGGACAGATGGGAGCTCAGTTTTCTTGCGCCGTTTTTGTTGAGTTTGTGATTCCACAACAGTTTTATTAACACTCACGCCGATGTCATCAAGAGCTAGCTTGAGAAAATCCTCTGTATTCGCTTTCTGTTCAGCGGCGTGACGTTTGATGCAATCCACAATTAACAAATTTCCAATTTGCTTTACGAACGATCCTAAATTATAGGCAGTCGATGGATGAGTGTAGGTGCCGATCTTTTCGTTGAATCCACTAACAATGTTTATTGCAGAGATGACGTTGTCATAGTACTTAGGGTCATATATAGTTGCGAATTCGATTATATCCTTGTTGATTTGCTTCAACGCTGATAAAAGCCGTCCCAGCATTCGCAGGTGAGCTCTAATCATGTCGCCGTCGTGTTGTTTCTTGTATTTACAGCACAATTTATTGCCATAAAGTATGAGTAATCTATCGTATCTAAGGAGTCGGACAATTGCATCCTCTCGCAACACAGCAAATATATTTATCAAACGCTCTGACGCTACTTCGTGGATATGTGCCACAACCTTCCGGCCCATAATCATTAGTGTACGGCTTTTTTTGCCATCATAACCAAAACAGTGCTGAGCGTGGTGTCTAATATTGTTTTTTGAATAGAATCCTTTGCAATGATGGCAGACTTGAAAGTCGCTAGCCATTCTTCGCAGTCTAGCGCTAGGTCTTCTACACACAATTAACTCTCCGTCATTCACACTATTATCAGTGTTGAAGGAAAACTGACAATTTTTCCGGATCGTATCAATAATCTTTTTTCTTTCAGCGGTACCTTTCGGCAAAGCGGAGAACGCCTTCACCTCTGGTATATCTTTATGGACAAGTTCCAGGTGACGAGCAAATTTACATTGCATCGTTTGACAATACATACAATAAGTTCGTTTCCCCTGTCCTCTGATACTGTCTGATGTCACGACGAACATATCCACGATATCACGTACAACTTTGGGTTCAAATGCCGAAGAAACATTTGCAGATGAATTTCGTGACGAATTCCCAGTTTTACGACGTTGATTAGAACTTCTTTTTTCGCTATGCTTTGAACTCAGCTCTTCACCATTTTGACTGCTGTTCTCTTCTCCAAATGTTGCATCAGACGAAATATCATTCGCTGATGGCTCATATTCAGACCCGCTGTCGCTCATCTTTTTCATACCTGTAATTTGTGTTAATTGTCAATCAAGCCAAACATATACTGTGAGTACTCCTGTATATCGCATTCGTCAAACCTAAAGCTCGCCTACTATACATGCACTCTGCACAGATGAGTTGTTCTTAATATTATAAGTTACTCATTTCATCGTTATTTTGAACGTTCAATACTGTAAAATACATGATTTTATACGGAAATGATATTAATTTGAGTGTTTATTGCAATAAAATGATCATCCCAAGATGTTGTTTCTATTGCAAATGAATCTCGACCCCGATTTATCAAATTTAACACTGTCAGCCAGACGCCACCCTGCTAGCTATCCAAATACTCGAGGCAGCATCACTGGCGGTCAGTCACATGTATGCAAGGCACGCGTTAACAAGTTTGAGCGATAGTTTCGACAAGTACGGTAAAGAGGAGAATTCATGTTATGTATAGTATCACCCACTACAATAGGTGTATAGTTGGACTAACTCAAATGATTAAGAGCTGATTATTTTCTTTGAGCAAACGCAGCATGCAGTAACCATTCAGATTATTGTCAAAATTTCAAAAGATGAATAAGTTATTATATTTGAGAACATTTTTTTTATCTCCTCGAAATAATGTAGTACAAAATAGAGCAAATTTTTTTACTTCTAATTCCGTCAATATTTTTACAACTGTTTTAAACCTCTTCCAACTCCGCAAATCCAGCAAAGTATACCGCACTACCTTTTGTAAATGAAAACAAATATACCTATGAAAATCCTATACCGATATTGTAAATATGAAGTTCAGTTCTTATTCCAAAGAGACAATGCACAACGAAAAGCTATTCTTCCAAAATCAGGCTTACCAGTCTCATTCATGACTTCAAAAGTTGAATTCCCTTGTAACGGTGTACTAGTTGCGCCTGAGTTACATGGAGCGTCAAATACTGTTTCTGAAGCTGAGCTGGTTGAAGGAATGTTAGCGGTTTCCATGAGTGGTAACGATGTTTCAGAATTAAGCAAGCTCTCTTCATTAATGCCGGAATGGAATATTTTTGTGAAATCACTAGATGTGTTCGTATTTGAGACATGAGTTGTTTCGGCTTCGGTGGACATGTTTATTATCTGATCTGATATGATCCTACAACGAATATCATCGTTAACTTTAATGTTGCTTGGCGACGTCACAGAATGTAACGGATGATCTGCGTTACAGGGCGTTATATTGCAGATGTCACTTATAGCGTCAAGTGAGACAAATTCCGCAGATTGTTGCTCTACAAACATCGTGAACGTACCATTTACAACAGCATCGTGAGCTTCGCCATAGACGGTAATATTGGAAGCATCGTTGAAATGAGAATTAGTAGGCGAAACCGCAATAATGGTGTCTTGAAATGCCATCGATTCTAGAAGATCTTCAAGATCAGAGGTTTTTTTATGATTGGTAATATGAGGAGTATTGTATGGATTAGAATTCATGTCCATTTTAATTTTTAGTTTGTTTTGTTTCAAGGTAGAGGTTGGAACTCCATTGTTATTAAGAATGTCCTGGTCTTTTACTCTTTGGATTTTTTCTTTACAAATTTGGTTAGTAGTATCGGTTAGAACTCTGTCATTATCAAGAATCTCCTTCGCTTCATAAATGTCCTGGTCTGTTACTTTCTCACTTCGGATTTTTTCTTTACAAATTTGGTTAGTAGTATCGGTTAGAACTCTGTCATTATCAAGAATCTCCTTCGCTTCATAAATGTCCTGGTCTGTTACTTTCTCACTTCGGATTTTTTCTTTACAAATTTGGTTAGTAGTATCGGTTAGAACTCTGTCATTATCAAGAATCTCCTTCGCTTCATAAATGTCCTGGTCTGTTACTTTCTCACTTCGGATTTTTTCTTTACAAATTTGGTTAGTAGTATCGGTTAGAACTCTGTCATTATCAAGAACCTCCTTCGCTTCATAAATTTGATTCTGTGGTATGACTTGTTGGGAAGTATCGTTGTCGTCTCTATTGTTATTCAGCATTTCCGTCTCCTTCGCTGAATTAATTTTCTTTTTCCGTTTTTTTTTTGTGGTAATATCGGGATTATTTTCGGACTCGTCGCAGGCTTCCATTTTTCGCTTGACATCTTCCAGAAATTTACGATCGGCTATGAATATAAATGAACACGAATAAATTTCGACTGGACCAGCGACTAATGTTAATGCTTTTGATCTTTATCTTTTAGAGGGGGCCTTTATTGAAATTTGGACAAAAATAGTTTTTCATTTTTCAAAGGTGTAAAAAAGGTCCAATTAAAAAATTCCTACGTCGAGTTGTAAATAATAGTAGTATCTCTAGACAGAAAAAAAATTCAATCTTATACTATGAAAGTGTAGACGCGAGGAACTTGTTGCAGAAACTTTCCTACGCTGCGCTGCAAGGTTCTGCGAAAGGTTCTTTGCATCAACACTTTCATGGCAGAAGATTGAATTTTTTTCTATGCGTAGATACTAGGATCATTTACAAAGTAGCGTAGGCCTTTATTATCTATTTGGACCTTTTCTACACCGTTAAGAAATGAAAAACAATTTATTGCCAAATTTCAGTAATAGTTCCCCTTAAGTGTGTATTGGAGTGGGCATTAAAAACTATATTTTTCAAGGCACCCCCTAAAAAGTTTTCTTCTCGTGTGAAAACATGAAAACAATGTGCCGATCTGCAATACGATCGAAGTTTTTTTTTTTTTGAACCGGCAGTTTTTTGGAAATGTCTCACAAAATATGAAAATTTGTCGAAAAACCCATGGAGATGAAAAAAAAGTTTTAATATTGACAAAAAGTTCATTAAAAATTGAAAAAAAACTTGAAATTTTTTTTTTTTTCGACATTTTTTTCCATTTCTGGTATAGGTAATATAGTTTGGTTCAGTTGAGCTGAAACTTTTCTTCGATACTTGTTCATTGTATGTGAATGAATTAGTTTCACTTACCATTGAGAGATATTTCACGTGCAGGATATCTGCCACCATTTTTATATTTCACGCAACACGTGTCGCCACTCTTAGAGGTTATACTGTTTGTCCGGCATATAAAATATGTACCGTCGTCAAATTTGACTAGTGCAAACATATTATAAATGTCTAATAACTTGACCAGCACGAAGAAAGTACAAGCTACAAGTGCATACAAGTGCAAGGTAGCACGGCACGAACATGTGCTTACTACTTCGGAGGGAACAATGGTGCTGGGAAGATTCCCGGCGAAAAGTGGACCCAAAAACGGTGTTGCCAACTCTGAATTACTAAAGTAGGTTTCGGAACGCACGTGGAGTATACCCACGGTGTACACGGAAAAGGTTTCGGGAATGCTGCAGCTCCAAGCGGCAGAACGGTGAGTTACGCGTGTCCAAACACAGGCGCCGTCTCTGCGACGGAACGCTGCGTTCCCTCGCGAGAACGCTGTACTCTGCGAGACGTTGGACGGTTCCATGTTAATACGGATGTCGAACGTCTCGCAGACTGCAGCGTTCTTGCGAGGGAACGCAGCGTTCCGTCGCAGAGACGGCGCCTGTGTTTGGACCGCGTAACTCACCGTTCTGCCGCTTAGAGCTGCAGCATTCCCGAAACCTTTTCCGTGTAAGAATAAGAGGTGATTCCACTGGCCCTAATCGCTGTGATTATTTTGCGGCAGTACTGCGAAAATCCGCCAGGGGCCTCATGCGTCGAAAAGTCCGGGTAAACCGGGAGGTAAACTCGCTGTAAACAATAATGGCGTCGATCTAGCAGACACCGTGTCTAGCAGACACTATTCGACAGCGAAATTTGACGGGGCGTTGAATACTGTCTGCTAGATCGACGCCATTATTGTTTACAGCGAGTTTACCTCCCTGTTTACCCGGACTTTTCGACGCATGAGGCCCCTGGCGGATTTTCGCCGTACTGCCGCAAAATAATCACAGAGCTCTACACGGGGAGTATAGGGCAGTTGACCCACCTCTTATTCTTACACCGTGAGTATAGTATACTCGGTGGTAATTGGTATACTCTGAACCAAGCTCGTAGTCTGCTCGTAGTCTGCTCGTAGTCTGCTCGTAGTATACCATTGCCATTTTTGGAACGCTTTACTTAACATCTACTCTGGTTTTTGGAACGGTTCTGGGTATGCTCGGAGCACAAAAGTAAAGTTTCGGAACACAGCCCTAATAGCATTTTCGACTGGGGCTACACCGAGCTACACTGGTGTAGTGTAGCCATCTCTGTCTCTCTCTTCCTCACGGAAAAAAAGAGGATGAAGATAGCTACACTACACCGAGCTACACCAGTGTAATGAAGCCATCTTCATCTCTTTCTTTTCCATGAGGAAGAGAGAGACACAGATGGGTACACTACACCAGTGTAGCTCGATGTAGCCCCAGCCGAAAACGCTATGAAGTAGATTTAGTAGATAATAGTAGATTTGATTATAGTTATCGACTTTTATTTAGGTTTTTCCAAAGTTCAAATAATTAAATGCTATTTTCAATGAAATATTGAAATAATTGAAGCGAAGGAAACTTATGGCAAGGAAATTATAGTCATTCGTGAAATGTGAATTCGTAATTCGTAAATCTCTTCAGTTGGCGGTAGCGGGCCAAGTTGGCAATACTGAACCCAAGTGGACTGACAGAGAGGAACAAAGTAAGAGTACATTCTCTCTCTTTTTAAGACAGGAGCGTAACGTGCGAATCGGGTGCCCACGCCAGCGACGCGCAATCGTGGGAAAATAATTTCGCCTCACTCGCACTTCCATGCTTGCCCTGTTGCATGAGGCACCGCGACCTGCTTGGTACAAATCTACCTAGTCACGTGATTAAAATCTTTCGCTCAATCAGATCCTTCTAGACAGAGAGAGAATGTACTCTTACTGTGTCTGTCTCCATGCCATCTTCCACTTATAGGAAATGATATCCTATGCTCCCTACATAGGCTCAGCTACACATTGTGGACTCAAGTCTGGTGGATGGGAACTTGATTAGTTCATAATTTCATTACTGAACATTTTGTTGATTCTTTAATCGGCTATTTCTTTCGGCCTAGCGGTAGATAGCGGGACACCTTTCGCTCCACTTATTCATCGGAATAATAGTCTGACGATCATCATCATACACACCTCGTGCTCGTGAGACTATAAGTCGAGTGATCATTTGCTGCGTGTTTGACAGTTATCGTCAGACTGTTCACTTTAATTTTAATAAACAGTTCAAACTGGTGGTGTCCTGCGATCCACCGGTAGGCTCAGAATAATGGACGATCAGACAATGAGCCGAATGTTCAGTAATTAACTCATAAATTGTTAAAATTCTCAGCCACTAGACCCGAGACAACCATGATGTTGCTTCAGTTTGAAGAAACCCTCGCAATTCACACGATCAAATTCTGTAAAACAGCTCAAATCGACCATGTCCTGAGATCAACCGATGGGCTGGAAATAACATCTGATCGAATGATTATGACAGCATTATCAATAGAGGACATATTGGGGATTGCATTTTTATCTGTAAGCCGGGGGGCAATCGTATGGAGCTTCATACGGTGAACTTAGTCAGACTATGCTCGGTAATATACCGAAAAATTGCATGAATCCAAGTATTCCTCCAATCTACCGATAGACCGAGGATAACAGCTGATCGATTGATGAGCTGCATTTTTGGTGGAGAATCATACCTATGTAGGTTACTGGACTTCTTATTTGAGGAACGGAGGCTTTTATATGAGTTTTTATGTGGTAGCTGTTATAAGACACGTAACAATAATTTTAATTAACACCTAGAGTCGAACGTGTCCTGGAATCAACCGATAGACCGAGATTTAGAGGTTATTGATTAATTAGGGAAGATTGTGAGTAGATTCCGGATCCATAGAATCAGACTGGGGCAATTATATCCTTCAAATTACCGATATTGTTGGGCTTTTGATGGTGATCCTAGAAAATAGTGAAAATATCTCGGATAATAATCAGTGATCGGAATCAGAGGTCGATTAGTCAAGGATAACAGATATTCAGGAAATAAGCACAATTCGGAACACCGAACGCGCTGAAGGAATTAAACGCTGCTTGTGACAAAAGGGAATGATTGTATGCTGCGTGTATGACGGTTATTGTCCGACTGCTAACGTCAATTTTATTAAATGGGTAAAGCGAAAGGTGTCCCATAATCTACCAATAGGCCGAAAATAACAGCTTATTGGAAAATCAACATAATCTTCAATAATGAATTCATGAGCTAATAGAGTCTTTGTCCACCAGACCCGGGGCAACCGTCCAGTTCGAAGATACCCTACAAATTTCACGATTATTCTGCATAACAGCTGAAATCGAACATGTTCTAGTATCAACCGATAGACGGAAATTTGAAAGTAATTGATTCACCGCGGGAATTTTCAAATACGTATACGTACAAGGGAATGTGAAAAAGTACGCATTGAATCACATGTTAGTCTCTATGAGCTTATAACCGATCTCTGTAGACAGTTCATCATTCAGTACCTTATTCTAGGAATCATTATCTGAATTCCAAATACATCATTCTTTTAGCAATTTATTATGTGATTTATTGTGTTATCAAATCTAAAAAAAGAGAAAAACAGAAGAAAGATAGATTATAAAACGACTTATATGTCTCGTATCAGAATAATAATTCATAGAATGCACTACATTTCACAGAATAATCGTGTAAACTTGGAGGGTATGTTTGAATTGAAGCTACATATTATGGTTGACTCGAGTCTGTAGGATGGGAACTTTATTAGCTCATAATTTCATCACTGAACATTCTGTTGATTCTCTGATCGGCTATTTCTTTCGGCCTACGGGTAGATTGTGGGACATCCTTCGTTTCACCTATTCATCAGAATAACAATCCGACGATCATAATCATACACACCTCGTGCTCGTGAGACTATACAGGGGTGATCATTTGCTGCGTATTTCACGATTATCGTCAGACTATTCACTTCAATTTCAATAAACAGCTCAAACTCGAGGTGTCCTGCGATCTACCGGTAGGCTCAAAATAATGGACGATCGGACAATGAGCCGAATGTTCAGTAATTAACTCATAAATTGTTAAAGTTCTCATCCACCGGACCCGAGGCAACCATTACGTAGCTTCAGTTTGAAGATACCCTCGCAATTTACACGATCAAATTCTGTAAAACAGCTGAAATCGAACGTGTCCTGAGATCAACCGATAGACTGAAAATAACTGATCTGATCGAATAATTGTGATAGCATTAATAATAGAGGACATATTGGGGATTGCATTTCTTATCTGTGAGCCTGGGGGCAATCGTATGTAGCTTCATACGGCGAGTGTACACAGACTTTGCACGGGAACACCAAAAAATTGCGAAAATGCAAGTTGTCCTCCAATCGACCGATATGGCGGGGATAACAGCTGATCGATTAATTAGCTGCATTTTCAATTGAGAATATGTTGACGAGCGAATTTCTCATTTGAGGAACGGGGGCTTTTTTCATATAAGGTTCTATGTGGCAGTTCTCGTAAGACACGTCACAATAATTTTGATTAAGACCTGAAATTGAACGTGTCCTGGAATATCAACCGATAGGTCGAGATTTTCAGGTTATTGATTAATGAGTGGCATTTCCGAATACGCACGCATAAGAGAATGTGAAAAAGAACGCATCAAATCATATGTTGATCTATATGAGGTTATAGCCGGTGCTAGCTCAGGATAATCAGGATAAATAACTATCGTATGAGTTATAAAATCAAAGGCCTTTAAATTTAGAAAACACAGTTTGATTATAAAATGTCCCGAAAGCAGCCGATTATATGATACTGCTCTAAACTGAGAAAACACCGTTCAATCTACGATGTCCCGAAAGCAGCCGATTGTACGAAAGTCCTGAAAACTGACAAAAGATCGTTTGATATACTATGTCCCGATAGCAACCAATCGTATGAGAGTCCTCAAAACTGACAAAACTTCATTTGATTTATACAATGTCCCGCAAGAAACCAATTGAATGAAAGTCCTGAAAACTGGCAGTGCATACGTTTTCTGTTATATCTCATGGTGAAATCCATAAAATTGGGAAAATCTTTGAGAATTAGCCTCAGCGTGGTTTAAACTATGAAATAAGCTCATAAATTATATGCCTTAGAAAATGTCCCACAAACTGCCACCTGACATATATATATATATATACTATATATATATATATATACATATATATGCATATTTTATTTTTTTCAACGTTAATATGTATGTCAAATTTTAATATATGTAGGTACTGTTTCTATGTAAAAAGATGTTCTTTATGATCTCGTCCCAAAAAACCCACGTTTCGATTATCCGAACTAGTCTCGGTCCCAATTGGTTCGGATAATCGAGGTTCTACTGCAATTATCTGAAATCGAATAGAAGCCTGAAACATTGGCTTTTGTTAATTTGGAGATCATAAATTTGTAAAAATGATGAGCATACTGTTATAGTGATACCCGGCTGACCGTGTGTTCATGGCATTGACATGATTACAGCATTAGATAACATGTCTGCTGACTACTATACGAATAACATGACGAACCTAATCGCCACTTTTAAATGTTGCCACCGACTCATGCTAGGTCCGATAATGGGGTGGCTGCCATCTAATTACTATGAGTGCGTGGATGGCGCAGCAAGATTGGAAATCGATGTTGATTTTTCATGGTAATCACCTTACATCGCAATGTAGCTTTCACATAGTGCCCATGTGATATGTCCATGAGCTAAGATTACTTCGCATCCGCCGCGCAACCACCTCGCATTGCCGTATAGCTTTTACGTGGGACAAGCTGACACGGCCATGTCTTAAGGTAACCTGGCATTTACCTGGTCCATACATTGCGTCGCCACCTACCTTAGTACCTTGCCATGCCGGTAGATGGGCGGCAACACTCGCAAGTAAAGTAACTTTGGCTTGACTACATCTAACCGTTGCCGGCCGACTACAATCATAATTAACCTACGAGTCAAACGATTCATACTACCTTCGCGTTAGTATATTTCACAACAGTTCTTTTGGAATAAATACTGTGTGATTGAATTATGTACTGAAGGTAGAATAGAATCCAAGTAGCGGCATTCGTTCAAAATTATAGGGTGGCCGCAACATGACAGGTCATTGGGAAACTTTCATGGTTACTTTATGGCTTTCACGTTTCAGATAGGTCTCATAATTACCGGCCATAATTGGTCGTCATTGCCAGGTAAAAGCCAAGTTAAAACCGACCACGTCGATATGGCGGCCATATTGATTAGGTGGGTTGGCCATATAGTGGCCGTATGGTTGCCGCGTTGGATTGTTACCCGGCAACTAGTTGGCCTCCACATGGCAGCGAGAAAGCGTCGCCATGTCGCTGCCTGGTCGAAAACAAAAGTAAACCATGTTGTTTAGCCACCTGGCTGCCATCAAGGAGTGACATAGTTTGGTCGTCGTTGCCAGGTACTAGCCATGATAAAGCCGGCCTCGGCTGACATGGCGGCCACATTCCACATTGATTAGGTAGGCTGGCCATATAGCGGCCATATGGTTGCCACTTCAAATTGTTATCCGGCAACTAGTTGGCATCGACATGGCAGCGAGGCAGCGCTGCCATGTCGCCGCCAGGTCGAAACCATAGATTAACCAGGCTGTTCAGCCAGCTAGCTGCCATCAAGGAGTGACATAGTTTGGTCGTCGTTGCCAGGTACTAGCCATAATAAAGCCGGACTCGGCTGACATGGCGGCCACATTGGCCGGGTCGGTTGGCCATATAGCGGCCATACGGCTGCCACTTCAAATTGTTACCCGGGTTGCATACGAGAAGTTACAGTGGAAATTTCTTGATAAATGTTGAGTCGAACGATAGGATAAACTGAAAATGATTAGCAATGGTTTATGATATAATTTAACAAGCCGAACAATTTCAATCAATTGAATTATTCGGATATTCTAAATCACGCTATACGCCAGTAAAGACTCATGAAAAGCAAAGGCAAATCCCGCGGAACGTTTCCTTTTCAAAAACGTAAGATAAAGCTCTATGGCTAGATTCAGGAAGAAGAGAATGCTTCTCATAACGTCGCACTGTGGCTGGCGTTATGATTTAGCGAATTTCAGTCTGTTACGCGTTAAATAACTTTCAATCCGTGCCTCTGTTATAGTATAGTTGTCGCTACGAGTCGACCCTAGATTCGCAATTTTTAACAACACGCGGGTACAAGCGACGGGGTGCGGGTATTAGCGGGGAAATGCATTGGCGTAGCAATTAAAAAAATTATAACGATAGCGCAAGTTGCGTTATCGAGTTACAGAATCGCTCTACTGATCTCTTTTTTCTTTGTGTTATATCTGGTCAGATCTGATTATATCTGACCAGATCTCGTCAGATAGAGACAATTTAAAGATCTGGCCAGATCTGCCTTAGCAGATCTGGCCAGATCTAATTCGTTTTTCCCGGGATTCGCTTTGACGTTACAGATCCACGCAGGATACGGCTACTGGATAAAATATACGGATTACCACAATCTTCGATTGCGGCCATCCATGAACGCGACGAAGTTCATCGCGAACGTGGCTCGTTTAATTTTTACGGACGACGTGTTGAAGAGATCGTCTGTTACAGGAAAGATCAGGAATGCCCATAAACAAAAAAAGGACATCGCATCGCGGCAAAGCCAGCCCTAAGCCCGAGGGGTTTAGACGCTATAGCGAGTGAGTTGAATTATAGTGCCACATAGGTTTTGTCTCCACAAAAAAGAAAGCAAAAAAAAATTGAAATCATTCATTTCGTCCCTACAAAAACCGTGTACCGTATACGGTTTTTATACCCGGATCCTATAAAAACCTGACATTTTCGTATACCGTATACGGTTTTTATACCCGGATTATATCTGTTGATCGGATTTTTTTTGTAGGGGTATAAATTCCTGCATAATATAGTGCGACACCGTTGTTAATCCTGTTGCATTTCTTATCGGTTACAGGTATTACTCGTTACTGGCTGGAGAAAAAAAACACACCTGAACATGTAATCATCGAGGACCTAACAAAATTGTCCGTCGTTGTGGCCAAAAAAATCAGCGACATGAATCGACCAGCTGTAAAGAGAGCTAAAAAGAAAAAGCTGACCGATGATGTCTCCTCCGATGCGGACAGCGTCGTGGATGGCCCGGCAAATTTACAGGAAAACTCAACATTGACCGAAGAATTAACGGAAGCAGCTGATGACGCCACCGATGACGGATCGAGCGCGGCCGAAGCTCCAACTGCTGATAACACCGCAGAGCAGGAAACAGAAGCAAACACCTCAGCCCCAGAGTAAAGTCAAGTCACGTGAGCTTTGCACATTTTCACGACATAGATATTATAACCTGCACTTACGGTCAAACATATTATATTGCATTTTAAATCACATTTTCTTTTTGCATTATAAGTAAAAAGGTCAGACGGCGCGGGCGTGATACGTCATTGACCATAGTATATATAATACCCTACCTAGGGGAATGTTTCAGTACAAAAACCTTTTATGCATCTCCAAGTTGTGATATAATTTTAAAACTTAAACATAACTTTCAACATTATACGTACTATATATAGTCTTGAAAAAAAACGTCCACGGTACCGAATACTTTCTTCACGAAAACATAACTATACACCGATGGATAGTGATTCAGTATGGAAATTAAGCCTTTTATTTTATATACTATATTTATAAACACATCTCCGACAGAAATGTCGGATAAAAATCATGCACTTCGTATACATGATGTGGATGCTAAAACCGTAAACGGTATATTCACTTCCTTCCAGTATTTTTTCTTTTCACTCCTGCAGTATATTGTCGTACTTTTTATTTTTATATCTCTATATTATGATTGTGATAAACGCCATAAAGAGTATTTGTAGTTATATACTCACAAAGAAAATGGCTATACTTTATATATATTTTTATCGTGATAAACGCCATAAAGAGTACTTGTAGTTATATACTCACAAAGAAAATGGCTATACTTTATATATATTTTTATCGTGATAAACGCCATAAAGAGTATTTGTAGTTATATACTCACAAAGAATATATGGCTCTACTCTATATATATAATTATCGTGATAAACGCCATAAAGATGTTATGCTCACCATTACATTTTAAGCGAGACTGAAAATATATGCCTTATAAACGTTTGAAAGACGTTTTAGTCAATAAAAATACGTATTAATATTAACAGATTTCGTGTGTTATTATTACCTTCTGGCCAGTGATACAATGTACTTTATAATAATATTCGTAGCGGTACATACATATTGCACGCACATATTCGTACTAGTTAATATGTATAACATAATCCCGTATGTTTTTATGTGTATAATCATATGCGGGATCCAGCGTCCGTCCAAGCTCGGATACCTACCAGTTACGTGGGATAACCGAGCGTGGGTGGACGATTCCGCATATATGTACGTACGCATATATGTACGTACGTACGCTATAAAGCCATGCGCTTTCCGAATAGGTATCGTATAAGCACGGATTAAAAAGAAGTATAAAAACACACGTTCGGTGCGGTAACCCGGATGAAGGTCGATCGAGACGACCATGCGCTTTCCGAATAGGTATCGTATAAGCACGGATTAAAAAGTAGTATAAAAACACACGTTCGGTGCGATGAACCCGAATGGAAGTCGATCGAGACGACCGAATAGTAAACAAATAGCAACGGATAGAAACCGGTGTCGAAAAATATGCCAAACTCAGAATCGATTTCGTATGAGCACGGATTCAAAGGTAGTATAAAACCACACGTTCGGTGCGATGAAAACGTATACCGTTTCGGATAGCCCGAATCCTATCGGAAATTTTTAGCAGGGTTCAGACATGTCTAAATGAGCGAGACGAACTAAACGTTCAATATCTTCTGCGAAAGTTTGAAAATTTTCATCCTTTCTTTGTCTACGAGCTTGGAGCTCATTGAAATACATTCTTGATAAATGTTTTTCATCAAAACGGTCATTCAATAATTCAGTAATCTTATCGTAATTTTTGAAATCATTGTCCTTTACTTTTTCCAAAATTAATTGGGCTTCACCGCGAAGCCGAGTTAGAAGTTGAGCTGCTTTAACCTCTTTTGACCAATTGTTGTTAATCGCGGCAATTTCAAAATGCGTGTGATAGCGAGACCAAGGTTGTTCTCCGTCATAAATGTCCGGTTTGATGAAATTATTTTTGATTAAGTTAGAATAAGATTCCGAACGAATACTGTGATTGAGGTCGACAATAGCATTAGAAGGAATATTAGATGTAGCATTAGTGTTGTTAGGGATTAAAAAAAGTGAGGGGTTATCTGATGGAAGGTTGGAGGATGTTGCTGTCTCAGCCCGATGATTCCGCGCAGAAGGATTCAAGTTGTTGATGAGACTGGATTGTGTAAGAACAGGGACTTCTGATGGAACAGTTTCAAAAGGAATGTTGTTAGAGAGATTCGAGATAGGTTGCGTGCGCATCGAGACGAATGTGAGGTGTGTGCGCAGAGAGGTAATGGTTGAGCAATAGGCCGGTATTTCGATATTGTATTTACGAAAAAGAATCTGTTAATTAAAAGAATTATTTATGTGCATCTAAGATTACGAGTACATTATTATCCGCTCCAAGAATCCCACCTACATACATAACAAAGAATTGGCGACGAGGATCGGTGGAATACGGGTTAAAGGATGCACTAAATATATACATTCGTTATAACCTCGAAACGTACACGAGGCGGTCTTCAAATTTCAAAGTGAATATAGAATACGGGGTCAAGAAATATGACTCAAAACTTCCAAGGGCAGATACAGATCGAAAGTTTTACACCAGGATCATCGAAATTGGATCGCTGGCTACAAAGACTGGAAGGAGCTTTCAAGATATTGGACGTGAGAGACGAAGCACGCGTTCCATACCTCTTACATTACATTGGCGCAACGGCTTTCGATACGTTGTGCGACTACTTGAACGGTACAGAGCCATCCTCACAGACGTACTCTACGTTAATAAGTAAGTTGAAAGAATTATACGCCCCAGCCGTATTAGAAATAGCTGAAAATTACAAATTCAACCTACGGAAACAGCAGGCAGGTGAATCAGTACAAGCCTTCGCCACAGCCTTAAATAAGTTGAGTCAAACCTGTAACTTCGGGGAGTTTCACAAAACCGCCTTGAGAAATAAATTCGTTTTCGGATTAACAAACAAAAGAACGCAAACTAGACTCTTAGAGACGAAAGATTTAACGTACGATAAAGCGTTACAGACGGCGTGTGCTATGGAACTAACGGAGAAAGGTACAAATACTCTGAATAATCAACAAGTACCTACAGTAGATTACATTCAAGCCAGCAAGAAACCACCACGTAAGGGAAACTTCAACAAGCCAGGACGTGGAGGAAGTAACAGAAATACCCAGAATCGGAACGAAGGGCAGAAAAACTCCAATAGCAATGAAAATAGGCCTAATCAAACATCATGTTTCAGATGCGGTGGCAAACACTTTGCAACAAAATGCCAAAATGCATCAAAGATGAAATGTGATTTCTGTGGGCGCAGAGGCCATTTGGAACGTGTCTGCTTCAAGAAAAATACAACGGACACAAACCAAATCGAGGAAATCATGCAGTTGGAACACGCTGGTGAACGAGGAAAATTCTACACAACTGTACTAGTCAACACAAAACGGATCCAGTTCGAGGTAGATAGTGGTTCGGCAGTTACCATTATGGATGAAGAAGAAGCGAGGCGCCACTTCAGAGAAGAGGAACTGCACCAGACCGATATGCAGTTAGTATCATACTGTAGGAAACTGATTCATGTACTAGGTTTTATCACCGTTAATGTGCAATACGAAAATTCAACTTATAGGCTAAATATATATTCAACTAGTGTAAAACGTTCTCCACTTCTAGGCCGGGAATGGATACATAAATTTGTAGAAGCACATGGCGCAAACAAACTTTTTCACTCTGTATTACAAATCGAGGAAACACAGGCGGAAAAGCAAAAGTGTATAAATCAACTTTTGAGTAAATATAAGAAAATTACAGATACGGGAATGAGTAAAATCACGGGAATCAAAGCGAAATTAACGTTGAAAGAAAACTCACAACCGGTTTTTCTAAAAGCTCGACCGGTACCATTTAAATTATTACCCCTGGTCGAAAAAGAACTCGAATTGCTAGTGGCGGAAGGAATCTTAGAAAAAACCAATACAGCAACATAAGCGACACCGATCGTACCGGTTCTCAAAAGCAACAATCGCGTACGAATCTGCGGTGATTTCAGCGTAACAGTAAACAAAAATTTAATCGTCGATGAGCACCCCTTGCCAACCGCTGATGAACTATTCGCATCAATGGCAGGAGGTCAGTATTTTTCTAAAATAGACTTACGCCAAGCGTACTTACAAATGGAGGTGGAAAAAGAAAGCGCAGACTTACTAACGTTAAATACACATAAGGGACTGTTCAAATGTTCTCGTTTAATGTACGGGGTCGCTTCAGCTCCAGCAATTTGGCAAAGAGAAATGGAGAAGGTTTTACACGACATAGAAGGGGTAGCTGTGTTCTTAGATGATATAAGAATTGCAGGCGCTACTTTCACAGAGCATTTACAGAGACTAGAGCAGGTCTTAGGCAGATTAGATACTCATAAATTATGATAAATAATATTAAGATAAATTTAGAAAAATGCGAATTTTTCCAAGACCAAATAAACTATTGCGGTTACATAATCGATAAAGACGGAATTCACAAGGAAAAGAAAAAAATTGAGGCCATGGAAAACATGCCTAGACCTAAGAAGGTATCGGAGGTCAGGACATTCATAGGTATGATCAATTATTACAACCGGTTTATAGAAAATGCAAGCCAAATACTAAAACCTTTAACGGAATTGCTACACAAAGACGCGCAGTTCATTTGGTCGAGGAAATGTGAGGAAGCATTTGTAAAGGCTGAACAAATTTTTCAAAGTGAAAAATGTTTAATACACTACGATCCAAAGTTACCTTTAATTTTAGCGACAGACGCTAGCCCATATGGCGTAGGCGCTGTCCTATCGCATCAACTTCCAGATGGGAGTGAAAAACCTATAAAATACATATCGAAAACTTTCAATAGCACTCAAATCAAGTATTCCCAGATAGATAAAGAAGCATACGCTATTGTGTATGCAGTTAAACATTTTTACCAATATCTATATGGAAACAAATTTACATTAGTTACGGACCATCGTCCGCTTACGCAGATTCTTTCAAAATCAAGAAGCCTCCCAGTCTATAGTGCAATGCGTATGCAGCATTACGCTATTTTCCTACAAGGGTTCAATTACGATATTGTCTACAAGAAATCTGAGGCACACAGTAACGCAGACTGTTTGTCGAGATTGCCAATCAAAAATACAGAAGAGAACATAGATGTCGTAGATGCATTCTATGTCGATACCTTAAATACACTACCCATTACAGCGGAGGGCATTCAAGAAGCTACCAAGAAAGATTACGATATGTATAGAGTGGTGCAAGCGTTAAAATTAAGTAAACCATTAAGTACAAAAGATACGTGGAACATAAACTCGACTGAATTTAGTTTAGAACAAAACGTACTAGTCCGTAGTCATAGAGTAGTTATACCAAAAGGGCTTCGAGAAAGAGTATTAGAGGAATTACATCTAGGGCATTTTGGCGTTGTCAAAATGAAAGGCTTAGCCAGAGGACTTTGTTGGTGGCCAAACATAAGCGCAGACATAGAAAATTTAGCGAGAAATTGTGAAAATTGTCAAACACATAAAAACAACCCAGTACAAGTGAAAAAGCACGTGTGGGAGACACCAACAACGCCTTTTGAAAGAGTTCATATTGACTTCGCAGGCCCATTCTTAAACAAAAACTTTTTCATTATGGTGGACGCATTTAGCAAATGGCCTGAAATCCATGTGCTTAAAGATATTACAAGCGAAACGACGATAAAGAAATGTAAAGAAATTTTTGCACATTTCGGTATACCAAGAATCTTAGTTTCGGATAACGGCCGTACCTTTATCGCGGAGAGTTTCCAAAACTTTTTAAAACAAAATGGTATAATACATAAAGTAACAGCGCCGTACAATCCTTCAACAAACGGCCAAGCGGAACGTTTTGTCCAGATAATGAAGAATGCATTAAAAAAGATGGCAACAAATTCAAACCTAGAATCAGAATTACAAACAATGTTATTACAGTATAGAGCAATGCCACATGCTACAACAGGGGTATCACCCGCTGAACTTATGTTCAATAGAAAAATAAGATTACGTTTAGATTTAATGAAACCAAGTCAACCTAAGACTGAAGATAAGCACGCAAACAGCGAAAAAGCGACTGTAGTTTTTAGGATTAAGCAGCGAATAGCAGCAAGGAACTATAGGGGCAAGGAAAAGTGGTTGTTCGGGAGAATACATGAACGCATAGGAAAGTTACACTATCAGATAGCGTTAGATGATGGACGTATGTGGAGACGACACGTAAATCAACTACGCGAAATTGGCGAAAATACTGGAAAAAAATTCTCACGAGGGGAAGATCACACTACAAAGCATACAATAGAAGATTTAGACTACTATCTCGACCCGGAAGAGCAAATCGAAGTTTTGCAACCGGAAATGGTGCGAGAGCAGCAGGAGCAAGAATCTGATACTTCAGCCAGCTTTAATGAGTCAACCGACTTTGGAAGTTTAGATTCTTCCTCAAGTTCGCAGCCGCAGCAGGGAACTTCTGTCAGACAAGTTGAAAGGGTAGGAAGAGGTCAAAGACCAGATTTGGGAACAAGTAGCTCCGGATCATCTTCCAACTCACTTACCAACCGAAGGGCCTTCACAAAAGGTATAGGCCGAGGTAGGGGAAAACTCCTTAATCGTGAGGGGTCAAATGAGACTCCGCGTAGACCAGGCAGAAACGTAAAACTACCTTCTTACCTTAAGGATTATGTATTGGAGTCAGAGTAGAAGTAAGAATGCATTTTTTTTTCCTACAAGGGAGAGTGTTAGAGAGATTCGAGATAGGTTGCGTGCGCATCGAGACGAATGTGAGGTGTGTGCGCAGAGAGGTAATGGTTGAGCAATAGGCCGGTATTTCGATATTGTATTTACGAAAAAGAATCTGTTAATTAAAAGAATTATTTATGTGCATCTAAGATTACGAGTACATTATTATCCGCTCCAAGAATCCCACCTACATACATAACAATTGTTGTCCACTCTGTCGGTCTGGGTTTGATCATCAGTAGAAGTTCCTAGAGGGGGTCTCAAAAGATCGCGGAGTTGTTGCCTGGTAGTACGTCGGTGTTCTTCCAAGTCGAGGCGTAAAGATTTACGAATGTTGAGAACAATTTCTGCTCGATCTGCTTCTCGTTGTCGTTGAAATTCATCACGTAGATTATCACGCAACTCATTAATTTGTTCGGTAATCTTAGATTGTAAATGATCTCCCATGTCCTGTCCGCTTGGTGTAGAATGTGGAGGAAAACCAGAAGCCAAGGGACCACTGCGAGGGCTTGAAGACTCACTCGAAGTTCTTCTTCTCCTTCCTCCTCTTAGCGGCATTTTAGCGGAGGATGGAAACTATCAGCTGCACTTCTACTCCCTACTTCCCTTGCACGTAGATTCTTTATTAAACACTTCTGACACCAATGTTATTTATGCTAAATGAAGAGACACGACAACACGGAATAATTGTATGGTTGGGGCGGTTTATTAGTTTATATTCGTTGAGATAATTATAAGAACGAAGAAGATTCTAATAAATCAATACAGTCAGAACGTCGTTGTTAACACAAAACGACAGTCGTTACCAAGAGACTTTTTTGACATCCTTCAGATGCGTTAATTTAAAAGGGTTCGAAGGGGGATACGTAACAATATGATATTAAGTACATCTTGAATGAGTTCATTTATAATAAGGTATATTTTACTTTAGAAGATCTAAATGCTCGAATAAAGAACTTCAATTATGGCCCAGACAGTTCAAACAAGCCTCCAGAAATCAAAATTCATAGATTAAAAAATAAAAAAGTAAAGCTCAGTATGTCTGCTGCAGAAATACTCTGCTTTGTGAGGTATCTAGGTCTCATCATAGGAGATATGATACCAGAAAATGATAAGCATTGGAAATTATACTTGTATGGCCGTTAAATCATTGATATCGTTACTGCTCCAAGGATGATTCGTAGTGATGCAAGAACTCTAAAGTCCATAATAGAAAAACATAATACTCTTTTCATCGACCTATTTAAAGTTTTGAAGCCAAAATTGCATCACTTATTACATTATCCTCGAATTTTACTCAAGAATGGACCATGTATCCATTACTGGGCCATGCGTTGCGAGTCTCGTCATCGAGAGATAAAAGCAAATGCCCAAGCTTCAAGTAACACTATGAATTTACTTGTAACCATTGCAACGAAACAAATGTTGAAAATGTGCCATACAATTCACACGTTTGATTGTTCTGAGACGATCAACTTTAGAACCAGAGTTAACAGTTGATTCAATAGTCAAAGAGACTTTGAAGTCTGATAACAACTTAGAAGCTTATGAGATGGTTGAAATTCTGGGAATCACTTATCAAGTAGGGAGCTACATAATTATTAATATGGAAGAAAGTGAAAAGGAATTCGGTAAAATTCACAGTGTTATCAAGAGTAGAGATGAGGTTTTCTTTCATGTGGATATTTATGAAGAGATAACGTTTGATAACCATTTTCACGCATTCATTTTGAGAGAAAAATCAAGCGGAAAGAGATTGATAAATTATAATGATTTGCCTAATCCAATGGTTTGTTTATCAACAATCATTGAAAAAACACACTATGTAGCAACCAGATATGGTTTATAATCATGATATTGTTGAAATAAATTGATATTTTCATATAACTAGCTTTTTGCACTTCCCACTTCTTATATGTATTCTATAAAACTCAGCGAATTTTTTTTCCTGACATATCGATGCTCTCAGTAGAAAAGTGTCTAACTCCACTTTTTTTCAAAAATCATTTTTTTGTATTTTCTGTTGAGAAATATCATTCTCCATATGCCCTGAACTTGATACGCGCGTAATTCAAATTTTTCATTCCGAAAAGTTGCCGCACGAAAATCGTCTAACTGTGGCGCTCAAATCTTCACAGTGAGAAAATCACCTAACTCCAATAAAATGTGCCAAGCGCTATAAGTACGAATTCTCATGATTATTTTTCCGACCCAAATATCGACCAATAGAATTGCACCATTCGACGTCACGTGGTACAACCTACATGGTATTATACTGATAATTTTTTGATTATTTTCTCTGGTAGTTGCTATATATAAAAAACAAAACATAATCCAGTCAAATTAACCACACGTCAAACTGACAGGTTGAATTATAATTCTGTGACTTCCGAATTTTTAATTTTTAACTGTGGATTTTGTCTCATGGTGCAATTCTATCGGCCGAAATTTGGATGAAAAAATAATCCCCCGAATACCACTCGAGCTTCAAAATTAATCGGGTATTTCCCTCAAGGTTCCCTGCAATCAAACGAAGTCGTCAAGTTTTTCAGAAAAATCACTCGCGCTTCGCGCTCGTGATTTTTTAACCTGAACAACTTGACTCCTTCATTTGTTTGCAACGAACCTATCGGGAAATACCCGATAATTTTGAAGCTCTTGTGGTATTATAAGTGATTAATTTATTAAGTTAAAAATATACATCGGAATCAAAATTTTTGGATGTCCCTGTAGAGCAATTTTTTTTAAAGTTCCTCCAAGGCAAAAATATTCTAAGTCCTAGAATCAGGAAATATTTCGAAGTCCATAAAAAAATTGACCACGCTCATTTTTCCGAGCGCTCGCGATCTTGCCGTGACGAATCCAGTACGAAAGTCCGGGCCTTGATTATGTGTCTTAGATGATAGGTTAAATGTTATTGTTTGTAAAGAGATGGAATTATCAAAACCAATAAGAGGATTATCCTTTGAAGACGAAGACAATGTAATGCAAGTGGACTCTATTTTGGATAAACAAAAAAATATTGATGATACTTCGATAGGTGAAGCTGCGGACTCTTCAAATGAACCTGGCAGTTCAACCGCCAATAAAACTTTTGACATTGAAGATCCTGATGCACCGAGACTTGTAGCGTATTCATTTTCAGAAAGTTCCGATTTTGAAAAAACAACAATAAATGTTCCCAAGAAAAGAAATAAAAAACGTGCTGTAAATAAAATGAATTGGAAAAGTAATAAAAATAAACTCGACAGGCAACATGGTCGTAACTATTCAAGCAAAAAGAAAGATGAGCAAGGCTGGAATTATGACATCACTAAAAAAGCAAAAAGTTTGAAACCAATCTGTCATTGTGCTCTAAGTAAAAAAAGTTATCTCAAGTGTTTAGAGTTCAGTGACGATCAAAGAAATGATATTTTTAAACGCTTTTGGAGTATGAGTTGGAATGAAAAAAAAAATTTTGTAGATGGAACAGTAGAAAGTTGTTGTGCTAAACGCAATCGTGACCAAAAAAGTGATATTTCGAGACGTAAATTGACTTTTAAGTACAGCTTACCTTTGCTTGATGAAAAAAGAAAAGTTTGCAAAACAATGTACTGTAATACTCTATGTGTTGGACCAACAACGATTCAAAATTGGAAAAAATCAGTCAGTACAGTTAAATCAACTCCAAACGTGAATAATACTACCCAAGAAGAAAAGAAACAATCAAATCATCGGCGAGAGAAAGAATATGAAGAAATGGAAATGTTTTTAGAATCCTTACCGAAAATGAAATCACATTACTGTAGAGCTTCTTCATCAAAATTATATTTGCAGCCAGAGTGGCAATCAAAAAAAACATTGTACGAATTTTATGTACAAAATTGGTGCAAAGATCGTAATGTTAAAGTTTTATCTTTGACTAGTTTTTATGAATTGTTGGACGAAAAAAATATCGATTTATATATGCGCCGAAAAAAGATCAATGTGATATTTGTGTTCGTTATAGAGTAGGAAATTTTAACGAAAATGACTATCAAACTCATATCAAAAATAAACTTGATGCTAGGAAAGAAAAAGATTCGGATAAACTGAATGAAGATTTTGTTTTTACGATGGATTTGCAGTCGGTTCTCTTATCACCAAAATCTCAAGTGTCATCATTGTATTATAAAACAAAACTTTCAGTTCATAATTTTTGTTTGTTTAACTTGAAAAATTCCAGTGGATTCTGTTATATATGGAATGAAACAGAGGGAGGTTTAAACTCTGAAGAGTTTGCTTCAATTATTTTTAAATTTATCTCAACACATGTCCTGCCTTTTTTACCAGAGTCAAATAAAAAAATCATATTTTACTCTGATGGATGTACGTATCAAAACCGCAATTGCACTCTAAGTAATGCTCTTGTTAATGCTGCCAAACTTTTTGGTATTACAATTCAGCAAAAGTACTTAGAGAAAGGGCACACGCAAACGGAAGCTGACTCTATGCATGCAGCGATAGAAAGAAAATTGAAGAACAAAATAATTAATGTTCCAGCAGACTATGTTGACGTTTGTAAAACTGCAGTGAAGAAAGCATACACAGTCGAATACCTGAATTTCAAAGATTTCAAATCATTCAATAAAATAAAGTCTTATTCTTCAATACGTCCAGGAAGCAAAACAGGTGATCCAGTGGTTACAAATATAAGAGAAATAAAATATACACCGAATGGTGATATTTACTACAAAATGAATTTTTCGGATGAATGGACTTTACTTCCTCAAAGAAAAAATAAAATAAAATCTTGTTTGTCGTTTGAACAACTACCAGGACTCTATCGCGCTAGACTTAAAATAAAAAATAAAAAATATGATGACTTGCAAGAATTGAAGAAAACATTGCCCATTGACTATCATCAATTTTATGATAATCTTCCTTATGAAAAATAAAAAAGTTAACTGTTTTTTTTTAAATGTATTACTAAATTTATAATCAGATTATTTAATATAAAATTGCAATTCTAGTCCGACGTTAAAGCTAATTTGACCAAATATTACAAACGTACTTTGCCAAATAATATATCAAAGATTTAGAAATATGTTTAGAATACATTTCATTGAATATTAAAGAATTATGTAATATATTTTCATAATAGTTAACGTTACTGATATTTGACCTGTTAAACAATTTTAATTTAATAAATATCCAATATTTCAATTGATTAGTCAAACTCCTATCTACTTTTTGCTTTCAGAATGCAAATTGTCTAACTCCACATCTAATTTTAAAATTTCAGGATGAAAATTGTCTAACTCCAAAAAAGCTTCTCAGCTGACATAGCTCGAGTATGGAGACATATTTTTATGTATTGCAACGCAAAGGTTTTTCAGGGCTAGGGTGAACCCGTCCTTGTTGCACTTCGGCGTCAGTACGTAATATAAAATAATTAATAAAAGCTCGATTTGGGCGCCAGACGTAAAAACGTCACTTGGAATATAACAAATATAACAAATACTAAATCTTGACGGCGGAAACGTCCAGTTAGCTCAGTTTATTTAACGGTAGAGGGGCAGGGTTGCCAAATTAAACAAGAATGATTAACATTTCATATCTGATTGATTTATTTAACAAAATAATCGTATTGATACGGGATATAAATTCAAGATTTACAAAATTATCGTCGTGACTCAGATTATTTCGGGAATATCGGGACTAGATCATAAATAATATTCACAGAGAATATAATAGAATAATAGTAAAACTATCAAAGCAGTGCAGCACGATATAAAGCGAAATACAGTATTACGATACCTCCGCGGAATAACCGGCTATCTCAGAGTCCGTTTGAAAAAGCGGCTATCTCAGAATCCACTCCGAAAAGCGGCCTGTGCCCATATGAATAACAAAGGCAAAGGCTGCTTTTCGGAGTGGATTCTGAGATAGCCGCTTTTTCAACCGGACTCTGAGATAGCCGGTTATTCCGCGGAGGTATCGATTAGATGTAACGGGAAAAATATCAAACGATAATTATAATAATCAAGCAGAATAAATCAGATCAAATATTAAGAACTAAGAAATATAAATTAAATATAACAAAATGCTTGCTTCTACGCTCGCTATCTCCAGAAATTAGTTACAGGTCGATTGCTATCATTTATTCGTAATATAAGAAAAGAAAGAAGTGACTAAACTCTACAACATGCGCTAAGCAGCGTGAGATAAAGAAAGAATAGATTAAGTGAAGAAAACCCACAAATAGACGCTATAAGCACGAGTCAACTCGGGAATCCGTTTTTAATCAAACAAAATACTAAATACTCGGGACGAAGTCTGAGACTTACGTGCCGTTATCGTGACCTACGTCACACCAAATATAATATAATATAATATATAGCAGACTAAAGAACTAAACGGGATTCGTGAGCGAACTCGTGGTTTTACAGAAAATAGGTCTTACCTTATTGATGAAATATGATTTCCTCGTCCAAGACGGGATCACTTATAAATTATAACGTCACTTAGTGTTCGTATGAAAGATAGAAAATATAATATAATAACTCGGGATAAAATATAATAGCACAGAATAGAAAGAATAGAATTGAACAATAGAATAGATATGAAGCACTGTAATCGGGACACTCGGGAATTCGGGATGTAGTCTTGACGTGAAGACGGACCAGCGTAGAAGTAGGCTGAGTCCTGTGTCGTCCTACGATTTATAGCCTCGGGATTTCCATGCGGTCGAGCCGATCGTCGAAGGTAATTAGGCGACGAATCAGGTGTCGAGAACAGTTGGACATATTTTCGGGAACACCTTGTCCAATTCTGCCTGATATTTGAATATTTGTCCAGGCGTGTGGCTAAGTCGGACGGTATGGCGGGAAGCTTTAAATGTAGTAGACGGGACTCTGACGATTACTTTCCTCTTCTGTCTTCTTCTGTGCTCTCGTTTGCGTCTCGGGACTCCTCGAGATCATCGTCGGGACGAAATGCACCCTAGTTGCGTTTTTACTGCAAAACTGACCAATTAGAGGATCTGGCGGAAGTTCTGATGCCCCAATAACCGGATCTGCATCCAGATTTTCCCCATGAGCGGTGCGGAAGGCTTACAGGCAGGCCTGCATCACACGATTGCATTTCTACTATCGGGACCTTTCGTGGGTAACCACGATAGCGGGACGAAGACGAGAAAGTCGATGATTCGGTCTAGCTCGACTCTAGGTCGATAAGTCTTGGACAACGGGAAGCATTGGTTGGGTTACTTTTGTGTTTTCGCCCTGCTCTATTCGACCATTGCCTAGACGTCCAGAATTAGTTGACGGGAGGTGGTCCAGCACCAGGCTGAGTAGTCTGCGGGAACGGGAGGAATAACTCAGTGAGTCGTCCTTATTCGACCTCTCCGGCGGCCTCCACCAGCAAGAGCGTTGAAGAAGAAGACGGGAATTAGTAGTTCGGGAAAGACTTCGGTTGAGACGTCAGGTGGATCCCTCGACGTCCTTGCGTAGTCTTCCCGAGCATCGACAATTTACAATATTTCATAGAATAAAAAGGATTAAATAACAGATAATATAAGAAATAATTAGAATAATATTATGACCTACGACCTGGCTATCTTCTGGAGCTGTCCGTCCTCACGTCTTCACTGTTTTCCGTGTCCCGAATGTGACAGTTGCAAAATGCAACGTCACAACCCCACCCTTCCTTCGGAGGCGGGGGGAGTTTGGTGACTTTTCCCTGGTGTGGTATTACAGACCTGTTTCGTGTCAACCTCAGCGACCTTTTTGTGGTATGTTTTTGGAACGCGTAGGCGGTAAATTAAAGTTGACTCGAAAGTAACAATTTTCATGCGAGTAAGCGAGGTAGGAAAAATACTAAATGAAGCTTGTTTTGTTTCTTAGCCTACTGAGAAAGAACTAAAGTTACGCTTGGATGTTTTAGCGTCGGGATCTCGAAGTGATTGTCTTCGGTTGAGTTATTTTAATTCGGACTTAATAAATCCTGGTAGCACCATTTCGCAAACTAAATTTGACAAAGTTATCTAAGTAACAAGGTGAAGATGACATTAAAATTAACTGAACTAAATAAACAACGAGATTTTTCTTTTCAGGCCGGTTCACAAAAGCATTATTAAGGTTTTAAGCGAATAATGTTTACGATTAACTTAATTATTATATAGGGGATCGATCAGGTTAGTAAATGTTAAATGCAATGTTAGAGATGTTATATAATATTTAATACGGGAACTTAAGGCTAGTTATAATTACATTTTTTTTTTTAACATTAATCTAAACGATACGGTATAATAGAGTATAATAATGAATAATTCGATCTTATCGGGAAATTGACGATAGTCAAGATTAAATTTTGAATATTGAGCCGAAATAGATTTTAATTATAAATTCTGCTACGCGCATTTCTTCAGCTAAGCTGGCGGGAAGATAATGCGGTTGCATTTAAGCTGCTCGTACAGACGAGTGTCGGGATAGAAGATGAGTATTATAGTGAAATCGTAAGATAGAGTAGAGGTAGGGAATAACGCATAGAATATAGAGTAGAGTAAGAGTAAGTAAGATAGAAAATTTAGGTAAGAAGAGTGAAATTAAGGAGGTCGGAAACGGAATGCATCCTCCGGGATGTTATATGGGTCCGTGATTCGGGAGGCTTGCTTGAAAGCACGTCGCCTCGCGATGTTTGGAATTATTTGATCTAAATCAAGCAGAGTTATGATAGAATTTCAGGTCTTTAACATGCACAATCCCCACTACTTTTCTACCCTCTACTTCGGAAAGTTCACATACAACAGGAGATAGCAATCGACTAATTTTGAATGGTCCATGAAACTTTTTCGCGAGTTTGGCTGCAACATGTTGAGTCGCGGACGATAAAACATGTTGTCGTTTCAGAACAAGATCTCCTTGAGCGAAGCGCTCAGGCTTTTTGCGGAGGTTATGATATCCAGCTTGCCTCGTGTGAGCGTTCTCTAGATTTTCGGTGATCCAATCTCGGAGCAGTTGCATACGTTGCATTCGTTCTGCCCATAGTTTTGGAGCTTGCGGCTCGATATCGGGATCTCCTTCAAGACGGGATTTTAAAGAGTTTACGGCTCTCGGGATTCTGCCAAAATTCAAAAATGCGGGACTGGTTTCTAAAGACGAATGGTTAGCCGTATTGTACGCGAATCGGAAGTCGGATAAATGAAGGTCCCATTCGCGGTGATCAAATTCAAGAAAAGCAATAATCATAGTTTTTAATACACGATTTACTCGTTCAACGGGATTTGCCTGCGGGTGATAAGGAGGTGTCGTCGTATGCTTGATGTGAAACGTTAGAGCTAGTTCTTTAATTGTGTTATTATTGAACTCAGTACCATTGTCAGTTAATAAGACTCGTGGAACACCCCATCGATTGATGACGTTTTCCTCGAATGCATCGCGAATGTTTTTGCCAGTGGCTTTGCGTAGAGCACAACATTCGATCCATTTAGTAAATAAGTCCTGAATAACGAGAATATACGCGAAACCTGATTTACTAGGCGGGAGCGGGCCCATCATATCCATGGCTACAACTAACCATGGTTCTTCGACAACGCGTCTACCCATGAGACCGGCGGGAGCAGCTTGCTCAACCTTGCTTCGTTGACAAGTATCGCATGATTTGACGTAACGGGAAACATCATGAAACATTCCTGGCCAATAGTAGGAAGTAGCAACTCTTTTATAGGTTTTATCGGTACCTAAATGTCCAGATTGAGGTAAATTATGAGCTTCTTCTAATACTTCATTACGCTGATTATTCGGGATAACTAATTTCCACGCGTTTAGATCGTTTACTGCGGTTCCGATGACGGGATTTGGTCGATGAAAATATAGTTGACCATTATCGATTTTCCAATTCGGGAAGCGTATCGGGAAAGTTTCAACGTCTCTTTTGCGTTTATCGTACCACGGGATACGTTGCGGGACTACGGCTGCACTAGCTTCGATATCTTGTTCGGGAATCCTCGATAACGCATCGGGTACGTGATTAAGTGCACCTTTTCGGTAAACTATGTCGAAATCATATCCTAGTAATTCAAGAGACCATCTGGCTAATCTGCCAGTAGGATTCTTCTGACCGTGAAGCCACTTTAAGCTGTTATGATCAGTAATAACCGTGAATCTATAGCCTTCGATGTAAGGTCTAAACTTTTGAATTGACCAGATGACAGCAAGGCATTCCAGTTCCGTAACTGAATACTTGCGCTCTGCATCTGTCAAGGTTCTGCTAGCATAAGCTATTACATGTTCAATATCACCGGGAGATTGTGTCAAAACGGCACCTAGACCTACGATACTTGCATCGGTTTGCAACACGAATTTTAGGGAAAAATCGGGACATGCGAGAGTCGGAGCTGATGATAGGCAACGACGAATTTCATTAAAAGCATCGGCCTGCTCTTTCTCCCAGATCCACGCTTGATCTTTCCGTAGAAGACGGTTTAAAGGTCCGGTAGTCGTAGCAAAACTCGGGATGAACCTACGGTACCAGGAAGCCATTCCTAAAAATCTCCGTAATTGTTTTACTGTCTTCGGGGCAGGATAATTTACGACGGGAGTTACTTTATCGGGATTCACTTGTAAACCGTTTTGATTTACAACAAAGCCTAAATATTTTACTTCGGAGCAACAAAATTCACATTTATCGGGATTAATGGTCAAGCCTGCTTGATAAATAGTGCGTAATACGCGGCGTAGCCAATGGAGATGTTCCTCAAAAGTTCGCGTGGCAATAATTATATCGTCTAAATAAGCGAACGCGTAAGGATCCATTGCAGGTCCGATTAATCGATCTAATAATCTCTGGAAAGTTGCAGGAGCTCCAGTTAATCCATAAGGCATACGAGTAAAATGAAAAAGTCCTTTAGTTGGAACAATAAAAGCGGTTACTTCTCTGCTTTCTTTAGCGAGAGGGATTTGAAAATAGGCTTGGCTTAAATCAATGGTCGAAATATAACGAGCTAATCTTAATTTATCTAGAATCATGTCCATCCGCGGGAGAGGATACGCGTCTTTTTTAGATACGCTATTGACTTTACGGAAATCGATACAAAATCGGTACGATCCGTTTGGTTTCTTTACCATGACAATGGGACTAGCCCATTCACTTCGGGATGGTTCGATTATTCCTGCGTTAAGCATTTTATCTACTTCGAGATTAATCGCGTCTTGAATTGCAGGTGAAACACGGTACGCACGCTGTCTTATCGCGGGATGATTTCCTACATCGATCGTATGAGTGGTTAAAGGTGTAACCCCTATAACATCTGTAGTAGGCGGGATTTCTTTATTTAATAAAGATTCTAATTCGATCGATTGCGCATCAGTTAGCGTTATAATACCATGACAATGTGAAATAGATTTGGAAGATAAAGTCTCGAATTCAAATTCTTTAAGAGGATTGTCTCGAAAATGCCAAGTGGAAGTATTGAAATCAGCTGTGATTTGAAAAAGTTTAATAAAGTCTAATCCAAGAATGCACGGGAAATTCAAGTCGGGAATGATTCGCGCGGAAATTTCGCGAGTTATTCCTTGTAATTCTACGGGAATTGTCACTTGACCTGTGATTTCGGCTTTTTGTCCTGCAGCCATTAATACGGGAATAGAACGGGATGTAGTCGTAGTGACGAAGCCTAATTGTTTTAATAGATTTTCCGTTTCTGCGTTTAAAAACGTGCGGGAAGATCCACAGTCAAAGAGAGATTTTAACGGAGTTCCGTGAATTGATATCGCTAGGAATAAAAGAGAAATTTTATTACGCGAGTCTACGGGACTACAGAATTCAAGATCATTATTGTGCGAGTTTAATTCTTTATTATGCGATTGTGATTTGCTATTATCGGGATCGTTTCTTTCGGGCGTTACTTGAGAAACCGTAATAGCCCGGGAGGACGGCTCCTTTAGGCGTTTCCCGAACAACGGGGACATGTCAGCTTAGTGACTTCGTCTTGTCCGCATCTATAGCAGAAGATGCGTCGAGGCTCGGTACACTCAGGCCAACGATGACCGGATTTTCGACAATTATAACAAGTTGTATCACGGGAATTGGTACGGGAAGTCGTACCTTGTACGGGAGTCGATAAAAACGGGTTACTCGCGGCTTGCAAAGTAGCACTGGAAGTAGACGATAAATCGGGATTAACAATAGCAGCATTAGCTGAACGATTTTTCGAAGTTTTATTCTCGTTCTTCGTTTCTTTACGTGGTGAATTACGAAAAGATTTCTTAGACGTATCTTGATTTTTATCCTTTGGTGGTTGTACGGCGTTAAGGCATTCGGGAGATTCATCGGGCGATTCATGATCATCTAAATCGAGGTGAGCTAACGCGAGTCGATTTTGACGTATCGGAGTTCTCGGTCCACGGTACGCGAGTTCTGGCATCAGAACTCGATCGGGAGGTGGCGGTGCCTGATAATTATTGGCATCTTGAAAACTGCGCTCTAGACGGCGAGCGAGATGTTCAAGTTCGTCTAGCGTCATTAGATCGTCACGATTAATCAAAACTTGATATCGCGGGAGGAGATTACGATAGCAGTAGTCTAGTTGTTCCTCTTCAGGCCAACCGGGACTTAAGCGATCGAAATACGCTCTCATGAAGGTCATATAATCGGCGACTTGTTCTTGTTCGCCTTGGGTACGTCGTCTAATTTCTTCACGTAAGGAGAACTGTAAATTAGGTTTACCGAATCTATCACGCCAAGCGAATTCAAAATCTCTGAATGTGAGCCAAGTACGGCGTGAGGTACGAAACCAGTATAAAGCAACATTAGTTAAGAAGAACGGGATACAGCTTAATATATCAGCATCGCGAATATTAAATAAATGTTTACCTTCTTGTAAACGTAGAAGAAAAGCTTCAGAGTCTTCAGTACGGGAACCGGAAAAGTGGATATTCCATTTTCGCATCGCTTCATACGCGGCGGGAGGAGAGGTGTTTTGATTTGACCTCGGCGAAAAATTGTTTTGTCGCGCCGGTAGATGGAAATCGTCATCCATGAAGTCTTGTTGTCGGGAATTAAATCGGGAAAAACGGTTTTCCTGACGAAATTCGGGTTCCTGTCCAACGAACTCTTGGAATTCTGTATTTCGTCGATTAAAGAAGCGAGGTTCGCGATTAAAATTCTGACTGCCGTGATTAATCGGTGGTTCATTATCGCGAATAGGTAACGAATTGTTACGAATCGGTAAAGAATTATTATCATGTCTAGGTCGGGAATCATTATTATTAGGTAATTGCGCGTCAATAAATCGGGAAGTATTAGCATTGACATGCTGTTGACTATAATCGAGCGGGGAGTGACCTCCGTTCGTTCTCGGGATATTTATTTCTGTCGCGTGTGTTGTATTTTCTCTGTCGTCAGGCGGGATTGCATTTGTTGATTGCGGACTATCATATGCATCGTGGTGTATCTGAAGTCGGGAAGGGTCGTTTTGTACGGGAGGCTCTCCAGCAGGAGTTGGAGGCTTATCGGTGTTTTCTCCGCGTTGAGACATTAGGAAGCGTAATAATCGGTACCTTAAAGTGGGTACTGTTCCTTCTGTCGATAAAGAACGATCGTCGAGTTCAGCGTACAGCTGTTCCGCAGAAAGTGAATAAATCCACGCGTCTTTAGAAGACGGTCGTAGCATATAACAGTAAAGTTAAATTTTTAACTAGCTTTATTTTTATTCAGCTTGACAACACGGAATTGAAACGCACGGGAGAAGAAAGTAAACAAACCGTTCTATCGGGATTAGCAGTGTTATTGCTCGCTAATCCTTTGTCGGGATCGTTAATACTTTGTAATTTATTTTCGGTATTATCTATTGTTAGATATTGTTAATACCGTTGGTGATATTTGATATTACCTATTGTTTGATTCGGTGTATTATTAAACGCTTATGGTGAACCTTTGTGAAATTTCTTTTGTCTGATTCTTATTCTAGGGTCGGGATCCTTTTTTTTTCTTTTGTTTTCGAACGTATCGAGACTGCTTATAATTTGAATTTAACCGATTTTTCGGGAATCTATCTGAGTCACTAGATATTTTATAAGGATTTTTATTGGCAAAGAACCCTAATTATTGGCGTGGCCCCTTCACGTTGGGCGCCAATTTGCAACGCAAAGGTTTTTCAGGGCTAGGGTGAACCCGTCCTTGTTGCACTTCGGCGTCAGTACGTAATATAAAATAATTAATAAAAGCTCGATTTGGGCGCCAGACGTAAAAACGTCACTTGGAATATAACAAATATAACAAATACTAAATCTTGACGGCGGAAACGTCCAGTTAGCTCAGTTTATTTAACGGTAGAGGGGCAGGGTTGCCAAATTAAACAAGAATGATTAACATTTCATATCTGATTGATTTATTTAACAAAATAATCGTATTGATACGGGATATAAATTCAAGATTTACAAAATTATCGTCGTGACTCAGATTATTTCGGGAATATCGGGACTAGATCATAAATAATATTCACAGAGAATATAATAGAATAATAGTAAAACTATCAAAGCAGTGCAGCACGATATAAAGCGAAATACAGTATTAGATGTAACGGGAAAAATATCAAACGATAATTATAATAATCAAGCAGAATAAATCAGATCAAATATTAAGAACTAAGAAATATAAATTAAATATAACAAAATGCTTGCTTCTACGCTCGCTATCTCCAGAAATTAGTTACAGGTCGATTGCTATCATTTATTCGTAATATAAGAAAAGAAAGAAGTGACTAAACTCTACAACATGCGCTAAGCAGCGTGAGATAAAGAAAGAATAGATTAAGTGAAGAAAACCCACAAATAGACGCTATAAGCACGAGTCAACTCGGGAATCCGTTTTTAATCAAACAAAATACTAAATACTCGGGACGAAGTCTGAGACTTACGTGCCGTTATCGTGACCTACGTCACACCAAATATAATATAATATAATATATAGCAGACTAAAGAACTAAACGGGATTCGTGAGCGAACTCGTGGTTTTACAGAAAATAGGTCTTACCTTATTGATGAAATATGATTTCCTCGTCCAAGACGGGATCACTTATAAATTATAACGTCACTTAGTGTTCGTATGAAAGATAGAAAATATAATATAATAACTCGGGATAAAATATAATAGCACAGAATAGAAAGAATAGAATTGAACAATAGAATAGATATGAAGCACTGTAATCGGGACACTCGGGAATTCGGGATGTAGTCTTGACGTGAAGACGGACCAGCGTAGAAGTAGGCTGAGTCCTGTGTCGTCCTACGATTTATAGCCTCGGGATTTCCATGCGGTCGAGCCGATCGTCGAAGGTAATTAGGCGACGAATCAGGTGTCGAGAACAGTTGGACATATTTTCGGGAACACCTTGTCCAATTCTGCCTGATATTTGAATATTTGTCCAGGCGTGTGGCTAAGTCGGACGGTATGGCGGGAAGCTTTAAATGTAGTAGACGGGACTCTGACGATTACTTTCCTCTTCTGTCTTCTTCTGTGCTCTCGTTTGCGTCTCGGGACTCCTCGAGATCATCGTCGGGACGAAATGCACCCTAGTTGCGTTTTTACTGCAAAACTGACCAATTAGAGGATCTGGCGGAAGTTCTGATGCCCCAATAACCGGATCTGCATCCAGATTTTCCCCATGAGCGGTGCGGAAGGCTTACAGGCAGGCCTGCATCACACGATTGCATTTCTACTATCGGGACCTTTCGTGGGTAACCACGATAGCGGGACGAAGACGAGAAAGTCGATGATTCGGTCTAGCTCGACTCTAGGTCGATAAGTCTTGGACAACGGGAAGCATTGGTTGGGTTACTTTTGTGTTTTCGCCCTGCTCTATTCGACCATTGCCTAGACGTCCAGAATTAGTTGACGGGAGGTGGTCCAGCACCAGGCTGAGTAGTCTGCGGGAACGGGAGGAATAACTCAGTGAGTCGTCCTTATTCGACCTCTCCGGCGGCCTCCACCAGCAAGAGCGTTGAAGAAGAAGACGGGAATTAGTAGTTCGGGAAAGACTTCGGTTGAGACGTCAGGTGGATCCCTCGACGTCCTTGCGTAGTCTTCCCGAGCATCGACAATTTACAATATTTCATAGAATAAAAAGGATTAAATAACAGATAATATAAGAAATAATTAGAATAATATTATGACCTACGACCTGGCTATCTTCTGGAGCTGTCCGTCCTCACGTCTTCACTGTTTTCCGTGTCCCGAATGTGACAGTTGCAAAATGCAACGTCACAGTATGTACTCAACAATAAACATATTTTTAACGATATTAAAAACTTTTGGTTTTAATACCATCATTTTTCTATATGCAAAACGTTTTTTGGCTCTCCTGAAAAATTTACAAAAATGGAGTTAGACACTTTTCTACTGAGAGCATCGATATGTATTTTCATTCATATCGAATAAATAAAAGAGATTTGCAAATTTGAATAATTAACCATCTTCATATCCCATTATGTATAATTTATATTCATATTATATTCTCTCCGCGGCGCACGATATTCTTGTGGATCTACATTTGACAAGGCGTAGCATTCACTCTCTCTTTGGGCCAATGACACTTCCGACTCTATGGAGCAGCAGCCGCTCGCACTTTTGGGAGAGCTACTGCCCCGAAAGCGTGTTGCTACTGCTTCGAACTCGCCGTACAGCAGCGCCACTACCGTTCGTACAGTGACTCCACGTCTTTTCTCTCCGTGTATAGGATAGAGAGGAAAGTACCCGTATCACCTTACCGGAGCGCCTCTGGTGGCTCAGAGGAAAAATACAGTGCATGTGTGTGTCGTCCGAAGTGATGCAATTGTGTTGGTGTTGTAGGTGTGAGGATACGGATATCATAATTTTGGACGCAGTCTTCCAAAATCATTAATTCAGATTGTGATTGTTTCATATAAAAATGCCGATATACTGCGATGTGAAATTATGTTACAATAACAAATATCTAAAAAATCCAGAGATCCAGGGTCAAGAGCAAATAACATTTTTTGCTTTACCAAAGAAAGAGGAACTGTAAGTAAAGATATAACCTTACTTATTCTGACGCACGGTTGCGAGTTCGTAGATTTTAAAAATTATGAAAACATGTTATTGAATATACGATATGTATTTTTTCATGATACAGGCATCAAAAATGGCTCGATTTCATTCAAGCAAAAAATCCGCGTCGACGGGACTTTCGTATATGTAGCGTGCATTTTGAGTCGAAATACATATGGAAAAAGCACCCACGATGTTTATTGACACACAACGCTGTACCAACATTGAATGGACCATCTATGAGTAATGACCGACAACATGAAGATGAAGATCCGCGTATGCAGTCAGAAGATCTGCAACTTTCTGCGTCAAATAGTTCTTCCCTGGTACCAGGTAAACAAAGCAATTGTATTTGCTCTTATAGAAAATTGCAAACTATTGTTTATGCATCTATGAGTACTACCCATGTTCAAAATAATAATTTCAGGCGGTCCAACTAGCCGATGTCAAAAAGACGATGCTTCAATTATATTGCAGAAGGACAACGACATTTGTGGTAAGATGGTGAAAACAATTAATCAAAATGAAAAAAGTCGATCAATTTGGACATAGATTTAAAAAATTAATTTAGAGTTCATTGAAAACTCAACAGTAAGCATTCTTTACAAATCTTATAACGATTATTCAAAATTATTATTTACTTCTAATTTATATGTATCATTTAGGCCTAATCCAAAATTTAGAACCGAACTCACCATTTACGATCATTTATACAGAGATGTTCTGTGGAAAGTGGTCAGTCTAATGGCGGCACAATTATTTTTTTTCGCAAATGACAACGCTGCCGCTCGATCACAGACAATCGATCTACTGATATTTTATATGTCTGTGACTGATAATAGACGACGTAGCTGTAGCTGTCACGTCGTAGGTTAAAATGAACTGTCATATTACAATATTGTGTAATTAAATTGTAATATCGTTCATAATCCGACGGTATACGATACTATTTCATAAATAAGTAGTACTGAATTGTTAAATTAATTACAGATGTCAATTTCTGTTTATTTATAACATTAGGTTATAAATAACTGTCTTGGTGAAATTTACGCATCTCGGAGTGATAAAGTTAATTAGGCAATAGCATACGAAATTGATTCTTTATGAATTCATTTCAGGTGTGAATTTCTGTTTATTTGCTACACTATTTACATCCGTGAATTTCTTCGATGACTGACTGACCCGTTGCATCTCTTCGACAAGTAGGGTTACGAACAAAGCGATGTGAATATCATTCAACGAGCAATATTCGCCTTGATTCAGTGAAAGTGTTCCATCCTACGAGGCATCTTTGCTGAATAAAACAATACTCTACATGTCTTCTCAGCCTAATAAGTACGAAAATAGTCCTGCGTAAGTGATGTGTTAGTCCATCAATGCGTGTTGAAGTTTCATCGAGTAATGAATTAATTGAAATTATTGTTCTTATTGTAAATCTATTTAATTGTGTATTTGATTGCTGTGTAGAATAAAGCAAAAATTCATGACTACTTATTTATGAAATAGATAACTGTTGTATTAGGAACGATATCACAATTCAATTACACAATATTGTATATTATATTGCTCGATGAATGATTTTCACATCGCTATGTTCGTAACCCTCCTTGTCCAAGGGATGCAGCGGATCAGTCAGTCTGAAATGCACGGTTGTAAATAATGTAGCAAATAAACAGAAATCCACACCTGCAATGAATTCATAAAGAATCAATTTCGTATGCTATTGCCTAATTAACTTCATTATTCCGAGATGCGTAAATTTCACCAAGACAGTTATTTATAACCTAATGTTATAAATAAACAGAAATCGACATCTGTAATTAATTTAACAATTCAGTACTACTTATTTATGAAATAGTATCGTATACCGTCGTATTATGAACGATATTACAATTTAATTGCACAATATTGTAATATGACAGTTCATTTTAACCTACGACGTGACAGCTACCGCTACGTCGTCTATTATCAGTCACAGACATATAAAATATCAGTAGATCGATTGTCTGTGATCGAGCGGCAGCGTTGTCATTCGCGAAAAAAAATAATTGTGCCGCCATTAGACTGACCACTTTCCACAGAACATCTCTGTATATAGAATATAGATCATTTACATCTAATCCAGAATTCACATTCGAACTCACCATATACAATCTTCTATTACATACTATAGATTTAATTAATTATAAATTATAATCACGAAAATTTTGTAGACAACTTCAAAATAAATGGGAATAAAATTTACCAAATTACTGACATTTTTCATGTTGTATGACGAGAGCAATGAATTGGGCTTCTCAGTTCTTCATTTTGTTATTTTTGTAGACATTTTTGATCTCTTCACTACAGGTACACCAGTCAAAGAGATGAAATGTGGTCACCGAAGAAATTAGTACATTTCGATACGAGTGTAAAATGCGAGGCGTTATAGGTGAGGTGATGTTTTCAGGACGAACCGTAGTCGAGGTGAAGGCAGCTCGGCGCCGAAGGCCGAAGGCGCCGAGCATTGCCGAAACCGAGACGAAGGTGAGTGCTGAAAACATCACCTCACCTATAACGCCTCATTTTGCACGAGTATCGAACATTATTTTTTATAACAAATGCATGAAGAACGAAAGAAAACGCATGTTTTTTTTTCGCATGACAAAGCCCCAAGTTAGCTGAGGTTTGGCAGGGCAATCTTCTAACACCCCTAGGGGGGTCCAGGGGCGAAGCCCCGGTGGGGAGTTCGGGGGGCTTCGCCCCCCCCGAAACGTCTTGAAACGAAATTCAAAAGCTGAAGAAAAATCACAAATCAGGCCCATGACCAAAAAAACTTCTAAATTAAAAAAAAAGGTATATTTTCGGTACAACAGCTGTCTTCATTTCTTATAATTATCGTGAGCGAAAATCGATCGAAAAAATGTAATTTTGAAGGAAAGAATTAATACAACACAAAGAGTACATTTCAAAAAGAATGATTAGTCTTTTGTTAATTATTATTTATTATTCAAATAATTTTAAAATTGGAAAAAAAAATGTTCATGTCATAGAATTATAATTAAGGAAAAAATATTTATTTTATAATATAATATATATCTCATACTACAAAGAAATAATACTTTTTTTTATCTATCGAGAATAATATCATTAATAGTCTTATTTTCTATAATTCGATACCTGCGCGGAATAACCGGCTATCTCAGAGTCCGGTTGAAAAAGCGGCCTTTGCCCATACGAATAACAAAGGCAAAGGCTGCTTTTCGGAGTGGATTCTGAGATAGCCGCTTTTTCAACCGGACTCTGAGATAGCCGGTTATTCCGCGCAGGTATCGAATTATACTTTTCAGGTAACATTGTAAGAGGTTGAGGTAAAGTCCGTTATTCTTCTTTGTTCGGTAACAATTGCAGAGTTATATTTGAGCAATTGGTGATGTTAAGAGTTAGTCCATGTGTCATATTAGGAATCTTGATTGGTGGTTCCTCATTTTTAGAAACGTCAAAGTTTGTAGAGTTTGCTGCGAAGGATGATTGAGTCGTTGATGGTACCGATGAATTGGATATTGATGTAAAAGATGGTTTAAATTGCGACGTTGTTGATAAGTTTGATGTTGGTGTAGACGAAGCAAGATTTATTGCGTTGGTTATCCGACTGTATATTTTTCGCTTTTCATTCTTGGAGGTTTCCACATACCCTTCTGCAACGGTGTCAGACCGCCATCCACCATGTCGTTTCAACGTAGCCATGTCTGCGCCGCTCTCGAAAAGTAGAGTCGCTGATGTACGGCGCCAAGCGTGGCCCGTATATTTATCAGGTTGATCCAAGTTTAAGAATTCAGCAACTAGCTTAGGCATTCCGCCAAAAGTATTCACACCAATGCAATGACCTGGTTTTTACATTTTCCATTCAAGAATTGAAGAAAGAAATCTTTCCTCCCCTTAGCCACTTCATTTCTCAGGTTTTCGTATTTCTGAAATATTCTATAATATTCACCTTCTATAACGAATGATCGTGGCTTATTTGTTTTTGTTTTAGGAATCTTGACGAGCAGTGTAGAATTTTTCTTTTCTTTGTCATTTTCTGGGTAAAAAACTTCCAAATCATTCGTGGTTACCCTCACGGAAAAAAACCCCGAAAAATTGGGGGTGTACCCTGAAAGTTGGGTGTTTACTGTCAAATTTCAAGGTAAACGCTGAAGTTTGAGGGTGAACACCGTAATTTGAGGATTTTACCCCTTCAAGTTGGAGGTAAACCCTCAGCGATCGAGAGTAACCCCCCTGAGTTGAAGATTAACCATCAGCGATTGAGGGTTACCCCCAAGAGTTGAAGGTTAACCTTCAGCGATCGAGGGTAAACCCCCATGAGTTGGAGGTTAACCATCAGCGATCGAGGGTTACCCCCAAGAGTTGAAGGTTAACCTTCAGCGATCGAGGGTAACCCCCATGAGTTGAAAGTTAACCTTCAGCGATCGAGGGTAACCCCCATGAGTTGAAGGTTAACCATCAGCGATCGAGGGTTTTGATAGGAATGTTAGTACATTCATTATCTGAAAAAAGGAAACCTGTTTTTTTTATTGATGCCCAATAAAATTAATCATTTATTATTATTTATTGTTGATTAATAAAATTGTTAGATCAACATTTAGTTAAAAATTTACAGATTATTGTTTTTAAGTCGATAATATTGATTATTTGAATGATATAAGTCAATTTTGCTGCATTTATAAATGAATAACATTATTATTTTAAACAGTCCAGCGATTGAGGCTTGATTACTCCAAAGCGGCTCGCTTCTACGCAAATTTATTATTAATTTATTATTCGAAGGTATAAGCCTATATGCGGGGGTTAACCCTGAACTTGGAGGTGAACCCTGAAAACGGGGGTTAACCCTGAACTTGGAGGTGGACCCTGAAAACGGGGGTTAACCCTGAACTTGGAGGTAAACCCTCGATCAAGGGGTACGAATTTACCCCATCCCGGTTGGGTGTAATTTTGAGGTTGCATTTGGGGGTAAATTTCGGGGTAAATCTCGGGGTTTTTTCCGTGAGGGTACGTTTCGCAGTTCTTCTCTTCTACACGCTCCCAGAATTCCAAAAATCGCAGCCACCTAGAAATTATTCAGTAGATTTAGTTAGTTATAATATAATTGTAGCTGACAAATATACAGTATACAGGGTGGTCCATTTTAATTTACGCAGGCGAATATCTCGAAAACTAACAGTTATTAGAGAAAAAGTTTCATACAAAACTTGAAGGGTTTTGAGGGGGAAAGATAATGCTGATATGTGTTGACTTGTGGACTTCGCCAATTCCGAGATTCCGCAAGTAACTTCCGATTTTAGATAGGGAACACATGTTTTGGTTGGGGGCAGCTGATAGCGAGATCAAAGACTCATTCAAATACGGAAGCAAAAAAAATTAGAAAAAAAAAAATTTGCAAAACAAATGGAAAAAAAAAAATTTCGCGAATTTTTTCTTTCAAAAGATTGTTTTCTTGTCCCTAGCCTTCGAACACATTAATTGTTTATCACTCTAGCTTAAAATATTTCTCGCCAATTTTGAAATTGGAAAGTTTGAATGTACCAGATTAGTAAAAAAAATTCGTAGATCAATAACACACAGCTTATTTCGGACTCAAGAGTGATAAACAATGAATGTGTTTGAAAGCTAGAGACAAAAAACAATCTTTTGCAAAAAAAAAAATTCGCGAAATTTTTGTTTCCAATTTTTTTTGCAAATTTTTTTTTTTGCAAATTTCTTTTGCTTCCGTATTTGAATGAGTCTTTGATCTCGCTATCAGCTGCCCCCAACCAAAATATGTGTTCCCTATCTGAAATCCGAAGTTACTTGCGAAATCTCGGAATTGGCGAAGTCCACAAGTCAACACATATCAGCGTTATCTTTCCCCCTCAAAACCCTTCAAGTTTTGTATGAAACTTTTTCTTTTATAACTGTTAGTTTTCGAGATATTCGCCTGCGTAAATTAAAATGGACCACCCTGTATATATAATTGTATTTCGCGCCTCTTCCTTCAAGATCAATTGTAGTACCCCTACTTTACACCGATGTCGCCACAGTTTTAAAGCTATAGTAAAAACTTTTCCGTTGTGCATGCAACCGTCATATCCGGTAGCCATCATTCTTCTATTTTGTGCCGATGAAGCCACATGCCTCACCGTAAAAATGGGAAAAAGACGCCACCAAACCGAGGAAGAAAAAGAAAATCACTGCTATAAACGTCTAAAGCGTGCCGAGAAAAAGTTTCGGAAGCAACAGGAGCGCTGGCGCCGAAAACAGAGACGCAGTAAGTAAATTAAATTTTGCAGGTTAGAACGACGAACCAAACTCGCCATGCGGGTTAGAGAACAAAGAGAAAGCCCAAGTAGATTACTTGGTATTCAATATTGAATGTTTGTTACCGCAGTGGTATACTTACAGGGGCAAAAATAATCTTGTGATTGGATTACGCAACGTAATCTAGTACCTTGGATAAGCAGATGGCTTACTGAGTACTATAGATAAGCAGATGGCTTAATGAGTACTTTTGAATAAGCAGACGGCTTACAGAGTACCTTTTTCTTATGTTTATGACAATAGGGGACGAGGAGACAGAAAGTAGTTCGGCAGAGTCTAGGTACAGTGGGAAGACAATACAGTCGGTCATAATACAGCAACGAGAGGCTTACAGGAGTCCGACCTTACTTGCAGCTACTAACTCAGGGACTGGGCCCCTCGCAGGAGCTAACACAGCTGCACGTACTGACCTAAGAAAAAAGTTCACCGCGGTCGCTGGGCCCTCCGCAAGTACTGACCCCAAGACTGGGTGTTTTGCAGAAGCAAACCCACAAACAATTGTGGATTCAGCTGGGGGCCAGGGAGTCACTGTCTCTGAGTCAACTCCATCGGTAAATACTGCACTTCAGTCCACTATAATGATAGATTCTCAGGAGGTCACACCCACATTGTCAGCTTCTCAGAGTGCCATAGACACAACAGTCTCAGTCTCACAACAGCCGAGCCAAAACGACGAGTTGGATGGCAAAATCCTTAAACTACTGGGTAGCCGACTCATACAAGAGCGAATTCTCGCACCAGAAATTCACAAGGATTTCGCAATCAGATGGAGAGATATATTGATAAAGGGTCTCCCGGTCGACGAAAAAAAGAGATTGCTGGAGAAATATCCACCTCCAGCAAACTGCACTGAGATTGACCCTCCGAAGCTGAATGTAGAGGTGAAGGCTTCACTACAGGAGAGTATCGTGAAGAAAGACGCTCGAGTCATCGCTAGACAGGAGAGAACCGCAGCGTGTCTTGCGTCAATTGGAAAATCCTTGTCATTCATCTTGAAAGCGAATCGACCAGAGGATCTAGCTCTCTTGGAGATGCTAAGTGATGCTGCGAGACTGTTGACAGATATACAGCACGACGACTCCTTAATCAGAAGAAGTCTGATTTTATCAAATCTGAATACAACTCTCAGAGATACGCTCAATTCTAGCCCTGTCAACGAATGGTTGTTCGGAAACAATCTCGAAGAGCAGCTCAAGGCCGCAAAGATGTTAGAGCGGTCCTCCAAGGACCTGAGATCAGAACCCAGAGCTCAAAGTTCAACGTCAAAAAACTCCAAGGGCCCGCCCAATCGCTCGTTCTACAAGAGAACTCTACAGGCGTTGGGCGGGAAACAGCAACAACAACAGCAGTACTCTGGCAACCAACGGAATTGGAAGTCGCACAAGCCGACACGCGGCCAGAACCGAGGCGGATACCAGAACCGAGGAGGGTACCAGAACCGAGGAGGGTACCAGAACCAAGGACAGAAATAGAATCAGTTTCAGTAAGTAGGTCGGCCGGAAGACTAAGATGGTTTTTGAGACAATGGCGAGAGTTAACTTCAGATCTAGTAATCTTAAGATGGGTGAAGGGATACAAAATATCCTTCATATGCAGGGTGGTACAACTAGCACCCCCCAGAGAGCCTCGCCGGACGGATAACGAGACAAGGTTAATTTCAAAAAATATTAACGAATTATTAGAAAAGGGTGTTATTCGGGAATGCCAGGAAGTTGAGGGCCAATTCGTATCGTCAATATTTCTTGTAGCAAAGCCGGATAGCTCCCACAGGTTAATTTTGAATCTCAAAAAACTCAATGAGTTCGTCGAACTGGAGCATTTCAAGTTGGAAGATCACAAAACAGCGAAAAGATTAATTAGGTCAGGCTGGTTCATGGCAAAGATAGATCTAAAAGACGCCTATTATATCGTTTCAATAGCGGAATCAGACAGGAAGGTTTTAAGGTTTAGTTTTTCAGACAAACTCTTTGAATTTAATTGCTTACCATTTGGCCTGTCTTCCGCCCCCTATGTATTCACCAAACTCATGCGATCAGTGATGGCACACTTGAGATCCTTAGGATATCTTTCCGTCATTTATCTGGACGATATTTTGTTATTCGGTGAATCTTATGACCAGTGTTCAAAAAATGTCAACGAGACGTGTACGCTGCTACAACGGTTAGGGTTTATTGTAAACGAGACGAAGAGCCAGATGCTTCCGTCCAGGCGATGTGTGTTTTTAGGATATATGTTTGATTCCAAAAAGATGACAATAGAATTACCTAAAGAAAGAATGGAAAAGACTAGAATTCAGATCGAGAAATTTCGCAACACCAGTAGATGCAAAATAAGAGACTTCGCGGCTTTTATCGGGACTCTAGGGTTTTGTTGCCAGGCTATAAAATACGGTTGGGTTTACGTGAAGGAGTTCGAGAGACAGAAATATCTGGCACTTACAAGCAACGGCGACAATTATGACGCCTTAATGAATATTCCTATGTGTCTCAAAAGTGATTTTGAATGGTGGATGACCAACATTTACTCGATGTCTATCAGCAGTAGACGGTTTACGCTCACTATCTCTTCAGATGCGTCGCGATCAGGCTGGGGAGCCTGTTGCGGAAATAAGCGAGCTAATGGTCATTGGAAAATCGAAGAGCAGCAATTCCACATTAATTATTTAGAATTGTTAGCGGCTTTTCTTGGCCTAAAGTGTTTTGCGGAACAAGAGCGCAACTGCGACATCCTGTTGAGAATAGACAACACGACGGCGATATCATATATCAATCGAATGGGCGGTATTCGATTCGCGAATTTAAGCCATTTAGCGAAGGTTGTTTGGTCGTGGTGTGAGTCTCGCAGAATATGGATCTTTGCATCCTATATATCTTCTTCCGATAATAAAGAAGCGGATGCGGAGTCACGTAAGCTCGAACTAGAAACTGAATTTGAATTAGCGGATGAGGCATTTGAAAGAATCGTAAAGACCCTGGGAACTCCGGACATTGATCTTTTTGCAACGCGTAAGAATGCTAAGTGCGAAAGATACGTCTCTTGGCAGAGAGACCCAGAGTCGATGGCGATCGACGCGTTCACGATAGATTGGAAGCCCTATTTTTTTTACGCGTTTCCTCCATTCGCGATCATTTTACGCGTCTTACAAAAGATTATATCAGAAGGCTCTCGGGGAATTCTGGTTGTACCATACTGGTCCGCACAGGCATGGTTCCCCTTATTCCAGTCAATCTGCGAATCTGAGCCTATCTATTTGAAACCGGATATTAATCTGTTACGATCTACAAATAGGGAGCCACACCCGTTATGGAAGAGGACTACCCTGGTGGCCGCGAGATTATGCGGCAAGCATTCGAGTTAAGAGACATCCCGGAAAAATCGGTAAACATGATGATAGCGTCCCTCAGTGTCTCATCGAGGAAACAGTACGAAGGGGCATTCAAAAAATGGTGGAGATTTTGCCGCACTAGAGCTATGAACCCTTTCTGTAAATCGATCAGATCAATAATTGAGTTTCTGACCGAGGAATTTGAACGAGGAGCGTCTCACGGGTCGCTAAATACCTTCCGATCGGCAGTAGCCTTTTTGCTCGGTCCCGAAGTTGGACAAGACAATAGGGTTAGGAGGTTTTTCACGGCCGTTGCCAAAATAAGACCTTCACAACCAAAATACGAGGAGACGTGGGACCCGAAGATAGTTCTAAATTTTCTATCTAGCTGGTTTCCCAACGAAAAAATATCGTTAGAAAAACTTTCTCAGAAGTTAATCACCTTGTTGGCCCTCGTTACGGGGCAAAGAATGCAAACTTTAGGTTTCATTAAGATTAAGAACGTGCAAAAATCTAATACAGCTATCACCATCAAGATCCCAGATAGAATTAAAACGTCTGCACTAGGAAGGAACCAACCATGGTTGTCAATACCTTATTATCGTCAAGATATATCGATATGTGCTGCAACGGCATTGGACTCATATATTTCTAGAACGAAAGATCTACGTAACAACACAGAGACACTATTTATCTCCTTCAAAAGACCACACAGGGCAGTGTCCACTCAGACCTTAAGTCGGTGGGTTAATAGAGTTCTAGGCAATAGCGGTATAGATACCGACGTATTCTCGGCACACAGCACCCGACATGCCTCGACGTCCGCTGCGAAACGAAAGGGTGTGAATATGGACCTAATCCGTAAGACTGCAGGTTGGACCGAGAATTCAGCGACGTTCGCAAGATTCTATAACCGGCCAGTCTCCGACGACAGAGACCAGTTTGCTATGTCAATATTAAAGGAATAAAAAAAAAAAAAAAAAACAAAACATATATATGAAGATAGATATATAGATAATATATACCTATATATATGAGAATAATATTTTTATACGCTAACTCCAGTTTGACTCTAAAAAATAAATAAAACAGTTGTCAGTATCTTAATACCAGGTATTCTGCCGTAACAGGCTTTAAACATCCACAATTGATCTTGAAGGAAGAGGCGAAATACAATTGAATGATTAAACGAACTGTAAGTGAAGTTCTATCATAATTGTATGAAGCGCCTCTTCCGAAAGATCAGTCCCACCCAAAAAATATTAATTCCCTTTCATCTAACACAGTTAGATACCCTTGAACAGTTACGGCAGTGCTTTAAAAGAAATGATGGCTACCGGATATGACGGTTGCATGCACAACGGAAAAGTTTTTACTATAGCTTTAAAACTGTGGCGACATCGGTGTAAAGTAGGGGTACTACAATTGATCTTGAAGGAAGAGGCGCGAAATACAATTATGATAGAACTTCACTTACAGGTAAGTTCGTTTAATCATTCAATATTTTCATACCTTTATTGCTAGCCAATGGTTATCTGGCGCATCATTCAAAAATTGTTCAATTTCTCCGGAAGAAAATATTTTTGCTTTTTTTGTTTCGCTATCACTTTGTTTTGCTACATTTTTCAACAAAATTTTCAAGTCCGTGTAACTATTTATGTCGATTTTTAGGTTATGGTAGATCATAGTTTTAAGCCTTGAGTATTCGCTTCATAGAGTTCCCGGTTTATATTTTTGTGACAGCTCGTTAAGCTATGCGAGGAGCACTCTTTGTGAGAAAGATTCTGCACCCTTAGATTTCTTCCAGGTTATGAAGTTTTCGTAACTTTTCTCGTACAATTTCATCGACTTTTGCGGCAGTAATTTGTATGCTATCTCTTCAGTAGCTCGGCAAAGTTCTGGTGGTGTGCCGGGCCTCGAATGATCATCGCTTGAGCTCATTTTTATTATATTTATTATTTTTATGAAGGGATTTCTTCTCGTTCTTGGACACTTCCGTACCTCGTACTACTTTCAAAGGCTTGCACGTGACGTGAACTGACCACGTTTGTTTTGCAAGATGGATGATTGGCGTGGTGAGCCGAAGTGTAGTATACGACTCGTACTGAAAACATCGCGCTAGTTCAGGGGGGAAGAATTAGTTGATATGTCAACTTGTATTGTACGCCGTGAACGCTTTTTTGCACGCTAGAAATGCGCAGAACGTTGTGCGCACGTTTGGCATGCAATATTGTTTCATGCTGGCATCGCCTACGGAAACGTCAGAAAAGTGCCACTATATGACCGCGTTAGAGCCCCAAACAAGCCACTTTTTCATGCATGCGTTATAAAAACGATATTACAGCCTTTTAGTATGTCCAAGCGGTCTCCAAAGACATTACGACGATTACAGATACAGAAGAGAACAATATGCAAATCAAGAAGTAGATACCAACGTCTACAGCAACGTAAAAGAAATATTGAATGTAAGCAGGCCTTAACTAATATAGTTGAAAATTACTCTTCTGGTTTACCAAAAGCAACCAAAGTATTGCTAGGAGCACAGCTTCGCTTGGGGAATATTAATAAATATGGAAGACGATACGACAATAATTTAAAAGACTTAGCTCTTTCCATATATTACCATTCACCCGAAGCTTATAAATTTTGAAGATCATTTTTAACATTACCTACACCTAGAACCCTTCGAACCTATCAGAGCACTTTTCCCATCAAAGCTGGTATTAATCACCAAGTTCTAATAAATTTACAAGAAAAATTTGCAAATGAGAGAATCGAAAATGAAGTAGTATCGCTCCTATTTGATGAAATAAAGTTGGAACCAGTAATTCAGTTTAGTCCGTCACATGATGAATTCATCGGTCTCGCTGATGACGGTACTTAGAAAGACAATCGAGTAGCAAAATCGGCCTTAGTTTGTGTAATGACATGGATAAACATGAATGCTAAGCAAATAATTGGCCATTGGTTCTTACCAGGTACAGGATGCTCCGAGCAAACGCATAGTATTATAATATCAAGCGTAAAAACAGTATTCGATATTGGACTTATTGTAAAAACAATTATTTTTGATCAAGGTCCGCGAAACATAGGTTTTTTTAAAAAAAATTTGACATTTCTATTCAAAAACCATATTTGGAATTGGGCGACCATAAAATATTCGTCATGTTTGATCCACCTCACTTATTGAAATCCCTCCGTAACAATTTGAAGAACCGGCCACTCATTTATTGTGGAGTACCCATTGATTGGAATGATATTGTATCAATCTATAATTTGGGCAAAAATCATGAGATAAATTTAATCCCTAAAATCAGTGAAAAGCATTTCGAACTAACTCATTACAGTGAAATGAGAGTTCATGCTATCACTGTCGATAGATATCATAAGAGAGTCTACTACACGTACACGTATCACTCTTATAATACCTATCGACAGTGTGATAGCAGTGATAAAAATTATGGAATCGCACTCCAGAATATACGCATTTCAGAGCGTATATGCGTATTTGTCGGTTTGAAACAACCGCCGGAATCGGAGTGGGGGTAAATTGATTTTCCTCTGAGCCACCAGAGGGTGCTTGAAATCGAGGTACGCTTCTATACATTGGCTTTTATGGGACCTTTCTCTCTATCCTATACTCTTTGTTTCAACCTATCACCGGACCTTGCACGCGGAGCGTACGCAGCCGTTTCCCACCTCCTCACGGACCTTGTACGCTTAGCGTACGCAGCCGTATCCTAGCTAAATTTATATTGAATTTATTCGGACCTGGAATTAGCGGAAAAGGGAGTTTGAATCAATCCTATGCCTTCGTTATAACCTAAAATCATATATTTATTTCTCAAATATCTAGGTTGCAACCAACTAAAACTATATTTACAATGTTGCTCATTTTAAGGTGCTTCCCTACCCAATTCCACCAGACCTGAAAACATTGGGAAAAAAGGTGTTATTAAACGGAATATCTCTGCCTGGGCACCGAAATCAATGAAACAAACTTCGTCGCGCAATTCTATGTACGATTTTGAACACGTACAGCCAAAAAATTAATTTTTTTCCGCGAAAATAGAGAAGATATCCATGTAAAACGTTTTCAAATCCGTTTTCTCCGAGGTCTCTGGGGGACATCTTTCCGTACAGAAAGAGGTCTCTGGGGGACATCTTTCCGTATAGAAAGAGGTCTCTGGGGGACATCTTTCCGTATAGAAAGAGAACGTTTTCAAATCCGTTTTACACCCAGTTAAAAAATATGACGTCGTTGACGATGTCGGAAATTACGTCGTACAGGACGTGGGAAATGGCGTCGGACTCGATGCAGGATAGAAGTCTTCGGTTACGTCGTATACGACGTCATATTTTGGGACAGTATTAGACGTCGTATCAGACGTCGTATCATAACGGCGTTCCAATTTCTTAATTCTCTAACAATACTAAACAAAGTATCCAATTTTGAATTTATATCTGACGAAACAGTGAAATGATAGGAACTAAAAGTATATATGTAAGGAAAGTATTTGGAGTTCATTGAAATCAGTTAAGGTTATAATAAAAAATGAGAATAATGCAATAGTTCTTTAAAAATAATGCAATATTTGTTAAAAAAAAAATGACATTTTAGGAACGTGTCCTTCTTAGGGATAATAACATTACAAAAAAACTGGTATTCCCAATGTGAAAAACAAACAAAAAAAGTGTTACGAGTATAATACTATTGATCATACGAAATTCTGGATTTCCTAAAAAAAATATTACAGAAAAAATTCCTATTTTTCATATTCTATCAATAATAATACAAATTGGGAACAACGCATAAGTATTCACTATTCTTTAGTATCATATGCACACATACTTTTTCAATGTCTTCGGTCAATACCGCAGTCTGTTCCTTGGCTATTTCGACAATTTTACGAAGCATGCTACATCTATTTCTGAAAAAATCTATTGTATGAACCACTTCAACTATCGTGTATTCTTTTTCAGAATCTGAATCCACAACAAACTGATTTAGCTTGACATATAAACCATCACGCAGTCGAGCAAAGGTGTTATCGGAACGTTTATTGTTTTTGACCGATGACATATATAAGCAACCGTCTTTCACTAGTTTGGTGTAGGAGACTGTCTTTTTTGATGACAGTTCCAATTTCCTTAGCCATGATTTATTCACACTATTCGTAGGATGAAAGTACCTACATCCAGAAAGTTGTAGGGTTTTCTTTACCATTATCGCACCAGTACAAGAATAAAAGTGCCTCACACTATAAGAACAACGAGGATACACGCGCTCTTTCAACCTTAACAGACTATACTTTAAACTAATTCGCCTACATATTTGATGATGAACGCCTTTCGCAGCATGAACAACTTTCAGTAACTCCCCATTTCCCGATTCAAAACAATATGCATTGTGACACGAGAGCGGACCCCAATCATATACACTCTTCGCTAAGTGCAGAAGTAAATGCACATTAAATGTCATAGACACTTTCGAATACAGAATTTCGATACGAGCTACAAACTCATGTAAGAGTTGATCGGCCAAATCAACTTCAATCGTTTTGATATTGTCTTTTGATAGAATATACAGAGCTTCTACAAATAACGCCCAGTGCATCAACAAATTTATTGGTAATACATTCTGAAGAATCGGCATGCTATAATATAAAACCCAATTTTCCCATTCTCTAGCTTTCCAAAATTCTTTTTCACTTAACGAACGAGTGAGTCTAACTATTTGATGAGGTGCTTTAATATTCTTTAAGAGTACGTCAATTTCGAGTATCTTTTGCCTAGAAAATAATCCAACTTTTCGCTTATTTCCGAACCACATTGTAGTAAATTGCTTTGCTATTCCAGTAATGCAGTGCATGCTATCTGGTACGCAGCCATATATGATATCAAAAAACTTTAAATTTATCAAATGCGACGGGTTTTTGACTCCGAAAACAGGCTTTTGGGATGTTGAGGATATTTGATGTTTCCAGAACGCGGATTATTCGGTGTATTCTGAACCCATTCACCCGGGTGAAGACACTGATTGCAACCATATGAACCGTTAAATTGCACAAATCCTTGCATCGGTGCACGTGCAACTGAATCTACACAACAAATTAGGGCAAAAATCTTGATAAATACTTTAGTGCCATCTATACTGCACTCGACTCCTTTCATCGAAAGATCGTTCATACTTTCGACAAAAGGGCCGAGAAAGACATTCATATTTGGCTTGTCCTTGCCGAACCAAAGACCCACCAATATTAATTCTTTGGTTCGAATGTGTTCGGGTAATTCGTTGATCATCAAATATATAGGCCAAATAGAATAAGTAGAGCTAGTATATAAAGGAGCTCCGTCAGTATTAAAAACTACGGTAGCGTACCAATTTCTGTCACCATCACTTAAGTTCCTGAGGAAATCCCGGTACCGTCTTCCGTCGTAAATATCGCGTATGAAACCCTTTTCATGAACTCTTTCCTTTACAACATATTTATAATAATCGCTATTTGACTCTATCAACTCCGAAATTGTAGAAGAGATATCCAACATTACGAAAAAATCTTTATATCCGTAGTCTTTGGGGTTGATTATCGTTTCACAAACTTGGCACTTTAGAGAACGATCCTTCCGTTCAAATTCACCTATATACGCGCCGCATTTTGTACACGTTGCATGAAAATGCATGCTACTTCTAGGATAGAACAATTTATCGATTAAATATCCAGTTGCTGGTAAAACAGCTACGTCCAAAAGACAATTTATCATATTAAACAAATCGTGAAGTGCGGTTGATGATATCGAATGTGCCAGAGCAAACTTTAAAATCATAAGTATTACTTCCCCTATGGTTTTCGTGATTGTCACGTTTATTGTTCGGTTAAAAGAATCGCTTTTCAATAAGTCATCCAGAGACGTGAAATTATTCTTATTTGGCATTTCCTCGTTTTCAGCCTCTTCCGCATTTTCATCCGAAAAGTCGTTGTCATCCAGTGCGTCAAACCAGAAGTCATCTTCATTATCACTCTGGAATGCGAAGATACACAAAAGTTCATGTTTTCACTCAAGCGTTTTTTGAAATACATAATATTTTTACATACGTATGAAAAAGTCGCTAAATACCTGGGCATACTTCACCACATTATTCTCAATTACATCTAAGTCATCAGCTAAAGATGCGATGGTCTTATGAATCTTTTCGCAACGTTCATCAGTGGACTCGTAACTATTATTTGTCTGAAAAGAAATAACATTAATAACACAGGTCAACATTTTTTTATTTTTTTTCTGGGTTTCTGTTTTAATGCTTAAATTTTGATTCTAGACATCAAAAAACACTCAAATTTCCATTTTCAGCTCTTAAAGTTTGCTTCTTTTTTTTCATTTTTGAACTTGAATTTTTGTTATTTTATATTTATTTGCTATTATTTATCACAAATCTTGAATAATGAAGACTCGAGTGTTCAGCAAAAACTTTTTTAATCGTAATTCAAAAAAAAATAATGGAAGAAAAAATTTAAATCATCATAAATCAATATATTTATATCATTTTTCTTAAAAATACAAAAAATTGCTCTAGTTTCTTCAAAAGCAAACTTTGATCGAAAAAAATATTTTTCCCCTTCTTATTAACGTAGGAGCAACCAAAATTTCATATGCAGAAGACAGACCCAAAAATCGTGTTGACCAGTGTAATAATTACTCCGTGTAGGTACATAAATAATTCAATATTCGGATTTTGATATCTGTGAAAGATGAACTTTTGAATCCGAAAAATTAATACCCACCCCGAAAATGTGTTGGTATCGTCAGATTCATATTGAAAAGCATGGAACAATATATATAGCAAATGAATAGCCTGACGTAGAAGACAGATGGAGTGTAGAGACGATAGCTTCGAATTTAAGAGAACATGGATCAAATTGAAGAAGATACGGACAGATAAATTCGCGAAAAGTACATTGCTCTAGGATCAACTTCAAAGAGTGGATTACATGAGGCGGATTGACTTCGGTTAATTACTTTTATCCATTTCATTTCTAGAATGATTGAAGATGTTATGAATACTGTTGGAAGTGTTTATAATAACTTCCGCTTTTTACTGAAAATTATTTAATTATTTATTCTTTCAGTTACAGCTGAAAAATTCACGAATCTCGCAAAGGGTTCCAATTGCAACTATCTAAATAATGGCTAGGGCAAATAATTTGTACCTCAAACTGCATTGTAGTATTCTCTTCCACAGCCTCAGCAGTCATTGAAGTATCGTAGTTCTCATGGTTTTCCTCCTTCGTATTACCCTTCTCAGGCTGTGCTTGGTGATTAATTTCAACACTATTTTCTGCATCACAAGCACGCATTTCGGTATGAGATCCGAGCACCTTTTCAATCGTAATAAATATTTGTTTTAATTATTATTCAAAAACCCTTACCTCGATTTTGCGGTTTTTTTGGTTGCAAACTCGAGATAAGATTAACCGTCTTCCAACCGTTTACAGTGGGCGGCAAAAAAGTTTTATTGCCCGCTGCCTACTTTCATCACCCATCGGTTGGAAAATTTCTACTTTAGTCCGGGTTTTAGGTTAGAAGAAACGCCAAAATCGTGGATGTGGGAAGAAATAATATATTTCCTCTCAATTTTTGTTTTATGCCCGCTGAGGCGGGAGATAATGGATATTCGGGACTCACGTTCGAAACGCATGGTTTCCCCCACGCTCGACAAGCATGAAAGAAGGCTCATTACGCGCACGTTTTATGAAAAATAGATTACCTGTTCTTTGTCGAGCTTTCGGTACCTGTACCTTGAAGATGAAGGAATTGCATTCTTAGACCCAGGTTGTAAATACGTTTTATACCTTTTAGGCCTAGGGCTATCCATGATAATCTGTCAAAAATGATTCCTTAGTATGATAATATCAGGATAACTTATCTAAAGTTAGACAATGCGGCATGCCCGTTAACCAAGTATTTTGCGGGTGGGCAAATGCTTTGAGAGTTAGAATTAAAAAGGGAATGGCCAGCTTGCGAAAAACAGACGAAAAACTTGGCTAGTGCCGAGTTGGCAGTGATTGACTGCGATGTTTCACGGAATAGTATGTAAAGCACATGCATTTTTTTTCTCGATCTTTCGCCATGCAGTAGGTAGTACACATACCTGATACTTTCACATACTTAGTTGAGAATTCTTTTAATTAAAATTCTCCGCGCAGTGCATTTTTGAATAGAGATCCGTAAATATGCATGTGTTTTAAATGGGAAACTTTGAGACCTTACCGGCAGGGGTTGATCTTATTTTAGAAAGCTCCGTCTAGGGCCAAAATTGTTTTCTATTTTTTGTCTATAAACTGGGGCTACAATCCTCAAAATGGTATTTAACCGCGACCCTACCAAACATGTATGTACGTATATTTGCAACGTCTTGAATAATTCACTCGGAAAATAAAATACTTACCGCACACTGTTTCTGAAATTTCAGCAGAGAAGTATTATATCCCACGAAAAACATCCAAAATGTAAAAAAAGCCGCTAAGTTTCTAGAACCCAAATTATCTCACAATAATAATTCACGAAAAACTTAGCGGCAGTCTCTGTCGTGATATCAGGAAAGCCTGCACAGCACTACGATCTTCCTGCAAGTATACGTTGTCAAGTCGGACCTCACTGTTTCGTGTAGTGATATCGAAACATCATTCCCAGAGCTACGTACTTGGCGGTCTCATTTTCATATTCATGTATACTACCGCAATTATAACTGAATTTACATTTGCCGGATTAACGGCTATACTCTTTTGCATGAAGCAGGAAATTTTGGATCCCAAAACTAGTCCCTAGAACTAGGTATTAGTTCGTAGAAAATAGTTAAGTTATGGCAATTATGCATACTTTTAGTCAAGATACTTTTTCTTCCAATAACATTTGCATCATCCGGATATCAAGAAAATAACGGTAGATTGAGATTAATTACAAATTGATTTGCTTCATGGTTTTGCCGAGTCTCTCGCAGCTATTTGGAGTCTCCTATGATGGACGACTCGAAATCTAGCGTTGATTCTTGGATGGACGGGTGGTTGCATTTCTTTTTTTCAAACAAACGCGATTAATATTCTATGGCATGCATAAGCGATTCAATTATTAAATATATGTGTCTCGGATATGACTTTTGCGAAGCTAGTTTCAGTTTGTGATAAATGATAATATACAGCCAGAAGAATATCGTTGCGCGTGAGTGTACGTGCGTATTAGGGTGTGGGCGCCTTCGGCCTTCGGCACCCCCACCCTAATACGTACGTACACTCACGCGCAACGATATTTTTCTTTTCTTCATAGAGGTATTATACTTAAAGTCCATACCGCAATAATGATGATCAACGATATGCTGGATAATGAGTATCGACGTTTCAGCGTTAGTATTATTCTATCTCAAATTGTATTTCGAAAATCATCCTATCTCAAACTGTGGCTGAAAACTATCCCATCTCAAAATGTGTTTTAAAATCATCCGATTTCAAATTGTATCGGAAACTATTCCATCTCAAAATGCGTTTTTATAAACACCATTCCTATACTATGAAACATTCGAATTATCAAGAGTTCGAATTGTCGAAGTTTTTCAGTGCGATTCAGAATTGAAAGATGTAAGAGGCCTGCACAGTGGTGTGAACCTGATCCCGGAGAAACGAAATGGATTCCTGCAATAGAATACTTTTTAAACGCATTCTGAGATAAAATGGTTTCCAATCACAGTTTGAGGTAGGATAGTTTTCGACGATAGTTTGCGATGGGATATGATGATTTTCAAATCGATTTTATGATAGGATAATATTTCGCTCAGGCAACGGTATTATGATTGAATTCAGATATTGTCGATAAGAGTAATGAATATGTCGCAAGCCAACAAATGGTCAAGTGATTATAGAGACGATTAGCCTTACCAAGTATAATTACCAAGTATTAGACGTGTACCTAGAGATACAGAGAAAATACACCGACGATAGGGCTAAGATTATTATATTAAGTTGTTGACGTGAATACCGACGTGTTCAAAATACGGCAAGTGTCGCATTATTTCTATGCGTATTATCATTGGTACAATTTTGTGTCTCTTTATTAATAAAATCATCCCTATAAATAGCGAGTGATTTTTAAGAAAACGAAAGGTGATTAAGAGTTATAGGTGAAAAAACGTAGCTCTGGGAATGATGTTTCGATATCACTACACGAAACAGTGAGGTCCGACTTGACAACGTATACTTGCAGGAAGATCGTAGTGCTGTGCAGGCTTTCCTGATATCACGACAGAGACTGCCGCTAAGTTTTTCGTGAATTATTATTGTGAGATAATTTGGGTTCTAGAAACTTAGCGGCTTTTTTTACATTTTGGATGTTTTTCGTGGGATTTCACTCCTTTTTGTAAGGCCAAAGAAGCGATATTACTGTGAATTGCCGAAAATTTCTCGAAATTCGATGTTAATTTTCAATTGGCTTTAGGGGTGTGACCTTTGAGTATACTGTACAGTTTTGATACTTATACTGTTACAACAGTTTAGTGATGTTATAACGTGAAAACGGAACCCATCGTTTGTCCAATCAAAACTTCTTAGATTATACAGGATGACTCAGAATTCGTGACAAATCTACTTGAAAGGTCAATACCTGTTACACTTGGGATCGAAAGTTCCTCAGGTATTTTTCCGAAAAATTATTTTTTTTCTGAAATTTTTTTCCGACAAACGATTTTGATTTCACATTTTTTCTTTCTTTTCTTTTTATCATTTGTCAATTTGAAAGAATCCTAAATATTGTCAATGAGTTTCATTTTTTCGATTTTTGAGAGATTTCTCGGTGAAAGTTTCTTATGACTATCAATTATACATGTGTATATTTTCACTTTTCATTATTCTTTCACATTTCCAGATCAAAATAATGTTTTTTTGAATTTGAACCAATGACTGTATTCTGTATTCAGTACATACGTATCTAAATTCTTACTTTTTGTTCTATAATTTTCTTATTGCTTTCAAATTGAAGATAAAATCTTTACTCGAGTTTAAACCTGGCTGTTTGGAAGCCAATGATGACATGTTGCCAGTTTAAAGTCTGGTGCAAAGTACTGCCGTTTTGAATCCAAGACCGAGGTATGTGACTTCTTATCCATTTTATCCAAGAATGAGATATTGAGTTCTGAGTTCAGCCAATATGTGTACTTGTCCAATAGTAATCGGGTGTTAAAACCGATTCCACAGGCTACTGTAATAATAAGAACGAAAAAAAATAACGTATTGACTTTAATTAAAGTACGAGCAGTGGTTTAACGTTTATCTGTTTGATTTTAATGTTCTTTCCAATGTAAAAGAGGTGATTTCTATAATAATGATAATGAGATTCATGACCTTGTACAGTATTATTCATTTCTAAGTTTTAAATTAGAAGTTTTTTCTTGCAATTATTCTTGAACTTATTTATAGTCGCTATGAAGCTATAGTCGCTCATACAGATTTGTGTGCTGATGATCTACGATAGGGCTCGGCACATTTATTAGTCCAAAGAGCCAAAACTGTTAATTCATCTAACCCGTTCACTGGCACTAATCCTTTAAATGCCTTTTCTTGGATTTTGGTAGGTATGAGTGGGGATATGCAGGTATGAAAGGATCCGGATGGTTGGACGTAGTCTTTGCTGTCCCAAATAGGCCACATACCCCCTTAGTTGCTTTTATTTCTCCTGAACGTTGCCCCTACCATAGAAATTTCCGGTAAGGAAAAGTGACCGATTTCAAGTAGACCAAGGGGACGTACGGCCATAGGAATTGACACTCAGAGCCAGGTTGGCGCTGAGCACACGACGGTGCCGCTCCCTGATCTACTATGAACACACTTTAGTTTGATTTGAGATCTTCCTCAAGTAATAGTATTTTCGGTTGGGAAAAATTGTGCTGCACTGGTCTGCACTGGTCTGCACTTGTGTAAACCAGTGTACACCGTATCCTTAGATTTGCACTGTGCCGTGGATCCGGTATACACCGGTGCACATCAGTACAGCACAATTTGGCTCAACCGAAACCGCTATAAGAGCAGTTTGCGTGCCACCTGCTCGTTGTTGTGAGCGATTGACTCTGGTGAAATTTGAAAAACTTGGTCATCCTTTTTACCGGTTGCTGTCTTTTATGTAACGTTGTCTTGATTGATAATTACTGTCTCATGGTTGATGCAACCAATAAACTCACTTTCTAATCAATATGTTTATTATTTTCTGTGCTTGCGTAATAGTAATTAACATTATTGTATTCACAAAACACCAGTTTATGCTGCCGTAAATTGTAACTTAGCGGCGATCCGCTGCCGCCAATCTTGATAATAATTGATCTGAAAATGACGCACAATTTTTGAGAACACGACGAAAAAGGTGGTTGTTTGATCTGTATTGATTAAACGTTAGGCTACGACGACGAGGTTGACTCAGGTTCATATTAAATGAATGAAACTTATTTTTTATCTCGTACTTTAATCGGCACTTTGAGGTACTTTTTTCTCTGCTTCGCGGCCTATACCTTATTACATGAGTTTGAGATTCTTTTTCTTCTTAATTCTTTTAGGTGGCTATTGCTTGGGTTTTAGGTTATTAACTGTCATTGATTGATCGTGCATCGAGCATCGATTATATTATATAAATGAAATTATATGAGTGACGCTGTCTTCTGACGTCACTAGTATTTGTCGCGTGCGCCGCCATGTGGCCATTATGCCGTACCAACCACTTCGTTATTTCAATTAAATCTACCAACTGAGAAAGAGTTCAGATCTTGCTCAAAATCAATAGGGGGCTGGGAAAAGACGGCGAATACCTACGCTTAAAATTTCTATGGTGTACATGCCACTGTTCTACGGATATCGTGGTCTTTGTCTGCGAAAAAAAAAGTGAAAGAAGAAGAAGAAGATTAATTTTTTTGTGTTGTTTTGAACTTTTAAAGAATAATATCTCGAGATCCGTTTGACCGATTTCGTTAAGATTTGAACTACAGAGTCTACTTAGGTAGGTCTTTGAGCCGTGAAAATTATACCATGAAACTCCTTTCCCTTCCGGAGATATCATGCTAATCTTACATGCAATATCGTTATACCTGGATCCCCCGGGTAAATGATTCTTGGCTCGCGTTTCGCCTTACTTACCTTTAACTTAGCGGCGATTCGCTGCCGCGAATCTTGATATATCATTAGCGGCGGAGAAACAGAAGGGTACACAACAAAACGTGAGTCTTCATGTACACGGGCCACGGGTCTTTTAAATGCCTATCGCTATTCTGTACAACACTAGACAAGCGCCCGGTAAACAGAGGTTCTGGCCATGTTGCTAGAATCTTCTCTTCAATTCGATGAGCAGGCGCACGACGCTGGCTGTGCTCACGGTGTAAGAATAAGAGGTAGTTCTACTGGCCCTAATCGCTGTGATTATTTTGCGGCAGTACGGCGAAAATCCGCCAGGGGCCGGAACGGGTGGAAGCTGGAACGCTATTCGTTGTTGATCACGTGGTCCCTGCAACGATGTGATCAACAACGAATAGCGTTCCCGCTTCCACCCTTTCCCCTTTCCGACGCATAAGGCCCCTGGCGTATTTTCGCCGTACTGCTGCAAAATAATCACAGAGCTCTACACGGGGAGTATAGAGACCGTGCGCGTATACAACTAGCGCCGCCAAATTGTCCCTACCGACAGGAGTGCTTCAAAACGATTGGTTCAATCTTGCGCGCCAAGCATTTGATAGGCTGATCTTTCCTGCCGCTTGGGACAAATTTCGTCGATAGTGTCTGATTTGGCGCTGACATCGGTTCACGCACGGTCTTTATAGGGCAGTTGACCCAAAAAGTTCGTGCTGTGCTAAAAACGTACGATTTGTGAAGTGCAAAATTATTTGATAATGTCTAATGCAGCTATGAGAAATGCCTATGTGATGTTTACAAACGGGATACAGAAAATAGTTTCAACGACGTCCATAGAGAACCATGTTCCAAAGAATAAGAGTGATTTTCAACCGGATAAAAAATATAAAATTTGGTTTAAAGGAGACAAAGGGAAAAATGACAGTCTACTCAATGCCTACATCCTCTTATTGGGAGGTAAGTACTTCAATATACAGCGTGATTCCCTTTGCGCGCACCACCTGGTAAGGGCGGATTCCTTGTGAAATTCTAAGACTAATTTTCCTTTACCAAAAAGTCCTGGGACTAATGGTTCTCGGGCTACAGAAGGTCTTAGTTGACCAATCACAGAGCCTACAGCTGCTCAAGTTAGGGCCGGGTCAAAAGTAATAAAACTAGCTGTGCCCGTGGCGTGTGGATTTTCAGTGAAATAAAAATAAATGATTAAATCTAGTGACAAATTCTTTCACCATATGGCATTTAAGTTACAGGTAATTATGAGTGTTAACGACGTCGTCGCCGGGAGTTGTCTTCGCACAACATACGCTTTCGGTATCATTGACCAGGACCACCGCTACGTGGTATAGGTCCACTGCACCGTAGTTTCCGTTCTCCAGGACCACCGCTACGTAGTTTGAGTCCTCCAGGTCGACCGCAATGTAGTTTCCGTCCTGCAAGTCCAGCGCTACGTATTTTTTGTTCTCCAGGTCCGCCGCTACGTAGTTTGAGTCCTCCAGGTCGACCGCAATGTAGTTTCCGTCCTGCAAGTCCAGCGCTACGTATTTTTTGTCCTCCAGGTCCGCCGCTACGTAGTTTGAGTCCTCCAGGTCGACCGCTATGTAGTTTGAGTCCTCATGGACCACCGCTACGTAGTTTTCGTCTTCTAGGTCGACCGCTAGGTAGTTTCCGTCCTGGAGGAGCAGTGGACTGGAGGACGAAAAACACGTAGCGCTGGACCTGCAGGACGAAAACTACGTAGCGGTCGACTGGGGAACGGACACTACGGTGCGGTGGTCCTGGAGGACGGAAACTACGTAGTGGTCGACCTGGGGGACAGGAACTACGATGCGGTGGTCCTGGAGGACGGAAACTACGGTGCGGTGGACCTAGAGGACGAAAACTACGTAGCGGTCGACCTGGGGGACAGAAACTACGGTGCGGTGGTCCTGGAGGACGGAAACTACGTAGCGGTCAACCTGGGGGACGGAAACTACGTGGTGGTGGACCTAGAGGACAATACCACGTAGCGGTGGTCCTGGTCAATGATACCGAAAGCGTATGTTGTGCGAAGACAACTCCCGGCGACGACGTCGTTAACACTCACAATAACCTGTAACTTAAATGCCATATGGTGAAAGAATTTGTCACTAGATTTAATCATTTATTTTTATTTCACTGAAAATCCACACGCCACGGGCACAGCTAGTTTTATTACTTTTGACCCGGCCCTAACTTGAGCAGCTGTAGGCTCTGTGATTGGTCAACTAAGACCTTCTGTAGCCCGAGAACCATTAGTCCCAGGACTTTTTGGTAAAGGAAAATTAGTCTTAGAATTTCACAAGGAATCCGCCCTTACCAGGTGGTGCGCGCAAAGGGAATCACGCTGTATATTGTAGGCGAGCCGTAGGTTCTACGTGAGCCAAAGGCCGGAAGTAAGGACGTGCTAAAATCATTTGTCTATACCCGCAAAAAAGTTGTTCAACGATGACCCTAGAAGTATCTGCATCGGACAAAATTTTATCTTTGGGAAGCCGTAATCTGCCATGTTTTTTATCGTACAGACTTCGCTCAGGGGTGCGATTCTGGATCTTTTAGCCATAGCTATGGCCTGGCGGTGAGTGAGCCACGTTTCTATACAGATATTTTTCTACCGAAAAACTTCTACATAATACGGCTCTACAGATTGTATTTAGATTTGTTTCCACAGCCAAATACAATCTCTAGAACCGTAGAAAAATATCTGTAGAAACGTTTCTGTAGAACTTGTTTCTGTAGAAACGTGGCTCACTCCCTGGCGATAGCTACCGCCCAACGTTAACTTTACTTTCTTGTTTATAACAATCAAACAGCGTTTGACGAGCTCAGTCTATTTGGCCAATGAAAACACCGCATGTGTGAACAAGGGGGGACAAGGAATTTTCGATATGCCTTAACTGCCCTGTTTTTTTATGGTACAGAATTGACTGTGGGGTTATTTTCTTGGACTTCAAATATTTTTTTTTAAATGGTGAGGGATCATCTATTAAGTTGGCGTGGAATGCCTCATATATCGCGTGTCTAATGCTATAAGGTCGTAAGCGCCAAAAAAAAATTCGGTTTTATAGTGGCAAAATCTTTTTGATGCAAAATAACATCTTTTGGGCATATCCGCAAAAAAAAAAAAAAAAAATTTGACGCTTGCGACCTTATGGCATTAGTCACGCGATATGTTATTGCCGTAAGGTTATAGTTCTTCAAGTTTGCCTTTATATTTTAGAAACAGTGTAAATATTTTAATTGTGTCCACTCGACCCGCAATTTTGGATGGCTACCGCTTCGACTCTTCGAAAAAAATTAATAAAGTGTCTTGAAATTTTTCAAATTACAGTTAGCAAGTCGGATGTACTGCAACAAAAGAGTACGAAACGCTTAAAGTTTCCAAACAAACGGAACATAAGTTTTTCTTCAGATTCTGGACGGAAACCGGCAAAGGAAACCAGAAAGAAGATAGTGCAAACTAAGGTAATAAGTTATGAGTACGATCCATGTAACCGTTTCACTACGAAGTTCGAGAAAGATCGAGCGCTACTAGGGGGCGTAACCGTAGGTTTCCATGCACGCGTTGCCGCGCGGCTAAACGTAAGTCGGCAGGAAGTATCGCGTTGTTTTCAGAGAGCACATGTAGTGAAACCCCGAAATCGAGCGCAATGAAAAAAGTTTCAATGGAACGAATCTCAATTTACATAATGAAAGAATCCGCTTCTTAATACAGTAATAGTAGCAAAGGAGAAAAAAATTGATGAAAAATCAAAGATATTCAACGATAAAGGGGGAATACCACCGGAAGTTGTTTGTTTCAACGCCAAGTTCAAGCCGAACACTTGAGCATGGGAGAGAGCGAGAAAAAAAAAATTAGAATTGAAATAAAAAAAAAAAAATTAAATAAAAAAAAATAAATAAAAAAAAAAAAAAATTAAGAATTAGATTATTGCACCATGTAAAATGTGATTGATGAAATTCACGGTTTTTTTTATCACACGTGATTTGATGTAAATGATTGTTTTCGCATTTTTCGAAAATGGCGTTTTTCCGTACTTTTTAAAACTTTGATAGTTTTTCCCTCGTAAGCCAGACGTGCTAGCGCAATTCACCAAACAGATTTGGATTCAGCGTAGCTAGGTTTCATTCTTGGCCCTTGGGGCCAGAACCCATCCTTATTTTGTCGAACCGTGTTATTGCTGAATACTATTTTCGTAACTTTGTACAGGCAAAAAAGAAACTCAATTTACGTACGGAGGAAGCAAGAAATAAGGAGAATCGACAAATTTTGGCTAAACACCTAAAACTAATGCAAAGTCGGAAAAGACTTGATGATCACTCGGACAATGACTCTGTAAGGACTGAGTTGCTTGAAAGTGATGGTGAGCTCAAATTGTGTATAACTATTTTCTATACATATTTACCACCATTGCTACCGATCAGAAAAATCGCATGATAACGGGCAGGGGGGGGGGGGGGTCGAAAATTGATTAATAATGCATCACGTGATTGATAGACGCTGCCTTACTCCTTTCTGAATAAGTGAATTTTTTAAGACCATAACATATGCTTTTCGATATACATATACGTGTCCGTAAAGTACGTATGTTAGGGACTGTAAACTCCAGGGACTCAACACATTAAAAAATTTTTTGTAAAATTCAACACAAAAGTTTGTGTTAACCACTTTTTTACACAAAATTTGTGTTATTTCTACACAATCAGCTTATGTCAAAAAAGTAACACAACTTTATGTTCAAACTAACACAAAACTATGTTGAAATTTTGTGTTGATTTGAGAGTAACATTTATAAAGTGTTACTTTTGTGTTAGTTTTAACCGGTTCTGTGTTACGTTTTTGACATAAACTGATTGTGTTGAAATAACACAAATTTTGTGTAAAAAAAGTGGTTAACACAAACTTTTGTGTTAAATTTGTCAAAAAATTTTTACTGTGAAGACAGTCTCCGAAATACGTATTTTACGGACACGTATACCGGTTGTGCCGGTCCTCAGACACACAATCCCCACTCGATCCGTAAAATCCAACTTTACGGCCTAAGACCGAATAGAAAAAGGATTATATTTTATTTATTTATTTATTTATTTTTTATTATCTTTTTTTTTTATGTAAAATTCCTTAAGAATTTGGTGATAAATCGTAAAGAGGTCAATGCATTTTCTGATTTCGATTTTTTTTTTTTGCATCTCTTCATTATCTAATTAGGATCAAGTTCTGAAGCGCTTACTGAAGAAGCAGAGGTGGCTGATGGTGATAATGGAGAATCATCTACGAGCAACAGAGTGAATGCTGGGTATAGAAGAAATAATAGAAGCGATGGTACGTTACAATAAATATTGTATATGGAATAAATGGTACTTTATAATGAATATTGGAAGTACCAGTTTCCACACATTCGAGACATTTTTCAATAGAAAATCACTAGTATGTACCTATTTTTTGAATTGAAGGGATTTTCAGGTGTTTATGTTAGCTAGGAATAAAGTCAATGAATTTTATTAACCCTTCGTGGTCACACCTTCGATTTCAATCAAATTGGTCACACCCGTGTCAAATTGACCCGAGCCATTTTTAAACGGTTGCCGTGTGAAAACTGTCCGAAAACTATCAGTCCGATCGGTACCGAAAAAATACTGAAGAATACTATGAACATTTTAGAAGATGTAGCAAAAGTCGGTACATATATCAGAATTAAAATGGCGCCATGTTCAACAGAAAAATCGTAAAGAGGTCAATGTACTTTGGGATTTCGATTTTTTTTTTTCATTTGTCAATTTTCATGTTTTTTACGTTCTTCGGCCACGGACTTACCGGGATCTACCTTCAAATTTCATGCTCGGATCATTTTGACCCGTGGTGACCAGGAAGGGTTAGGTCCGTCTAATATTCACGAAAGGTTATGAACTATTTTTTCTAAGCTTAAGCGTTTTTCATAATACATGCGTTTTATAGGCATCGACGACGCAGGAAATCGAAATGAAGATCTCGTGCATTTTAACAGCCCCAGGTCAGGTGGCAGCCTGCACAGGTCTTTTTCTAGAGACACAGTGCTACTTGGGCAAGGTGAAGATCTGGAGCTGTCCGCAAGTTCGAACAGCCGTAAGCACTACAATTTCAAATCCTAGGAAAATAGAAAGCGTGTTAGGGTGGGTCGAAAATAATAGATTCAGAAATCGAAAAATAATACGATGCGAATAGGTAGCACATTGAGACCCTAACAAAATATAATTAATTATCAATAAATTTATACGTGCTTCAGTATTGCCCGTTTGCTAAAGTACGTTTCAGGAAGGAAATTTCAAAGGTCTACAGATAGAAATTTTGTTACACATGTGTTTCACAAATGTACAAAACCAAAGCAATGAACTTTGAATTAATTATATTTTTGAGAGTCATAATGCACATTAGGGTAGCCCAAAAAAAAAAATATTTTTTTTTTAGTCTCTTACGAAAATATGTTAGTTTATCATGTTTTAGGAGCACTCTCCAAAGCGCAGCTCAAAAAAAAAAATTCAAGAGGTCGCTCAAAATTTTCAAAAATTGCCAAAACCGTCGGAAATCGATTTTTTAATTTTTAATTTTTTGTTTTCTCGTTATTTCACTATTTTCTACTATAAAAATGATTAGAATTCCTCAATTTTCCAGTCGATATTTTGATATTTAAAGGTCGCTCAAGATTTTTTTTAAGTTTCCAAGTAGAGTACCTTAGACCTTTTTGAGCGACTTCTGAACATGAATATTAACCACCTTTTTTTTTTTCGTCTCGAATTTTTTTTTTGCATCCCTCCAGCTTTATTTCTATTCTTTAGTATGTCAGCTTCAGAAAAAAAAGTCGTTAATATTCATGTTCAGAAGTCGCTCAAAAAGGTCTAAGGTACTCTACTTGGAAATTTAAAAAAAATCTTGAGCGACCTTTAAATATCAAAATATCGACCTGAAAATTGAGGAATCCTAATCATTTTTATAGTAGAAAATAGTGAAATAACGAGAAAACAAAAAATTAAAAATTAAAAAATCGATTTCCGACGATTTTGGCCTCTTCTTTTTTTTTGGGCCACCCTAATGTACATACATATCTTTTCGGACGATATTATTCTCGAATTCCGACAGTTCTTTATTTTCCACCTGCCCAAATAGGTCTACTGTTCTGACAGCTGAAACTTCATTCATTTCTTTTTCAAATGTTCGGGACAAGTAGGACGAGGCGCAGAGTCGTTCACACAACAGCCTCGACGGACAGAAAATGTATCCAACCTTACTGGACCTAGGACGCCAGAAGCAAGTCGCCGACCATGTGCACCTGCAGCACTATTTAAAGCGCGAGTTCGACAAAGGGAACCAGTTCAAGGTCGTGCTTCACGAGTACTTGGCGGAGTTAGATCATTACCATCAAGAGACGGGAGATCAGAAAGAAGCTTCGAAGACACTGATGAAAATGATGATCAAGTAAGCGAAGACGCTGATGAAAATGACGATCAAGTAAGTAAGGGTGAAATCTGAACTTAATGATTGCACCCGTCAAATTGGTTTGCTGAAATTATTTAATCATGACAGGTGCACATTGGCGAAAATATCAGTGTTCACATAGACATTTGGGAGTCGATGCGGCGAAAGGCAGATGCGAAGTTTGTAAAAGAATTGGCTGAAGTAGTTTGGGGTAGAGCAACGCTTAAAAAAAAATGTCTGCAAGCGTCTAGAGTTAATAAGGGGATTACGGAGGAACACGAGAATTTCAGAACTCCGTTAACTCCAAGAAAATATAAATTAGTTAAACGTATGCTATGAAAATATACTAATGTTTTTGAACCATAAATTCTTTAAATACACAGTTTATTTTTTTTAGGTCTACTGTACGGTAAAATAACTGCCGCTGGCGTTAGAGGCTATACAAGACAAGCCAGAATGAATAAAGTTGGCAAATATATGTCTGAAAAGATCTACGAAACACGTCGGCGTTTGGGAAATGAGCAATAGCTGAATAGTCTGATTTTACAGTCTTTAGAACTGACTACTCCTATTTTCGAAGGGCATCGGTCAAGATTGAGAATGTTTAATACGTACTCCAATTTGAGATCATGCTTGTGTCGAATCGAAAGCGTTTCATATGATCAATAGTCAGTTATCATGTTAAAAATAGAATAAGTTATTCTTTAAGATATATTGAGTTATGTTTTAAATAGATGTTATATTGATGGCTTCACGACCGTGCATTAAATTGTTGACTTTATGAGAATAAGAGTTTATGTTTATGTTATGTTGAGTTGAATGTTTAGTTTGAACTGAAACACAATAGCAACAATGATGCTGTGAAGACGAATGGTAGCGTTTCTGCTTTGACTCAGTTTAGTTTTGAGTCTTGTACTATTATACTCGTAACACTTTACTTTTTTTTGTTCTTTACTTTGGGAATACCAGTTCTTTTGTAATGTTATTATCCCTAAGAAGGACACGTTCCTAAAATGTCATTTTTTTTTTCAACAAATATTGCATTATTTTTAAAGAACTATTGCATTATTCTCATTTTTTATTATAACCTTAACTGATTTCAATGAACTCCAAATACTTTCCTTACATATATACTTTCAGTTCCTATCATTTCACTGTTTCGTCAGATATAAATTCAAAATTGGATACTTTGTTTAGTATTGTTAGAGAATTAAGAAATTGGAACGCCGTTATGATACGATTACGACGTCGTAAACAACGTCTGACCCGACGTGCGATTCGACGTCTGATACGACGTCTAATACTGTCCCAAAATATGACGTCGTATACGACGTAACCGAAGACTTCTATCCTGCATCGAGTCCGACGCCATTTCCCACGTCCTGTACGACGTAATTTCCGACATCGTCAACGACGTCATATTTTTTAACTGGGCATGGATATCTTCTCTATTTTCGCGAAAATAAAAAATTTCTTGGCTGTACGTGTTCGAAATCGTACATAGAATTGCGCGACGAAGTTTGTTTCATTGATTTCGGTGCCCAGGCAGAGATATTCCGTTTAATAACACCTTTCTTCCCAAATTTTCAGGTCTGGTGGAATTGGGTAGGAAAGCACCTTAATATAATACGATTTGTTTCGTGCTTTCTGAATTTAATGGACTATTGTTTAAAAATTGATGGAAGTATCAAATGGAAGATTTAATAAATTGGAATATAATTGCTGATTTTATATAAGATTTGAATCTGGTCTAATGTAAGGCGCTATGCCTATGACATTAGTTAATAACTAGGATCTGAGTCAACCGTGTGCTATACAACGAATGGCTGCTGAGCTGAGTGTTGTCGCGGCTTATATACCATCCGTGACGTCACTCAGCTCGTCGCTGCCGTCGAACATTCTCGATCGTTCGAAACGTACTGTGTTGTGGTGTTAGTTTGCAACGGCTAGTTGTTTCAAAATATAACCGCTCAGACCTAGTTAGCCTGATCCATTACAGTATATTGTTTCCGACTATAAATGAGCAATATTTGAATGATGCTTGGCGGTGACTTTTCGCACAAGTCTTTTAAGTGTGATAATTTTGGATTTAAAGATACTACAGTTCAACGACTATGCGTTGACTGTTGACTGACTAAGGTAAGGTGCCTTGCGGCACGCGCCTTATATACGTAGCGGTGAGATAATCCCTAGCTAATCCTAGCTAATCCTAAATATTCTATGATATTCTATGATGTCTATTTTTTGAATGGCTGATTTTTAGGCAAAGTTTCGTCACTATTTCGTCCTCAGAATTTAATTTTCTTTAATTTGATGTTTTGTTTATTTATATCGGATTATTTTATGATTTCGTGAAAACTGCCATGGGTTTCCATGGTGTCTATTTTTATGGTTTCAATCTCTATTTTCCATGTATGAGTCTACATTGGATCATTATAGTAATCCCCTGGACACTTGAAATTTACAGTTTCGAAAGTCGAATTACTTAATTTTACATCTGAAACAAGACCATCATCTAAAACCTGACGATTGTTACGAGTGCAAAAATAATGACTGTGGCCGTAGATATAATTCACTCAATTCTTATCGCAAACATTTGAGCCTTGTTCACAGCTTCAATGACCCTGTCACTCCTAGTAATAACACTATACATGTGAACCAAAACGTTGCCTGTTTTGAACTTTATGAACATGAAACTGTAGCTGCTATTGATGAAACTGCAAATCCTGCAGAAGTACAAAAAAATGATACGTCTAATACTACGCAGCTAGAAGCCGGAGCGCTAGTTATGACTCTATACAGCGAGCCACATGTACCCAGGCGAATCGTCCAGCTGGTAACAGATAGCGTTTCGTCATTTTTTGAAAATGCCATTAAGGAATCAATTAAAGGCAACTTACACAACAATCTCCAGATTCCGGAAAACTTTCACAAAACTGAAGTTTTACAGCAGATTGATAATATTATAGACTCCATGTGACATAGCGAGTCACAAACCTCCCCAAACCACGCGGGAAAACCGAAGCATTTCAAAAATATCGAAAATACACGAATTAAGCCGAAGACGATCGGCCACGAGGACCGATCGTCACTCGAGTACTTACCGTCGATTAAGTCAGGTGCAAAAACCCGAAAACCGAATCTTTGAAAAACTTCCAAACCTCTACACTCCAAGGTCAGTACCCTGCTTTTCTCAGACCTCCGATAACTTAGTTATCAACCCTTTACTATACCTAAAGTCACACACTCACACCCACACACTCACACCTGTATTAGATTCAAGACGTTGAATAAACCCCTAAGCATAATTTCTAACGCATATCACACTCGTCTTTACTTTTCCCCAACACCCACCGTCCTAACTCCCATTAAGTTCTAACAGGGTAACCCACCCGTTACATCTATACCAAATCCTGTTGCTGATTTATCATCCGAGTACAAGCGATTCAAAATGATGGAAAACAATTATAAATATACTCCCCCTGGGACGTACATAATTGCGGAAGTTGTATCAGAAAAAAAAGTATGTGGCAAAGAGATTGTGAAACCGGTATTTGTTACTGGTAAAGTTATCTCACTTAGAGTTCAATTAAGAGCTGTTTTAGAAATACCTGGCCTACTCACAGAAATAAAACAATACCCGCACGATCTGCAAGAAGATAATTACAAACTTAGTAATTTTGTTCAGGGGGAGTTATAGCAAGAAAAATCACGAAATTTTGATGATAAAACCGTGTTTCCTCTGTTTGTTTATTTTGACGAATACGAGACAGGCAATCCACTCGGTTCACATTCGGGTAATAATAAATTAGGTGCTGTCTACGCGTTCATCGCTTGTATGCCACCAAAGTACGCATCCACTTTACAAAGCATATTGCTGGTTTTACTTTTTTTTGCGCAAGATCGAAAAGATCACGGTAACAAAGCCGTTTTTAAGCCATCACTTGAAGAATTACATTTCTTAAGAAATGTAGGGGTAACTACACGGAGAGAATTTTATATTAAATTTTCCCATACATGGTATAGTTATTGTGGAAAATACCCTCATTATAGCGATCGTTTCTATATTCATACATTATATTACCAAAAATATAGGAACACACTTCTGACAAAGTAAAATAATAATTGTTATACGCATTGTAAAAATTATATAATATAATATAATATAATATTTGTTATGCAACGTCACAATTTTCGCCTGCTCGTATGATAGATCATATCGGAAGCATTTGTCGAAATTTGGTGTATTATTATGAGTGATAGTTACTATACTAATAATGACAATGATCAAAATACCACAGTAAGCGAAGCGCTCAATGAAATTATCCCATAATTTCTGATAAGTCTAATTCCCTGTGCAAACTGAATGATAAATTTTATGATACAGAAGATACTTGTTCTTGAAGTACGTAACATTTGAAGCTGTGCGCAACCAACATTGTATTACGCATTATTCTCGTGGCAATTCAAAGAATCTGTATGGCACGGATCACCATACAGTATAGCAGCCACAATTTTGTGTAACGTAAATTTTGAAAAATGTGCTATGTCAGAAGACCCGAGGAAGCTTGTCAGAGCGCTTCAACCCTCAGTATGATTTCAGCTATCAGACTGTCCGCAGTGCATAGTTTGTTTGAAAAATTACCTTATAGAAATTGTGACAATTTGAAGGACTTGATGAATTTGAATGACTTGAAAAATTTGATTTCATATGAATATATGAAATATATGTATGAAATTTGAATATTTCATTACTTGAAATAAGTGATGAATAGCCAATGAATTTGGGTGCCGCAGATAAAAAAAAAAAAGATCTAAGAGTGCACAAAACCCAATTTTATGTCTTTAGTTAGACCAAATTGAAAAGAAGACAAAAAAAAAAATACAAAAGCCGTTTGCGGCATGACTTAATGTTAAAATTAAGAGCTCAAATTTTACAGTGATTATTCTTAAATTATTTTTGATCACTTAGGGGGGCGCAACGATTTAAATTCCACCAAGCCCTGAACAAAAACCACCCCAATGTATAATTGACACGCTGAAAGCAAAAGTGAGTCAAAAAAACATTGCGCGCGAAAGCGGGGTAGAAATAGTTAAGCTCAAATACGAAACAACTATAGTTCAGAGCAAAAGTGGCATGAAGGAAAGCTGCGAGCAAAAACGAGTCAACTATCCAACTCGTTTTTGCTCGTAGCGAAAACTTAACTTACTTTTGCCAGCAGCAAAAATTTGACTCCTGTTTGCTCGTAGTGGAACCTAACACGATTTTACTCTGAGCGAAAACTTGAATCCTCTGCGCTCTCAGTGTTATTGTGCTTCGATTCTGTATCGAATCTTCCTTGCATACGATATTATACTAATAAGTATTATTGTATATTTTGTCTGCTGCGTGAAAAGTCGAGCAGTGAGAAACGTGCGCTTCAACTTCTGATTACTAATAATAATTATTATCAAGTGTTGCATTTTCATAGCAGTTTTTGATTATGAATAGTGATACAATGGAATCAGGTTAGTATTATTTTTTAAAGACTTAAATTATTGAAATTCGTACGATACTAAAGATTGCGCGAAATTACACGAGATTTTTTGACGTCGGAGAATTTTTTCATTCTAGCAGCACACGACAAGGATTATGATTCTGACCCTTTAGATTCTGAGGCAGAGTATGGCGATGATCAATTAGAAGAAGATAGTGAAGGTGACATTTTCTACTTTTTCAAATAATTCACGTCGCGTATACGTGACAGATTAAAGTAATGTATGTAGCGGCGCCAGCTTTTCAAAAACCCCGTGGGTGCTCATTAGACCTGTCATTAAGAAAGGTAAAATCGAATTTCGATGGGGCCACCCCTCAAAGTGGTTCGAAATAATTTGAAAAAAATTTGAAATTTTTTTCAATTTTTTCCGTCCGTATTTTCTCACCCCTAGAAAGCCTTACTTTTTCCCATAAGAAAAGCATTGATTTTCGAGGTTTTTAATAGAAAAATGCGTACTGGGTCTGAAAATATAGTCGTAAAAAATTTATAGAGAAGCGAAATGGAGGTGAATTCGTCCACTTTAAACTGCCGCTTGGAAAATGGGCCTATATCTCTATTTTTGACTCCGGTTTATAACTTTTAGTGCGGCAAGAAATTTCGACTAGTGAATACAAGCTGTTGGGATTGATCTTGAAGAAAAAAGAAATTCTTCGTTGAAAACAACGAACAAAAATTCTAAAATTTTGATCACCTTTTTACCCTTTTTGAGGACAGGTCTAGTGCTCATCTCCTCATGCTCATTATTGATGACTCGTTCAAAAGTACTGCCGAAGCGCGAAAAAAAAATCACGCTGAAAACCGATTGCTGATCATTTTTGATATCTATGGTCATTAGGGTGGTCGTTAAAAAAAGAAGTTATCTTGGATGGCCTGCAATCGGCTCCAAATGTGAAAAAAAAAATAATTCTATAACTTTTTCAGATTTCTATTTTGACTCCCTATGAGCCTTATTTTTACAGGAACTTTATATTGTAATCCGTGAAAATTCTAATTTCCGTAATTTTTAGATTAAAAATCTAATCAACATACCTGAATCGAATAATGAACGATAATATTCATATTTCTCTAGAACATAGTTAAAAATCGTATATGGGTTATTTCATACGAGTCATATGGGTGTTTCAATTCAGTTGGATATTTTCTATCCATTTTTTTAGTTATATAACTATTTTAAGCTAATTGCCGCTGAGAAGCCTATATTTGGATAAAAGAATATCAAATCAAGTACAACATAATACACGTTGATTGAATCTCTGGCGATGGTTTTAATTTTTTTTTTTTTTTTTCGCGAGAATTTCAAACGACTTACAACCAAAACTAATGACAGAATCAGCTGCAGAACTGTGGCATTGAAATGTTAAGCACTCATGTGAAATACATGAAACGGAGGTCCGATGTAACATCAATTTTACCAATACAAGAAAATGAGCTACGTATTAAAAAATGATCAAATAAACATTATATCTTTAACGAAAGAAAAATCAATAGAAAATAATGGAATGATCGATATATTAAAATATGTAGAATTATAATTTCAATTTTTTCACTCGAGCAGTGTGTAATATAATATAACAATAAAACGTATCCGATGCAATTTCGCTGATTTAAATTAAACCCAACTTGAATTAGGATTTTTATGAATTAAAAAAAGTTCATTCGAAAATAGGGCTCATAGGGAGTCAAAATAAAAATCTGAGAAAATTAAGGCCCATCCCTAGTCGCCCACCCCCTTTTGTTCGAAATGTGTCACATTTCGATTATTATCGGAGACCAGGCGTCAATAACGCAGAAAAGGCCAACGCTGCACGAATTCAAATTCAATTCCGAACACGTACGTCCAAAAAAATGTTCGTTTTATGCGAAAATAGAGTCTACAGATGGTCTTTACATTTTTCGAATTCGATTTCCTCGGCGAATAATGTAAAAACCATCTGTAGTCTCTATTTTCGCATGAAACGAACATTTTTTGGACGTATGTGTTCGGAATTGAATTCGCGCAGCGTTGGCCCTATTTTGCGTTTTTGACGCCTAGGCTCGGATAATAATCGAAATGTGATACATTTCGACCAAAACGAGGTGGGCGATTAGGGATGGGCCTTGAGTATCAGTCTATTCTTTGGTCTCCAGAATTGTTGCCACCAGTTCGAAAGCTCTCCCGAAAGCGAAAGAGGCATCCTCATTTACACAAGAGAAATATATCGAAAGAAAATATCGAACGTGGTCGTGAGCACATAACAGCCAAAGGAAAAATTGTACCAGCAAAAATATTCGAAGGAATAATCGTTTGCAAATGTAAACCTTATTGTTCGACAAAAATCGATCTCGCTCGGCAGAAAGAAATATTTTCGACTTATTACGATTTATCAAACAAGACACAGAAGACACTATTAATTCGGTCGTCAGTCAAGAAGACGCCTGTGGCTCCAAAAAAGGATAAATTTTTGCCACTCATTCCACAAAAGAAAAGGGAGTGTAATTTCCATTATTATCTCAACGACAGTCAGGGCATCGCACACGAAGTATGCCGGTCATTTTTTCTAGAATGTTACAAAATTACTCCATCCACGATGAATAGAGCAGTGCAATCGGCTGCGACTAATCCGAGCGGATCGGAAACAAGAGGCAAAGCACCGTCAGCTAATCGTACAAGCGAAGCTGCTAGAAATGGTGTGAAAAATTTCATAAACAGATTTCCGAAATATATGTCACACTACGGCCGATCATCAACGCAAAAAAAATACCTCAATTCGAATCTTAATGTAGCAGTCATGTACAGAATGTACAGAGATGAAAGTGACAGCAACAATAACAAGGCAGTATCCGAAAATATTTTCCGCGAAATTTTTAATTCTGAATTTAAAAGTTTTAAAAAACGGCATACTGACACTTGCAAGGTGTGCGACTCTATTAAGATAAACTTGGACAACAAAGAGTTGCCTGACAACGATAGAAAGAAGTTCGAAAAGTTGAAATTAGAACACGAGGCAGTGAGAGAACGAACGACCGAGGTATTCAAATCGGATGTTGCAAATTCAACGGACGAAACAGCTGTCTTAACTTTTGATCTTCAAAAGGTGTTGGAAACGCCATCATTGACGACTAACATTGCTTTCTACAAACGTCAAATTGCAACATACAACCTATGCGTTTATGATGAGCTGAAAAAAAAAGGTGCGCATGCGAAATAATCGTTAACAAAATCGTCTGTCGAATTAAAACAATCGAAATGTCATAACTCATTTTCATTCTGTTTAAGCCTATATGTACGTTTGGTCGGAAAATGTTGCCGGTAGAGGAGCACAAGAAATTGCATCCTGTTTACGGAAGCACCTGCTGAATCATCTCCCGGATAGTATCAAACATCTAATTTTGTACTCGGATTCGTGCGGGGGGCAAAATCGTAACATCAAAATGGCGCTCATGTTGAAGCATTACTTGGCCTCTAGTGAAATCGATTTAATCGAGCAGAAGTTCTTTTTATCCGGTCACAGCTACAATAGCTGCGACAGAAATTTTGGCCTAATTGAAAAAGAGCGTAAAATGCATGAAATTGTCAACACTCCCGATCACTGGATCGAAATAATCAAAGGAACGAAAAAAAAAGAACCCACTTTTGAAGTTACGAAAATGGAGTCCAACGATTTCTTCACGTCGCAAGAATTGCAAAAATTAATTGTAAACAGAAAAGTGGACGAAAAGAAAAACAAAATCAACTGGTTAAAAGCCAGAACGATCAAACTTGATAAAGAACAGCCCTTTTACTTGTTCATGTTATATGATGATGAGTTGCTGAGAAGAGTTGACATTAGCAAGAAAAACGTCACAGAGGACCAATTCAAACAAATGGAACTATCAATTTTGTACCCGAGTGGAAACACTATCACGAAAGCAAAGTACGACGATCTGATGCAATTAATCACATTCATCCCATCAAAATACAGGCCGTTTTATCAACAGCTGAGAACCAATCAGGCACGGGATGATTACGATTTTGCCAGCGGCGATAGCTCAGATGAATAAGAAGTAGTGCGAAAATTTGTAGCTGAAAGATTGATAAAATATTGAAAAAATATGTTGATAAAATATGAGAAAGAGTCTTATTAATTAGTGAGCCTTATGTTGTTTTATTCGGAAAATATTGAATAATCGAGTCGAATTTTATGCTTGAAAGAATGTAAGAATTCACGTCGAATTTGAATTTTTCTCTATAATTAATTAGTTAATTATCTTGTTGTTCAATATTTACTCAAACAAATGATATCACTCGTCGTATATCTACGACGATATGTTTCCGTTTGAATATTTCATTCAAAAAATGTGTCATCAAATTGTGTCTAATTATTTTATTCTTTGAAAATAATATCATGCATACAGAAATAATGGACCAATTATTCACCTCGGAAACGTCCGACCGAAATCCGAGGTGCCTTACTTCAGAAAAAAATCATTCTAATTCGAAATAAGTCATACTGCATGAAAACTTGATACAGAATCAAAACACAATAAGACTGAGAGCGAAAACGATTCAAGTTTTCGCTCCGAACAAAAACATGTTAAGTTTCCACTGCAAGCGGACATGAGTTAAATTTTTGCTGCGGGCATGAACGAGTTAAATACTCAACTCGTTTCTGCTCGCAGTGTTCTTCTATACCACTTTTGCTTTGAACTACAGTTAATTCGTTTTTGTTTTGAGACTAATAATATATCCCATTTTTGCGCTGAAGAATAGTGTGTCCCGTTTTTGCTCGCAATGTTTTTTTGACTCACTTCTGCTTTCAGCGTGTCAATTATGTTGATACCAATAGTAAATTCACGAAGTTATTGAATTATGTGATTGTAATTTTATTTGAATAAATCAAAAGTTCTCATATGTTGACGTTGGAAATCACTTCCCTCAATTTTAGAGAATTATTTGCTGTGGAGTATAACTTATCTAGTAAGCAGGATAGTTTCCACTAAAGTATCATAAGGTTTGCTATACTAGATATTGCATTACGCGCGTGATACTGCTTATGCAATAATCGTATATGATATCATGACCTTAGCTGTAGAATATAGTAATATTTAGAATATCAGACCAGGGTTCGAACTTCTATGATATATTACAGTTCTTGCGAAGCTGCATTGTAAAATTCTCAATATCACAATAAGGTTTCAAACAGATACTGTATAGTGAAAGTAGCTACATAATAGTTTGGTGAGATCCACAATACCGTCTAAGTTGCGCTTGCGATGTTAAGTATGACAATAATTTCTATCCCGTTTGTTAAACCGCCCCGAATGATATTTCACATACAGTATTGTGAATATTTCTATATTTCGGGTATGTTCCAAAAGTTCTATACTGTAGAAGAATTATCACCATAATTTTTCGGCAAAAATTGTTATAAAATTCTCTCGGTATAGTGGAACAGGTCATGATCTCGCGCAATTCAAATGTTTCTGTCCATTTTCGACAACCATTGTCCATGGGCTGCGATTGCGTTGGAGCCATTGGAGACTCTCTTGGTGTTTAACTAGAACAATAAATCAACTTTTATAGCGATAAATATTTTAATTAATAAATGTTAATAGTAATATAAAGTCATAGACCAACTAAAAAAAAATGTGAAAATGTACGTGGAAGCGTCTTTCAATGGGTACAAAAAATATCAAAAATTCAAGTTAATGAAAAATTATAATTTTTCAAACTGTCTGATTTGGCGTGAGACGTCCTACATATAATAATTACACTTTTTCATCGTCCGCCGAGCGGGCAGGTTGTGCTAGTATAAAATAATTCAAAATTACTCACTTCTAAAGTCTGCAATAATTTCTTCATTCGAATCGGTATTTTCTCTGGTTTCACTTCTTGTTCTTCTATTGTTGCTCTTGTCGTATATCATATTTTTAACTTTATCAGGCAGTTTTCCTCGAGCGGGAATGAATTTACCAGTGACTGATAATTTGGCAGTGACAGGACTGGAATAAAAGATGCCAATCGATGTATGAGGAAATACTATTTTTTGTAACACCTGCATGGGAAGTTCGACTTCGCGCCCCGTAAAAAGTGCGCGAAGCGGCCGATTCGCCAACAAATCCAAAACTGTTAGGTAATGTCGTAAAACTGTTAGGTAATATTTATTACCAAACGCTAATCCGAGCAAAACGAGCGTAACTAACGCCATTGAACGAAACAAGTGGTGGCTACAATCACTGTCTGCAACATTCAGGTTGGGGCATCGTCACTGTTCGTCACCGCGTGTTGTGTACACGAAGTGCGAACTTCCATGCAGTGTTACAAAAAATAGTATACGACACACGTGCGCGTACGTGATCCTCACACTCGTGTTTTTGTCACCCTCGCTTCGCTCGGGCGACAAGCTACACTCGTGTGAGAATCACGTACTTCGCGCACTCGTATCGTAATCTACTATTAATTTTTCTCAATAAGACTGCATAGTGGTGGCATTTCAGGCGGCTATGAATATAAAGAAAAATTATCGATATAATTATATCAGTTATAATTATATTATATCAGTTGTGTACAGCGATCGTTGCCTACAATTCTATGTCATTTAGGAAGGTGTAGTGTGGCTTTTGAAGTCGCAATGCAGTGCGGAGTGAAAAAGTACATCTTGACTATTTCTCAGAATAGTGTTCCTGAGTCGGCACCTCCCTGTTCTTAAGTCGACACTCCATTTTTTTCGCTCGAATGCAGGAAAAAGCGCATATTCTCTAAGTCACATAAGGAAATGGACGAATTTGCACAATTTAGAAGAATAAAACATGCATTTTTGTCCAATTTTATATAGAAACATATTTTGAATACAATGTTGAAACTGACAAAAATATGAATTTGAATTGAATGGAAAAAATTAATTGAGAAAGGGATGATCACTCGCTATCGTCGTCAGATTCGCAGTACGTGGGGCGTACTGAACTCTGTAGCGAACGTGAACGCAAGTGCAATCCACTTGTGGAGGGCTGCGGAGACTGGTGTTCTTGTCGTCGTATTGGTCCTGATTTGTTCATTGGCGGCCGTCCTCGTGATTTCTTTCCTTCGGTGCTGCGTCGACAACGCCGTTCTTCTTCTTCAGCGACACGGCTGATTTCGGCTTCAGCTGTTAAAATTGTCGTTCGGCCTGGCTTTCGGTCTCGCCATGTGCCTGTCGTTTTGCGCGGTGGCGCCTTTGGAAATGGTGACAGACTTTCTAAAGTGTCATTTAGAAGTGACGTGGACGAGGACAGCAAGGACAAACTGATGGATGGATTCGAACAGTTTATTGAGTCTTCATCGATCGCCGCCTCGATCCCATCGTCTGGTACAATGGCTTCGACGTTGCCTTCTGCCTCCTCAACCACCACTTCTTCCGTCGTGGCGCTGGATACGTCATTGATTTCGGGATTAGGTCGATCCGTGTTAAGCTGGGCAAATAGTCGATATCTTTGAAGATATCAGAATCCATCGGCCAAATGCCCGTTGCCCTGGAGCCCGATTTAATATTCACCTCCGTGGCACCGAGCTCGAGCGCTCGGGCAGCCATGGAGGGAATATCGAAGATCTGAACCACGCGGCCAGGATTCATGCGCATAAGAGTCAATCCACGTCAAGCGGGACGGATTTGGCCAAAAATATTCGTCGATATTTCGGATTCTTTTTTAATTTTTTTTACACATTCTCTGGGTGAAATAAACACATGAAACATTTTTTGTTTTTTTTTTTACTCAAAGGGCTGAGCAGCTGCGAGGGGTTGAATTTTCGAAAAAAACACCAAAATTCGGGATCGCGCTCTTCTTTAAACGTTAATATCTCCGGTTCCCTTTGTCGTACAGACATCGTCAAAAACTCATTTCGAAGCTCTTGAATTGCACTTTTATGTTATGAATTTTTAATTCATGTAATAAACAATTTTCTATTTGTTATTAACAATTATACTTTTCAAACGCGATTTTCGAGATGACTACCACCTTCGAAAATTCTGAAAAAAATACGAGCGTGTTCCTTGATTCATTCTCTACGAAATCTGTAAGTTTAAAAATGGAACTCCGATGGAAACTATATTTCCAAAGCGGTTGATTCGTGCGGGACGTCGCGCACGGCCGGGTACACGAGCGTTGGGGCGGCAAGACCCTGTTCGCGCGTCGTTACATACTTGGAATTGAACTCAGGTGAGAAACTAATTCCGCGTAATGCAATAAATATGCCTATTATTTGAACACCTGTGTGTCGACCCTCAGGTATTTAAAATACCCTCTTTTCACCCTTCCATGGCCTCCCTAGAATATATAAATGTATTGCAGGATTTGACTATTTCAGTATCGTCTTGACGCTTACTAAAGTCACATCGATTCTTTGTTCACGTAGTTTCACACGACTGAAGAATATTTGAAAATTTCAAAGTGCATCAAAATCGAATCATAGCAATAACTATTATGGCACCAAAACAGAAAAGTTTCGACTGTTGCTTCAATCCGTTCAATTTAGAAAAGCACGGAAAGAAATACTCTAAAAATTTGAGACGTGTACTTCCGGCGATGCTACGGAAGTTGGACAGTAAAGATGCAGGGATGTCCACGAATATTAAAATTTGTGACTACTGTCGGTTAAAACTTGCAAAAATGCCTGAAATCACTGACAGCAGCGATAGTTCGTCTATAAAAAGTGAAGTTCCTGAACCTAGTACCAGTGCAGTAATCGAATCGTTGAGCGAGGAGAAGTCAGTAGAAGCATTGGTTTCCAAGTAATTGAACCATTAATATATAAATTTAAACTCGCCGTTTACTTTAAGATTTTATTTGAATGTATATAGTATCAGAGTTTAGATTAAATATTTTTCAGTTTGTTAATTTTGTACGTAATTGATTAAATAACACTGTGATGTATTCTATTTGATGGACTCAAAAAGTACATTATATTTACCACTTATTTTCGATGACTAGGAGCTTCAGTTTCGAATTTGTGATATGTTTTAAGATTTTAGTTAAGCGTTTTATTTCTATATTTGTATTTTTGTTGTTTTAATCCGAATATTCAGTATGAAATGAAATAAATAGTTAATAATTTCGTGAATTAATGGACTGATGAATTTGAACGTATAACAGCCCCCCCTGTATTCCTTGCATGCAAAGCGAACAAGCCTCGGTCTCGGCGCACTCGCGTACCCGGCCGTGCGCGACGTCCCGCATGAATCAATCGCTTTTTAAATATAGTTTCCATCAGAGTTCCATTTTAAAACTTACAGATTTAGTAGAGAATGAGTCAAGGAACACGCTCGTATTTTTTTCAGAATTTTCAAAGGTGGTAGTCACCTCGAAAATCGCGTTTGAAAAGTATAATTGTTAATAACAAATAGAAAATCGTTTATTACATGAATCAAAAATTCATAACATGAAAGTGCAATTCAAGAGCTTTAAAATGAGTTTTCTACGAGGTCTGTACGACAAAGGGAACCGGAGATATTAACATTTAAAGAAGAGCGCGATTCCGATTTTTGGTGTTTTTTTCGAAAATTCAACCCCTTGTATCTTCTAAGCCCTTCGAGTTAAAAAAAAAAAAATGTTTCATGCATTCATTTTACCCAGAGAATATGTAAAAAAAATGACGACGATTTTCAAGACCATGAGGTCAAAAAGGTGTCCCGCTTGACGTGGACTGACTCATAAACGACTCGAATTGCTTATTCAATGCAGCTTTGAAAGGACCAAAGACACTGACGTCTAAGGGTTGGAGTCGGTGGGAACAATGAGGGGGAAAAGAAACAACATGAATCCCATTAGCGCGACAGTATTCAAGAACTGCCAGTACGCGATGGGATTCATGGTTATCAAGAAGGAAGAGAATAGGGTCAGCCACGGTGCATCTTGTGAATTTTTGGAATGTTTTCAAAAATTGTAAAAACTGCTCAGCATTACTCCAACCAGATGGATTTGCGCCTCCAGCGCAACAAACAGGACCTCCATTAAGAAAATGTTGATGGAAGCGGACGCGAGGAAAGATGAAGAACGACGGGGCGCGCATGCTGGCAGCCGACACTGCTTGGATCAAATTCACAAGTTGTCCACGTTCTGCTGACGTTATTTGCCCAATTTGCTTTTGGCCACAACGAGACACGACACGTACTGTTTTGTGTACAGTGGTCACACATGTCTCATCGACGTTCCAAATGTTGTTTGGCGTAACTTTTATTTCTTCCATAATTTGGTGATAATTGGCAAAGAACGCTGCAACATTTGCTCGGTTAAACGCGCTTACACGGGACAAACTGGTGGCTTCTGGTTTTCGGAGCGATAATTTAGGATACCGTTTCAAGAATGAACGGAACCATTCCAATCCAGCCGACTGTTGATTATCCCAAACCTTCGGATGAACGATATCCAATTTTTTGGCGAACTCATAGGCTACTAAACGAGCTTGCATCGCGGTCAAGCCAGAATAGATGTCCGATGAATGCAACATACGTTTTTCTAAGGCGTTCTCTTGATCTTTTGTAAACACCTACAATGAAATCCACAAGGTGTAATGAGACGTTGATGGGCAGAAAAAGGGATTATTCACCGTTTTATGGCCGTGTGTTGTAATATGCAAATCGTCTAAATTCACTTCCATTGGCGTCGTGCTGTCCGTGTCCGTTGGTGGTTCCTTTCGATTGTGCTTTCAATGAAGCTGCAATGTCGACCGTGGCACGTTAAATTCTCGAGCGGCGCGTTTGCAAGACATACCCATCTTCATTGCTGCCACCGCGAGTAGAAGCACACGGGTATCACGCTTTGGTGGCTTACGTTTGAAATTACGTCCCATGACTATTGTGACGTCGGCAGACCTTACGGTCTCCGGCTTGCACTATACAGAACTATGTATTGATAAGCATTAGCAATATAAGATTCTATTATACTATTATACTATATATACTATTATACATGTATACCTATTGAGCGATCCTCCCATCCTAGAATATGAAAAGGAGCGCTGGATCATATGGCAAACGGCGACTGCCTGCTCGGTGAGAACTGCAACCTAGCAGTTTCGAGTTCTCAGGCAGCCGTGGTTTGCCTAAGAAATGGAGAAGGTAGATAGAAAAAAACCATAGAAGACTTGGGCGACCAAAGGGCAGAGCTCATTCTGTTACCAACCGAAACTCAAAAGATCATTTTTATATCTGGCTTCTCCGCGTGATTCAAAAACCATAATAATAAACTTTTCGCATAAAATTTACGTACGAGTATTGCACCCTTCAAACTTTGCGAGCGTGCCTTTCTTGGCATTCGCAATTCCAGTCCCTATCCACAAACTCCTGCGAGCGTGCCCCTTTCTTAGCATTCGCACTATCTCCGAAAATCCTTATAGACGAGCGTGCCGTCTCTTGGCACTTGTCCTCTCCCAAATCCTACCTCGCCGATTCATGCCCCGCCGTACCGGCAAACGGTAGCGCGGGCACCGCAGCGGAAAAGACGTGCGTGAAAGGAGGCGCCAAGCCGTAATCCAACATCTAATAAAAACTTGTGAGTCTATAATTGAGCCCCAGTGCAACCACAACACACCACTCACTGGAATACCAAGGAGAGACTCGAATCTTCACATCCTAGGGGTATCTTTACCTGGACAAATTACCCGCTCGCCCGAAAATCCGCAACAATAAGGTAAGGTGACAGCAAAAATTAAGATCAAAAACCACCGTCAGACTTACATTTAACCCCGACGTCACATAAAAGTGGTGAACAGCGGTGCGGATACAAAAACCATCGGAATCTAGATCGTAACAGCTACCAAGTCGAAGATGACAGATCGAACTACGCGTTCAAACAAATCAAACAAAAATATCGGCCCGTTTACCGAAGTAGAAATAGAATGTGCGACCGAACAATTGGATAAACGCGCAAAACAATTAGAAATAGAAAGAGCTCAATTCGTGAAACAGAGTGAAGAATACACGAAAACAATATCAAAACTTCAGAATCACATTGAGGAGCTAGAAGGAATGGTTCTATTAAGTGAGGGAAACGCATCTGACGATCGAATCCAAAAGAATTCAACAGTAGAAAGACAGATTTTACAATTACGCGAAAAATTATCACTCGATCAAACCGAATTAAACGCGCTAAGAGACAAAGCCACGCGACTATGCAAAGAAAGAGACGAACTCCGACAAACAGTGCAAAAATTGGAAAAACACATCCAGGAAACAATAGGTGCGGAACTGTCCACAGATAAAGAAGAGATACAAAAGAGTGAAACCGCTTCGCTTAAAAGACGAATCGAACAGCTGGACCGCGATCAGAGTAGGCAAACTTTGCAATACGAAAAAAAAAACGGGACCTCGAATCAGAAATTCAGAAAGAGCGTGGCATAAATTTGAATGTGAAAGTGGGAAACGAGGTGAGCGAAGAATTCTGGACAGTCACAGGGCCCAGGGGTGAGGCAGCGGTGCCCACTAAGCTCATATCTCTTCAACCTACTGACAGCGGACCTAGAAGAAGAAATGAGCAAGGCAGGAGAGTCAGGGGGAATTAAACTAGGCAACGACAGAATATATACCCTAGCGTACGCGGATGACGTAGCAGTACTAGCAGAAGAAGAGAAAGGAATGGAAGCGCTAATAAGAAGATTGGAAAAATACCTAGACGGAAAGAAACTAACGCTAAATGCGCAGAAAACAAAGATAATGAGATGCAGAAAAGCAGGGGGGAGACGCAAAAAGACAAACTGGAGATGGAAAGGAGAGGAAATAGAAGAAGTGAGAGAATTCAAATACCTAGTATATGTGATAACCAAAAACGGGAAACAAGACGCTCACGTAAAAGATAGAGTAAGAAAAGCAGGAGTAGTGATGAAACAAGCATGGGGTATAGGCAAGAGAAGATTCGGAAAAAACTGGGAAAGAAGAATGTGGATATTCGACAGACTAGTGTGGACGGTAATGGAGTACGCTGCAGAGATATGGGGGTGGGGAGAGAGAAAAAGCGTCGAAGCAATGCAAGAAAAATACATAAGATGGGTCCTAGGGGTAAATAAAAACACACCAGGATACATAGTAAGGGAAGAAATAATGAGGACAAAACTAAGAACGAGAGCAGGGAAAAGAGCCTGGAGCTTCGAGAAAAGACTAAGAGAAGGAAAAGGAAGCGAACTAGCCAGGACATGCCTGGAGCAAGTCGAAAGAAGGGCGGAGAAAAAGGTGGATAGCCTATTAGATTGGGAAAGCAGAAGAAAAGAACGAAAAGAGGGGTGGAGAGAAGAAAACACCGCCGAAGAAGATGGAGACACATTCAGCAGCATAGAAAAGAATGAAAAGGAGGAACAACAAGAAGAAAGATGGGTAAAGATAAGAGAATCAAAGTACAACAAATGGTATAAAGAAATAAAAGGAGAAGGGATCCCAGCATACATGAAGAAAGGATGGTGTGAAAGCAGATGGTCCAGAATAGCGAGGTTCAGAATGGGAGGCGAAGTCAAAGAATCGAGATACTGGGAGGAGGAGGAAAAAAGAAGATGCAGGATATGCCTATGGGAAGAAGAAACATGGGAGCACATATGGGAGAGATGCAGAAATCCCGAAAAAAGTGAGGAAACCAAGGAAAGCTGGCAAGAGGCAGTGCAGAGAATGCTAGGAGAAGAAGGCGAGGGAGAAGAATGGATGAAAGAGGTAGAGCAAGCAAGAAAAGACGCACAAAAAAAGGAAGAGAACAGAGATCACAAGAACAGAGAAAAGACATGAGCGCAACAGAACAGAGATAGAACACAAACAGAGAGAGGCAGAGCACCCCGAAGCTAAACAAAGAGGCAAGCACCGGCAAAGCCAAACTCTTTACACACCTCTTCAAACTGGCATATACTGGCTCATGCCCAGAAGCGTGCTGAGGTCCTTTGCTTTTTCTTGTTCTTTCTTGCTGTACCGGCATAGGTTTTTCTGCAGTTTTCCCTATAGCCACGTCACCAAATGGGGGTACTCCTTTGAATCTGTCTGCAGACTAAATTCCTGTTCTCACTTATATTCTTTTATCTTATCAAATTGTCTATATTATCTTATCTAATCTTATCTAATCTTATATATTATCTTATCTTATCTAATTTTTACTCTTTTTCCTTTCTTTATATACTTATGGTAATCATTATTGTTACTACTACTACTAAATTTACCAATATGTTTTTCTTTCTGCTGTATCGGTAATGCGCTTGAGGGGACCTGTCCCAGAGCGCCAAATAAAGCTTACTCTTACTCTTACTCTTACTCCCGTCTGCGTGCTTCTTTGTTTTCCTCCTTTTCTCCTCTACTCGCGCTCCTTATCCTTTTCTCTTTTCCCCCTTTCCTCCTCCCCTCTTATCCTCTCACCCGTTTTCCCCCTTTCCCTCTCTAATTGCTTTTTAGCTTTTCCCTCCTTTTTTCCTCCTCCCTTAGCTCATTCCAATCGTTTATTACCTCCTCCAGGCTTGATCTCAGAACCCTCCTTCTCTCTTCCTTTCTAATCTCCTCATCTCTTTCCTCTCTTCTTCTTCGCCTTTCCTCCGCTTCTCGTCTCTCTTTCTCTTTCTCTCTCTTGTCTCTCTTTTCTTCTCACTTCTCCCTGTTCCCATCCCTCTCTCTATCTATGGTGAGTCTTGACCGCACGCCTTTCTATCTGCTCCCTACTCTTTGAGCTTTTACTGCTGCCTTTTGCCTTCGGGCCTATTTATTTGCAGACCTTTGCATGCCTCTAACTGCAAGCTATCTCCTGGCTTGCTCTCTCTGCCTCTGATCCCTCCGCCTGCTCTCTGGTTGCACTTTTCTGGCTTGGCTGCTCATTTTCTCTCCTGGACCTACCTGCGCGACATAACCTACACCTGTCTCCGGTCTTCGGCTGCGCATGCCTGGATCCCTGTCACGTGACCGCTGCCGTCCTAATATCGACCGTCTGCCGTGGATCATCTGGTTCCCCGCTCACGACTACAGCTCCGTCTTTGGCCGTCTCCGGTATCTTGCTGCCTGCCCTCCAGTCGCCGGTCGGTAAAGTAGTGTTTGACACATCTCTCTTCTGGGTTGTAAATATGAGTCCCGCGCGCGCTTGCTCTGGTTGCAATAAATCTGTTGCTGAGCCTCTACGTTGCACCAAATGCAACTCGCACTATCATCCGAGTTGCCTGAAGCTAAAAGCGTCGCGTCCGGGCTCCCTCCCTTGTTGCCGGGATACTTACCTGAAGGCTGCTCAGCCCCACCCGCAGTCTCAACCTACTCTGTCGTCTGTGGCCTCTTGCTCGCAGCCTCTCTCTTCGGCTGTACCTCTGGCCCAAAATTCTCCGCCTGCACCCGCCGCCTTGCCAACTGCGGATTTCCTGGAGGACATGAGGCCCTTGAACGTCAAAACCTTGCGCTTACCGAGGATATGAAGGGGCTGCGGACTGCCGTCGCTGAGCTGCAAACTCACCGGGTTGCCGGCCAACAGGCGCTACGGCGTGCCTCGGCTCGACTCTGCGAGTCTGAGTTAATTATCTCTGGGGCACCGTGCCCTTCCCCTGCTCGCACTCTCGCTGTTTTCCAGCAGGTTGCCGTCGCGTTGGGCGTTGCTCTTGAGGATGGGGATATCATCTCTACGCGTTTCCTTGTCTCGTGCTCCCGGGCGCGTCTCAATCAGGAAGATGCACCATTGCCCATTGTAGCTAGGCCCAAGTCGCGCGAACTTTGTATCCGGCTTATCGATGCTAAGAAAGCGTTTCGTGTCCTCCGTAGCTCCAATCTTCGTCCTCAGCCTTCTTGTCCTCCGTCGATCATCCACGTCAACGAGGCTCTTCCCGGGGATCTTTACAAGCTCCTCGTTGCCACTCGAACTGCAGCTAAGGCTAGGGGCTTTAAATACGTCTGGCACAGTGGCGGTGTGGTCCTTCTGAGGTTTGCGGACGGCGGTCAAACTAAGCGTATTCGTTCGATCGAGGATCTTGAGGCGCTCGAAGCTGAGTTTCCGCTTGCCCCCCCTCCGGCGCCTCTACCTCTGCACGTGGTCGTGGTGCCCCGGCCGCGCGGTCTCGTCGTGGTGCTCGGCGGTCTTCCTGCGAAGCCTCTAGGGGTAGCTCGCGCTCTTCTTCGCCTCCCGTTGCCCCTGCTATCAGTGCATCGGTGTCGCATCCGCCTTCTCCGCTTCCTTCCACCTCACGGCAATGACTTGGCCCCCTTGGTTCGCCGCCTTCAGCGGGCCCGTCGCGCTTAGTACTAAACATCTGCCACGTGAATGCAAATTCTATCCGCGGCCATCTAGACTATCTGCGTTTCCACTTCGTCGCCTCTTCTTATCATTTAATCGCGATTAGTGAGTCCTGGCTTCACTCTGAGGTTCTGGACTCCTCTGTGGCTTTACCCGGTTTTTCCATCCTCCGCAACGATCGTGTTGGAAAGGTTGGCGGTGGTGTCGCCTTGTACATTTGCGACTCTCTGCGCGGTAGAATTCTTGCGGCTTCCCCGTCTGTATACTCGGCTGCTCCGGAATATCTGCTGGTGGAAGTGAAGTCTCCTGTCGCGCCCCCGCTCCTCATCTCGGTAGTCTACCGTCCGCCTAAGACGGTAAACCTGGCGTCTTTTCAACTCGACTTTGATACCTACTCCTGCGGTTATTCTCTATCTATAGTGCTGGGGGACTTCAACGCCAACCAGCTCGCTAACTCCTATGATGCGGAAAACGTGCGCTCTTTCTGCCTCTCGCGTTCACTCTATATGGTACCTTACTCTGCCACCTACCACTCTTTTGCCGCGGACTCTTTACTTGACCTCTGTCTAGTGAGCGACTCGGATGTCATTGTCAACTTTGGGCAGTCTGATGTACCGTTCATCGCCGGTCACGATTTAATCTACGTGACTGTCGCTTTGCCTGCTCCGCCTGCGCCGCGGCCAATCACTGTCCGCTCTTACCGCAGTTTCTCGGCCGACGACTTTGTTCTCGCGCTTGATGCCTCGAACTGGGGCTGCTTCTTTTCGTCCGCCGCGCCTGATGTTCTACTCCAGTGTCTCCAGGACAATCTTACCACCGCGCTCGATGCGCTTGCTCCGCCGTGTACCTTTGTTCCCAAGCGTCGCTCTCCGCCCTGGATCACTCCTGACCTCCGTGCTCAGCAGCGTTCCAGAGATGCTCTTTACCGCAGATACAAGCGGTCCCGTACTCGTGCCGATCTTCTCTCGTACCGCTGCTCTCGCGATGCCCTTCACAAGCGTATTTCTGCGACTCGCTCTGCCTTTTTTGCTGAACGGCTTACGAATGCTCCTGGGGCGCGCACTCTTTGGAATGAACTCCAGTCCCTTGGGCTTGCTTCCTCGCAAAGAAGCGATTGCGCTGGCTTCTCGATTGATGACCTCAATACTCATTTTTCTGCTGTCTCTCGCCGTCCTAATGCGTCCTTGGAAGTTGATGAGTTTTTCCGCGCTCTCCCTCCGCCGCGATATGATGACTCGCTTTTCTATTTCTCGGACATCTCTCCTATTGCCCTTTCCAGAGCTATTATGCACTTTTCATCGCAGTCGCGGGGCGTGGACAACCTCTCTCTTCGCAACATCAAAGATGCTCTCCCGGCGATTTCTCCTCTCCTGCTCCTGCTCTTCAATTGCTCGCTTAGCTCGGGTATCTTTCCAGCCCTTTGGAAAAAAGCCCGCATTATCCCTCTGGCCAAGGTTAAGTGTCCAACCTCTCTTCAGCAGATGCGTCCCATCGCAAATCTCTGTCTCCTGTCCAAGGTGCTCGAGCGTATTGTTCTGGTCCAGGTCATGGCTTTTCTCGAAACTCGTGCGCTGCTCGACTCTCACCAGTCCGGCTTCCGTAGGGGCCGTAGTACGCAAACTGCGCTGCTTAAGCTCGTTACCGACGTTCGCCGTGGCGTCAATGATCGACTGGTGACCCTGGTAGTTCTCTTCGACTTCAGCAAGGCGTTTGATTCTATCCCGCACTCTTTCCTTCTTGCCAAACTCCTTGGTCTCGGGTTTTCTCAGCATGTTCTGACCTGGATCTCGAGTTACCTCCGTGGCCGTTCGCAGGCGGTGGTTGGCCCTACTGGCGAGCTGTCTTCTTGGCTACCGCTTGATCAGGGTGTTCCTCAAGGCTCTGTTTTAGGTCCTCTACTTTTTATTGTGTTTATAAACGACATTCATCGGGTCCTTCGGCATACGGAACACCTACTCTATGCCGACGACCTCCAGATATACCTCCAATGCCCTGCGTCTAAGATCTCTGATGCCATCGAACTCCTAAATCAGGACGTTGCAGCAGTCCACGAATGGTCCTGTGCCAACTCTCTCGCGCTTAACTCATCAAAAACGCAGGCCATCATTCTTGGAAGCTCTCCTTTTATCACTCGGCTTTACAGCAGTCCACTCCCGTCCGTGATCCTGAATGGTGTCCCTATACCGTTTTCGCAGACCGTCCGCAATCTAGGCCTAATCTTCGATTCTTTGCTCTCCTGGGCTCCGCAAGTTGATGCAGTTTCGGGCAGGATACACTGCGCGCTTCGTCAGCTCTCTGCTTCTCGTCAGCTGTTCTCACCTTCCCTGCGCGCTTACCTCGTGACAACCCTCATCTTTCCGCTTCTCGATTATGGCTGCATCGTCTACAGCGACGTCTCTGGGGTGCTTCACACTCGGCTACAACGCCTCTTAAACTGTTGCGTGCGCTTTGTCTGTGGTGTTGCGAGGGATGAGCACATCACCCCTCACCGCCGCGGCTTGTGCTGGCTTTCGGCTCGAGATCGTCGGCTGTATTTTCTGGGTGCCTTGCTCTACACCGTTCTTCGCGCTAACTCTCCGGACTACCTCCCCGCCTTTTTCGTAAACTGTCCTTCCACCCCGCCTAGGTCCACCAGGCTTGTGAGGGGTGACCTTCTCATCCCTCGTTTCGCGACCGAAGCATACAGGCGCTCCTTTGCTGTGTCCGGAGCCTACTTCTGGGAGTCGCTTCCTCCTGACATCCGGGGGTCCAACTCTGCCTCGCTCTTCCGCTCTCGTCTCAGGCAATATCTGTTTGATACCGAACTCGCTAGGGCGTAGCTGTGGTTTTTCTCTATTGCGCCGTAGCCTTAGTTAGCTGCTTTTGGTCTTTCTCTCTCTCGTCTTTTCTGCTGTCTCTTCTCTTACTTTAAGTATTATTAAGTTCTAGGTTAGGATTTTTGTATTCTCTCTTTATGACTTGTATTTTTCTTTTTGTTTACTTTGCCTCCATTGTAATTGCACTGTATTCTTATCCAGCATTGTTATGGATATAATAAACATCTATCTATCTATCCTTTCTTCTTCTATTTCTTTCTCTCTTTTTTTCCTCCTCTCTTCTCTCTCCCTAAAGGTTAAATCCTCTTCCAAAAGGACTCCGTATTTCTCTTCTATCGCCTCCTTCCCCCCTAGTACCTCTTTCCTCTCCTGCTCACTCCATAATTGTGCTATTATGACCCCTGACTCCTTCTCCCCCTGGCACACTCCGCACTCCCATTCTCTTTCAATTTGTATTTTCCTCCCTGCCGCCTCTTCTATTATCTTTCTTATTCCTTCCCTCCAGTCTCTCGTCCCGTTCATTCCCTTTATTACGATGTTTCTCCTCTTCCTTTCCTTCGCTCTCTCCTCGCTCTCCTCTACCGTCTCCTTCTTTACTCTCTTCGCCTCCCTTTCTGTCCCTTCGTTTCCTTTTTCTGCCACTCTTTCCGCTTTTTCCTCTTTCTTTCTTCCTTCTGCCTGTTTTCTCCCCATTTCCTTCTCTTCTTCCCATTTCTTCTTCTGCCACTCTTTGAACTCCCTGTCCTCATTTCTCATTTTCTGTATGTCTTCCCTCATCCCCTTTATGTCTGCCATTATTTCGTCTACTATTGCCTTAAATTCTTCCATTCTGCTCCCTTTTTACTTTCAGTGCTCACTTGGTCGCCGCTTAGTTGCTTACTAACGCGTGGTCGACTCCTCGTGCTCCTCTCGTTCTTTCCCCCTTCTCCGTTGTCCAACTCGTTGTTCTTTCTGCCGTCCGGTGTCACCCCTTTCCATGCCTTCACCTCCTTTCCTTCTTTACCTACCGGCTTTCCTTCGGTGCTCCTCTCTTCACCTCTTCCTATACTACCACCCATTGCTCTCTCTCCTTTCTTTCCACTGCCTCTCTCCTCTCCTTCAGTGTTTTCCCCCACTTTATCCCTTTCCCTTCGTCGTCCAAGATCTGTTCTATCTTTCCTACCACTCCTTCCATCTCCCTACTTTTTTTTTATATCTAATCGATAAGAGGATCTATGAGAAATCTAATTTCCAAGGTTCTTGGGACTTTCTTCACCGTGCACTAAAAAAAAATTAACAGTTAAGAATTCATCGGTGGAACAATTCTGATTGACGGTTTAGGGGCTACTAAATTAGGATATGAGTGACAAGGTCTTACTTGTTCAGCATGCGAATAACTGTACTTTTTTATTCATAATTTCTAATATTTACCGTCTTAATTGTATAGTGCATCGTAATTATCTTTTAGATCTCAACATGGAATCAATCAGCGGAGAAAACGTTCAGGCAAAGCAGGGTGATCCTCTACTAACAGAATTAGTATCCCAGTTTCCTTGTTTATATAACAAAGCTCTGAAAGAATACAGAAACAATTCATTTCGTGAAGGAGCGTGGACTGCAATTGCTGAATGCATGAATATGACACGTAAGTATGCGACATTGATAATGTCAATTTATGGTCAAGCTGAAAAACAAATCAAACTCCAGCTTCTGCATAGGATACTTTGTGAACGATAGCAAAGAATGAGGAATGAACAGCGAATTGCATTTAGCACGATCACTGCCTAATATTTTTACATCAACGTGCTAGCTAGTGAGAGTTGATGGATGTATTTTCTTCATATGATGCCACTTACAAATTTCTTACCATACTAAGAAATAACAAGTATTGTGAATTTTTTGGCATATTTCTAGCATCTGAATGTACAAAACGTTGGGGTCAACTGCGTGATAACTTTGGACGTGAAAAAAGACGACGAGAAGAAGAATCGAGGAGTGGCAGTGGGCTTTCGCAAAGACGTGGCTTTAGTTTTTTCGAAGAAATGAGATTCTTAGAGCAACATGTCCACAAAAGAAGGTACATATTTCAGATATCGCATAGGCCATTTATTGTAGCCTGAGAAATGTTCCTTAGAGTTTCATCATACCAATATATGTAAAGCTGGAACTTTCGAACTCAATCTCTTTCAGAACATTTAGTAACGTACAAAATCCTTCGGACGCTTCATTTGCTGGGTTTGAGGATAATAGCCAGCTGACGAGTGGATGTTTTTCAATTACGAGTCCAAATGTAATGGCATCACTCCAAAGCGCAACCATTGAAGAAAATTTGGGCATGGCGCAATCGACGTTCCCGCTTCTTCATCCAGCAGGGCCTGCGCCATCTCCACCCGTGGCGATCACAAGCTCCTCTTCATCTACGCTGATGCCAACGTTTGTTTTGGGTACTAGACAGCGGTTCATTGAGGCTACAGGTTTGATAGATGCCCCCTCACCTGCCACAATATCAGATAGAATTCCACCCGCCGCGACAACAACGACCGATGTACCTATTTCGATGCTAATGTTACCTCCATGTGTGATAACCCCGACTCTCTCTCCAACGGAGTCAGTGACAACATCCTCTCCGCTTGATACCACGACAGATTCACCTGTATCATCGCTGGTTTTGCCTCCACCTGCCACAACACCAACTCCACCTCCGATTGTGCCAACGCCACCTCCAATTGTTCCGACTTCACTTTCAATTGTGCCTACAACTTTTCACTCCCCTGATCCGTCAACTCGAAGTTCCTTCTCGGAAACGCCTACTTCGCCTCCACTTACGATTACTACAGAACATCACACGACGTCTTCATGTTCAACTGCGAGTATATCTCCCTCCTTATCCGTTTCGTCAACACAATCATCTACACCAACGGCAATGTCTCAAACAAATAATCAATGGTATTCAGTGCCTTCTCCCGAAATATCGCCGAGCTCCTATTTTAAGGTTGGACGTAGACCTACATCTTCGAATAATCGTTCGAGCCTTGGCTCAAACATTCAAGCCACCTCTTGCTTTAACAAGAAAACGGAAAAACAAAAAAAAAAACGATTCCATAGAATCGTCATTCTTGAGTTTGTCTGCCACTATTCAAGAGCATTTGACTAATCGTATACGAACACATGAAAACACGAAAGATAACATCTCAGCGTCTCGTGGTGAAGAAGCGTTTGCAAATTTGGTGACTGCAGAATTGGCAAACCTAAATGAACAGAAAAGAGCCATAAAGAAAGCAAAAATCCTGAAAGTTCTGTACGAAGAAGAAGAATAAAGGTTGGTCCCCACTAGAGCACAGCGAAGCACGGCGCAGCACCGAAAACAGTGGCGCCATCGTATGTTACAGTCAAACTCATGCAAACTTTTATAAAAAACTACAGGAAAAAGACGATGCACCACTGTTCTCGGCGCTGCGCCGTGCTTCGCTGTGCTCTAGCCGCGAACCTTAACTTTTCGGCAATTGCTTTTATGCAATAAGGCATTAAGAAAAAAAGAGGCGAGTTTTGCGGCAGCTGAATTCTAACTACAATTCTTTCTTCTCAAGTGAACTATTTTCAAAAAATTATTATGGGACAGGATTTCAATATTTTTTACTCCAATACAAGTACACTATGTTTCATTTTGCATTTTTTTTTTTTTATTTCCAAATATAAGTTGTTCCAAAATCCATCATGAGAACTGTCTCGATAAGTTCGTACCTGATGAGTTAATTGTTCTGATACTGTGATTTTTAATGTAATCGTTCGATAATATCTAGTTTCGAGCTTTACTTATGCCTAGTGGTTCTCACACTGTTATTTTTTATGTAAGCGTTCGATGATATCTAGTTTTAAGCTTTACTGAGGCCTAGTGGTTCTCACACTGTGATTTTTAATGTCAGCGTTCGATGATATGTAGTTTTGAGCTTTACTTATGCCTAGTGGTTCTCACACTGTGATTTTTAATGTAAGCATTCGATAATGTCCAGTTTTAAAATCTACTCATGCCTATGATATATAATTAGTCGATATTGAAAATAAGTATTGATAACTTAATTCTTATTAGTTTATAAATACTGAAATAAAAACGCATGAAATAATGTAATAATGTTGTGCTATTTATTGAAGAATTCGCACTGCGTGTACAAAAATTATATGTCTGCCATGTGATTCTCTAGTTTTAGCTAATAAGAAAAATGTAACCCAGTCAACATCAATTTTGGAGGGCAAGTTTTGCCCACTACCTAGTCTGGATTGTTTCTACCTTGACGAATATACTCGTATTGCCAAGGCAATTCCCCCTCTGCAGTTAAGAAGTATTCTTTCAAAGTGTCTCTAATTGATATTGCACTCTGTACTTCACGCTGAATACGATCGGGTGGCATATTATGAATTGCCCCACAATCCATAAGACGCCACCGACCGGCGTTGATAACGCCTGGTTGAGGCTCCCAGTCTGCAAACCCAGGGGGGCAGTACAAGACCTGGGGTGGATTGCGACGTTCGTCTATAGTTTTCAGAAAATCAACCTGTAGGTTCTGTGACGTGGATTTTTATTGATCCTCGGATCTGGACCGGATAGCCAGCATCCGAGGTCAACCCAGTCGACAATTAGCTACAACCTGGAAATTAAACAAGATGTTGGGCGCCTGGCGGCTAACCGCCTATTTCAAAAATCTAAACCAAATCTAAACAGACTATACTGAAGCGTCGGCTAGCAACAGTACCGCGGAGAGGGGTCAGGATTAAATGAAGGATTAGCTGGGCGTTAATTAACGACTCGAAGTTTTGAATTTAATAATGAAAAATAGAATTTATTCAATAGACGAAATATGAAAAATATAAATAAGAAATCGTGTACCCGGGGGGTACTTCCCCGCGGGTATAAAACGGCTACAGGTCGTGTAAAGGCGACCTGGCCGCGATTTGCGAGTTTTACAATACTAGATAAACTACTAGCTTCCACGTAGGAGAGCAATAACAAGGAAAAACAAATCAAAAAGAAAGAACTCGACAAATCAAGTCCTCGTGAGATAATAAATTAGCTAAAACACTAATTACTTCCACGAGGAAAATAAATTTACAAATAATTAACAAACTTACAACTAACGAAAGTACAGTCTTTGACTCAAAACAATAACAAAAGTCTAATAGACTGCCGGAATAAATTATTATTTACAATTTTTTACTAAAACTAACTTAACCTAACTCTGCGCCTAACGCAATCAATAATTTAAATAATTGCCCGAAAAACAAATATGAAAAATTAACTCGAACCCGAAATAAATAAAGGCTCTCGGCTAAGCCTCGGACTTCGTCTCTCCCCGCAGGAGGAAGAGAGAGCGACAGTGACCGACTGTCTATCTCTGTCGCACTCAGGTACGACGAGTATCGACCCGGTTATCTCTAGATCATACAATAATTTACTATAAAATATTGACTCAAACTCTAACTTCAATGCAGTGGGACACTGGTGACGGCCTACCCTTCGGAGATCGGCTTAATTCGAATCTCAAAAATACTAAAGAGCCTCGTGGCTGCACTAAGGCAAGATGGCAGACGGCCGTTGCCGAATTCGAATTAGTATGGACAGAATGGCTAACGCTTACCGTCTTCCAGCCATCTCAAGAGAAGAATCTTCTCTCGACCAAAATCCATAATGGGACGGAGTTTCCCTCGGGGATAAACCGTTCTCACCACAGGCACACGGTCACACAAAACGAAAAGAAAAATTACTTTAGTTAGCCCACGGGGCTCGAACGCAACCAAAAAGACAAAATCGGCGAAAACAATTTACGCTATTCCAATTCACACAAGTGATCAGTACGCTAGTCTAACGCAGAGTGAGTAGACCGCATGGCGCCGGTACTCAGCGCCCTCATTACTCGGTCGAATATTGATTTTTCGTATCGAGCGCAGGATCCTTTAGTATGGCGACCTATTGTCGCAACGCGCGAAATTTTGAAATTCGCTACGGTGATTATTATTCGGAGGAACACGGGTTGCAGGCTCTTCTTGGTGGTGGGAATCTCTTCCACCACCGATATCCCGCGTTGTAGAGTGCCCTCGGCACTCCCCCGTGCTCTCTCTCTCGTTGGTGCTCGTCAAAAGGATCCAAATGCTCGTTATGCAGTCTCTCGTGTCTGTTGAGTGGCGTATTGGTCTCAGTTTTTGGTCGTCGGGTAGGTCTCGGCTCCCACATGTCAGAGAAAAGTCGTAAAACAAAACAAAAGAATAAATAATATGCTCTATCGGTTTTTAGTCGGTCACGGTCGCCTCTCGGAATTATTGTCAGACCTCGGGGTCACTCTACTCATTCACTCTATCTCAGTCATCCCGCTAAGGTCGTCCAAGGGGTAAGGAGTCTGGCGTAACATGCAATGTTACAGTTCATAGCTTTCCTGTATATTCTCCAGCGTGCTGATAAAATGCCAAAAGCATTTTCAATTGTTCGACGTGCTCTCGACAGCCGATAATTGAAGATGCGTTGACCTTCTGGTAAATTCTGTCCAGAGTAGGGTCTCATTAAATTCTTTGATAATCCGAAAGCCTCGTCGCCGACGAAAAAATACGGCGTTCTTGCCTGACTTCCGGGAAGCGCAGCTGTTCCTTCGGGCAATCCGAGCTCCCCCCGTCGTAAAGACTGTCCCATGGGACTACTTGTGAATATCCCAGCATCGTGGTTGCTCCCCATCACAGACCACTATAGACAAGACACTCCTGTGTATAAGATTGGAACCGTGATCGAAGCGCTCGCGGTGGTTGAACATTGCGTTAATAATCATAATAGTAACAGAGAGCGAGTGGAGGGGGCTGTGCTAGCAGCGAATTTAAACCTAGCAGAGAGCTTTTGAAAAAGAAACGGAAGAGGATGTTTATAAAAAATCAATCAAAAACATGGGTTCAGCGTAATCAAAGTTTTTATTTGTCAGTTAAACTATGCATATTGAATAGTTTACAAGAAAGTACGTATACATCGTAGTTTGACTAAATACTACGAATTTTAACTATAACTTTTATTTACCTATAATAGTATAACGAAAACCACAAAAGCACCTTTGGTGCAAAAACGTGTTAACAAAAGATCAATAATAACAGAATGATATGTATGATAGGATATAAATATTTAATATATAAATATTTCATATATAAAAAAAAAAAAAATTATTATCTATATTTTTTAATTTCACTAGAAAATAATAATAGAAATATAATATAATAATAATATATAATAATATGTTTTAATTATAATCTATTATTTTATTCATATTTGATAAGTATGCCGAATAAAAATATAAAAAAAAACAACCGGGCGTTTACCTAAGTGTAATCCTTAATAGCAATATTTAAATTTAAGTAGGTACAACGTAACTTGACTAGCTTCCGGATGAAAATAATAAATGGTAATATCGGTTACAAGTCTGTTTGTATGTTTCTTTGGTAATGGATTTCAATGAAATATGAAAGTTACGAACTAGGTGAAGTTAATTTTTTTTATGTTCGTTTGGTTTTATATGTCAACATTTTGTTACGGAAATTTTGTGCTAAAATCTTCATATTGTCTTCAGTAATATTGACATTAATTTTTTTTTTACCCGATAATATTGAATTTATAGTTCTGCACCAGTAGTGAATTAATAAATGTACTACTGATTTAACAAAGAATTTCTTAACTGTATCTTTGTGGGAACAAGACAAAAAATCGAAATCAAATAGTAGATCAATATTCTGCCGCAAATATTGACCAACCCCTTTAATATGGCACACGCTTGGGATCGTGTGAAAAAAATAATCTGCAACTAATTGAAATATGTTTTATATATAACAGTACTCGGGTACTGGAGTCTCTGCTGTGTACTATCATACTCTCTAGCAATTATTAAAGCATGAGTTTTAATAAGATTTTTCGTCGTAAATTTTTGCCGACAATCTTCACAATCGCTAAATTTATTTCTAATTTTTCTATAGAGAAATCCTACGATGTAACCAGAAACCATTGTATCTACAGAGTTTTCAGATGTTCGAGGAAAAGGTGTAATTGTGATATTGTCAAATTCCGGATGATCAATTGCATCAGTGCTTTCGACAATCAAGGATCTCAAGTTATCCAAAGGACCATCGTGTTCATCATTTTCACAATTCGAGCCAAGTGAATGTGGTGAACACAAATTGTTGACAACCATTGTTTTTATTGAGGCCACGAAGCCTTTACATGTTGGGTTGGTGTTTCTTACACCATGCATTCTTATGCACCCAAACAAATTTTCTACAGCATCCTGATTGCATAGTCTGGTCGGCAGACAGCTAAAATTGCGTTTCCTCAGAATTTTCCACAATTGTGTCAAGCTGTTTATTGTACACGGAGAGAAACTCGGGGGACTGACTCTACCGAGAGGTCATATAGCTTAACTTTATCGTGGTAGACTAGCGCCACCACGCTTAAGGAAAGAGAATTTACTTTCCAGGTAAGCTGAGCGGCTCGTTAGGGTGACTGAGTCTCCCGAAGCATCGGGCAAACGGCTTTCTTTATTTGCGTAGAGACAATCGTTCACCTTCCGTTCGGGTGACTGAGTCTCCCAAAAAAAGAAATGAGCGCGCTGAATTCTAGGAGCAGTGGCGCTACGATTTTCGGGAGGTTAGTTCACTCGAGTTTCTCTCCGTGTAACAATCCAGTTTTTCATTGAGGGCGGTCTGGTAGATTTGCCAAATTTGTCAACAAACTGCATTGAACGGAGTACGGGCAATGCAGTTTTTTGCCAAAATTCGAAGTGGGGTGAAGTGTCACTTATTGCACATCGATATTCTTTTCCAATTGGTGGATGCAACGCCATCCCATTCATGGTGTCGAAGAGTTCATCAAAGAACTTACAGCATTCTGCGGTATCCATTGCTGTGTTTTCGATTATAGGTGGTTCTGTAAACATGACCCCGCACATTAATTAAAGTCTAACTCAAATTTCGGTTTATAAAGATTTAAGATGTTTTAGTTTTATGTATTATTTTTTATATTCATAAAATAGCTGCAGGATGTGATATCTAATATAACAAATAATGTTGTTTTATTAGCGCTTCTACTTTTAGATCGTTACCTCCAATGCTGAGCTTCTCTAGCGTAGATGCTACCCTGTGGCTGAAAATTTTCGCAGCAACTGACACTTTCATTTTCTTTATTTTGTCACGAAGAACATGATGATCTTGTAGTGCAGGGCAAGCTCTAAACCGTGACTCTTTTTCGATTTTGTATAAGTCTTCGATGTGTTTCCATTTGGCAACCATTTTTTTCCCATTCATCACGAAATGTAGATCTTTATCAAGCATGCCATTTCGAATGCCTTTTAATAGGTGGGGTGGATCATAAATATGGAGCACCTCCTGGTCAGCGACAAGATAGCCATGTCTTGGTGGATCTGCTCCTCTACGGAGTCTCTCTTCCTTCGAATCCTTCAATATTTTATTGATAGCTGCCACATTGGTGCTACCTTGATCACACTCTGTAGCCATGACAATAAGTCCTGCAGGACGAAGTTGTTGTATAACTTCTTTTATTTGAGATGCCAAGACTGTTGTGGGTGTAGTACCTTTACAAAAACTATACGAGACTACCATTTTCCATTTTTTTTTTTCAAACCTCGCACCATGAATACTTGGGCATGATCGGCATATTGAGGAGAGCGATCTTGGCCGGAGTCTACGAAGCCCTTGATGACATCTGTGTCGTCTTCCCACTCGATGTTAGGCATCAAGGATACTTCGTCGAACATCAAAACACAATAGCGTTCCTCTTCAGCAAACTTCGAAACAGTTTTTGTCAAGTGACTCATAATTTGTTTATTAATTCCCACTTCGAAATTAAAATTCTTTAGTAACCGGTGTATACATCGCCTAGAGGGTAGTTGCCATATGCCTGATAGCATTCTGTATGTTTTGGCGCTATGTTTTAATATTGCTAGGGCAAATACTTTGTCTTCAATTGTAAATCGCCTTCCCTTTGGTTTAACATCGAACGTTTCCACTTGACTGGTAATAAAGCGTGTTGCTGTTGGGTTCAATTGTAGCTGTTCAATAAAACTTTCTGCTGAGTGACGTGCAGCCTTCAATCTTTTCTTCAGTATCAAACATCTTTTTTGAATACGGCGTTCGTTTCTGTGCAGTCTTGAAACTTTTTGATAAAGATCCAATTTTCTTGGAGTTAGGTCGTTCACTGATTTGACTCCTAGATTTCTGAAGACCCCTCTTTTTGGTGAGTGGATGGGAGTCAACAATGGTGTCCCTAAACATATCGAGTGTTGGATCGGTTATCAAGCATTACCAATTGCAGGATGCCGATCTTCGATTTCTAAAGAGTGTGTTAGATTGTGAAATTGCAATAAGTATAATAGCTTTTTTGGTTCTTAGTGAAATATTTTCGATTTATTACATAATTTTATATACAATTTAAATAATGCAACTCAACTATGGAACAAATTGAGTCTGCATTAATCAATGGGTATCAATTTACAAATTATATAAATAATTCATTGAGGGTAATATACAAATTATCAATGTTTATACAGATTATCTGCGAGATATGTATGCGACATATGTTCACCATGACAGAGTGAACGCACATAACTGACGCAATTCTTAGTTATCGTAGTACCTTCGGTATCTAATGATCTGGAAGAAACAACACTAGTGTTTGGCGCAGTTGAATCAGTGGTACAGCCCGGTATACGAAAATCCATGTCCAGAGTATTTTCCTTGTCTGGGTTTGGCATATTGAAGTCTTCGGAAGCTACTGTCTGTTCGAGCTTCTCACCTATAATTTCAACAACTTTCATCGATACGTTGAAACTAATAATATTATTAATATTTTACTATCAAGTTAATTTTCATCAGGGTAAGAGATTATATCGACAACAAAGTAGACACGAATTTCCATCAATATGGCTATTGAGATATAGAAATAATTGTTGTTAGTAATTCAGATTTGTAATTCCGTGTGAATCAAAATGATTAACATGTAAGAATCGGGAGCATCCTGTCACAGGATGAAGTGGAATATTATTTAAGCAACTTGAGTGACTGCAAAAGCATACCATGATTATTCCTTGAAGACATATCCTCTTTCCAGTTGAACGAATCACACTCTATTTGTAGGACATAGGTGGTTTCCTGTGATTGATTTTCTTGCCTCCACCCTAAGATTGAGTAATATTTTTGTTGATTAACAGAATGAACTGATAAACTAATAGATACCACCAATCTGACTTCAAGCAAGTGAACATTTACCTGGCAAATGCAGTGTCGGGTATACATTTTCGTTTAGTTTTACTCTTCCGGGACTGAAACAATTGTCTGTAAAATGACGCCGACAAACATAATACGTTCTATAAATCCGTTCCATAGTTTTCCCCTTCATGAACGGATTGTTAATACGTTCGATCCATTGCTGCATCCGCGGTTCGTCATGACGAGGAAATCTATGTCTCGTCGAAGTTTTATCAAGACACCCTCGGACACAACACTGCCTCTTCGGAGGCATGTTTTAATGTTTATGAATTATTATTCATTATGGAAAACAATTTTGATTATTTATTTTAATTATTTATGTTCTTCCACCAAGTATTAATAAAATATATCTTCTGTTTTTCGCCGAATTAATAAATAGTCTTTAATCACTGATCGTCGTTGGTTGTGAACAAACTTTCATGCACTTTCATGTTTTTGCGGCCATTTTAATATTGGGGGAAGTAATTTTGTGCAACTGGCGCTCTATTGGCTAATAGGTTCGATCGCCGCGTTGCCGTGGATGAACATCGAACCAACTCACGGTTCAAGTCTTTCATATGGAGTGCCCTACCCATGCTCCCCATTTCGCCAACGTGGACCAAAGTAAATTTATAGTTTGCATCACATATGGCGAGCAAAACAATGCTGAAGGATTTCTTATAATTATAGTACAAACTCCCTGAGTTTGGTGGAGCTTGAATAATGATATGCTTTCCGTCAATTGCACCACAGCAATTGGGTAGATTCCATTGTTGTAAGAATTGAGTACTTATTTGTGCCCAATCATGTACGTTGGGGTGCCTAAGATAGGTAGGTGCTAGGACGTTGACCAAAACTTGTGCAACTTCTTTCAGGATGTTTCTCGCGGTGGATTCCCCAATCCTATATGCCAACGCGACTGATAATATGACATCACCTGTAGCGTAGTACCTACAACATGAAGATTAGTATGCGAATATTGTCCCGTTATTATCTTCTTTTATTACTTGAGCATTGTTATCGCTTGATTAATCAACAAAATTGGTCCAACAATCATCCTATTACTGAAAGTATTCTATCACTATTTCAAGGCATTTGTCAAGAAGTTCGAAATATCCTGGGATGGCTAATGAGCGTGGGTGTGTTGGATGAAAAAAACATTTCATGTGACTCCGAACACCCAAAAAATCATGAAAACCTGAAGCCATCGAAATCCGTTCATCCATTATATAGATAACGTTAAGAAGTTTTTGGTAGAATTTCGTATTTTCATTGCCGGACAAGAAAAATATCAATAGAAAATTAGTTCTGAGTACTCAGCAGACCATCGTACCTCAACGCTAGAAGAAGTCGGTGCTCAGGGGATAAAGGTCGTGGACTTTTTTTCAGCAAAAATGGATAAACCAGTCCAAGTAGCTCATGAAATGTTTGTAAATCCATCCGGATGTATCGGTGTAGCATAGTTCCATCCATTTGCAATTCACGAAACAAATGATAAAAATCTCCTTGACGATCTCTGTTTCTATTAAGGGGCCTGACCCACCAACGGCGATTCCTTCTACCATGGAAGTGTCCAGCTCGTCGAAGCATGATGAAACTTGCCATCCACGCTGATATTAGGAGTAGTTCATCGTCTTCCATGATCTATGAAAATCAACAAAAACTATTATTTAATTGACAACGCTAAAAAGTGTATGATAGTTGCACGAATTATAAATCTTTCAACATGATTCCAAGTCGTAAACACAACAAAAATCAAGTATTGCAAAACGTAAGATTATTTTTGGAAGTATAATGACTATTATTTGAGAAAGTTTTTTTTTGCTTCTGTTCCCGAAAATTTGAGTCACACGCCAAATGTTTCATAAGTTACTAATTTAAAAAATATACTTACTAAAGATAAGTCCTAATTTTCGAATAAAATACAAATTTTCCGCGGGGTAATAGAAAACAAAAATTGAGGACGAATCAAAGAAGAACCATACATTACGAGTTTTAAAATATAGGTTATGTGCATCGATGTATAATGGGTTTCCCTCGTACTTTTGGGAAACGGAAAAAGAATAATTATTAATTATCATTGACTTACCTTTACGTTCTTTGGACCCTATATGATTCTAGCTTCTTCTTCTTTTTCTTCTTCTACTTTTACTTACACCTCTTCTACTATCGGTTGTTTGTTCTATTTTATATTGCCGGCAACTACTCACAAAACACGTGTGACACTTGTTGTTTTCGTCTTGCTTCGGACGGAGAAGCGGCAACATCGCAAAATTCAACGCGCACCGTCTAGAACGGACGGCGAAGCGTCACCGGGGTGGCAGCCGGATAGGCCGCACGTGATTGGTTGGCGCAGTGTATTGGTGAACGGACAGCTCGTATGTGTTGCGTCTCCGTCTTAACGTCAACGTCGTTTCATGTGCGAGCACCTTGATTGGTCGGCGCTTAGTGTACGTGACCGACCGGCCTGTAGGTGATGTGTCTTACGGCGCACGGCTTTTCTTGTGTCATGGGCTTTGAATAGAGTCATTATATGCGGCGTTAGCACCGGTAGCACACATTTGAGATGCAACAGCTGCAAGCCATCCGGACTACGTCCCCGAGACTTAGACACATAAGATGTTAGGATAGACAGGAGTTGATGAGATTCAACAGGAGAGAACGAGAAGTTCGACTGCACAATCGGGGGCTGATCGGTGAGGATACGTGCAAGCTCCTCATTCGAGCACGGTTGGTGGACAGCAGTGATGGACGCATAGTAGGCATTTAGTTCATTTGGTGAAAAATGATGCAGCGGCGATGACTCAGAAACAGTAACAATGCCCAAATGTCTGAGCTCTGCCCAGATACTCGAAATGTCGCGAAGGCCGCCAAGGCGTTCTGTAATGTACTTACTTTTCGCTAACTTGACCTTAGATTTAATAGCCCGACGGAGAGTGCGATACTGCTCATAGATATCCGACGACCCCAGACGCTTAGCCGCCTTGTACAATCTATTGCGCTGCTTAATATCTATTTTAATCCCAGGGACAAACCATGGAGCACGAGGCTTGCTTCGCGGCGCTTATAGGTGATATCTTCCGCGTCTATATGGGGCATTCCATGCCAACTCGACCTGCCGCCAACCCTCACCATCTTCGATTTTGCTCTAGAATTAGAATAATGTTGAGGGTGTCGAAAAATGAACTGCCGAATTATTTCAGATTTTTTCGATCACTGGTCCAGAAGTTGCCTTATATTTATACTAATTTATATCTCAGCATATTCAAGTCCTACAAAAAAATCAATTGAACAAAAAATCTTTGAAATATTTTTAAATAGAAGAAAACATTTTTGGTGAATTTTTCAGCTGCCAGAAATGCATTTTTTTCGCGAAAATAGTATAAAATCAAGATTTTGTCGGCGATGGACGTGATCGATTTTCATGAAATTTTTATCACAAATTCCTTGTCAAATTACGAACATTTTGACTCATTGCGGAAAGTGGGGAGATTTCTAGTTTGGATGCTACAATCGATTGAATGTCGAGGAAACGTGAAATGCGGTAGTAGTAAACTAAATGCACTAAGGAAAACATGAACTATTTATTTATTTACTTAACAAAAACATAACAGAAGTGTACGTATTGCAAACACAATTTCCGATCTATCATGTTGTTAAAATTTTATTATAGCTCGTAACGTGCTTCATTTAGAGACGGTTCAATGTCTGAACCACCCTAAATGATTGGTTCATACATTGAACCGTTTTCAAATCAAACACGCTACGAGCTATAATATAATTTTATATTGAAGATTATAATATTTGTACTACAGGTGTGAAGTATTTAATTTATTCTAACAATTCCAAAAAAATACAGTATTTAGAGTCACATATATGAACTTTATAATCGCGCGCAATTATTGCCTCTGATGTGACAGTAGAAATTACCAAACGGTCCCTCACTTAGCCGATTTTTTCTTGAAGACTTCATGTACTTCGCTAAGTTTTGACTCTGAGTACAGTTTTGTAATGATAGTGCTTATGCCGTTACGTGAAGGTATGAAACAATGCTGCTTCTGTGTGTTTGGTATAGCCCTCGTACTTTCAAATCGCGGAGCCAATGACTCTTTTGCTAGGTTGTAATCCGCAACACTGGAAAATCTTTTTGCTATTGCCGGTAATATTCCAGGCCCACAGGCCCATTCAAACAACTGACTCGGCGTCAGAATTTGGTGCTGTTGTAAGCTGGCTATAGCAGCCGATCTTTTCAAAACCCCCCCTAATCCATCGCATGGCCCTTTACCGTGTGAAGTCGCATAAAAGTGCCACTCTGCAGGAATCGAGAAGTCCTGTTCGTGGAACCACAAGTTTATGAAATTTTTGCAATTTTTAAATTGTTGAGGGGCTCCATCTGAGAAGTAAAAAATACGGCTCGGAATCCCTATTTCAGATTGAATGAAATCAACCACTATTCGCGTGAAGACGTGAACAGAAACTGAATCGTGATTGAGGCAGTCTGAAATCACAACTAGACTCTTGTGCATTAATTCATCGTTAAGTTTGTAGTAAATTACAACAGTATAAACGGTCGCCTGGTCATTGTTCCAATGAAATCCAGGCGCCGCGTTTTGAGCTATGAATGCGTAATTCTCCGTGAAGTCCACAATCACAAGGAATTCAGCTTCTGCTAAATTCTCTTTCAGCGATTTGAAGAAAATCGATTGTTTTTTAGCAATGAAAGAATGTTGCTGAAGATTTTTTGCTTGCTTGCAAAATGCATCAACAAACTCATTTGCATCCGCAACATAAGTTTGAAGCGTAGCACGGGGTCTCAAAACCCATTGGGTAAATGTGACGTCTTCGATGGCGTTCTCATCCAAGACATTAAGCAGAGTCTCTTTCAATAGTTGGTCACCCGGGCAATATTCGCAACGTGATAAGTAACAGCGTGGTTCAGGAACGGCGCATAATAGCATCGACACACAGTCTTCGTATTTCGCTAAAGGAAGTGCCGAATTTTCGGTCAGTTTCTTCAAATTACAAGCTGGAATGCATGAGAATAGGCGATTAAAGTACATATCGTGTTATAAAACGCCGAAAAAATATTCAGCCAAGCCTTTGGATTACCTACATTTCAATATTTCAATTGAAAATATATGACGTACGTTTGAGGATGAACTTTTCTTACCTGATATCATCAATTTCATATTTTGATGGAAGGGACACACGCAGACTGTATGGGTCCCACTGGCACCTGCCAATATACAGTGCTTTGGTCTCAACGAAGCGAACATAGAAAAGGATTTTCACATCAGAATTATCCACTTTAAACTGCTCGTACAATTCTTTCAAGTTGCACAATACCAACTTTTTTTGGCAATAAATTTTCTGACCGTGACTGTCACGAATAGAAATGAAATCTTTCATTCCAGGTAAGGTTACACTGACTTGATCATCTTCGTAAAATTGGATAACTTTCGTTCTAATTTCGACAGAGAGAGGTCTTCCTGCAAACAGAATAATGAATTTTCTTTTTCTTGAGAAGATATTATTATTACAGGGTATTACAGTATGGGTAATTTTATCCAATATTCACGGACGTAGTCTTCACTAATTGTTGTATATTATTTCAGACACATGAATTCATGTCACTTATGAAGATTATATGTTGGACTTATCAAGTTTCATGTCAGTTGTCACTAAAATTCCTTTCTCTTTGCGTAGTTTTCTCGCTGCCTTGACCATGTAATGCGATGTTCCAAACTCTTCTGCAACTCTAACATTGCTCCAACTGAGTGGTAGAAGTGTAAGTATTTGAATGCGTTCGCTTTTTGTGGCAGAAGAGGAGTTGAACTTTTCCTTCAGCTTGGATACCATTTCAGCAAACTCATTTGTTGCCATTTTAGCGGAACTAGGTCGACTATCACATGAGGGTACTAGAACAGGCATTCCCAACGACCTTCTCAAAAAGTTCGTCGTCTTATCAATTTTGGCCTCTGCCCAGTTTGTCTGTTTTAATTTCTTTTTCGGAACTGGAGATTGATCCAACATTGCCAATGCATGATTGACAACTGGAAGGCCCAATTCGGATTTTAAACTTGTGAGTTCATTCGCTTCGCTTACCATCGTTTCTCGACTAGATTGTGGTGTCAAAGTATAATCATCGAGATTCGATGAAGCATAATTTTGACGAATAACTGACATTATAGCTTTTTGACTTATATCTACATTATTAGAAGTAGGCTGTTGGCTAACTGAAAAAAGAAAGAATTTTACAGTATTTTGAAGCGTTTTTCACTTCTAACTTTGTTTTCATCATTGTGAAACGTATCCGAGTGAAAATCGGAGTGATTTGAGATGAAATGATCAGTGAATGAAATACAAGATGCCACGTGTTTGGCTGATTAACATAACGCAGAACATGTCTGCAACGCGAATATGTCTATTCATTGATCACTCGCTCTTTTGTGTTAGTTTACATTATTTTATCCGATTACTCAATTTTGTATGTAATTAATGGTGTACGCATACATCAATTACGTGTACTATTTTTTTTATTTTACCATCATCCTCTTGCATACGCCATCTGTAGTTTTCCAGTTGTGCCCGACAGTCGCGACAAAGTTTACTCGATACAAACTGCGGGAATTCGCTTATAATTTTTGCTGAGGCTTTTCGTAATCCTTTGCGTATGACGTGTCGACTCAGTTCGAATGGGTTGCAGCATCGATCTCTGAATGGATTGATATTTTGTCTTCACTTGACCGTCACGGATCTTTGTAAACACACAAATTGAAACTTCTTCACATATCGACACCAGAAAGTAACAAACGGACTCGTTAATTTATTCTTTGGAATCAACGGATTCGTCGTTTGACGATTTTATTCACTCTCATTCTACTAACTGAGAGCTCAGAACACGTAAATCCTACCCAGAAATGAATAAAATACAATGAAATAAAATAAAATACAGAACCAATACGAAATAAAATTAAGAGCCCGTACAGTAAGATGACAGATACGGAGAATAAATAAGTTTGTACTTACCTATGTACGCAAAGTTTCGAACACACACACACCCAATGATAGTATGGGTGATACTGACGAGTTCGAACACGAAGCACGGCCATTCGGAGTAAATAAAGCGCGAGTGCTGCCCTTGCCGCGTATCACTAACTTTAATCAGTCGCGTAGCTGGCTTTAGCTGCGGTTTCTCGACATTCAATCGATTGTAGCATCCAAACTAGAAATCTCCCCACTTTTCGCAATGCGTCAAAATATTCGTAATTTGACAAGGAATTCGTGATAAAAATTTCATGGAAATCGATCATGTCCATCGCCGACAAAATCTTGATTTTATACTATTTTCGCGAAAAATCATTTCTGGCAGCTGAAAAATTTACCAGAAAATGTTTTCTTCTATTTAAGAATATTTCAAAGATTTTTTGTTCAATTGATTTTTTTCTAGGACTTGAATATGCTGAGATATAAATTAGTATAAATATAAGGCAACTTCTAGACCAGTGATCGAAAAAATCTGAAATAATTCGGCAGTTCATTTTTCGACACCCTCAACATTATTCTAATTCTAGAGCAAAATCGAAGATGGTGAGGGTTGGTGGCAGGTCGAGTTGGCATGGAATGCCCCATATATACTAACCAGCTATGATTGTATGAACCGCGACAATAAAGTCCCTAGCCTGTAGACTACTAAGAATTAAGTTGGCAGCTAGATGTCACTAGTCTTTTCAGATAGTTAGTTCTTGTTCAGTGAGTGCACATGTAAGTTAGAGTAATAAAGCTCTGTCGTTAAATATAAAATAAATATATACGTGAACTATTATTTAAACGCCCATATCCACGATATCCTCATGCCTAATCCAATAGGTTATGGGCCCAGATAATGCGGATGTTTTAGAAAATCGCGGATTATAAGAAAATTAAAAATCGGGTGGTCGACGGCGCGACAAGTGCCGGTTGTAACGTTCACGTGTAGAAGGTGGAAAGGAAAGAGCAAGAAATGGAGAGAATAACTTTGAGTACGGGCATCAAATTAGAGGGTGCCAGCAACTGGAACGTCTGGAAGTTCCAGATGAAGATATTATTACAAGCTATGGGATACTATAACTTGGTCGCAGGAATTGAACCCAGGCCAGCACAGGCAGCCGCCAACCACGCGGACTGGGTACCCAGGGATGGAAAGGCCCAAGGTATGATTGTAACACATATCCAAGAGAACGTCATGGTACATATAATCACCACATCTACGGCGGCCGAAATGTGGTCAAAATTAATGTCAGTTTACGAAAGACAATCGGCCACATCCCTCCACCTGGAACAACAAAAATTCTTCTCGCTAAAGTGCGAAGAAAGCATCTCAACTTTCTTCGCAAAGCTCGAACAAATAAGAGACAAGATGGCGCAACTGGGGGAGAGAATATCCGACAAGATGATAATAACAAAGGTCATAATGTCACTACCTGACAGATACAAATACTTCGTGGCAGCATGGGAGTCGGTACCAGTCGGAAATCAAACAATCAGCGAGCTAACAGCAAGGTTACTTATAGAAGAAGAAAGGCAAACAGAAAATAGCTCAGCCGGAACAGCAGAAGCATCAGCAGCGCTAGCAAGCAAAACAAGAGGCAACATCAACACCACTGTGAAGTGTTACTCATGTGGTAAGTTAGGCCACTACAAACAAGACTGTCGAGGATCAAAAGGAATATGTCATTTTTGCAAGAAGGTAGGACATCACATAAGCGAATGCAGAACGCGCATCTGGAAACAACGAAATCGAGATAATAGAGCAGCGGAACCCCAGCGCAGGAACAACGAAAACACACGGAAAAGGTTTCGGGAATGCTGCAGCTCCAAGCGGCAGAACGGTGAGTTACGCGTGTCCAAACACAGGCGCCGTCTCTGCGACGGAACGCTGCGTTCCCTCGCGAGAACGCTGTACTCTGCGAGACGTTGGACTGTTCCATGTTAATACGGATGTCGAACGTCTCGCAGACTGCAGCGTTCTTGCGAGGGAACGCAGCGTTCCGTCGCAGAGACGGCGCCTGTGTTTGGACCGCGCAACTCACCGTTCTGCCGCTTAGAGCTGCAGCATTCCCGGAACCTTTTCCGTGCACAAGCAACGCGTTTGTAGCAAACTCTCAAGATAAAACGAGTTGGCTAGTTGACACCGGGGTGAGCGAGCATATGTGCCACGACAGGAATGCGTTCGGTACATACAGTGAACTTCAGAACCCTAAAAAGATAGTCATTGGTGACGGAAGTGAAATAGAAGCAATCGGATGTGGAACTGTGACACTGAAGGCCTACAACGGGGCAAAGTGGATTGAAACCACTCTGAGTGAAGTGTTGCATGTGCCAAGAATGGCTGTTAATCTGTTTTCAGTAAGAAGCGTAATGGACAAAGGCTGCAACATGACATTCAATAGTGAACAGTGTAGAGTCGTAAAGAACGGTGAAACTCGAGCCATCGGTGAGCGTAGCCAGAAACTATTGGGATCTCAAGTAGGGGCGTGGCCTATATTCCCAGAAGCAATATGGCTGCTCTAAGTGGGCTCATTGACAGCTGAGCATTCGCGCGCCCGTAGTGCACAAGTGATTATGATTCAACGGTTTTTGGTGAAAAAATGATAAGTATATCTGAAATTTGTACCTGGGCAGCAGCGACTCCGAGCAGCCGCAATTTTGTAGAAGGAGAACGAGTGTTGAATGCCAAACACTTGATTTATTGTGGAAGAATCGCAGAAAACAACACTGACAATCTGCAAGTGTTGGCATTCTGCTTGCAAACTTCGGGATTGAAACAGCGTCCCCACGAGATAAACGGTGTTTTCAATAAAAGTGGAAAAATTTTGTCGATGCAATGTTCTTGCAGAGCCGGCCTAAGCGAGAAATGTAAACATACATTGGCAGTGTTACTATTCTGCAGCAGGTACTTACAACAATAACCTAGAAATTGGGCTTCCATATTACATAAGACATGTCTTTGATCTGATACACGAATTTTAGGACTAATGTAGAAGAATTGGAGGAGACATCATGCACCGACAAGAAGTGTATTTGGAGCTCCTGTCAGAAAAAGTCGTTGTCGGACTTATATGATCCTCTTCCCTTAAAGGATCATCCTTGCTTTGCAGCAAATAATAAATCTGTAGAAGTTTCCAGTGAAATGGCTGAAATTATTAAAGAAATGATGATTGCATGCAACCCACTATCAGCACTAGCCAAACATACGTAATATTTTATTTTCATTCCCTTAATTATACATAACCTATCTATTCATACTTATACACTTTTATACACCTATTTTTACATTATTTTATACACTTTTATACACCTATTTTTACATTATTTTATACAATTTTACTATTTCTGTATTTCTATCAGTCGATCAATTTAAATTTGATTAATGTTCAAAGTTATTCATTTATACATGCATGTATAAATAACTGCCTTTTTCTTTTCGTTTTCGAATGAATATGGAATTTGTAAATAATCAAATCAGGATAAAGGACTATACACTTTATTGTTTTACATCGTCAACAAATCAATGATTGTTTAACTACGTAATAGAATGGTAAATCGATGCATTGTATCATATCATCGGCAACAGTTTTACTTCAATAATGGATTTTATATCAAACAGGTTTGGTAGGCACTTACCTATAACTCCATGCACTAATAATGGCCTCTCAGAGTCCCAGAAGTGTGAGATAGCAATCATTATTTCAAATTCAGAGTCCACTCTAATGACAGACTTGGCGCAAATCTCATACAAACCCCTGAGAAACTGTTGTGAAACTATATTAAATAGGTTAGACGGCGAAGCATTGGAAATTTGTGAAAGAACCATGACTTCGTTTGCCGATTGGAAGGTAGAAAGACAATATAGGATCACCGGCTCTAGGTGCTATGATTTGTACACATATCTGAGTAATAAAAGCCCTAATTGGCAAGTAATGTCTACGAAATATTTTTATCCGAAGAGTTTTAGTAACAAATTCACTAAACACGGCCTGGAGTCTGAACCACTAGCTCGAACAGCTTATGAAAGTGAAACCTCAACAAAAGTTATTCGAAGCGGGCTAGTGATATCACAAAATAACCCTTTTTTGGGATATTCTCCAGACGGAATCATATTGGAAAATGGCAAACCTGTCAAATTGATCGAAATAAAATGTCCATATTCTGGAAAGATCATGAGTATTAAGGCGGGTATCAACGATATGAAGTTTTTGGAGATGAAAAATGGGAAAATTGCATTAAAAAAAAAACATAAATATTATGGACAAATTCAGCTAGGTATGGCTATCTTAAGGGCGTTGACTAGGCCTCGCCGAGCGCGCGTAAATAGACTCTCGGCATTTACCTTCTCATTTCCTCATTTTTCAAGATAACGGAGTTTTCGATGAAAATTCTTACAGATAAATGATGTATCCGTGTCATGTCTTTGGCCGAATTTGCGATTTCACTTCAAGCTTTGCAAAAAATGATCTTGAAAGTAAGCCATCTTCGCGCTGATGTACAACGAGTAACGATTTTTTTTTAAATATTCGGCCAAAGACATAACATAGCTACATCCTTTACCTTCAAATCAAGATCATGATCGATACTATCGGATCAATGACTGAGGAGTAATCAGGAAAATCCTGAAGCATTGAAATGACGATTTTTGGCGCAAAAATTCGGCAATTTCTAGCGTAGCCGCGCTGGGTGGTAGCAACACGAACTACAGGCATCGTAGGGGTAAATACAGACTTCTCCTTTTGCGAATTTAAATCTTCTGACTCGCATAATTGTGGGTGCTACAGTTTTTCGATTTACTTCGTGTTTTTCAATTATAAAGTTCTAGTTTTTTAGTGCCAATATGGTTAAGGCGAGAAAGTGTCTTTCATTGTTGGCGAAGGAGAAGAAAAGACCCGGAGTTCATAATTTGGCTGAATATCGAGAAAAAATGAGGTAAATTAATCGAATTACATACGATTGGAGTAGAGTCCTCAGAGTTTAAAATCAAATAGCTTGAGTACGAAACATCGGAGAAGTCTGATATAAATAGTACTTGAAAGAGCAGAGGGTTTCTGTTCAGAATGACAGAATAATATAATTTTTAGGTATCCGATGTAGGTCATAAGTAATAATTAAAAGATATTGCGACGTCTATTACGCGGCCAGCTTGCATAGATCGTCGATAAAGTTGATAGAGATAATCGAAATCCCCATTTGCCTACTTAGAGGAGCTTTCAATAATTTATATATTCATATATTATTTTGTTTGCGTAGATATTATTGTGTTTGTTCATTTAACCGTCAAATACAAAGGCATAATTGGTCAAATAGAGTGTATCTGCTACTCTTACAGCTGCTAGAGATTGGAAATAGTGTGTATAGTTATGCCTCATTACATTAGAATGACCACGAATATGCATGTTGAGATTGAGACTTGTCAGCACTCACATATCTAAGGTGCGAGTCGTATGAACGATATTATTATTCGAAAACGGTTACATACAAACTTGCAACGCGGCGCGAACAGAATATGAATCCTGGGGCTATTCACTCTTACTATTAGTGTATGAATGATTGCAATCTTTTCTAACTTCGATGAAACTCGATGAAATAATTTGACATTGTTTTTTTCAATTTTTTTTTTCTTCTTCCATTCGGTTTTTTTGTCAAATCTGCATATTTTGTGACACATCTCCAAAAAACTGCAGATTCATGGAAACAAAAACTTTGATCGTCTTGCGTGCGTATTCTTTTCTTTTTTTTTCACAAAAAAACAAATTTCACACATGTTTTCACGTACAGAAGAAACTTTTTAGGGTGCGCCTGAGAAAAAACTGCAAAAACAAATTCAAAATCGCAAATATTGCAAAATTTCGAAATGTTCGAAATTTTGAAAAAAAAAAAATGAAATTCTATTTTCAATTATTTCATCGCGTTTTATCGGACTTACAAAAGAAACAAGTGATTGGTTGACAAAATTTCATTTATTCTTCGAATTAAACTTTCCGAATTTCGGGCCCCCTGTTAATGTTGAAATTAGGAGCTAAAATTTTAGGGAGATTTTTTTCAATTTATTTGCAAGGTATCCAGGGGGCGTCCCGAATTTTTCTCGAAATTCATCGAAATAAGGACCACCCTAATATACAGGTGGACTCAGAATTCGTGACGAATCTTTTGAGGGGTTGATCCTTGTCAAAATTGGGATCGAAAGTTCTTCACCCATACCTCTGAAAAATGATTTTTTTCTTCGGAACCTTCTACACATTTTTGCAACATCTTCCACTAAATAAAAAACTTTCACCCAGAAATCTCCGTGATATTGAATAAAAAAAACTCATTGGAATGAATAAAATTAACAAATGCTGTGAACAAAAAATTGAGGATAAAAGTTGTTGGTCGGAAAAAAAATTTCAAAGGAAAAAAATCATTTTAGAAAAAATGGCTCAGGAACTTTTGATCCCAATTTTGACAAGGATTAACCCCTCAAGAGATTTGTCACGAATTCTGAATCACCCTGTATATATTCGTATAATTTTGAACCGGGAGTAGGGAGCCTAGCGTCCTCAGCCTACCCCCACCACAGTAGCAGCTATGATGCTCTGTCTTTCTTGTTCGTCTACTGTCTCGCTCGACACAGTTCACGCGGGAAGCGGAGTAGCCCGCGCTTTTCAGCTAGTCAACGCCCTTAAATTTTATGTTATTCTATATTGATCTTCTATCATCATCTCAATATCGTAATTTCATGTCATATAAAAAATTTCAGTGAGCTACCATCAATCAGTGATTCATGACTGACATCCGTATTACAACTTGATTTTTTTTATTACTTAACTTGACAGAAACAGTGCATTCTAATTTTCAGGAATTGTAGAGAAACGAACAACTCTTTCGACTCAGAAATATCTTCTCACTTCAACTGTAATAGGTATGACATCACTCAATCAATCGATCCTTTAAAGACCTACCGCCGTACCGGGCATGTAGTCGGCGAATTTTGTAATATGATGCAGTTGACATGCAGACGAATCGTTTACCACTTTACTAACTGCCATAGACTATATTATTCGCAGATAGACGGGCAAAGGCTATTATTTTCCCGTCCGCCTAGCGTAAGTCTTTTCGTGCGCCCAAGAAAAGAAGGGACGCCTCTCTATGTTATTTATATACCCATACAACTGCTTCGTGACGTCATCGTGGAGACGGAGACGACCAAGAAAATTCTTGATCAAACTGAGCATTTCTATAAATCGGAATATCAGATCTCAGCTCTCCGTGCACCGATTGCATAAAAGTTGGGCTTGAATGAAAGCTGTTTGAAACCGGATTCTGAGATAAATATTTGAATCACCTGTTTAACCCGAGTCAGAAGAAAATAAGGATAATATAGTCGCCGTATAGGCCGAAGAGCTCTCATGCGGGTATAGAGACTCGGTCGAGCCTCACGCCGCGCGCTTAAAAATTCTTTTTAATGTACTTGGCGCGAGACTCTACCGAGTCTCTTGATTTAAAAGATTACCTGAACAAAATGTTCCGTATGAAAGACTTGGGATTAATAAAGAACTATTTGGGTATCAGCGTAGAACAAAACTTAGAAAGAGGCACTATCGAGTTAAGTCAAAAGAATTATCTAGAACGAATTCTGGAGAAATTTGGCATGAAAGATTGTAAGCCTGTTACACGCCTGTTACACGCATAGCTCCTACTAAATCCTCAGGGCGCCTACCGGCAGGCAACCCGACGACACGCGTGGCCACCGCACCGCGCAGCCGTCTCGCCTCAGCCGAGACCGGTGGCCACCGCACCGCGCGCGCCCGCCTCCAGGCGCTTGGCCGCCGCGCCGCGCGCACCCCCGCCTCTACGAGCTGGCCGACGCTCAGAGGCGAGCCGTAATCACGCGCGCTGCCACACCGCGGCGCCGCGTCGATTACGGCTCTCGCGAGTAAATTGGTACGAAGCGGGAAGTATATAGCCTAGTGTTTCGAAGCTCGACACGACCATCTACAACCAACACGCTCGTGTATAACCTATATATTCTACGTAGTGCAAACTACTTGAATAAATAAAGTCTGATTCGATCTGACTTTCCTTTTGATCGCTCTCCTCTTCCTCCGCCGATGCGTTCGTATCTACCAGCGACACCTGACTCGCCAGCTGAGCCGCAAGTTCCAGAAGCACCGGAGACCAGCCAGCTATTACAACTCGTCCACAGGCAACTGGAACTACTGAGGGAACAAGAAGCCATCACCTGGCAACTAGGCCTAAAACCGATCGGCCCTATCGATCAGCCTCGCCAACATCCACGGCGAGATACGAGGGTGCACGTGGACGGAGTGATAACTCCTGGACTGGTCATAGACCATAGCCAAACTCCTTATCCCCTCCCAAAAATCTCCCGCATCCCTAGGCCGAGAGTCAAAGCGGTCGCGGAGACAACGACGCCTGGCGTGGAGCGCCGAAGAACTCAGCCTACGCTCATCCAGCCACCACAGCGACTGCAGAGGCTTCTCGGCACTCCTCCCAAACAAACTCCTACACCCGTACCTCCAACCCTTCCGCTACCTAAACCCCGACCAGCTTCCCGACTCCCCCTTCCAATACCACGGAAGGCAATCCTAACCTCTCCTACCCGCAAACCCCGTCGTGCCTGATGGCCAGCTAACCTCAGCACGACGATCCTTCACCACCGACTCCCTCCTCATCCAATTCCTACTCCTCCAAACCCCCAAAACAACAGAATTATAAAACACCACCACCTAACTAGGTGCCAGTTATTGATTGGGGAGCCCCTCCAGCTAAGGCCCCTCCCCTAACCTACATCAAGCCGATGCACACACCTATGGAAAATAAGTTTCAATATGTCAAACCTCAAATTAGTGATAAGCAAATAGAATCAAAGTGTAGACAAATTATAGGGTGCTTAATGTACGCAGTCCTGGGAACGAGGCCAGACTTGTGTGCCAGCGTATCGTACATAAGCCGATATCAAAACTATGCAAACGAAATTTTGTACACAGCATTAAAACGAGTGTTAAGATACGTTAAGTACACACTAGACTTAAAATCAGTATACAAAAAGACTGAAAATAATGAGCTACGCGGCTATGCAGACTCAGATTGGGGAAGCGATATAAACGATAGGAGATCTACTTCGGGATTTGTATTCAAAGTTTTTAACTTTACTATTGCATGGTCTTCCAAAAAGCAACCGACAGTAAGTCTGTCATCCGCAGAAGCCGAATGCATCGCCTTAGGCAATGCAGTCGCAGAATCATGTTGGCTTAAGAAAATAATTAATGAGTTTCAGATTGCTAGAGTCAACCCTGTAACTATCTTCATAGATAATCAGGCAGCGTTGAGCCTAGGCAATAATCCTGAAAACAATGAACGAGTGAAACATGTTGATATAAAATTTAACTTCATTAAAGAAAAAATTGAAAAAGGAGAAATAATCCTAAAATATAGAGAAACCGAAAATCAGATTGCAGACATGTTCACTAAACCCGTAACAAAAGAAAAGTTACTAAGATTTTGTAAGAACATAACATTAGTTTAAGAAAAGTAGCGCACAGTGGGACAGAATCCCAAAAAGCTGGCCAAAACCTCGAAAACCAAGGTTTTATTTCGGGTGTCTTTTGTTGCGGAATGTGAAGTAGGGGTATCGAGGGTCCCCAAACAACCGTTCTCTAGGCGCAGGTATATTTCTTGTCCCTGCAGGACTAGTTTGAATGTGACCGTTATACGAGTCACATCGAACTACCGGATTTGACGCGCGCTATACGGTACAGAAAAATTACAATATAATCTTGGAAAATAGTGCGATCGGAAAAATGTAAAATGGATTCTCTTCGTGAAGGTATGTAGAATGGAATACGATTTACATAATTGCAAAATTGTTATTATAAAAAAAGTTATTCGTTTTGAATTGAGGGTGTCTTTTTTGGAAAACGCAAACGACAAGTAAACTTTCAGGCAGACATAACTTTATCGCTCGTCCTCGCTCGTTCTTTGATCTATTTTTCATTGAATTGCTTATATTCCAAGGAAAAAAAAGCGTAGTCGACGAACTTGCGCATTTTTGCGCGAACGGAGATATGATTTTTTTTCTGAAGCCATGCAAATTCCGACGTGGTATTTTAGTACACGGGGGTATTCGGGGTCGCTGATTTACCTTTTATTTTTTAACTTCTTCCATTATTAGTTATTTGTTGAGGATGAATAAACATATCTCTTTAATAAATTATTGTCTACATTGTATAAAACATAGTAAAATATGTTAGAATATAGTAGTATCACAGTATAGTGAGATCTTTCGTTTTCGCTCGTTGTCTATTCTATTCACGGGCTAGTTTCGGCTCTGAGCGATATAATCCTATATTATTCACTGATTTCAGGAACTGCAGACATTAAAGAAGCACTGCAAAAGCAATTGACAAGGAAAGAGATATTCCGTATAATCAAAAATACTATTGCTCCGATCCATACATTTCAAGTGTACGAAAACTACCGAAAACGAAGAAAAAACAAATGTCGATAGAAGCTCTACATTTAACTGTACCGGATGATACGGACACTGAAGACGACACTGACGTGTCCACTATACATACTGATGGCGAATCTGATGATAGTGAATGTAACTAAATTAATCCAATGTATAGATGTAGTGTACAAATTAAAAAGATTTCATTTTCTTGTTTAATTTTGATGTTCAATTTATTTATTATTACCTAGTTCCCCACCGGAATCCTTCTGATTCTTCTACATTGCCGATAGAACTACGATTAAAATATTCTGTTTCTTCAAAAACAAACATCTTATTTGTAATTAGCGCAATGTAAAACCTCCAGATACAAAATTTCACCAAAAAAAAGGAATTTTATAAGATACTTGGTCGCCATATTGGATCCGCCATTTTGTTTTTCAGATTTTCGACTTGGGATTCGTGATCAGCGACCCCAAAAACCCTCGAGTACGAATTTTCACCCGAATTGAACGCGTTTTTAGAGAAATTTGTGGCCGTTTTAGATCCGCCATTTTGTTTTTCAAATTTTCGACTTGAGATTCGTGATCAGCGACCCCAAAAACCCTCGAGTACGAATTTTCACCCGAATTGAACGCGTTTTTAGAGAAATTTGTGGCCGTTTTAGATCCGCCATTTTGTTTTTCAAATTTTCGACTTGAGATTCGTGATCAGCGACCCCAAAAACCCCTGAGTATGAACTTTCATCCAAATTAAATGCGTTTTTGACTTTTGGCCAGCTTTTTGGGATTCTGTCCCACTGTGTAGCGTTAAGAACAAAAAGGGGCAATAAAAGACTTTATTGAAGGGGGGTATGATTTTATGAACCGCGACAATAAAGTCCCTAGCCTGTAGACTACTAAGAATTAAGTTGGCAGCTAGATGTCACTAGTCTTTTCAGATAGTTAGTTCTTGTTCAGTGAGCGCACATGTAAGTTAAAGTAATAAAGCTCTGTCGTTAAATATAAAATAAATATATACGTGAACTATTATTTAAACGCCCATATCCACGATATCCTCATGCCTAATCCAATACCAGCTTCTATAACTGGCACTCGCAAGAATATTAAAAGCGGTGGTCGCCGCCTTACGAGAAAATATTGAAGTAATGTACATGACCATACACGTATAGTTGCAGTTTCTACCAGTATAGTTCAATATACTTAACTAAAATAAGTTGATGGTATCAATGAATCGTAGCATGATCAACTACAGTTTCTAGTCAATCGAACATGTATCGAGAGTCTAAATCGAACATTTGTGCAGTTAATTGTACATAAAGAGGAGTAGAAGAGTTTTTACTAGAACGATTATCAGACTCACTGCTATTATATAAGTTCACTGAACCGTTTAAGAATTGTGACTTGAACAATAAACGTATGGTAGCCTGATTAACAATTTATATGGTGAAATTGACTATATTTTTGGTCATCGAGAATAATTATTTTATTTGGTTATTTCAATCACATATTTATAGCAGCTTTGTCTAAAAAAAGGTTGCATTAAACATAAATATGGTTGAGTGAACTAATAAAATTTAACTACACAAAATTTCACCATATACAATATATTTTTCTGTCAGTGTATAATGAAACAGTAATTCTCATACTGTAAACGTATGTATATGGGGAATTCCATGTGTTTTCACCCAGCCTCGGACCATCACCATTTCCAATTTCGTCGTAACTCTAGTACCTTGTAGTACTATCAGATAAACTTGCCCAGAATTTTTTATTTTTTTTTACGTCTTACCGTTTCAGAGTTACACATCATTGAAAAAAAAAATTTGGGGCCACTTTTAAAATTATGAAAAAAATACAGAAAATGCTGTGTTAGATTACAAGAATTTTGAGGTGATAACGAAAGTGGTATCTTCATTAGTTCAAAAGTTATGAATTATTTAAGACCATTCGTGTCTGCATTTGGCGAAAGTTCGCGGTTCGATCTTTTTGTTTGAGCGACCACTTTTAAAATTCTGAAAGAAATACAGAAAATACACCGTAAAAATACAAACATTATGAGACCTTGGCAAAAGTGGTATCTTTATTAGGTCAAAAGTTATGAATCATTTGATATCGTCGGGTATGCAGCTCTAAGATCACAGGTTCTCTGAGACGTGGTCAACCTTCAACAAGAGTGATATCTTCATCAGTTTCAAAGTTATATAATAATTTCTCCGTGAGTCGGCTTCAATTTTCCTGGATAAAATGACATTAATGCTCTGTCAGAGATGCTTTCCAGTTAGAATCATAGTGATCCGAGATCACTTCAGATTCTAACCTTACCCGGAATGCAGCGTTTTTATTGGTTGGCATTAGCTCTGTTCGTTTTAGCTTACACTTTCTACACTTTTCCTACACTTCTTATACACTCGCCCAATAGGTTTAAACTCCTAGCGAAAAGTGTAAAATCTGGTAAAAGTGTAAAAAGTGTAACTAAGACGAACAAAGCTATAGTTCAGTAAAAATGCTGCATTCCGGATAAGGTTAGAATCTAAAGTGATCTCGGATCACTTTGATTCTAACTGGAAAGCATTTCTGAACACCAACATTTTGAGACCCCGCTGAAAGGAGTTTCAAATCAGTTTAATTGACGTTGTTACTATGCATACTTCAGGTTGTTTATCGGTTGCCATGGAAACATTGCCAGTTCCAAGCGGATTGCGAGGGAGAATCGTAACAAAAAGTGCATCGAGCTGAAATAATTAGGTATATCAGATGACTTAAGGCCACCGCACACTATTACTGCGCTGCGCGGATTCGCGCTGTGCGGCAATAGTGTGCGGTGGCCTTTACGTTAAGCTTTAACGAGAAATACCAAATTTCATGACGAATTCGGAGACAATTAACTCATTACTATAAAATATGCAAAGCTTTCGACGACAAATACGAAGAATGGCGCCCAAATGCTTTCGCAGTAGATGCTGCAATCCTTTTCATATAAGAAAACACAGAAAGGTGTCCGGCTTAAGGCGCCCTAATGCTATTCAGATGAAGAAAATGCCTATACTATCAAACACAAATCGAATATGTAATTCCTGCAGATTGCGAATCGACAAAATAGCAAGGACTAATGAATCTGGTGAGTCTTTCGTACAGCTCAAAGATATGGATTGGTAACTAATACGAACTGCAGCATATTGTATTTATTCAACTACCCCGTATTTTATTCACCTAAGACAGAATCTTTACACGAAAATTTGTGATTCGTAGATGTGAAAAGTGACCCGATAGCTAATAATGATATACCGACATGTACACAAACGTCGATCGATTATGATTCCACACCGGTGACATCTCAAGAGTATGCACCAATGCTGACTCAAGATTCAGATTTGAGCATTAATACAAAACTGCCATTTGTTAATGCTTCATTGCACTCAATGGGCTTGTCTCCAATACAAGGAAAAAAACGTTTGAATCCAACGTTTATAAAAAGTAAAATGGATGATCTGTCTAGATCTTTACAAACGTCTTTGTGTGTCGAACCGTCGCCTCCATCTACTGAACAAAATAGTCATTATTTCATAGAAATGATGACTCAACTCAAACAAAAATTTCACGCGGCTTCTACAAGCTATAATCAAAAAATTCAAATACTATCGCTAATACCAAAGAGTTGGAGTGTTCGTAAAGTTACTCAAGAGATGGGTGCAACTGAGTATATGGTAAAGCTCGCAAAAAAACTCACTGAAGAGAATGGCATACTCTCCGAACCTCGTGCCAAATTAGGTAAGACAATATTATTGTATACTAATGCAGGCCCATTCGAATATAGTGGTTGCAAATGTCGTGTAATCTGTAGCCAATTTAAAACGATGAAGTTTGCATGAACACAAAAATATTCATATGTGGTCTAGATTTTTGGTATGATAAACTACATAAAATTGATCCTAGATTCGTTATGAGTTATGATCCTCTTGTCTCAAGCATAAACAGTAAACTGCAGTTTGTTAGCAAGATCTAGTGCTTACTTCAATGCTGACATTACAAAGAAGACAAGCATTCGAAAAGTGTCATTGCATCATGTCTTACGCATACATCTATGTACAGTAATGTTCATCGATGGTGTCCCAGTGGCTCACTATTTTTCCCAGCCTTTTTTTGAATCAAATTTCCCTTCTACAAATATTTTATTTGCCTATGACCAGTGGAACCTTCAGGTCATTAGGAATATGACAGATGCGAGGTGGAGCAGAGTCACGAAGTAAGCCACTGATCATGGGCGAATAAAATATTTGTAGAAGGGAAATGTGATTCAAAAAAAAAGGCAAGGAAAAATAGTGAGCCACGGGGACACCATCGATGAACATTACTGTACGAAGTTTTGCAATAAACAAGCGGGACGTTAATCTCAGTTTTCTTTGTAATTAATGTCCGAGTTTTCTCTTTTTTTCTACGAATAATTAGAGAAAGATAGTATCAATAACGTCACGAAATCAAACTGTAGTATAACACTCCTTTGGTTTTCGTCAGATTATAGCTTGTTGCTTGGCTTGATCCAAAGTGACTGTACAATAGCATCAGATTTTCGGAATAATCTAGGAATATGTTGCACATGGCGACAATCGAACTGAATCGCCCCATCTTATTCCGTTTATGGAACACTATTTCCCGCATTCTTCTACCTTTTGATTCTTTAATTTTTGAAGGCAATGCGTTAAGCCAGAATGTAAAAGCGAAGGTTATATCGTTTTACGAAGACGATGAAATGAGTTCTACCATGCCTGGAAAAAAGGATTACGTGTCAGTGAAAAATAATGACGGACGATCCATTCATCGACAAAAAAGACTTGTATTGTGCAATTTAAAAGAGCTCTACCACCAATTTAAGGAACAAAATCCTGATTTATCTATTGGATTCTCTACGTTCGCCACACTGAGACCCAAGCACTGCGTACTGGCAGGTGCCAGTGGCACACACACGGTTTGTGTATGCTCCACACACCAAAACATGAAGCTCATGATTTTAGGTAACTATTTTCAACTGTGCTAATTCGTCGATCCCATTTTGTATCGCACTTTTCGTTCAAGGTAATATTTCCACAGAAATTGAGGTATTATTCATAAATTAAAAACCCAATTTACAATAAACAGAAATAAAAATACACAAAATTTTCTCAATTCATGCACGGAATCAGTATCACTGACAATATATTGATTGATTTTTTTCATAGGCTGTAACTTGCATATTCTGACGAAAAACTTGGATCACCCGTTGACTACTTACGACGATGTTCTGTTACTGTTAGTTTGCGACGATGCTGAACCGAAATGTTACCTAGGTAATTGTAAAGCTTGTCCCAGAACTGAAATTCTACGGAACTTGCTTGTTCAAATTTTGGATACCAATGATGAGCCCACTATCACCTATAAACAGTGGATTTCGAGGCCACGTACAATCCTAGAAAAGGTTGAAAATCAACCTGCGGCAGACTTCATAGAAGCATTTTGCAAAAATGCGTGTGTATTAATTCAACACGCATTCATCGCCAAACAGCAAGCTAGTTTCATGAAGACATTGAAAGCCTCCTTACAACCGAATGAATGTCTTGTACTCGTGGACTTCGCTGAAAATTACGCTTTTGTTGTCCAAGAAGCTGCACCAGGCTACCATTGGAACAACAGTCAGGCAACGATTTATACTGTTGTCATGTATTACAACAATAATGGCATCGTTGACCACAAAAGTCTTGTCATTATATCTGATTGTATGCACCATGATGCAGTTGCTGTACACGTGTTCTCGCAAATCATTATCGAATTCGTCAAATCTGTCGTCACCGATGTTGAGAAAATATTTTATTTTTCTGACGGTGCCCCACAACAATTTAAAAATTTTAAAAATTTCGGCAACATTTATTACCATAAGCAGGACTTCGGTATTTCTGCAGAGTGGCATTTCTTCGCCACCGCACACGGTAAAGGCCCGTGTGATGGCATAGGGGGTACCGTCAAGAGATTGGCAGCTAGAGCCAGTCTGCAACGGCCGTCGGATGCCCAAATTACTACCCCTGAAGAATTATACCAGTGGGCTTCTGATCCGAAAAATATTCCGTCCATCACTGTTAAATATACAGATGTAAATAAATATACGTCAACCAAAGATTTTTTGCTGAAGCGGTTTGAAGCTGTCAGGCCTATCTCGCAAACACAAAAATACCACAGCATTATCCCTGAAGAAAATGGACGCTTAAGAGCACGACGCTATTCCAATGCAGAGGGATATGAGACCCATCGCATATTAAAATAGGGAAGTAATAAAGAATAATTAGAGTAGATATCCTATTACAAAAGTTACAGTTATTGTCTAATTTTTGTACGTGTTATATTATATTAACTTGTAGTTCAGATTATACAAATATAACATTCAAGTTTATGTTGTTTGCCGTCGATTATAAAAGTAAATTTGGAATATAACCATGACTCGGGAAACCAGTCTATAACGCTGTGTTGAATAGTTTATAACTTTTGACCTAATAAAGATACCACTTTTGCCAAGGTCTCATAATGTTTGTATTTTTACGGGGTATTTTCTGTATTTCTTTCAGAATTTTAAAAGTGGTCGCTCAAACAAAAAGATCGAACCGCGAACTTTCGCCAAATGCAGACACGAATGGTCTTAAATAATTCATAACTTTTGAACTAATGAAGATACCACTTTCGTTATCACCTCAAAATTCTTGTAATCTAACACAGCATTTTCTGTATTTTTTTCATAATTTTAAAAGTGGCCCCAAATTTTTTTTTTCAATGATGTGTAACTCTGAAACGGTAAGACGTAAAAAAAAATAAAAAATTCTGGGCAAGTTTATCTGATAGTACTACAAGGTACTAGAGTTACGACGAAATTGGAAATGGTGATGGTCCGAGGCTGGGTGAAAACACATGGAATTCCCCATATGTATTGAGACTAGAGTGATTTAAGATGTGGGTATACCAACGACCGTTTTATAGACGCATTGTTCAAACGTGTATGTTGCACGATAATAAGGGTTTTCAAACGACGGGGTACAAAGGTGGTGTTTGGAATACGTTTATCATACGCGGTTGTTAATCTATTCCCATATACGTAGAGCGATGCTCGTATTATGAACGTATGTACGTTCGAACTGGAGTTGTTTAAGATGTGGGTACCAACGACCGTTTTATAGACGCGCTGTTCAAACGTGTATGTTGCACGATAATAAGGGTGTTCGAACAACGACGTACAAAGGTGGTCTTCAAGATACGTTTATCACACGCAGTTATTGGGATATTTTATTATACGTACAACGGAATACTGTATTGATACGTTATATATACCTATTGTATAAAGCAAACTAAATGAAAACGTTTGATATATCTGTATTTTAAATGTATATTTAATCAACGTATATGAAAGATGGTTGTATTTATATACCAATACTATATTTATCCCCTTTTTACGTATATTATACGTACTTTCTACCATGCTGTGTTTATTGGGTAGGAGAGGGGGAAAACAGTGAGTAAAAGATGAGTGAAGAAGAGAAGAACGGAGAGGGGGGAGAAAGACCAAAGAAAAAGAAGAAGAAGTAAGAGCCTGAGCACAACACAAGCAAGAAGAAGGACAAAACACCGAGTGGAAGGCAAAGTGAAACAAAACAAACAAAGTAAAATAAATTAAAGTGAAACAAATTAATGTAAAGGAGAAAACAAACATAGGATAAGGTAGATATAAGAGCAAGATAAAGAATAAAACCCCAAAAATCACCCCTGGTGCAAAAACCTTTCGCCAAGTACATTAATATGGTCACTACCCCCAAAAACATCCACCAACAAAAATTCCACCCTAACAAAAGTGGTACTACAAAAATGTCTACTTACAAAAGGATTGAAATCAGATACAATTGCCAAGTACATGTCTTCTGTATAAAAAAAGTTTACAACAGAAGAACAGAAAACTGAATAGTCTTGTATTGTTCACTCGATCGGATCTTGATAATTACAGGGAAAGAATCAGGAAAAAAAATTTAGGAAGTGGTACTTGCGGGCCATTTATGAGTAAGTAAAAAGAGTATTTACTCAGGTCTATGTATCATTTGTTCGATACATATTGCTATGAGTTGAGACAAAGCTTACTATTTTAAATAAAATAACAAGCCTCACCTGACGCGGCCGTGGTCCGTCGGCTGACAGGGCTCTGTGTGTATTAATAATTAACTAATTGTTGGGCGCCAATTGGTTTGAGGAACCAATACCATTTTATAATTTGATTAATCTTATTTGACTAGCTCAATAAATAACAATGAAACGATCACAGGGGAGTTCCGTTGGGGACCATAGGAAAATTGCAAGACAATAGAAATAGATTTTAAAGCAAAGATATATAAACTTTATTAACTTACGTTAGCTGATCAGGTAGATATAATATTTCTTTATAACACGATATCACAAATTTTGACAAAGAAAAGTAAAACACATTAACAAAACAAGATAGAACGATTCTATATTATATAATTTGTCGAATTTGTCGAGCACCTTGAAAGCTAATCACGACTGTTGTCTTCAACAGACGGAAGGACAGTGTCTTCGACATACACGGTTGCCGATATGCCGAATCATATTCATAGGTAGCATAGGGCTACGTTGTTGCCATTTCTAAGGATAATTAGTGTGAATAATTGGCTCAACGGATTTCGACAATTTATATGGGACAATATAATATAATTATATAATAAGGTATATATATACCTTATTAATTATATAACAAAATATAACAAATTAACGATTAATTTCGCGATTAGTTACTAACTATCGTAGACTAAGGGATTGAGTAGTTTTCGAGGAGTCTAATTGACGTCGAGGAAAGAATATTTAAATTTTCCTGTCACATTCCCCCTTCTCGAACCTTGACGTCATGAGCGAGATGAAATTGGCTATTGTCAAGATCTAGGTGCTGTTACAATTCCGCGGAGTTTATAGTCTTTGCCCAAAATACCACTCCAATATAGATAAATCTGTAATTATAACGGAGTACTTTCTATGGTCTTGCAATACAGGGAGAGGGATTTTGGATTTAATGATAAACAAAGTTAAAGTATAGTTAGTATAATCTGCGTATACATGTAATGATGGAAATCACATCGGTGTAAATCGAGGGATCGAGCAGTTTGATGCCTATAAAAGGTTTTATTTTATTTAAATGATATGGTAATGAGTATAAGTTTATGTTACATAATGTTTCATTCCTAACCTATAAAAGGAATCGAAAGCGATGCTTCTTCTCCCACGTTTCTTGACTGTCTCTGTTACCTGTTGTGTTTCTCGACTCGAGGTCTCACAGTGTATCAGTCGGTAAGGCAGTCTATGCTGTTATCATGGTTTCCGTGAGGTGAAAGAGTTTCTCTTTTACATCCCCCCCCTCCGGGGTGGGGAAAAGGCCGACGGCGCGCGTGCAATCATTGTAAGTCATCGGGCCCATTATATGGGTGGAGTTTCGAGATGTGATAGTAGTTCGATTGCTGTTTTGTATGTCCTGAGTCTATTTCGTAAATAGTGTTTGAAATCTTTCGAATTATTCGAAATGGTCCAAGTCTAATCTCGTCCAGCTTTTTCCGGTTTAGTTTTGCTCCATTTTCTACGTAAACTAGGTCGTCAGTGTTGAGATCAAGGTTTTTCCGGTTTTTATCGTATCTTGATTTGTTGTATTCATGGTTTCTTAGCGAATTTTTAAATGCTGCTTCTCTGTCGTCGCTCAAGCTTCTTTTCTTCATTAACTCTTCTGGTACTATCGGATCGGCTTTTCCGAATAATAGATATTCCGGACTGAATCCCGTCACTGAGTGTTCTGTCCGGTTATACTCGTCTGTGCATTTTTCCGCGATTTTTGACCATGCTCGAGACTTCGTTTCATTTATCTTGCATCGAATTCGGTTTACAAGAGTCTGATTGAGTCGTTCGTTGAGTCCATTAGAAAATGGGCAATTTACCGCTGTGAAGATTAAGTTTATGTTTTGGTTTTTCAAATAATTTTTGAATGCGTTCGAGTTTATGCCGCTATATTGATCGGTAAGTAGTGTCTGTATTTGATGTTTGTCTTGGATTCTTCTTAGTAGTTGTATGAAGTCTTCGGCCGTCTGATTTTTTGATGTGAGTATGAAAGCGTATCTGGTAAAATGGTCTACCAAAAGATGTAGATACCTTTTTGTCGATCTATTTCCCGCGAATCCTCCGATCGTGTCTAGCGAGACAATTTCAAATGGTTTTTTTGGTGGACCGAGTTTTGACAGGAGGCCGTAATGTTTTCTTCGGGTTTTATTTTTGGCGCAAATTTCACAGTGTTCGTAAATTTGTTTCGTTATTTTCTCTATGTTCGGTAGATAATACGACTGTCTCAATTTGTCCATGATTTTACTTTTACATATGTGCCCATAATCTTTGTGAATTTTCATTATCAGTTGTTTTCCAAATTCCTCTGAAATTATTATTCGTTTTTGGTTTCTTTTCAACTTATAGAATATTCCGTTTTCGAGTAGTATTTTCTTGGAATTTTCCTGTAGATCTTTGTTGTTTCTTTGATCTTGTTTTATGTTTTCGGCTGTAATGAAGTTTACTGTTTTTATTTGTTCTTCTTCGTTTTCTAGATTTGCGAGAACTGGATTTCGTGAAAGGCAATCTGCTTCCACATTTCCTTTCCCGGGCTCGTATTTAATTTGAAAGTCAAATTGGGATAGAAAATGCATTATATCCCCTAGTTCTTCGTCCGTCCTTGATCGAATATTCTGACCTTCGAGTGGTTTATGGTCGGTTATAACTAAAAATTTTTTTCCGATTAGCCAGTATTGCCAATATTTGATGGCTTCTTTTATGGCCAGGCATTCCAAAAAAATGGCTTTTTTTTCTTTTTGGTATTTGTTTAGCTTCTTTGAAAAGAAGGCAATCGGTTTTAGTTCATCGTCTGTTTGTCTTTGTTTCAGTACTGCCCCGATACCGTCGATACTGGCGTCCGTGTAAATTACTGTTTCTGCGTTGACATTATAAATTGCTAATATTGGTTGTGAGCACAATAGGCTCTTAGCTTTCGTGAATGATGTCTCGCAATCTTGTGACCATAAAAATTGGGTGTTTTTACGGAGTAAATTGTGTAATGGTTCCAGAAGTCGCGCGGAGTCTTCGATATATTTATGATAAAAGTTTATTTTCCCAAGAAATTGCCGTATTTTTTTTCTGGAGTCTGGCGTTGGGAATTCTTGAATTGACCTTAAATTATCTTTCAATGGGCGTACGGTATTCTTTGATATCACATGGCCGAGATATTTCGCTTCGTTTTTCGCAAAATTACATTTGGCGAATTTTAGGCGAAATCCTTCGTTCCAGATAGCGTTTGCTAGCTCCTCCAAATGTTCCATATGTTCGTCGAAGGATCTCGAGAAAATAAGGATGTCATCGATGTAGTTTGTGCAAAAGCCATTTAAATTATTTCTTCGAATTATGTTGCTCAGTATTCGTTGGAATATTGCAGGCGATGTCTTTAGGCCGAATGGTAAATTTTTCCATTGCCAGTGGCCGTCTTGTGTTACGAACGCTGTTTTGTATCTGTCTTTTTCTCTCAGAGGGATCGCCCAGAACGCGGAATTTATGTCCAGTGTGGTAAACCATTCTGAGTCTCGTGTTTTAGCTATGATTTCCTCTATCAAGGGAAATGGTTGGGGTTCCGAAATAAGTAGTTTGTTTAGCTCCCGAAAGTCAATACACATTCTTGTTTTAGTTCCTTCTTCTCGTTTGTATGCGAGCGTAACGGGAGATGCAAACGGGGAGCATGATTCTTCAATTAGTCCTTTTTTCAGTAACTCTTTTATCTGAAATTCTATCTCTTTTTGGTCGAGGACCGAGCAACGGTATGGCTTTTTTGCTACAAATTTATGCTCTAGGAGTTTTATTTGCGCTTCGTGATCTTTTACTTGACCTACATCAAATTTATTTCTGGCAAAGATCGTTTCGTATTTGCTTATTAAAATTTGGATTCTTTCTTTTTTTTCTTTTGGTAAATGCTCTAGTTTTTCTTTATATTGCTCGGTGGGAATTCCTTCATTAAAATTTAACAAATGTTCCTGAGTTTTGACGTTTGTGTTTAAGTATTTGATTTCCTCTTCCTTATTCTCCCATCTTATCTTCTGGTAGATTTTGAGATCGTAGTCTTGTTTCAAACAGAAATTTTTTATTGTGTCGAGACCGAGTAGAATATCATACTCGAAGTTTTCATCGTCCACCACGAACACTTCCACTGCCTTTTCTATTTTGTGGATTTTCATTTTTGTTGTTAATCTACCTGTGAAGTTTTGCCTGCCACCGACCGTTTTGAAAGTATTTCTATCTTCTCGTGTAATCAGACCAAATTTTTTTGTAATTCTTGAGTTCAGGACAGTTATGTTTGCCCCTGGGTCGTAAATTCCTTGTATCTTATTGTTATTTAGAAATACTTCTAATGTTATCAGTGGCGGCAGTACTAGTTTTTTGGATCGGTTATAGTTTCGTTCAACGTGTCTTGTACTGTTACGTTATTTACTGTCCTAATGTTCCTCGGTTGTTCATTTTGCTCTTTCTGTTTAAGTCTGCATAGTGCCTCGGGGTGGAATCTTCCTGGAAAACCTCTTTTGTCGCAAAATGAGCATGGTTTTCTTTCTGTGATTGGTGTTGGTGTCTGGTTTTTCTGACTAGTGTTTGAGACTCCTGAGTTTGGTTTTGTAACTGTTTTCCTTTTTTGGACTAGGCTTTCTAGCATACGTAATTCTGCTACTAAATCTTCGACTGATGTGACCTTTGTCTTTTCGATCTTGTCTTGTATCATTATTGGTAAGTCAGTCACAATTAAATCGATTAATATGTCCGTTGGGAAGTTTTCTCGGATGTTTACTAATAAATTCTCTTTTCGTAATGCGTAGTCTACTAAGCTTCCCCCGATATAACGGAAAGAATATGCCTCTCTACTTTTGTGCCAGCTTGTTTCCCGGAAGCTATCTAGGAATGACTTTTTCCATGTGTCAAAGTCTACATCTAAACCGATTGTAATTACCTTTGACGAGAACCAATCTTTTGCTGTCCCGTCTAGGAATAAGCGTAACGTCAAAATTCTGTCTTCGTCTGATGTAACCTGGCACCGCTCACATTCTCTTTCGAATGTTTGGAACCAACTGGTACTTGGGAAGTTTTTTCCATCGAAGTTTTCCAGTATAAAGTCTTCGCGGACTTTCCTTAAGTTCTTTGTTGGCGTCGACGTTGCTTCTTTTCTTGTAGCGAGGACTATTTGTTGTACCAATGTTGATATATTCTCCTCCTTTTCCTTTTTTGTGGTTTTCATTTCATATTCCGGGGTCGTTGTTGCTTGCAGGTAGTTTTCTCTATACACCATATCGCCTTCGGCGTCGCTGTATAATGTTGCTATTTCTGGTGGTAGTGTGAGCGTAAATGTACGGTAAGTTCCTCTTGTTTTCATTGCTGATAAGACAGTTTTTACCTTGTTTATTGTGCAGATCTCTGGGTGTTTGTTTAGATTTTGCAGTTCTCCTGGAAATTCGTAGTATAATTCCGTGCCAACTGGTTGGATCCATTTCAGTTTGTACACGTTTGTTTTCTTATCTGCTGCTTCCTCCACTATCGCGTAGAAGCGAAATTGCGTAGTCATCGTGTAGAATTTTGAGCTTTCGATTTGTAATGATGGAAATCACATCGGTGTAAATCGAGGGATCGAGCAGTTTGATGCCTATAAAAGGTTTTATTTTATTTAAATGATATGGTAATGAGTATAAGTTTATGTTACATAATGTTTCATTCCTAACCTATAAAAGGAATCGAAAGCGATGCTTCTTCTCCCACGCTTCTTGACTGTCTCTGTTACCTGTTGTGTTTCTCGACTCGAGGTCTCACAGTGTATCAGTCGGTAAGGCAGTCTATGCTGTTATCATGGTTTCCGTGAGGTGAAAGAGTTTCTCTTTTACATACATATAAGTGGTTTACATATAATGTTTTATTTTGTAGCAAAAATAAAGTATTACTGCCTTCCTTGGCACAGTGTGATGTTGGCACGCTCGTAGGAGACTTTAAATACTAATTGACGAAACATTGCATACATCAACTGTTAAGTGTTTTAATAATATTGAAAATGAGAATAACAATGGTTAACGAAGTAACGTAATGAGATTATAATAAGTAGATTATAAGGTTTGACAAAGAAAAGATAACGATTTTACGTAAGGTTGTCGACGTAGATTCCGACTATTTTTTATATTTGGTCGGGATGATGACATGTACTTCTTCGTCTTTGTCGATCTCAGCTCTTTCCAACATTACTTGGTCCAGGGTTCGGCTGGCGCGTTCTGTGGCTAGTTTCTGTAGTGCCAGTCGTCTCTTTTCTTCGGACATCTCTAATGCTGTCGAAGATGCTGGGTTGGCAATAGTTGTTGCCGAGAGGAGAGCATTTTCTCGAATTAGATATGTGCGTACACGGTTTGGGAAGTCCGTGTGGCAATCAAATTTGACTTTGACTTTTCTTTTCAAGGTTTCTTCACCTTCATTGATCAGATATTGGTGATCTTTCGGCACCATCCAGCTTGGCCAAGTAGCATAGTTTAAACGTAGCCAGTCGACTATGTCTCCGTATCTGATATTACAGTCTGGACACTCCGGGCAGTACAGTACTATATCCCTAGCGCATCCAGCGCATCTTTCCAAGGCGTATTCATGTTCAACGCCATGCGGGTAGATACAGTCGTCAGCGTCAAATCCGTCAGCTCCACAGATTCGACAAAAGCCGGGTCTATATGGTAGATTGCAGGTTTTGAAGTGGTGTTCTTTTGAACGGCAGTTGACGCATCCTGCGATGTGTTGCTTTCCGACGTCAATAACGAACGTCTGGGTTCCACGATCGACCTTGGTGGACTCCGTCTGGCTGACGAAACTTCGAGCTCGTTTTGTGATCAAATCCTTTAGTAACTTTTGGCTCAGGATTCGACAATCCGTCATATATAAGGGTTGCTTCTCGCCGTGCGGATTGGCTAATTCGGGAACGTTCAGTTCCTTCAACACTGCGTCAAAAGATGGTAGTTTCTCGAGTTTCAGTGGTTTCACCATGACTGATGGAGCAACTACGGCCTTAGGATCGTCGGTGGTTCTAAGTGCTCTGCCTAGGCTGAACGACATGCTTTCTGGATGTAATCTAGCAGGTGTTACGTGCGTAACTTTTGATATACATATATATATATATATATATATATATTTCGGAATCCCAAAATTCCTTTTCTCATAAATCTATCTCATTTTTCATTAACTATTTCTTCAAAATGAACATCATACTTTCAAAATCAAATAAATATCAAATTCATTCCTTTTAACGCGCAATAAATATTCGTCTATTTTTCAAACGTGACTTAGAGCATAAAAAGTAACCACATGGAAATATAATATTATTTCTATCGGATGTTTATTCCCTTCTTGAAACGGCTCGTAAGTCACGTAGGTGTAGATAACGGCGAAGCAACACTGGAACCCCAGCCTTGCTGACCCCTCAATCTCACACTACTAAAACTAGCATGTAGATGTAGGGTCTTTCTCTCTCTAATTTTCCGAAAGAAATAGGAAAATTAAGCTAAATGATAAGCAGAATAATAAGATACTAAATTAGGCTTTATTGAAATTTAACGAAAAATCGAATTGTTAATAATTTGAGTGTAAGATCGAATCATTAATTTGGTTTAAAGATATTCAAAGTAAGCTAGTGTGAGTAGACTATAGGTGAGGCATGGAATAGCATGGGACCGCGTGACGTCACAAGGGACCAACGCCTACGCCAACTGCAAGTAATCCCTCGGACCAATCAGGCGACAATTAGCCACTAAGCAAGGCCCTAATTGGCAAAGCCACGCGCGCAGTAATACATACATTGTTGCAACCGCGGGGACCTCGTCGCCTTTGAACTTAAGCTAGCGTCTTTCTTTTGTTAAATCGCGAGGTGCGTGGATGCATCGACCCGTGTGCTATAATCAAGCCAAGAGTTATACTCAATCTTTTCTTTCTTATAATTAAAGTGGTAGTGTAAAGGACTTAGCACCCGTTAATGAACTCATCTATTTTAATAAATCTAGATTTCTGCCTTATACTTATTTAGAGTATTTGTAATATTTAAGACAACTATAAAATCTTGCTAAAACAAATCTATTCCATCTTCGAATTAACATTCAATACCGACTCTCATTAACTTCATCATCTCGAATCAGTGAATATTAAGGGGCACACCTAGTGTAACGGCCTAAAAAAAAGGTGATTTTAGGGAATTTTTATTAAAAAAACTACTTTATTAACTGTTCCAAAATTTTAAGAGTATATTTATACATGTTTTAAGAATATACAGCGAAATTTTTGAAAAAAAAAATTCAACATTTTTTAAGTTATAAACGATCTCCGACGGCGCGAAAAAAAAAGGTCCTCCACTGCTGCAGTAATTCCGGCCTTCTCCGTGGATGAAATCTAAAAAAAAAAAATTCTCGTTAAACTAGAAGATATTGTCCGTACAATGACCTACGATCAAAAAAAAAAATCAAAAATTGACAAAATGGCGGCGTTTTAAAAAAAAAAGTCGAATTTCACCCAAAATTTTGGTCGTTTTTGGCCTGCCAAAATTCGATTTTTGATCAGATCAAAAAATCGATAGGTCATTGTATGGAGAACTATATAAAGAACATGTAGAAAAAAATTCGGTAGTGATCGGATCATTTGTCTTTGAGTAATCACTGCAGCAAATTCGGAAAATGTTGTTTCGAGAAAAACGCGTTTAAAGATAAAATGATCATTTTCACTGTTATAAATGGTTTAAAATCATACTTACAGCTAATCTGCTATTCCAGGCCCATATAATTCACCTTCCTCTTCTTCGAAAAGGGCTTGTTGAGCTGAAGAAATTCTTCTTCGAGATGATCGACCTTCTTTTGAAGAAGCCCTTTGGCGATGATCAGCGATTCGTAGTCTCGTCTCGTCCTTAAGAGCCGCATAATCTCTCGCTGCAGGTCCAACTATCACTCCCATTACATTGAATATCTTCAAAATTGACGAATAACCGTCATTAAATATTGCAGTTGCAAAATTATTTGACAATTCAATAGTTTTGAGGCCATTGTGAAGATGCTTGGGTGAAAAGTGCCAAAGTAAACCGTTGTAGCTTTCATTGTTGTTCTGAGTATTGCTACCTTTACATCTATCAAGCAATTCATATCGAGATAAGTCTTCATAAATAGGTTTTATAGCTTTTTGTACTTCTGGATCCAGGGGGAGGTAATCGTGCTTAAATGTTCTGGTGTTTCCTTCAGCTTCCGCGCGGCGATAAGCGCACCAACTTTCAGCGCCTTCTGGACAATTATTATGATTTGGTTTCTTGTCAGTTGAACGCAAATGATAAAATGTTGCCCAGATTGCTTTATACATATCATCTACATTATCTTGATTCCTCATAATTGCCAAACCATAATATTTTTGGAGTTTATTTATTAAATTTACAGTTAACTTTTGTGATGTTTTGCTTTTTCCTCCTAACTTCTTATTAGTTTTCTTCAAATTTCGGCAACGTGTTCCCATTCTTTTTTTTACATGTAAATAGCACTCTAATTTGGCAACAGGTATATCATAAGGATTCAAATCTATAAGTCCTTTATGAGTGGCACTGTCACCATCGCCAATGTAGCGGGAATATTTTACACCATATTTACTAATGGAACGACCAAACATTTCTTTTGCACTATCCACTTCCATTTTTGAGGCAGATCCTTTATGATTGACATCACATTCTTCTTCGTGTAATGATAGCCATTCCTCATAAGCTTCAGGTTCGCTCTTTTTTTTTTTATTCCAAAAAACACAACTCTGACAATACGTAGATTTTACGCATGAATCAAGAATTTTCTTGCTGTATTTTCCGGCCAGCGTAACTACTCCAAAACGGGAAGTATGACCACGTTTTTTCCAGGTACCGTCGCCGCTAACAGTCAAATTTGTCTCCGAATTTTCTTCCTTTGATGTAAGCTCTTTTTCTTCATCTACATCGTGCTGCATACTGAGCTCACAAACGGTTTCGGCTGCAGTCCATAAATTCGTAAAACATCCCGCAAAAGTTTGGTGGTAAAATTTGCATGCTAGATCCATTAATCCACAGAAATATACATGGAGCTATATATAGTCATATTGTAACGATTTTAATATTCGTTATTATTTAAGTTGATTTACGTAGGTTCTCCGAGAGAAATAAAGTGAATCGTAGAGGGAATTATATGAGTTTGCAATAAGTTTGTGTATTCTGAAATACAGGTCTGCCCTAGTAGCTAGCTAGAAACAGACTGATTTGTTTTACAATAATAGCTGTGTACACAGCAACCGAGATTCTTATATTTTAAGAGATGTGTTTTATCATATGGACTACTAGATGTTGATCATGTGTAATTAGTAATGTATGGGTGATTTTACCTAATATAACACTACCCCCCCCCCCCTTAGTAAAAGAGTCGACCCGACTCTTGAGGTGAGTACAATATAGAATATAAGTGTGTAAAATCATCATAAGCTTAACAAGTTTGTGTGTTATTTGGGAATGTTGGAGCTGCGGCTCAATAAATTAAAATGTTTCCCAAATTCTATCTGACATTTGTCTCAATCCCAAGGGAAACCGCAGAAAACCTTGAAAAGATAGTCTAAACTCATTGAATTAAAGTGAAATGTGTTGTGTATAAAATGTTTCTTCGGATCTTGAGTCGAAGAATCAGGAAACAGGAATCAGGAAACAGGAATCAGGAAACAGGAATCAGGAAACAGGCGAAGAATCCCGTTGTTACTTTGAAGAAAATCCTGTACACTGGAACATGGGGATGTTGGAGGGACTACAGGACGAAGGACAAGAGGACGTGAAGATTCCATCAAAGTGAAGTCTGATTTTAAGCCCAAAGAGGTCCAACTCCAAGCATCTTTGAATAAATCAAATAACGACCTAGATAGGAGGACAAATGTTAGTCGCTTGAAATAATAAGGTCATATTGAAGAGTTTCTTAAAAACTCTTTTAAATTATAGATTCCTTCTTTTTTTTTTTTTTTTTTTTTAAATTGATAATATTGATTGATAATATTAAATCGAAATGTAATATTTAAATAAAATCTATAGAGAAATTTAATTATTATGTTATTATAATTGTTATAAATAAAAATTGGAACGATCTTATCTGGAGAGAATTGGGAAACTGGATTAATAGGTCAGGATGGGATGGGTTAGGCTTCCTTCTTTTCATCTCGCAATATCATTCCTTCATAGTTTACTAAGGAAATCCTACTATCGGAATTTCGGGAGCTGAAAAACTTGGGTTAATGTTTGTAAACTAAAAACATAACCTAATTCTCGAAATTTTCCGCTCGGATCCCTTATTATGGCGGTAAAATAAAATTTTCAAAGTATACCAAAGCGACATCTATCATTACTTTTAGCTACTTTTTTCGGCGGGAATAAACATTGAAATAAATGAATAACTTTCAAACGGCCTATAACAGCTCTTTTAATGAAACAAAGTTTGTTTAAACAAATAAAGACTCTCGTGAGAACCAATCAGAGTCCTTTCATAAAAATGTTGCTTAGTTACCAAACGAAGATTTCTCCAAAAACCAATAGGAATTCTTATAAAAAAAAATTGTCTTTTGTTAATAAATGCTACGAAGAAGACGAAGCTAAAGATAGCGTCATTCGTAATCATGGAGCCTCTCAATGAAGATGCTGTAAGATTGGGTATATTAGTTTCGCAAATAAATTGGGAAGGAGTTGGGAATAATATCCCAGAAACGAAACAATGGTTCGAGCGAGAATGGGCCCGCGTTAAATGCGCCAAAGGGGAAGCCGTTCTGCTTAAAGATTCCCCCTTGAGCTCATGTGTGAATTGTTATCTGACGAGGTTCGTAAAAGTGATTTCGTTAATTAATTGAATTTTCCCCCTTTTTTTTTTTTATATTTATTATTTTTTTTTATTTTTTTATGATAATAATATTTATCATCATTATTTCTTCTATATAGAATCCCCATCGACAAAGTCGAACGCTTATCCAAAATTCATCGGAGTTTCATCGGGGAGTTGGATTTCATCGGGAGTTATACTTCCTGTCATATTTGTAAAAGTTCGTTGCTCCAGATTGCGGAGGACGCGATAGAATGCGGGGAATGCCAAAAGTTCAAAACGTTATTAAAACATGTAACCGAGAAGAAAGTTTTAAACCATTTCTAAATGCGTAAACATTTTTTTTTTTTTTTATTGTTAAAATAAATATTTTCTTTTTTTTTTCACTAATTACTTCTGTCTTTTATTTGTCTTATTGATTCTTATATTAATTCGATCTAGATCAATGAACCCCGAACTATTCCGATCTACATTAATAAGCCCCGAACTATTCCGACTCTACCCGAACTATTCCGACTTGACCCGAACTATTCCGACTCGAAATTACTTCGGAGTTTCTTCTGAGTCTAACCTAAAAGTCATATGGCTTCATAACCTCACAGAAATTTTTATATACGTCGTCCGCGGAAAGTTCAGCGTCTAATATTAAGACCGGTGCTGGAAGAGTCGCAAATCTCAATTTAATTAACCAATCTTCATGGACTTGGTGAAGGACTTTTAAATAATCTAGCGGAATGCCATCTTCTTCGGAACGAGCGCGAGAGTTTATCCGCGAATACGACTCTTCTGGAGATAACCTTAAATACACAATCAAGTCGACTTCGTATGCTGAGGACTCATTGGTTAAAACCCTAACATTTTCCATTAATAAGTGAGCTTCTAGATTTTCAAATTCTCCTATCCTTCTTCGTGCTTCTACGAAGCAGTTGCAGCTATAAATAGATCTTTCCATGATTTTAATAGGTAGCATGGTTTGAATTAAATGTCTACTCCGCATCGTCATCGCGGCATGATGTTGGAAATGATACGCATATTTTCTAGGATCTTTGTACATTTTTTCTAGTAGGTTCTCGCCCGCCACGTTACGATATTCGTCTAAAGGTTCTAGTATTGTCAGAATATTTTTATCATTTAAAAATTTTTTAGTGAATGTTGATTTACCACTTCCAATATTTCCTTCAACGAGTATAGTTAAGGGTCTATAACTCCGACGTTTAATCCCAAAAGGCAGTTCCTTGGACCACCTGGAAGAATCCAATGAAAAGATTTGATCATCCCTTTGTAGGGAAAAGTCATTATTTATAGATGAACTTTTATCTTTATTTAAAGATCGAATATTATTGATTTTATCATTATGGGTAAGTTTATTTGATTCGTAAGGAGCCAGGCGATCCAAATGAACCACCTTTGGTTTTGTTCGCGTAGAACGTTGTATTCTGTAAACTACACTATTTATTCGATCAATTATTGCGTAAGGACCTTCCCAATTTGATTGTAACTTAGGACAACGTCCTTTCTCTCTTCTTGGTTGGAAAAGCCATACTAAATCTCCTGTTTTAAATTCAAGGTCCCTTGCTCTAATGTCATAACGAGCTTTTGTTCTATCTGACATAACCTGAATTCTATCTCTTGAAAAATTATGAATTTGTTCCAATTTATCTCTTAAAACTGAAACGTAATCATTTTGTAGAGGACCTGGTGAAGGAATAGGTCCTTTAACTAAATCTGAGGGTAAGCGAAGGTCTCTACCCATTAACATCGAGGCTGGAGACTGTTTTGTCGTCTCGTGTACAGCTGATCTATATGAAAGAAGAAAGAGAGGGATCCACTCGTCCCAATCTCGTTGACTTCTGTCAACGAAAGAGGTTAGATAACCTAAAAGAGTTCGGTTAAGGCGTTCTACCATCCCGTCAGACTGAGGATGAAGGGGAGTTGTACGAGTTTTCCTAATTCCTAAAACCTTAGTTATCTCTCCCATTAATATTGACTCAAAGTTTCGACCCTGATCTGTATGTAATTCAAGGGGAGTCCCGTATCGACAAACAAAATCTCTAACAAAAATCTGAGCAACGGTCTTTGCCTCCTGATTAGGCATAGGAATGACCTCGGGCCATTTAGTAAAATAATCAGCGATAACCAAAGCATATTTGTTTCCAGATCTTGAAAGAGGTAGTGGCCCGAGAACATCCATAGCCACTCTCTCGAAGGGTGCTCCGACATTGTATATTTGTAGGGGACTTCGACCCTTGGTACGAGGACCCTTTTTTGTTATGCAGATGTTACATAACCTACACCAATCCTCTACGTCTAATCTACATCGAGCCCAGAAAAATCGTTCTCTAATCCGACCTAAAGTTTTATTGGATGCGAAGTGTCCACCTGCAGGAGAATTGTGGTAGTGATTAAGGATTTCTTGTACCTTGTCCTTTGGTACTAGTAATTGCCATATTATTTTCCTCATCTCTGGAGATTCCCATTTTCGGTATAATAAACCATTCATTAAGGGCGTTGACTAGGCCTCGCCGAGCGCGCGTAAATAGACTCTCGGCATTTACCTTCTCATTTCCTCATTTTTCAAGATAACGGAGTTTTCGATGAAAATTCTTACAGATAAATGATGTATCCGTGTCATGTCTTTGGCCGAATTTGCGATTTCACTTCAAGCTTTGCAAAAAATGATCTTGAAAGTAAGCCATCTTCGCGCTGATGTACAACGAGTAACGATTTTTTTTTAAATATTCGGCCAAAGACATAACATAGCTACATCCTTTACCTTCAAATCAAGATCATGATCGATACTATCGGATCAATGACTGAGGAGTAATCAGGAAAATCCTGAAGCATTGAAATGACGATTTTTGGCGCAAAAATTCGGCAATTTCTAGCGTAGCCGCGCTGGGTGGTAGCAACACGAACTACAGGCATCGTAGGGGTAAATACAGACTTCTCCTTTTGCGAATTTAAATCTTCTGACTCGCATAATTGTGGGTGCTACAGTTTTTCGATTTACTTCGTGTTTTTCAATTATAAAGTTCTAGTTTTTTAGTGCCAATATGGTTAAGGCGAGAAAGTGTCTTTCATTGTTGGCGAAGGAGAAGAAAAGACCCGGAGTTCATAATTTGGCTGAATATCGAGAAAAAATGAGGTAAATTAATCGAATTACATACGATTGGAGTAGAGTCCTCAGAGTTTAAAATCAAATAGCTTGAGTACGAAACATCGGAGAAGTCTGATATAAATAGTACTTGAAAGAGCAGAGGGTTTCTGTTCAGAATGACAGAATAATATAATTTTTAGGTATCCGATGTAGGTCATAAGTAATAATTAAAAGATATTGCGACGTCTATTACGCGGCCAGCTTGCATAGATCGTCGATAAAGTTGATAGAGATAATCGAAATCCCCATTTGCCTACTTAGAGGAGCTTTCAATAATTTATATATTCATATATTATTTTGTTTGCGTAGATATTATTGTGTTTGTTCATTTAACCGTCAAATACAAAGGCATAATTGGTCAAATAGAGTGTATCTGCTACTCTTACAGCTGCTAGAGATTGGAAATAGTGTGTATAGTTATGCCTCATTACATTAGAATGACCACGAATATGCATGTTGAGATTGAGACTTGTCAGCACTCACATATCTAAGGTGCGAGTCGTATGAACGATATTATTATTCGAAAACGGTTACATACAAACTTGCAACGCGGCGCGAACAGAATATGAATCCTGGGGCTATTCACTCTTACTATTAGTGTATGAATGATTGCAATCTTTTCTAACTTCGATGAAACTCGATGAAATAATTTGACATTGTTTTTTTCAATTTTTTTTTTCTTCTTCCATTCGGTTTTTTTGTCAAATCTGCATATTTTGTGACACATCTCCAAAAAACTGCAGATTCATGGAAACAAAAACTTTGATCGTCTTGCGTGCGTATTCTTTTCTTTTTTTTTCACAAAAAAACAAATTTCACACATGTTTTCACGTACAGAAGAAACTTTTTAGGGTGCGCCTGAGAAAAAACTGCAAAAACAAATTCAAAATCGCAAATATTGCAAAATTTCGAAATGTTCGAAATTTTGAAAAAAAAAAAATGAAATTCTATTTTCAATTATTTCATCGCGTTTTATCGGACTTACAAAAGAAACAAGTGATTGGTTGACAAAATTTCATTTATTCTTCGAATTAAACTTTCCGAATTTCGGGCCCCCTGTTAATGTTGAAATTAGGAGCTAAAATTTTAGGGAGATTTTTTTCAATTTATTTGCAAGGTATCCAGGGGGCGTCCCGAATTTTTCTCGAAATTCATCGAAATAAGGACCACCCTAATATACAGGTGGACTCAGAATTCGTGACGAATCTTTTGAGGGGTTGATCCTTGTCAAAATTGGGATCGAAAGTTCTTCACCCATACCTCTGAAAAATGATTTTTTTCTTCGGAACCTTCTACACATTTTTGCAACATCTTCCACTAAATAAAAAACTTTCACCCAGAAATCTCCGTGATATTGAATAAAAAAAACTCATTGGAATGAATAAAATTAACAAATGCTGTGAACAAAAAATTGAGGATAAAAGTTGTTGGTCGGAAAAAAAATTTCAAAGGAAAAAAATCATTTTAGAAAAAATGGCTCAGGAACTTTTGATCCCAATTTTGACAAGGATTAACCCCTCAAGAGATTTGTCACGAATTCTGAATCACCCTGTATATATTCGTATAATTTTGAACCGGGAGTAGGGAGCCTAGCGTCCTCAGCCTACCCCCACCACAGTAGCAGCTATGATGCTCTGTCTTTCTTGTTCGTCTACTGTCTCGCTCGACACAGTTCACGCGGGAAGCGGAGTAGCCCGCGCTTTTCAGCTAGTCAACGCCCTTAAAAACAAGGAATCCCATTGTGTCCAATAGATTTTTAGATCTTGATTTTTAGCGGACACATCTTGCCATTCTGGGCGCATTTCAGACTCTTTCCAAGTCTTTATTTGTGACAGAACTTCATCTTCTTGTTGAGCCTTTCTCCATGGTTTCAGGTCTCCTTCAAAAGTGATTGATCGAACTCTAAATGATCTGTCTTGTTGTTTGTTTAATCTGGTGCACTGTTTACATTCCGTAGGTCCTTCGCAGGGTCTTCTGGAAAGGGCGTCTGCGTTTCCATGTGCCTGTCCAGCACGATGTTGGATTTCAAAATCATATTGGCCCAGCCTCTCTATCCATCTAGCTACCTGTCCTTCCGGAGATTTAAAAGAAAGCAGCCATTTAAGAGAAGCATGATCTGTCCTAATCAAAAATCTTCTCCCATATAAATAATGATGGAAATGAGTTACTGTTTTCACTACAGCTAACAATTCTCTACGAGTTACACAATAATTCCTTTCTGTTTTACTAAGGACTCGACTATAATAACTAACTACTCTTTCATTTCCATCATGTATTTGAGACAAGACTCCACCTATTCCAAAAAGAGAAGCGTCTGAATCTAAAATAAAAGGATGTTCTACTTGAGGATAGGCAAGAATAGGAGATGATGTTAAATAAGATTTTAATTTAGTGAAAGCTTCTTCGCAATCTTCGGACCAATTGAATTGAACTTTATTCCCGGTTAAATGATGAAGAGGCCTAGCTATAGTAGCAAATCCTTTCACAAAGCGACGATAATAAGTACAAAGCCCTATAAAACTTTGAATACCTTCCTTGTCTACAGGACGGGGCCAATTTGATACTTTTTCTATTTTTTCAGGGTCTGTCTTCACTCCTTCTGCGGAGACTATATGTCCGAGGAAGTGGACTTCCTTTTGTAAAAGATGACATTTCTTCGGACTCATCTTGAGTCCTGTTTGTTTAAGACGAGAAAAGACGTCGGTTAGATTTTCCATGTGTTCATTAAACGTTCTTCCAAAAACGATTATATCGTCCAAGTACACTAGACATTTCTTTCCTATTATTTCTTTTAAGATCGTTTCCATCGTTCTTTCAAAAGTTGCAGGAGCGTTGCATAACCCGAAAGGCATTACTTTAAAATGCCATAATCCTCCTAAACCGGTCACAAAAGCTGTCTTTTCTTTATCTGCTTCATGCATTTCCACTTGCCAATAACCACTCTGTAAATCTATAGTACTGAACCATTCCGCTCCAGCTATTAAATCGAGGGTTTCTTCAATCCTTGGCAAGGGGCACGAATCTTTTTTGGTTATGTCATTTAACCTCCTGTAGTCGATGCAAAATCTTTTTGTTCCATCTTTCTTATTGACCAAAACAATAGGTGAAGCCCAAGGACTTGAAGATGGTTCTATCACGTTGATGGCGAGCATTTCTTTTACCATTTTCTCCACCTCTTCTCTTCCATTCAAGGGTAACCTCCTAGCTGCTTGTTTAATTGGTGGGTTATCTCCTACGTCAATGGTATGAGTTATTAAATTGCTTCTTCCTTTATCGCTGTTGTTTTTAGCGAAAGCATCTTGATACTCTTCAATCAACGTCTTGAATTTTTCTTTTTGTATGGGATTTAAACCAACAGATGACTTTTCTAAGAGATTTTCTAAATGAATTGGAAAAGAAGTTAATTCTTCCCTAGAAAGATCTATTATTTGTATTTGTGGAAAATCGGATGTTTTACTCCTATTAGTTAAAAGAGCTATTTTGTGTCGACCCGATATTAATAAATTCCCTTCTGTGGAAATTACACAATTATGTGCTGCAAGAAAGTCTATTCCTAAAATCCCTTCATCCTCAATGTCTGCTACGTAAACTTTATGCGAAGACTCGATACACCCTGTCACATTAATTCGTACTAAAACTTCTTTTAAAACTGGAGTTATTTCTCCTGTAGCAGTACGAAGAGAAGTATATGGTTGAGAAGGGTTAATAGATTTAAGGAGATCCGAGCGGACCACTGTCACTTCTGCCCCAGTGTCTATGACCCAGAGGCAGTTAATTCCGTTGACAGTCCCACGCGCATATAAGCCTATTTGTCTTAGACTCCTTAAAAGAAAATGAGTTGAAATAGGGCTTTCGTTGGGTCGAACACTTGATGACTTTCGCCCTTCTAAATCATCAAAAACTAGTTTTTTTGGTTAGAAGAACCTTGTTGAACTTCTGAAGATTTTTGGGGATTATCAATTTTATTTTCACTATCTTTTCTCCAAGAGGTTCGAGAATTTTGAGTATTATCATTTTTGGATTGAATTAATCTTTCTAATGAGTAGCATCTATTCGCGTCATGACCTATTTTGTTGCAAAATTTACATTTTAGCGGGGGTCTGTCTCCGTAATTAGGTCTATTATTATTATTTCTATTATAATTATTATTATAATTTCTATTATTATTATTAGTGTTTGTTTGCTGCCTGGGAGTAGTTTTCGGAGTAACAGTTTTAGTCGGGTCAGTAGTAGGTATTTTCGTTTCAATCTGACGAACTTTTCCTACTCCTAAATGGTGTTTTGTCAAAGCTTCGATTTCCATTCCTTTAATTACTGCTTCTTGGACCGAAGAAGGTCCTGTTAAGCTCAGAGTATGTCTTAAGTCTGGATCCGTAATTGCGTTAATAAATTTATCGCAAGCTAGCATGTCCCTAGTGGACTCATCACAATTTGGCAAAGCTATTCTTGCTAGTCTTTCAATCTCTACCCCGAGCGAAGGAAGACCTTCTTCTTTGCCCTGTTTCCTAAGTCCCAATTGAGTTAGAGACAATTTAGAAATCAATTGATTACCGAATCGTAAACGTAAAGCTGCACTGAGTTTATCGTAATTTTCAATATCGGAATCGGCGAGAGTTGATAGGACGGCTAAGGCAGGGCCTCTCAAACTTCCGGCAAGTTGCCCGGCTTTAATAATAGAAGACCACGAATTAACTTTTGCTACAATTTGAAATTGTCTCTCGTAATCTGCCCACGGTATTGTCCCGTCAAAGAAGTTTACTTTTAGGTTAGATGATTTGGCTACAGTCTCGTTATGTAATACAGTCGTGTTGTTTAATTGTTTGTCGCGACTACTCCCGGCGCAAGACAAATTAAAAGGCACAGTGTTATTTATAGCTCTATTTTCTAATGGATTATCGCCAGCCATATGGTCAGTATGGTGTACATTTTGTGCGTCCCGAATTGAATGTTCAATTCGGTCGCTTTGTGGTACTGTACGAGTGTGCGGCGTAAAAGTCGCCGCTCCACCCGTACGTGGTCTACGAATAGTAGGGGAAGGTTCTTCTTCCCCATGATTATGTACAGACCGAGTATTTCCTGGCTCAACAATTTCCTCGATCCTCATCGGGGATCGTCTAGGAGTCGAGGTCTGCGAGATCATCTCCTGTGGTTCGAGACGTCTCATAAGAAGGGAAAGGGTGGCCTGCTGGGCTGCCAGGTTGGCTTCCCTCTCCTCACGAAGTCGAAGAGTTTCGCGCTCTTCGCGCTCGCGTTGGGCTAATAGATTTGCCTCACGTTCTTCCCTCAGTCTTAAGGTTTCGCGTTCTTCGCGTTCTCGTTGAGCCATCAAATTTGCTTCGCGTTCGGCTCGGCGTTCTTCCCTTTCTTCGCGTCGAAGTTGGGCTTCTCGCTCTTCTCGATCTTTCTGTGCCGCAATATTGGCTTCTTGTTGTGTTGCTTGGGCAGCTAGACTTGCCTGTTGTTGGGCTGCTAATGCTTGGAAAAGTCGCTCCATCATGTCGACTTGAGGTGGTGGTATTAGCTGGTTACCAGCTGGTTGAGGTTCGTCAGAGGTTGTAGCTCGGCGACGAGACATTTCTTTTCTTTTTTTATATTCCTTTCACAATCACAGTTTTCAAATATTCACTTTATCGATCTCGGTAAGATCCCGATTCTGACACCAGTGTAACGATTTTAATATTCTAATATTATATATTTAATAGAGTTTTAACTCTATATATAATTATATATAGCTCTATATACATAATCATATATAATATATACTTTGGGGACATCGACTTTTTGGGAGCCTAGTTACGGTCCTGCCACAACCACCGGGTGTTAGCTAGCATTTTTTGGTGTGTGGTATGGTCTCTGAAGTGAGCGATCAGTATATAAAGTAATGTCGGGCCCCAGGGCCGTCTTTGTTGGAAAAGTCCTCAAACGATACATTAAATATATAATTCTTTGAGGACCGTCCTCAAAGTATACAGAGGTCCTCAAAGTATAGATTTCTATGGTCCATTTCTATAACCCTAGTCCCAGAATGATCTAATAGATATAATTATGATTATATATAATATATATAGAGCTATATATAATATATATAGAGTTATATACAGGGTGACCCAAGACCCCCGGACCGGAAGGAATGGGTGAATTCCTCGTTGGATTTTGAGACGAAATTTCCTTTTCGAAAACTTCGTCCGATCAACGGTGTCCAAGTTATTAAAGATAAAGAGTAGCCAATCAGCGCCTCGCTTTAGGTCCGTGCCAGTGCCGGGTCAATAGTGAACGGCGGGCAGGGCCCGTGGTTTATTTTACATTTGGCTACTTTCTTCTTCACTTTACGATCGACGCGTATTATTATTATTATTATTATTATTATTATTATTATTATTATTATTATTATTATTTTTATTATTATTTTTTTTTTTTTTTTCTACCGGACCGTAGTTCTACGTGTCTAGGTTGACCGGACCGTAGTTTTCCGTGTCCAGGTCGACCGCACCGTAGTTTTCGGTGTCCAGGTCGACCGCACCGTAGTTTTCGATGTCCAGGTCGACCGCACCGATAAATTTATGAATTTGTACGGTGCGGTCGACCTGGACATCGAAAACTACGGTGCAGTCGACCTGGACACGGAAAACTACGGTGCAGTCGACCTGGACACGGAAAACTACGGTGCGGTCGACCTGGACACCGAAAACTACGGTGCGGTCGACCTGGACACCGAAAACTACGGTGCGGTCGACCTGGACACGGAAAACTACGGTGCGGTCGACCTGGACATCGAAAACTACGGTGCAGTCGACCTGGACACGGAAAACTACGGTGCGGTCGACCTGTACACCGAAAACTACGGTGCGGTCGACCTGGACACGGAAAACTACGGTGCGGTCGACCTGGACATCGAAAACTACGGTGCAGTCGACCTGGACACGGAAAACTACGGTGCGGTCGACCTGGACACCGAAAACTACGGTGCGGTCGACCTGGACACGGAAAACTACGGTCCGGTCAACCTAGACACGTAGAACTACGGTCCGGTAGAAAAAAAAAAAAAATAATAATAATAAAAATAATAATAATAATAATAATAATAATAATAATAATAATAATAATAATAATAATACGCGTCGATCGTAAAGTGAAGAAGAAAGTAGCCAAATGTAAAATAAACCACGGGCCCTGCCCGCCGTTCACTATTGACCCGGCACTGGCACGGACCTAAAGCGAGGCGCTGATTGGCTACTCTTTATCTTTAATAACTTGGACACCGTTGATCGGACGAAGTTTTCGAAAAGGAAATTTCGTCTCAAAATCCAACGAGGAATTCACCCATTCCTTCCGGTCCGGGGGTCTTGGGTCACCCTGTATAATTATATATAGAGCTATATACAGTCGGACCTCCAAATAAGAAACCAAAAGCCCCCAAGGGGAAGAGTTTCTACTATATATCGCATACCCCCACCAGGCGCTCGCTGCCTCTGTCTGTCTCTCTCACTCTTTTCCGCATGCGATCTTCTCAACAAGAAACACGCTCGAATCGAGTTGGAGTGGGGGAAGCGCTCGAGCGCGAAACTGGGGAAAGTTTCTTATTGCCGGGTTTCTTATTCGGAGGTCGGACTGTATAATTATATATAGCTCTATATATGATTATATATAGCTCTAATCTCTATATATGATTATATATAGCTCTAATCTCTATATATGATTATATATAGCTCTATATATAATATAGAGTTAAAACTCTATATATGACTATATATAGCTCCATGTATAATCATATATAATTATATATGAGCCTATATATAATTTGTTATATCATCTATGATTATATATGACTATATATGGAACTATATATGATCACATATAGGGCCGTCCGCAATTTTTTTTACTTTTAAGCTAATTGGCATATTCGCAAAAAACAAATATATACAACAGTGGAATGAACTACTTAATATCAATCTTTAATACCAATTTATTACCATACTGTATTTATTGCACTCATATTTTTACAGACATAGTTGTCAACTCTTACAAGCTGTTCGATTAAACTGATAGTCTTTAAATTAATTAAAATCAAATCATCGCTACTTTGTACTGGAACAATATGTTCAATTGTTGATCTAGTTTTTTCATGATGAAAAATTCTAGTGTGATCAACGATAAGATGACGAATAAGAATCCATAAGTCTCCTTCAATTTCAGTGGAAAATTTAACAGTCCCATAAATTATTGAGTCATCTACTTTAATTAATACCGTGTAACTATTTGTTTTAATTATTTTATAAATTTCCGATGTATATACAACCTTATTTATTTTTACACGTGAGTAAATTGCTATATTCGTTAGTTCGAAACCTTTTGACTGAAATAAATAACGTTCGTCATCACTAAACTCAAAGTTTGATATGTTTTTTCCTAAAGCTTGATAATTTTTTAACCCATTTATTTTTGTAGAATCACTTGAATTTTCATCGATGCGGTTTTTTAATAGTTGCACACCTTGTGCAATTTGTACGTTATTGACAATCTCTTGGGCAAAATGTTTCTTTCCGTGTACACATTTTGCTATAAAACCATTGTAATTTTCAAACGCAAAGGCTGAGGTTCCACGCAACGGTCCCCATCTTTTTACACAAAGGACTAGATGCACAAGTTGATGGACGTTGTACGTCAGCTGTCGATCATTATATAGATTTTCAATTTGTGAAACAAATAACTTCAACAGTTTATCTGATTCTTCAAGATTTGAAATTTTTATAGTATCTTTCACTAAGTTATGAATAGCTTTTACTAATAAAAGCCAATGTTGAAAGTATTTTTCTGGCAAGTAATTTGAAAGTAACGGCACAGAGTAAAAAAACAAATAATTGTAGAATTCATAAGCTTTGTATAAATTATACTGTGATAATTCTCTTGGTAGTCTAGAAAATGATTCAGGTGGTCGGATACGTAACATAAAGTTATCAATTTCATCTATTTCATTTTTAATACTCCATGGACCTTGTTTATCAATGTGAAGACTTGCGAATTGCTTGATAACTCCAAGTAGAACAGAGTGCATCTACTCCGGTAGTACACATGTCCCAAGATCAACCAAAGGTAGACAAGACATTGAAGAGTAACCTTTAACACCTCTGATTTGAGTCTTGGTCTTCGATTTGAGTAATCTTTGAGCTTGTGCTTCCATCCTTGTTCCAGTTCGCAATCTACAATCAACTTTAAATGGATATATGCGACAGGTTTTTTTTCCATCAATTTTTTTCGCTCGTACAGTACGAATTTCACAAATGTTACATCCGTAACGACCATTAAAATTCATAATATTCTGAACTTGAGCCCTGGCTGGAGCATCAGCTATCAATAATGGAGCCACTATTTTAGAATTAATCGTATTTCCAGTTTTTGAATCCATCCAATCGATACCGCCATTAAAACAGTGTTTTAGATTTGAGCAAATTGGTTTGAGAAAAAGATTCATGGGAGGTTTACTCTGATCATCATACCAAAGTCCAGCCATTATTATATAAGATTCGCGAACTTTTTCAGGGAGCTCTGCAATAGTGAACATCACTGGCCAACAATGGCTCTTGGAACTTTTCACCAACGACAATCCATCTGTGTTCATAATTAATGTTAAATCATGTGCACCTCTACTATTTCGTGTGTTCACTCTTATATATTCACTGCCGTCAGTTATATCCGATATATTTCCATCATTATGAGAACGAAATGGTTTCAATTTTTTGGAAATATTAGTTTTTTCAAATAAAAATTTTATTTGATCGTGAATATCAAATTCATGAAAAAATGAAATATCGATCGGTTTGCGTGTTTGACATAAGGGACAAGTCATAGTTCGTTTTACGTTGAGCACCTCAACAACGACAGTACATAGGCATTTTTTACAGTAGTAATGCTTGACGACTTTACAACGAGGAGCAATAGACTGTGCATACTGAAATAGTTTAAATAATGTTTTCGGCATTTTATTATTTTCAGGTAAAAGCTTGAGTTGCATATCTAATGATTCCTTCAGTGCAGCTTTAGTTATATTATGTTTGCAGTAAAAATTTAATCAATTAAATACACATTCATCCACAGTCATTGGATTATCTTCATGTAGTCTTCCATATTGAACTGTAGTCATGTCATTATTCTCATCAATGAACCTGTTATCATCATTCTCCCTGTAAATCTCCGTGTTAGTTTCGACAATATTACGATTATTGCCCTGATCATCTAGATTAGTTTCGTCAATTATGTCATCGAGTTCTAAACTATCATTATCATTTTGAATATTTATAAAATCTTCATCACAATTATCATAGTCCTCCCTATCATCACCCCTTTCTTCACAATCACTGCTATTGAAGTCACCTTGATCAGATTCATCATCTGTACTGCTGGAGTCACTAGATGAACAAGATGAAACTGAGTTCGATGTACTAGCCTCATTTTCTTCAGTAATTGTATTGGAATGGTTATTTTCAATATTTTCCAAGTTATTTTTGGAAGATAAACGATTTTTTTCCCATCGATACAATGTCCGCAGTGGAATCTAAAATTTCAATTAAGGCCCATCCTTAGTCGCCCACCTCCTTTCCATACAATGTAACGAAAACGGGGCCGGGGAGACACATTTCGATGATTATCCGAGCCCATGCGTCGAAAACGCAAAAAAGGCCAACGTAGCGCGAATTCTATTTTAATTCCAAACACATACGTTGGCCTTTTTTGCGTTTTCGACGCCTGGGCTCGGATAATCATCGAAATGTGTTTCCCCGGCCCCGTTTTCGTTACATTGTACGGAAAGGAGGTGGGCGACTAAGGATGGGCCTTAAGAATCTTATATAATTTTATTATAAAAAATTAGCATACGAGAAAAAAGAATCATTTGCTCTGCTTCAACATTTACTTTACCATTTACTTTATCAGGTTCGAAAAATTTGTTAATCGTAATTTTTTTTTAATTGTCAACTAATATATAAATATTTATAATTAGTTCATTAAGGTGCTTCCCTACGCAATTCCACCAGACCTGAAAACATTGGGGAAAAAGGTGTTATTAAACGGAATATCTCTGCCTGGGCACCAAAATCAATGAAACAAACTTCGTCGCGCAATTCTATGTACGATTTCGAACATGTACGGCCAAAAAAATTGTTTTTTCTACGCGAAAATAGAGAAGATATCCATGTAAAACGTTTTCAAAGTCGTTTTACATGGATATCTTCTCTATTTTCGCGTTAAAAAAACATTTTTTTGGCCGTACGTGTTCGAAATCGTACATAGAATTGCGCGACGAAGTTTGTTTCATTCATTTCGGTACCCAGGCAGAGATATTCCGTTTGATAACACTTTTTTTCCCAATGTTTTCAGGTCTGGTGGAATTGCGTAGGAAAGCACCTTAAGATATAATTATCCTTCAAAGTTTTTAAAATAATCGATAAAAATTAGATTTTCAATAATTTAGATCTTTTCAATCAGTAATAATAAATAATATTTTTCAATTAATTAAAGACTAATTAGTAATATTTGTTTATCAATTTTTTTCAGCAATATCTTCTAGGTATTTAAGCGATGTATTAAGTGTACATCGTACACTAGGTATTCTAGGTATTCATAGTCTTAGATTAGATTAGATAATGTACCCCATGAGTTATTATGAAAAATATATTAAATAGAGTGTCAAAATAATTTATCGAGTTTTAAGATGACAACTCTCGACTAAAAATTTTAAATATTATTGAAAATATTCATTTATTTATTAAAATAAATGCTTTCAAATATACTTTTTGATTTTAATTAATTTTATCAATCAAAATATCTTTAATCGATTGTTCAAAATTTAATCAACAAATTTTGATATATTTATATAGAGGACTTTTCAAAGAAAGAGTATATTTTCAATCATCCATTTAAAATTCAAAAATTCTAATTGTTTGTAAATTTTCTACCAGGTATCATACATATTCTCGGGTTCCCCTATCTCCGTAAAGGAGTGCGGGGAACAGGGTTGAGCGCCAACCGAGCGCGTCTCCGGGTGGCGGATAGGAGAACGGCCAGGGAGGATACGGGGGAAGTCAAGGGGACCGGGGACCGCAGGGTACCGGAACCTGAGACAGAGACCGTGGATGCCCTGGTTAGCCGGGGCTATAGGCGACCCGGCTGGAGTAAAAACCGGCCCAGGGGAGCTAAGGCCCCGGCCGTGGACCAACTTCCCAAGCCAAGGTGGCAGCTATCGTGCCGAGGGCTGAATGACACTGGGGAACAGTGCCGCAAACGATGCTCTTGGGGAACCGGGCGACACCCCATTGTAGTTTGCCTTACCCCCGCAACAGGCTCTGTGGGGGCGGACCTTTACCTCCTGACTACTCGTGGGACCAAATATGGACACTAACAAAAAACAAGACGTAGAGACGGGAGAAAAAGTAACCGGTGAGGCCACTTCCATGGAAGTGGACTCATCGGCAGGCCAGGGCTCCGGGTTCCAAGGGCTGGTGGACGAGGTGGAGACACTCATCTCCATGTCGCACATCGGACCAAAGGACCTGGGGACCGCGACCACTGACGGGGAAGGGGCAAAGGAGGGCTCAGCGAAAGCCGGGACCTCTGGAACCCCGGACCTGAAGGAAAAGAAGGGCAACCGCTCGGGGGCGGCAAAGAGGAGGGCGAAGAAGGCCAGGCTGGCCTTCGAGACCTCCTCGGCGTCGAACCCAGGGGGAACCCACCTCAAAGGTGAACGTGCCGCAGCGGGGGGCTCACATAGTGGGCAACCCAAGGACGGTACGAGTCACTGCCGGACACCAACGGGGTCAGGGGGCCCGGGCCTGAAAAGGCCCAGGGCTTCCGACAGCACCCCGCCAGAGGCCTACTCAGCCGCCAAGAGGGGCAGAGGAGCCACCGGTAAGCCGGCTAGCTATAAGGAGGTGGTCGAGGCTGGTAGGAGGGTGGCTATTGCACCCTCCGGCTACCCCGAACTCACCTTCGGAAATGGGGAAGTGGACCTGGTGGTGCAGGCGCTGTGCACGGCGCTGGACTCCGTCCCGGAAGGGGAAGGGGTACCGCGCTTTGAGCAGCACCGGTGCGACCAGGGCCTGCTATGGGTGACCTGCTCTGATGAGGCAGCACTCAAGTGGCTCAGGGCCACAGTCCCCCAACTAAAGCCATGGGCAGGGGCCTCTCTCCAATTAATGGAGGGCAGGCAGCTGCCCAGGTTAACCAGGATGACCGCAGTCTTCTCCGGTATTCCGGAGAAGAACGAAATCATCCTGAACAGGCTTAGACGCCAAAACACTGGTCTCCAGACCCACTCGTGGAGGGTCTGGGACAGAAAAGAGGGACCGAAATCGGTACTTCTGGTCGTGGGGGTCGACGGTCAATCCAGGAGTGCGATAAGGGCTGGGGGCCATCTGGTGCACTACGGACTCGGGAGGGTCTCCTTCAGGGAGGCTCACCAGAGGACGGGGGTGCTCCCGGCTCCTCGGCACAGGAGGCTGCGGCCCCAAAGACAGGGGGAGTAGGCGAGAAACCCGGGGAGAGGGAGACAGAGGCCCAGGCTCCAACTGTGGGGACGGGACCTGTAGCCGGGACGTCGTCGACAAAGGCAGCAGAGGTCGAAGGGAAGGGCTCATCCGACCTAGGGAACCAGAGGAAATCCTCTGGGGCCCTGGGAAAGACGGACCCACCCAAAAGAGGGGCCGACACAGGGAGAGCAGGAGGTCGGCCCTCAAAGGCCTACGAGGTGGGCAAGGCCGGGGAGGCTGAGGTGCGGGCCGGGACCCAAAAGACCCTGGACCGCGCACTGGCCAAACCGGCGATAAGGGAGAAGGAGCCCCAAGGGACAGGGGCCCTCTCATCGACGGAAAAGGGGGTAGGGGAGGCTCGGTAACCGGGACTCCCTCAACCGCTAGGTCTGTGGGAGGGCGAACAGAGGTCCCATGGTAAGGGACGGGATCGCCATATCACAAATCAACCTACGCCACTGCAAGGCGGCCTCGGCGGTACACAGTCGGGACCTGGCAGTGGAAAACACTGACATATCACTAATACAAGAACCCTGGGTAGTAGGGGGACTTGTAAGGGGTATAGACACTAGCAATGGAGCTCTGATAAGCGCAGGGGGGGACACCGGCCCAAGAGCCTGCGTCTTCATAAACAAAAGACACTGCGCTCTAAGGCTGAGCCAATTCTGCTGCAGGGACCTAGCAGCGGCTACTATCAAGGTGAAACTGGCCAGAGGCGGCACGATCGACATGGTCGTCTGCTCGGCCTACCTCCCTTACGACTCGGAGGATCCGCCACCCACGGCGGAACTCAGAGCATTGATAGAGCACTGCACGAGAAGGGGACTCAACTTGCTGGTCGGATGCGACGCTAACGCACACCACGAGGTATGGGGCAGCACAAATACGAATGAAAGGGGCTCGGCACTGCTGGAATACCTATCATCCACGGGGCTGGAGATCCTCAATAAAGGGTCACAACCGACCTTCGTCATCCCCACCAGACAAGAAGTGATAGACATCACACTCGGCACACCCAGACTCACCAACATCGTGAGACACTGGCGGGTTCGTAAGGAAGAAACCCTCTCAGACCACAAAAGAATCTCCTTCGACCTGGTCGCGAACGCGACCTGGAAACAGACGGAGACCTACAGGAACCCCAAGGCCACTGACTGGACCTCCTACAAGGAGGAGCTGGAAAAAAGGCTAGGGGGGACCTGCCAGCGGCTCAAAACGACAAGGCTAGTGGAAAGAGAGGCGACCAAGCTGCAGACAGCGATCATACAAGCGTATGAGAAGGCATGTCCGCCCAAACAAAGAAAAGCGAGCAAGAAGGTGCCCTGGTGGAACAAGGAGCTGGGCGTACACAGAACCAGCTCTCGTAAACTTCTCAACAGGGCTCTCAAGACGCGGCATGAAGATGACTGGGCTGCCTATAGAGCAGCTCAGAAGGAGTATAAGACTCTCATCAAGAAATCAAAAAACGAGGCCTGGAGGGGTTTCTGCGAGGAGACTGAGGCCCTCACAGTAGTGGCCAAGCTCCGCAAAGTTTTCACCTCAGGACCCCCGATAAAGCTCGACAGCCTCACACTTCCTGATGGCAGTATGGCGGAGAGCCAATCAGACATACTGGCGCATATGCTAAGCACCCACTTCCCGGGCTCCAAGCCTGCAGCAAGGGGGCCTCTTCCAGAAGAGGCACCTAGCAGGAGGGGCCCAGGGGACTGGGGGATTGCGACAGAAATCATCACTCCAACCAGAGTAAAGTGGGCAATTGACACCTTCGACGGTTATAAGAGCCCGGGCACAGACGGGATATTTCCGGCTCTTCTGCAGAAGGGAGGAGACATCCTCATCACCCCGTTGAACGCAATCTTCAGGGCCTGCCTAGCATTATGCTATATACCCAGGAACTGGAGAGAGGTCAGAGTGGTCTTTATACCGAAACCGGGCAAAGGCTGCTATGATCAAGCGAAATCATGGAGACCTATCAGCCTCATGTCCTTCATGCTGAAAACCATGGAGAGGCTGATCGACAGATACATAAGGGACCGGGTACTGGCTGCAAGGCCGGTCTCTAGGGCGCAGCACGCATACCAAGCTGGCAAATCTACGGAGACGGCACTTCACCACCTCGTTCGCGAGATAGAAGGACCTCTACTCCGGCAGAGTGCAGCACTGTGCGTGTTCATGGACGTAGAAGGGGCGTTCGACAACACCTCCTTCAACGCAATATGCGATGCCGCGAAGAGATTCGGGATCAACAACGCGGTGGTGGACTGGATCAGGCAAATGCTGAGGTCCAGGACGGTCACCGCGAGTCTCGGCGAGACGGTGACCAGAGCTCAGGTCGAAAGAGGTTGTCCACAGGGCGGGGTGCTGTCACCCCTGCTATGGACCCTCGTCGTAGATGGGCTCCTTGTCAGGCTCGAGGAGCTGGGGGTGACGACCGTGGGCTACGCGGATGACGTGGCACTGGTCGTCGCGGGCGACCACCCCCGGTACATGTCGAGCAGGATGCAGAAGGCACTGAACATCGTACAAGAGTGGTGCACATCTCAGGCATTAAGGATAAACCCCAGTAAGACCGAGATGGTTGTATTCACGAAGAAACGACGCTTCGAGATAGGACCCGTCGAGGTCTTTGGTTCGAAGCTGGAACTATCCCACACGGTGCGCTACCTAGGCATCTCCCTGGACAGCAAGCTATTGTGGAAGGAACACGTGTCCAAGCAGGCAAGCAAGGCCACGGCCACATACTGGGCATGCAGGAGGATGGTAGGACAAACCTGGGGACTAAAACCCAGGGTGGTCAAGTGGATATACACAGCCATCATTATGCCCCAGTTATCATATGCATCCGTTGTGTGGTGGCCCGCCATGGACAAATCCACGCTACGGAAGACACTGGAAAAGGTGCACAGGATGGCATGCCTGGGAATAACGGGGGCGCTTGGAACCTCGCCCACGCTCGCCCTAGGGGCTCTCTTGAACCTCCCGCCACCGCACTTAATAATAGTAGCGGAGGCCTGGAAGACAGCCCTGCGACTGGTGCACCAAGGACACTGGAAAAGAACGGGTGTGGGGCACACGGTGGTACTACTGAGGGAAGGGGCACCGCAGGTGAACCTTACCCAAGGTGGGGACCGATGTCCCAACCACTACCAGTTCGAGCAAGCCTACAAGGTAGAGATCCCGAGCAGACAGGCCTGGTCTGAAGAACGGGACAATCTGCTCTCACCACGGGGACTCGTATGGTATACGGATGGGTCCAAAACCAACACGGGGGCCGGGGCCGGAATCTGGAGCGAGGGACCTAAGACGAACGTATCGCTCGCGCTCGGGCCCACAGCTTCGGTTCTCCAGGCCGAAGTGTTTGCCATACTTTCCTGCGCCAGGAAGATCCAGGCAAGGGAATTCAAGGGCAAGCACATCTACATCTGCAGCGACAGCCTGACGGCGCTTAGATCTCTCAGCGCATGCGTTGTAAGATCGGGGCTAGTCAGAGAATGCGCGGAGATACTCACACAGATCTCCCGCGACAATCGCGTGAAGCTACTATGGGTGCCAGGTCACAGCGGCATACATGGTAACGAGGCGGCGCACTGCTTGGCTAAGGCAGGGGCCCTACGCAACAGGGTCGACGACGGGTGCCTCATAGGTCTACCCCCGACTCACGCCAAGGACCTAGCGAGTGTGTGGACTGAACACAGCCACGCAGACCTATGGTCACAGGCACCAGGCATGGCTCACACGAGGGCTCTTTTCCAAGGGCCCTCCCGTAAGCTGGGGGCCTCACTCATCGTCCTGGAAAGAACCAGACTCAGGCTTCTGGTGGGTCTCATCACTGGCCACTGGTTCACAGGTAAACACATGGTTCGGATGGGGCTCAGAGACGGGCCACTCTGTACCAGATGCGGGGAAGAAGACGAAACCCCGCTCCACCTAATATCACGCTGTAGGGCCTAAAGGGACCTCGTAAGGAGACCCTCGGGGAAACCTACGACGCAGGTATGAAAATCGAGGACATGGGGGTAGGCAGGCTGCTACAATTTGCTCAAGCGGCATGCCTGACCCCAGCGCCTACAAGCTAAGGTTGCCCTAATGGGCCCGGGCACAATGGTCCAGATGGACTGAGCGCCCGGTCAACCGCTCGACCCACCGAGCTTAGACATACATACATCATAAATATTTCAGCCAAAAACGTAATTAAAAAATTTTTCATTAAAAATTATCAAATTTCAAAATAATAACCGTAAATATTTGAAATTAAATTAAATAACATATTTAAATAATGTAATTTATATGTATATATTTTACCGGTATATTTGGATCTGTCTGATAAGCTTTATATTTTTTTGCAGCTGGTGGCTGGAAATAATTTTCTTCACCATCTGACATATTATTATAATTAAGAGTTTCAGTGATATACAGCAATAAATAATTGTGTAAATAACAACCTACAAAAGTAAGAAATATATTAGTTCATATAGATTATTATGAAATTAAAATTGTTTCATTTCATTATTTATTTTACACATTACACTAACCTGTCAATACGTTGTGAATAATTTATAATTTTCTTACAAGAAAATTATTCATTCATGAAAAAAAATGATAGATTTATTTCTAACAAATCACATTGTATGTTATATTTATTATTATAAAATTGTTTATCATAAAATAATAAAATAGTTTATATATTGAGTATAAACTATTATAAACTATATGAACAATAAAGTTTTAAGATATATATTCCAAGTCAATTGCTCTTACTATATGTATAATACACACATGTATAATATACATTGTATTATACCCTTTGGTTGATAGCGCTAGAAGTTTCCACTACTAGTGCAAGTGAGATATGTATTGAGACGCGACCAAGTGAGATTAGTTGCAAGTGAGTATACTATGGCGCGACCAACAGAGGTTCACTACAGAGAGCCGGCTTGCTTCATTATACACAGAACATACCGATGAACTGAATGAGCGTCTAAATCGCAACACGTGCTTAACCTTGATTTTATTGATCCTATTTCAATAAATCGCGTTAGATATTTAATTATTTATTAACATTAAATATAATAGTTGAGATATTGTAACATCAGCAATATTTACTTCGACATGTTTATTATAAACTGTGATCGTGATAAATCCTATTGTAAAATCGATGACGCCGAGGTGGTTGATGAAGTTTTTAAAAAATTGGTCAGAACAACATACGCTCAGAAGCGTAAGACTTCAACAGGGAGTGATGAAAATAATAAACCTGAGATTGTGGAGCAGAAACGTCCCAGAAAGAAGAACCCTAAATACACGTCCAGTTCATATGAGAACTTGGAATTGTTTTCTGTAAAAAAGGTTCACAAAAAAAAGGTATGTTGATTAAATTTTAATTATATCCTATTTTTTGGTGTTAGAAAAGCCAATAATGAAGGTTTAGTAATGGTATGTTTGGTAAAACGTAAAATATTTTCAAGTTATATCTTTTTTGCGCAGCCTTTATAATTTTTTGAAAAATAATTTCTCATTTTTCTTTTTTATTATCTTAAATAAAAGTGTCAATAATGAGTTATATGATTACTGAATAATAATCGGGGGATTTTATTTTTACTTTTATTTTTCTAATTAATTGTAATTTCAGAAGGTCGACAAAAAAGATGACCATAAAAAAGAAGCTGAGAAGATTTTACAAGCAGCTATCGACAGCGAAATTCGCGAAACACTTCAACGGCGCCGTGATACTGAAGAAAAGGAGACTAATCGTAAGCTGGAACTTACAGTTGCTAAGACTGATTTAAAAAAATAGTCTGACAATGTTTTAAACGATAAACCTCTTTCGAAAAATTATTCTGGTATGCTTTTTTTTATTTAAATTCATAACTAGAAAATGGTTTCAATAGTTATTTAATATTATATAATTATTGTTACAGGCTCATCTTCACTGTCACACGCTGACCTATCTAGATCCAAAACTGACGCGGTGATCAGTGACTCATCTACCACTGAAAGTGAATTAAATCTTACTTCATCATCAAGTGGTGATTCCCAGTACAATGATCTTCCAAATGATCCGCTCGCTATTGAGGAACTAGAGGGTGATCCGTCAAGTGTTGAAAAACCAGTAGTAAAACCAATGAACGAATCTGTAGTTAAGCTACCAGTTACTCAAGAAACAGATCCGGACCTTTTTGGGAAAGATTGCCCTGATGACAAGGTATGTAATTTAACGAGTACTGATTAGTACTATCAAAATTTTATCATTTTTGTGACGATATTCACTAGATTTATAGAAAAAAAAATACTTCTGTAATTAACACAGGTCAACAAATTTTTTTTTTTTTTTTGGGTTTCTGTTCTAATGCTTGAATTTTGATTCTAGACATCGAAAAACACTTAAATTTTCATTTTTAGCTTTCAAAGTTTGATTTTTTTTTTTCGTTTTTGAACTTGAATTTTTGTTATTTTATATTTATTTGCTATTGTTTATCACAAATCCTGAATAATAAAGACTCGAGTGTTCAGAAAAAACTTTAATTGTAATTTAAAATAAAATTATGGAAAAAAATATATAAATCTATCATTTTTCACAAAAATACAAAAAATTGTTCTAGTTTCTTCAAAAGCAAACTTTAATCACAAAAATTATTTTTCCCCTTCTTCTTGAAGTAGGAGAAACCAAAATTTCATATGCAGAAGACAGACCCAAAAATCGTGTTGACCAGTGTAATCAATGTGTATAATTTTAACATTTTGGTCAAAAAATAGATGGTTAAGGCCCATCCTTAGTCGCCCACCTCCTTTCCGTACAATGTAACGAAAACGGGGCCGGGGAGACACATTTCGATGATTATCCGAGCCCAGGCGTCGAAAACGCAAAAAAGGCCAACGCTGCGCGAATTCTATTTCAATTCCAAACACATACGTCCAAAAAAATTTTCGTTTCATGCGAAAATAGAGCCAGCGTTTGGTTATTTCTTTTTTCCATTGTTTAAATGATTTTTCATTGTCCTTGGCTTTAGACAATGGAAAAAAGAAATAACCAAACGCTGGCTCTATTTTCGCATGAAACGAAAATTTTTTTGGACGTATGTGTTTGGAATTGAAATAGAATTCGCGCAGCGTTGGCCTTTTTTGCGTTTTCGACGCCTGGGCTCGGATAATCATCGAAATGTGTCTCCCCGGCCCCGTTTTCGTTACATTGTACGGAAAGGAGGTGGGCGACTAAGGATGGGCCTTAAGTTAGTTGGTGAAATATATTGCAAGCGCCGTGACTATGACCTTGCTATATCTGCATCAACCCAACCGTCACACCTTGTTCGTCGATTGATAACTGGAGTTTTTGGACCATCTGGTTACTTACAAGCAACGTTGACTGGTCAGGCGCCTAGAGCCCATAAAAGTAAAAATCCAGAACAAATAAAACCCCTGAACGTTACCGCGAAAAATGCTATAATTGGTGAGTAGATGATATCGTTTTGTTACGTATTCAATTTGTATACCTTTGATATTTATTATTCATACTATTTATAATTATCTCTTAATCATTTCCTAAGATTTATTTTATCTTCGATTTTCTCTGTAAATATTTCATGTTTCTCAAATAGTTTAAAATTTATTTGCTTTTGTAGACTTCGCTCTTAAAGTAGCTCAGAATAACAATTGGAAAAATAAAAAAGGCGTTGCAACAACTAGAGAAGAATTGCAACAAGTGATGACACAGCGCCTAGGAGAACTAAAGAGGAGCTCTGAGCTAAATAAGAAGAAAAAAGATGAACCTACAGAACACTCTGGATGAAGTGTGCAGCGCATAAGTGCTCTTTCATTTTAATGTTTAACAGTTTTTTATTTTACAAAATGATAATTATTACAATAGTATACTTTCACAAATAACTACCCTCGGTTCATACTTTGAATTTAAATCGTGCTTAACGTAAAAATTGTATGCAATACTTAATCTTAATAATGTCAGTATTAGATGGGAACTAAGTCATTAGATTAATCAATAAGCTATTATTAAGATAATAAGTCATGACGGAAACCAAAAGCTTTGATTAATCTTAATAGATATTAATGACATGTGTAATGTTTATAGCAATTTAAGTACAGTTATTGCTATTACCGAATTTTAATAAAGTAATATCAAAAATTATAATAATAATTTAACGTTGAATTTCAGTTTGTATAATGAAATTTTTATACAATCATATAAATAAATATATATAAAATTATATATGATTATATATAACCATAACTCATATCCCCAGACTAAGACACAATGTATTTATATATAACTATATATGATTAAACCTAATCATATATGATTATATATGAGAAATGGCCAAATATAATCATATATAATTATGTATAATTATATATAATCATACATAATTATGTATAATTATATACAGGGTGACCCAGAACTCCCGCACCACCTTGCACGGGCAGGTTCCTTATCGAATTCTGAGACGAAAGTTCCTTTACGAAAACTCTCTAAGGCCAACTGTTCTAGAGATATTAAAAATCGCAATTGACCAATCAGAGCGTCTCTCTATGACCATAACTATGGAGCGAATGATCTGGACCGCTAAAACTATGGAGCGGTTGACCTAGACGGCCGATAACTATGGAGCGAATGACCTGGACGGCTAAAACTATGGAGCGGGTGACGTGAACGGCCAAAAACTATGGAGCGCACGACCTGGAACGCTGAAACTATCAAGCGGTTGACTAGAAAGACGCTCTGATTGGTCAATCGCGATTATTAATAACTCAAGAACCGTCGGTCTTAGAGAGTTTTCGTAAAGGAACTTTCGTCTCAGAATTCGATAAGGAACCTGCCTGTTCAAGGTGGTGCGGGAGTTCTGGGTCATCCTGTATAATCATACATTATTATATATGATTATATTTGGCCATTTCTCATATATAATCATATATGACCGATTCATATATAAATATATATGATTATATATAAATATTTTTTCTCGGGAAAATTTCTCGAAATTTATAGAAATTATCATAATGATATATTTCTGTATATCTGAAAGCCAACAATCGAAACCGGAATCGTGTTATAAGGGTCAGAAGAGACGGTAGACTCCGAACAATACCTCAGATACGTCCCGTAGCTAATGAAACTCTCTAGCTGCCGAGCGGTTGCTCTTTAAATGGCTATAACTCAAAAACTATTTGAGATATCGATTTGAAATTTTAATATGTTATTTTTGAAGGTGTAATCTATCGAAATATGAAAAAAAAAAAAATCAATTTTTTTGAAATTTCACACTAGGTGTGCCCCTTAACAATAATCAGAGACATTTGATTTCATTAGCTTCAGTTCCGAACATTAAAACATTTAATACGTGATAAACCATACCTAAATTCTATGCAACTCAAGGGCTTCGAGGTTCCTAAGGTGAGGGAGGCAAATACCTAGAAAGGGAGAAAGTAGTTCCATGCTACCCCATGTCAACCAAAACTAGGTAACCACGATCGCTCACAAAATCGCTCATTTATACATTATACATTATATCTAAGGTTCGTTGAACTGTTTTCCAGAATTCTTGAAATTTAATCATTTGCATGCTATAATATAATTTAATCCTATAAAACCACGGGAATATCGTAATTAGCCAATACTAACTGTATTTCGGGGTAATCCCTTCCTAATAACGAGACCACCCGGCGAGCTTGAACTGCTACTCATACAAACTGCATTATTTTGCTATTTTAATAAATCGAGATTGGTATGAACATAAATTCTAAAAACCAAACAGGATAATTCACAGAATTTCGGGTTCAACCCTAATCCTGTTGGGTTACTTTCTTTCAATTATAAAAGAGTTATTAAGATCCAACTATCGACCTCGATTTATATTATCATATTATCTCTATAATTAAAGATCTACATAATTAGTCACATACACACTATAAAAATAAATTCCTATATTGGGGAATTTTTATTACTATTATTTACCATTATAGTGAATGAACCAAGATCGGGATAATTCTAAACCTAACGAGCCGACTGGGGTAATTCATAGAATTTCGGGATTTACCTTGACCCCAGTACGAGGTTTCTTTGTGCCAATATAAAGGTCCCCTGTCAAACTTTCAGGTGTTCTGGTTGAATTACTAAAACACATAATTATTGATCTTGATTCAACAACTACATGTATTTTATGTTATAAAAATCATACATGATTTTTAATTATTGAATACGATTCAGTATTATTACTAAAAAGAGACAGAGAGTTCCCATTTCATTTTCAAATTCATTTATGTCAACACGTGTGAATCGCGAACAGGCTTTTCCCATTTCTTTATTATATCATTTACACCAATAATAATTCTTCAACATAGTGACAAGCCTTCAGGATCCCCACGTCGGTGACCATACATTATTCAACTATTTTACCATTTGCTATTCTATTATTTTATGACTCATCTGGTCAAGTGACATTCCAATGTCAGTCGCTTGAACCATATTGCCAAGTTTCTCAAATCGTTCAAGAATATATTATCGTTTTTACCAGTTAATCATCATTATCATTTGAATCAACTCTTATTCATCTACATTATTTCACTTCTAATTACTTTATTATGTTTCTATATAAAGTAGCCTCATCATAGTTTAAAAAATTCAATTGAGACCTGTATAGGACTAGGCGGCAACGATCCCATTTACCGGTCTATCCCTAGATAGATCTTTTCTTTTAATTTTATTATTTTCGCGCATGTGACGGGTATCCTAATAGTCGACAGGTCCTCGCTTGTCAATAGAACCGTTCGGATCATTAACCACTCTACCCACACCGTCCGTCACAAATGTAACCCAGTCAGCACACCGATGGAGCCTGGATGTATCTTGGTAAAAGCGAACACATCAAACAATTACAAAGAAGTCGAGAGGATGCGACGGATACCCTATCAAAACGCAGTAGGTGCGATCATCTACTCAGTTCAAACGACCAGACCAGACCTAGCCTTCGCAATCAGTTCGATAAGTAGATTCAACAACGCATATAACGAAAATCACTGGAACGCAATAAAAAGAATTTTTCGTTATTTAAAGTCTACTTTAGACTACAAGTTAACCTACTCCAAAGGAACCAATAACAATCAAGTGACCGGATACAGCGATGCAAGTTGGGGAACAGACAAAACTGACTCACGGTCAGTGACCGGCTACGTTTTCCAACTACAGGGAGGAGCGGTCTCCTGGAATAGTAAAAGACAAGCCTCGATTGCACTCTCAAGCTCAGAGGCAAAATACTATGCACTGTAAGCGGCAGTGCAAGAGGCCATTTGGCTTCGAAGACTGACAACTGGGTTAAAAATCCTGAAACCCGACCCTTTCCACGTTAATTCCGACAATAAAGGTGCGATAGATTTTTCTAGGAATGCTAACTTCAGCCCAAGGACAAAACATATCAACCTGCGACGTAACTTCGTTAAAGAATGCATAGAAAGAGGTGAGATAATAGTCGACTTTGTTCCGTCTGAACAACAATTAGCCGACGGTCTAACTAAACCTACACCCAGAAACCAATTGGAACATTTTGTAACCAAAATAGGCTTATTAAGGTAATTTTTTCTTTTTCAAAAGGAATGTCTTTAAAACATGTAAAGAATGTATGGAATGCGTGTTGCTGAAAGTATGTTTCTTTTGATATATTATTGTTCAAAACCATATTGTTTATAATTGCTCATCATAATTTTTCGATTGAGGAAGGATGTTGCGTAATCAATCTCAAATAATGGCGCGCAATACTAAAGTCAAGCGGTGAGCGATCGTGCTGCCTCACTCTTCCAGCGTCGCTACCCTTTGAATACTTTTGAGTCGTAAGTTGTACTCGCCATAGTAAAGGTCGAACCACGCATAAGAATAAAGTTATACGTTAATATATATATATATTGTTATATTAGGTAAAATCACCCATACATTACTAATTACACATGATCAACATCTAGTAGTCCATATGATAAAACACATCTCTTAAAATATAAGAATCTCGGTTGCTGTGTACACAGCTATTATTGTAAAAACAAATCAGTCTGTTTCTAGCTAGCTACTAGTGCAGACCTGTATTTCAGAATACACAAACTTATTGCAAACTCATATAATTTCCTCTACGATTCACTTTATTTCTCTTGGAGAACCTACTTAAATCAACTCAAATAATAACGAATATAAAAATCGTTACACTGGTGTCAGAATCGGGATCTTACCGAGATCGATAGAGTGAATATTTGAAAAAGATAACTGTGATAGTGAAAGGAATATAAAAACAAAAAGAAATGTCTCGTCGCCGGGCTACAACCTCTGACGAACCCCAACCAGCTGGTAACCAGCTAATACCACCACCTCAAGTCGACATGATGGAGCGACTTTTCCAAGCATTAGCAGCCCAACAACAGGCAAGTCTAGCTGCCCAAGCAGCACAACAAGAAGCCAATATTGCGGCACACAGTGGTCGGAATCGCTGAAAAAGTCGGCAAAATTCAAAATTTCAAGTTTGGCGGTTGGGGTTGGCTTTGAAATATGTTGAAGAGAGGGGGTTACTGCATAGGTTTCTAGAAGGGCAGACTGCTGACTCACGTATTTGGACTATAACAGTTGCCTAAAGTACACAGTCGCGGCTGTTGCCAATGCTACCTGCCGCCGTTCGAAAATAAACGGTATATTCAAAGTGAAAGTGAATTTGTACTGAAGTTCTGATTATTGTGTGCGATATGGAGGGTGTTCCTGGAGGTATGTAGAATATATTTATGCATCAATAACCTATTTTTTCGATAATGGCATGTTTAAAACGTAGAGACGAAAAACCCCCCGCAATCTGCTTCGATTTTTGAACGGCTTGATCGAAAATTATCGAAATAGTTGTGATCCCAGGAGATCCTGCGCCGTTTGATGTTTAAGTATATGCAGACTAGTGTCTAGTTTCGGAATTCTCAAAGAAACCTTCCACATTCGTCCCTGCTCGGGTTCACGGCCATTTTGATTGTCGTTGTGCGCGGTCCGGCGCGGCCGGTTCACCACAATAGGGAGGCCTAGCTCGACAATAGCAAGCGTCGAGGTCTACCTGCGCGTTCCATATACCGGGTGTTCTTATATTAAATAGTACTTATGAACATACACGGTGTTTTTTTTTTTATTTCTCTAAAATTTAGTATCACTGCAAAACATCTAATCAAAAAACTGTTGCAAAAGCCATTTATTATGTTCTTATTCGTGATTTTCCCACTGATGAACGAATGTTTTCGGCAGGATCCGGAGTGGTGATGTACACCAGGAAAAAAAATTTCGAAATTGTAAAAAGTAACCTTCAGGGGGACTTAAATACACAGATCTGCCTTCTCGAAGAACACTTCGCAGAACTGCATCATGAAAAAGATTTCGAGATAGATGGAGCTAAAAAAAACGAATTGAAGAAGCTCTTGTGTAACATAAAATCAAGATGGAAAGCATCGAACTACACACTCGATCTATTCTATCTGTGTCCTGATGTTTCCGTGGACATGGTAGAGGACGAGGTAGAGGATGACACGTGATGTATATAGCTTAGATCTATTTTAATATTCTGTGTTGTGACTTAAAAAAAATACACACATTTTGCAATATATGCGTCATATTTCATCCAGCCACTCTTTTTCCTATATTCACGACAAACAACCTTGAAAACCCGGTTTTACAAAGTGTAATTCCAAGGAAAATTTTTGTTTATACCGGTCAACCATTCTGAGTCTTGAATTTAAAATCTCTACATGAATTTCGTGATCAGCGACCTCAAAAACATAAGTACACGAAGTTTCACCCAGATTCGAGAACATTTTGTGCTGTCGGTCGGCCATATTGGATCCGCCATTTTGAATTTTCCAAATTTGACTGCAGATTCATGATCAGCGACCTCAAAAACATAAGTACACGAAGTTTCACCCAGATTCGAGAACATTTTGTGCTGTCGGTCGGCCATATTGGATCCGCCATTTTGAATTTTCCAAATTTGACTGCAGATTCATGATCAGCGACCTCAAAAACATAAGTACACGAAGTTTCACCCAGATTCGAAAACATTTTGTGCTGTCGGTCGGCCATATTGGATCCGCCATTTTGAATTTTCCAAATTTGGCTTCAGATTCATGATCAGCGACCTCAAAAACATGAGAGTCCTGAGATCTGTTATGATCACAACCTTGGTGTAGTTTTGCCGACTTTTTCAGCGATTCCGACCACTGTGCGGCACAGAAAGATCGAGAAGAGCGGGAAGCCCAACTTCGACGCGAAGAAAGGGAAGAACGCCGAGCTGAACGCGAGGCAAATCAGTTAGCCCAACGCGAGGAGAGGGAAGCCAATCTAGCAGCCCAACAAGCCACCCTTTCCCTATTGATGAGACGCCTGGAACCTCAACCTGAAATGTCCCAGATCTCGACTCCCAGACGATCCCCAGTAAGGATCGAAGAAATGGTGGAACCCCAAAATTTACGGTCTGTCCAAAATTATGAGGAAGAAGAACCTTCCCCTACTATTCGTAGACCACGTACGGGTGGAGCGGCGACTTTTACGCCGCACACTCGTACAGTACCACACAGCGACCGAATTGAAAATTTAATTCGGGACGCACAAAATGTACACCATACTGACCATATGGCTGGCGATAATCCATTATGTAGAAAGATTCTTGACCGTTGATGAGTAGTAGAAAGGATAGTAATCTCGGGTATAGACGGTCTTGTAGACAAATAATTATTTATTGACGTTTCGGTCAGTGCATGGCCGACCATCATCAGAAACTGTGAATATATTACACAAAGAAAATGTTAAATGGTGTATATTACAAGTTAAATTAGGAGTTAATAATACGCTCCATGAGCAATTATAATAAACGAATTCCGTTTTGACTGATATAGATGACTAGGAATATTCCACATAAGTTAGAGATCACATGTGACTAACATCCGGTTATAGATATCTACATGGATTTTCAGGTTAATAAATTTAAAAATAAATAAATATGTCTAAGAGACCCGAAAGTCATTAATATAATATAATAATGTTGACTAATATTGGTATTACAACCAACGATTGTATTGTGATTATTGGATAACATAAAGGTGGGGGTTTCTTACCGAAACGGACTTCTAATTGCGCTCAAGATGTTGATAGGTAGACGCTCAGTGGAGAAGTGAGATAACACGGAAGTTCAACAGGTGATCTAAGATCCATCTATCGACCTATGATTCAATAATCGACTCATGGAGCGATAATCGGTGTCTCGAAGGCGGCAATTTTTGAATGTAAGAAACCTAACCTTGGTTAAGTTCTCCAATAATCACAGAAACAACGGAGCATATAAGTTACTGAAATTATCTATGTCAGATCTCTTATTGACAGTGTCATTCCTGAGAATGTACATCACTTCTTTTAGACTACGATGATAAGGATTGGTTTCGCTCGCAAGGATTCTGGAATGATCAAAATCAAACTTATGGCCTAGAGATAAACTATGATTAGCTAAGGCTGATTTGTCCATGTCATGGCATTTTAAGTTGTATTTATGTCCATAAAGACGTTTATGAAGGTGTTGCGATGTTTGCCCTATATAGCACTTGTTGCAACCTAGGCATGGAATCTGATAGACGACACATGATTTGTCCATTAAAGGAACTTGATCTTTGAGTTTAGAGAAAAGGTTTCTAGTAGATAATCCATTAGAAAATAGAGCTATTAATAACACTGTGCCTTTTAATTTGTCTTGCGCCGGGAGTAGTCGCGACAAACAATTAAACAACACGACTGTCATACATAACGAGACTGTAGCCAAATCATTTAACCTAAAAGTAAACTTCTTTGACGGGACAATACCGTGGGCAGATTACGAGAGACAATTTCAAATTGTAGCTAAAGTTAATTCGTGGTCTTCTATTACTAAGGCCGGGCAACTTGCCGGAAGTTTAAGAGGCCCTGCCTTAGCCGTCCTATCAACTCTCGCCGATTCCGATATTGAAAATTACGATAAACTCAGTGCAGCTTTACGTTTACGATTCGGTAATCAATTGATTTCTAAATTGTCTCTAACTCAATTGGGACTTAGGAAACAGGGCAAAGAAGAAGGTCTTCCTTCGCTCGGTGTAGAAATTGAAAGATTAGCAAGAATAGCTTTGCCAAATTGTGATGAGTCCACTAGGGACATGCTAGCTTGCGATAAATTTATTAACGCCATTACGGATCCAGACCTAAGACATACTCTGAGCTTAACAGGACCTTCTTCGGTCCAAGAAGCAGTAATTAAAGGGATGGAAATCGAAGCTTTGACAAAACACCATTTAGGAGTAGGAAAAGTTCGTCAGATCGAAACAAAAATACCTACTATTGACCCGACTAAAACTGTTACTCAGAAAACTACTCCCAGGCAGCAAACAAATACTAATAATAATAATAGAAATTATAATGATAATTATAATATAAATAATAATAATAGACCTAATTACGGAGACAGACCCCCGCTAAAATGTAAATTTTGCAACAAAATAGGTCATGACGCGAATCGATGCTATTCATTAGAAAAATTAATTCAATCCAAAAATGATAATACTCAAAATACTCGAACCTCTTGGAGAAAAGATAGTGAAAATAAAATTGATAATTCCCAAAAATCTTCAGAAGCTCAACAAGGTTCTTCTCACCAAAAAAACTAGTTTTTGATGATTTAGAAGGGCGAAAGTCATCAAGTGTTCGACCCAACGAAAGCCCTATTTCAACTCATTTTCTTTTAAGGAGTCTAAGACAAACAGGCTTATATGCGCGTGGGACTGTCAACGGAATTAACTGCCTCTGGGTCATAGACACTGGGGCAGAAGTGACAGTGGTCCGCTCGGATCTCCTTAAATCTATTAACCCTTCTCAACCATATACTTCTCTTCGTACTGCTACAGGAGAAATAACTCCAGTTTTAAAAGAAGTTTTAGTACGGATTAATGTGATAGGGTGTATCGAGTCTTCGCATAAAGTTTACGTAGCAGACATTGAGGATGAAGGGATTTTAGGAATAGACTTTCTTGCAGCACATAATTGTGTAATTTCCACAGAAGGGAATTTATTAATATCGGGTCGACACAAGATAGCTCTTTTAACTAATAGGAATAAAACATCCGATTTTCCTCAAATTCAAATGATAGATCTTTCTAGGGAAGAATTAATTTCTTTTCCAATTCATTTAGAAAATCTCTTAGAAAAGTCATCTGTTGGTTTAAATCCCATACAAAAAGAAAAATTCAAGACGTTGATTGAAGAGTATCAAGATGCTTTCGCTAAAAACAACAGCGATAAAGGAAGAAGCAATTTAATAACCCATACCATTGACGTAGGAGATAATCCACCAATTAAACAAGCAGCTAGGAGGTTACCCTTGAATGGAAGAGAAGAGGTGGAGAAAATGGTAAAAGAAATGCTCGCCATCAACGTGATAGAACCATCTTCAAGTCCTTGGGCTTCACCTATTGTTTTGGTCAATAAGAAAGATGGAACAAAAAGATTTTGCATCGACTACAGGAGGTTAAATGACATAACCAAAAAAGATTCGTACCCCTTGCCAAGGATTGAAGAAACCCTCGATTTAATAGCTGGAGCAGAATGGTTCAGGACTATAGATTTACAGAGTGGTTACTGGCAAGTAGAAATGCATGAAGCAGATAAAGAAAAGACAGCTTTTGTGACCGGTTTAGGAGGATTATGGCATTTTAAAGTAATGCCCTTCGGGTTATGCAACGCTCCTGCAACTTTTGAAAGAACGATGGAAACAATCTTAAAAGAAATAATACTTGGACAATAAATAGTACTTGGACGATATAATCGTTTTTGGAAAAACGTTTAATGAACACATAGAAAATCTAACCGACGTCTTTTCTCGTCTTAAACAAACAGGACTCAAGATGAGTCCGAAGAAATGTCATCTTTTACAAAAGGAAGTCCACTTCCTCGGACATATAGTCTCCGCAGAAGGAGTGAAGACAGACCCTGAAAAAATAGAAAAAGTATCAAATTGGCCCCGTCCTGTAGACAAGGAAAGTATTCAAAGTTTTATAGGGCTTTGTACTTATTATCGTCGCTTTGTGAAAGGATTTGCTACTATAGCAAGGCCTCTTCATCATTTAACCGGGAATGAAGTTCAATTCAATTGGTCCGAGGATTGCGAAGAAGCTTTCACTAAATTAAAATCTTATTTAACATCATCTCCTATTCTTGCCTATCCTCAAGTAGAACATCCTTTTATATTAGATTCAGACGCTTCTCTTTTTGGAATAGGTGGAGTCTTGTCTCAAATTCATGATGGAAATGAAAGAGTAGTTAGTTATTACAGTCGAGTCCTTAGTAAAACAGAAAGGTATTATTGTGTAACTCGTAGAGAATTGTTAGCTGTAGTGAAAACAGTAACTCATTTCCATCATTATTTATATGGGAGAAGATTTTTGATTAGGACAGATCATGCTTCTCTTAAATGGCTGCTTTCTTTTAAATCTCCGGAAGGACAGGTAGCTAGATGGATAGAGAGGCTGGGCCAATATGATTTTGAAATCCAACATCGTGCTGGACAGGCACATGGAAACGCAGACGCCCTTTCCAGAAGACCCTGCGAAGGACCTGCGGAATGTAAACAGTGCACCAGATTAAACAAACAACAAGACCGATCATTTAGAGTTCGATCAATCACTTTTGAAGGAGACCTGAAGCCATGGAGAAAGGCTCAACAAGAAGATGAAGTTCTGTCACAAATAAAGACTTGGAAAGAGTCTGAAATACGCCCAGAATGGCAAGATGTGTCCGCTAAAAATCAAGATCTGAAAATCTATTGGACACAATGGGATTCCTTGTTTTTAATGAATGGTTTATTATACCGAAAATGGGAATCTCCAGAGATGAGGAAAATAATATGGCAATTACTAGTACCAAAAGACAAGGTACAAGAAATCCTTAATCACTATCACAATTCTCCTGCAGGTGGACACTTCGCATCCAATAAAACTTCAGGTCGGATTAGGGAACGATTTTTCTGGGCTCGTTGTAGATTAGACGTAGAGGATTGGTGTAGGTTGTGTAACATCTGTATAACGAAAAAAGGTCCTCGCACCAAGGGTCGAAGCCCTCTACAAATATACAATGTCGGAGCACCCTTCGAGAGAGTGGCTATGGATGTTCTCGGGCCACTACCTCTTTCAAGATCTGGAAATAGATATGCTTTAGTTATTGCTGATTATTTTACTAAATGGCCCGAGGTCATTCCTATGCCTAATCAGGAAGCAAAGACCGTTGCTCAGATTTTTGTTAGAGACTTTGTTTGTCGATACGGGACTCCCCTTGAATTTCATACAGATCAGGGTAGAAACTTCGAGTCAATATTAAGGGGGGAAACACATGGAAACGGTCAAAAATGAGGAGGAATTTCGGGATTTTTTTATGAAGTCAGTACTACACCAATCGTTTTCAACTTTGGAGGCTATTTTATTTGATATTCGAAGACTTGAAAAAAAATTTTTTCAATGGAAAATAATTATTCATTAGCTGACTGCAACCAATTGTTGTTAAACGAATTTTTCCCGCGACGTCAAATTGTGGCAGCTGTAGTTTTTTCATTTTTCATCCGAAACGAAAATTTCAAAAACCATTAAATTCTGTATGAAAGTACGCTGTCGATAAACCTAAAAAAAGTTGAAAATGTTGAATATTGTAAAAATGGCGGCACTCAGAAAAAAAAGATCGGATTTTCACCGAACATTTTTATGCAAAATGCATTTAAAAAATTTTTTTTTTCGAGATATTGGAGGTTTATCGACAAGGGTTTGCAATTACGCGTCTAAAAAAATTTGGTTGAAGTGAATCGGATAAATAGTTTTTTTTTTATCGCTGCCGCAGATTGCGAAAATGTAGTTTCGAGATAATCGCGTTTAAAGTTTCGGGCAACGGAAAATCAAAGTTTCGGGCAACGGAAATCTGGTACCTTATAGGTGTTTCAAGGCTATTCCGCTATTCCGGGACCATAAAGTAGACCTTCCTCGTATTTGAAGAGCTGGTTTTCTGCCAATGTCTCCTGTCTTCGAGTTTGGCGAGCTTCTTTAGTGCTTTCGAGGCGAGCGGCGTTATACCTGCTCCGCGCGCGGTCGCTCAGTTCTCCGGCCATAACATCGAAAGTATTCATGATATCACAACGAAATTTTGAGAGAATATTCTTAAGATGTTGAACTATCGATTCGTGGAATAAAAAAAAAAAAACTTTTTTGAAAAAATTTCCATGTGTTTCCCCCCTTAATGGAAGAGATAACTAAGGTTTTAGGAATTAAGAAAACTCGTACAACTCCCATTCATCCTCAGTCTGACGGGATGGTAGAACGTCTTAACCAAACTCTTCTAGGTTATCTAACCTCTTTCGTCGACAAAAGTCAACGAGATTGGGACGAGTGGATCCCTCTTTTTCTTCTTTCATATAGATCAGCTGTACACGAGACGACAAAACAGTCTCCAGCCTCGATGTTAATGGGTAGGGATCTTCGATTACCTTCAGATTTAGATAAAGGACCTATTCCTTCACCAGGTCCTCTACAAAATGATTACGTTTCTGTTTTAAGAGATAAATTGGAACAAATTCATAATTTTTCAAGAGATAGAATTCAGGTTATGTCAGACAGAACAAAAGCTCGTTATGACATTAGAGCAAGGGACCTTGAATTTAAAACAGGAGATTTAGTATGGCTTTTCCAACCAAGAAGAGAGAAAGGACGTTGTCCTAAGTTACAATCAAATTGGGAAGGTCCTTACGCAATAATTGATCGAATAAATAGTGTAGTTTACAGAATACAACGTTCTACGCGAACAAAACCGAAGGTGGTTCATTTGGATCGCCTGGCTCCTTACGAATCAAATAAACTTACCCATAATGATAAAATCAATAATATTCGATCTTTAAATATAGATAAAAGTTCATCTATGAATGATGACTTTTCCCTACAAAGGGATGATCAAATCTTTTCATTGGATTCTTCCAGGTGGTCCAAGGAACTGCCTTTTGGGATTAAACGGCGGAGTTATAGACCCTTAACTATACTCGTTGAAGGAAATATTGGGAGTGGTAAATCAACATTCACTAAAAAATTTTTAAATGATAAAAATATTCTAACAATACTAGAACCTTTAGACGAATATCGTAATGTGGCTGACGAGAACCTACTAGAAAAAATGTACAAAGATCCTAGAAAATATGCATATCATTTCCAACATCATGCCGCGATGACGATGCGGAGTAAACATTTAATTCAAACCACGCTACCTATTAAAATCATGGAAAGATCTATTTATAGCTGCAACTGCTTTATAGAAGCACGAAGAAGGATAGGAGAATTTGAAAATCTAGAAGCTCACTTATTAATGGAAAATGTTAGGGTTTTAACCAATGAGTCCCCAGCATACGAAGTCGACTTGATTGTGTATTTAAGGTTATCTCCAGAAGAGTCGTATTCGCGGATAAACTCTCGCGCTCGTTCCGAAGAAGATGGCATTCCGCTAGAATATTTAAAAGTCCTTCACCAAGTCCACGAAGATTGGTTAATTAAATTGAGATTTGCGACTCTTCCAGCACCTGTCTTAATATTAGACGCTGAACTTTCCGCGGACGACGTATATAAGAATTTCTGTGAGGTTATGAAACCATATGATTTCTAGGTTAGACTCGGAAGAAACTCCGAAGTAGTTTCGAGTCGGAATAGTTCGGCTCGAGTCGGAATAATTCGGGTAGAGTCGGAATAATTCGGGTAGAGTCGGAATGGTTCGAGTAGAGTCGGAATAATTCGGAGTTCATTGATCCAGATCGAATAAGAATCAATAAGACAAATAAAAGACAGATTTAAGTAATAATTAATAAAAGTTTTTATTAAATTTTCAAAAAAAAAAAAAAAAAATTATTAATTATAGAGACCGAGTATTTCAGTACCGATTATTAACAATTTTTTCAATAACATGTTTCGTTAAAGTTTCATTTTTAGCACATTTTGGGCAGTCATATCCATTAACGACTTCTAATAGTGGAACTTTACACAAAAAACAAGCGGCAAAGCCTCCTCTTGTGTCCAATTCATTGATAAAGCTGCGATGCAGTTGAATGAGCCCTTCAGATTCTTCTTCCGGAATTCTGATAAATACAAAGATAATAATTAATCTCTTCAAAGTTGACACTCAAAATATATAAATAAATGAAATAAGTAAGAGAATAATAATAATAATAAAATTACATGATTAAACGAACTTACCTGTAAGTGAAGTTCTATCATGATTGTATGGAGCGCCTCTTCTGAATAGATCAACTCGTAGTACCACTACTTCATGCCGATGTCGCCACAGTTTTAAAGCTATAGACAAACATTTTTGTCTCCCAGTCCGCGTAGGGTATAGTCTTCGTCATTTCTTCAAAGTGTTGCCGTAATTTCTTCGGGTATCCTTTCATAATGGATATTTGGGTAATGTATATTGGGTGGGACTGATCTATTCAGAAGAGGCGCTCCATACAATCATGATAGAACTTCACTTACAGGTAAGTTCGTTTAATCATGTAATTGTATTTCGCGCCTCTTCCTCTAGATCAACTCGTAGATGTTTAAAGTTTATTACGGCAATTATTGGTAATCAGGGAATCATAATTTTCATATTATGTTTTATTTATATTTCTAGGTTGAACAATATTCTGAGGATAGTGTTTTTAGGTATCCAGCACGGATCTCGCGAAGAGATCTTTATCTGACCTGATCTCGAGTTTATAAAATCTCGCAAAGGTCTCCGAAGTTCTAGACCACCCTGCTGCTTTTCTAATTACGTCAATATTCACTTCTTTTCTACTCGCAGCAGAGGTGGACGCGTGTCTCGTGCTGTGTGCACTAAATATGGTAGTGTCTACTCCGCTTTTGGAGAGGGTTTGTTTAACCCAACGGCTTAGTGTTTGAGTCGATACTGCTTTATATGGTTTTTTAAACGATATAAACAATGAATGGGATATGTTACCCCTTAGTACCTTGGTTCTTTGTAAATAGTATTCTAAGGTGGATCCCTTACGGAAAAAAAATACTGAGAGCTCAGTACTTAGTACATAAATCTCACTACTAAGTACACGAATTTTCAGTACTTAGTACTAACACTACAGTACTAAGTACAGAGAACTAGTAGTACTACAGGGGTACTGGTACCAAGTGTAGACTACTAGTAGTACTTAGTGCAAGACTACTAGTACTTAGTGCAGGGAACTAGTAGTACTTAGTACATGAGTACTAGTACGGATTTAAAGAATACTAGTACCGAGTACGAGAGTACTAGTACTAAGTTGAAGAGTACTATTACTAAGTACAAGTGCACTACAGTACTCAGTACTGTGGCACTTTGACCTATCAGTACAAGAGTACCAGTACTATAAGTACACAAGTATTAACTGTGATTAATACCGCAATACTATTACTTGAAATAATACTGCAGTACTAGTACTCGAACCAATACTGCAGTACTAATACTCGAACCAATACTGCACTACTAGTACTCGAATTAATACTCTAGTACTCGTACTCGAACCAATACTGCAGTTCTCGAACTAGTACTGCAGCACTCGAACTAGTACTGCCGCATTAGTCCAAGTTCAGAATTAATACTACTGCTGTACTACAGTGATAGTCCAAATACTATTATATTGCAGTACGTGGACTTCATATACTGTACTGTACGGTTTTAGCTAGTACTTATTGGACTAATACCGAAGGGCTAGAACTTAAAGTAATACTTCAGTCATACTACACTAGTACTTGCCACCTACTTATATATCCCTTCTCAGTAATTTTTGTACTTGAAGTACTATGAGTACTGTGTGTACTCGCGAAATAAGTACAGCAGTACTTTGGCAGTACTTCAAGTACTGCTGTACTGGCAGTACTTTCAGTATTTTTTTTCCGTAAGGGATGCTGCACATATCCCGAGATTCTCGGTATAAAAAGGTAAGATTAGGGTAGGTTGTATTTTCCGGGGACCTGAGGTTTTGATTCTGTCTGGTATCTTGATCTCGATGTGGTCCTCCCTCTTTGTAATATTTCTTATATCGATAAGCGAAAGAGTTTGAATACGTTGACCCGTTACTAAAGCTAACAAGGTGATAAGCTTTAGGGATAATTTTTCGAGGTTGGTATCGTTAGAGAGAGGCCATTGGGATAAAAGATCCAATACGATCTTGGGTTCCCATGTCGAGTCATACTTGGGTAAGGGAGGTCGTAGTTTACCCACACCCTTGAAGAATCTTTTGATTTTAGCATCTTGGCCTATATCCGATTCGTGGATCAAGGATATCGCTGATCTTGTACAGTTAAGAGATCCGTAAGATGATCCTTTATTGAATTCTTCAGTAAGAAAATTGAGTATATCCGGGATAGAACCTAGTAGAGGGTTTATTTTTGTTGATATGCAGTAATTCCACCATTTTTTAAGTGCGCAGTTGTATTGTTTCGTAGATGATTCCGTCAGGGATGATATCATTACATCTATTGATTTCTTTGGTATTCCTCTCATTGCGTATGCCCTCCTGACAACTTCCCTGCAACCAGGGTAAGTTGTTTCCATAAGGGGTGAGGTTCCCTGTTTAAAGAACGCAATAAATTAATATTTGGTTTAAAGTGGATAGGTTCTGCTATACACATTGATTTAAACAGGGGAAACCAAGGTTGCGCTGGCCAGTAAGGAACTATTACTATACCAGTGGCTTCCTCACACTCAATTTTCCGTAGAACTCTTAAAATAATAGCAAAGGGGGGGAAAGCATAGAATAAATATGGTTTCCAGTTCACGGTGAAAGCATCTACCGCTATAGAATCTGGGTCTTTGAACCACGAAATAAACTTTTTGCACTTTGAATTTGTTCTAGTCGCAAATAGATCGATTTCTGGTTGTCCAAATTTGTGAATTATTTTTCTGAATGCATTTTCTGATAGGGTAAATTCCGTTTCTGGTTCCAATTTCCTAGATTCATAATCCGCCTCTGTGTTATCTTTGGATGTGATGTAAGAGGCGAAGATCCATATCTTCCGCCTTTCACACCACGTCCATATTTGTTTTGCCAGGTCACTTAGGTTTTTGAGCTGAATACCACCCATGCGATTAATGTAAGAAATCGCGGTCGTGTTATCGATTCGTAATAAGATATCAGAGTCCCGAATCTTATTTGCAAAACACTTCAAGCTAAAAAAAGCGGCCAGCAATTCAAGATAGTTAATGTGCCATTGTTTTTCTTTGTCAGACCAATGGCCATGTACTCTTTCGTTTCCACAGCAGGCTCCCCAGCCTGTTGTGGAGGCGTCTGAGAAAACTGTCATCACAAATTTTGGTTCTTTGATTGGATTATTTGCATGTGTAATATTATTCTGCCACCATTGAAAGTCTTCTTGTAAGTACGGCGATAGTTTCATAGTAACTTCGAAGTTATCGTTGCTATTTTTTAAAGCTAAGTATTTTTCTCTTTCAAAGTTTTTCATATGTACCCAACCGTATTTCAAGGCTGGACAGCATGATCCCAAAAATCCTATGAAACTGGCAAAGTCCCTAATTTTGCAAGTTTTAAACGACCTAAATTGTTTTATCTGTTCAAGAGCTTTGAATTTTTTCGCGTCTGGTAATCCTATTGTCATTTTACATGAATCGAAAACAAATCCAAGAAAGTTGCACCTTGTGCTTGGTATTAACTGACTTTTTTCTGAATTTATTATGAGTCCAAGTTTATTCAAAACATTTACGGTTTGATTAACATTTTCTAGACATTCCTCGTATGAGTCTCCTATTAATAACAGGTCATCAAGATAAACAACAGATAGATATCCTAAACCTCTCAAGTGAGCTACCAGTGGTTTCATTATCTTTGTGAAAACGTATGGGGCTGTATTCAGCCCAAAAGGTAAGCAAGTAAATTCATAGATTTCATCATTGAAAATAAATCTCAAGAGTTTTTTACACGAATCTGCTATGGGAATCAGGTAATATGCGTCTCTGAGATCTATCTTAGCCATATAACAGTTATCTTTTATCAATCGTTTTGCTGTTCTATTGTCTTCCAATTTAAAGCTTTCAGTTTGAATGAATTCATTAAGTTTCTTTAAATTCAGTATAAAGCGATGGGAACCATCTGGCTTTGGTATTAGAAATATTTTAGAGAGAAATTGACCTGGAATAGCCTTGCATTTTCGGATTGCTCCTTTGGCTAACAGTTCGGTTATGGATTTAGAAATCTGAGATTTCTCTGTTTTGGACCAGAGAGGTTCCCTGGGAGGGTCTTCTTGATGTAAAAATTTGTTAATAGGAATGATATATCCTCTGATCCATTCCAGAATTACTGCGTCTGATGTGATCTCTTTCCATTCGTTAAGGAAAAATCTTAACCTTCCTGCTGGAATACTTACTGCTAACGGTGTAATCGCCGCTTGTATGGATGAGGGCGATGGTCTGGTTTCCGTTGTTTTGTTCCCCAACTGTTCTGATAAGATGGTTTTTGCCCGTTCTGCATCCTCGGTTGGGTTTGAGTTGGTCGACGCAGCGGGCCCTTCTGGTTTTTTGGCTTTTGTTGAGATGGTGGATCTTTGGGGGTGGATTTAAGCTCTTTACTTGAGCGTTCCAAGGATTTAGCAGTTCGCAGCTGGTCCTCCAGTTTGTCACCGAAGAGAAATTCGTTTATTGACGTCGAACTCAGAGTGTCTCTTACAGTTACATTGATGTTCGGGAGAACCAAGTTCTTTCTTATCTGCGATTCCTCGTGTTGTAAGTCCACCAACAGTCTGCCTGTATCACTAAGGTGTTCAAGCAGTACTAGATTTCCCTCAGAGTTCTCTTTTAGGATCAGGGAAATTGATTTTCCCAAGGCTGAAATGCCAGATAATAACCGTTCCTGTTTGGTAACAATACGGTCATCTCGTTTAATAATCGACTCTTGTAGGGATACCTTAATCTCTGGGTTGAGTCTTGGTGGTTCAGCCAATTTAAGGTTAGCTGGGCAGGGATATTTTTTCATGAGGCGGTCCCTTTCTTCCTTAGGAAGACCTTTTTGAGCAATTTCTTCCCAGCGTATGGCCAGATCTTTCTGGATGTTTGGTGCCCTGATTTTCTCTGAGGGTAAACGTTCTCCCATGAGTTCAAGGACCCTATCGTCCAATTTTTCCTCAATGGGTGTTTCGGTTGTTATTTGTGACTCCGTCGGGACTCGTGTGTCCGAAAGAGGAAGAGTTGTACTCGTCTCAATGGTTTCAACCTCTATTGTGGGTGTGGGGTTCCGTTGGGGCGTTCTTGGTTTCACGTTTTCCTTGTCCTTTTCACCTGTCGCCTCTGAGCCTTCGGATTGCACTCCGGTAGATGACTCGTATCCTGCTGTAGGAGTAATGCTATTTTGAACTAAGGTCATTTTTCATTTTTTTTTTTTTTTTTTTTTTAGTGTGTGAGGTAAAATCCCCAGAGGTTGGAACTACTCGTGTGGCAGCTTTGTTTGCTGTATTCCCTGTCCTTTTTAGGGTTTACAGGTATTTTTAGCCTGAGACATAGCTCCATGTGACGGTAGGACCGAAACACGTGGCCGATCAAGTAATTTCTTGATTCGATCGATTTTTAGCCTGAGACATAGCTCCACGTACCGGTAGGACCGAAACGTGTGGCCGATCAAGTATTTTCTTGATTTGATCGATCTTTTAGCCTGAGACATAGCTCCACGTGACGGTGGGACCGAAACGTGTGGCTGATAAAATGGCGATCGCTTTTGAAGAGAGGTTATGTCACTTACAGCGTCGGTTTTCCCGGCGTCTTTTCTTTTTCTCCTTTTTCAGTTTCTTTTCCAATCTTCTGAGTCGTCTTGCAACCTGACGACGACTGTCCTCATCGTCCGTTGATTCGCTTCTACTTCGTTTTTTACCCATCTTTAGTTTATTCCCTGAGATGTTGTGGCTTCGGCACAAAGAAGAAGAATGACGAAGACTATACCCTACGCGGACTGGGAGACAAAAATGTTTGTCTATAGCTTTAAAACTGTGGCGACATCGGCATGAAGTAGTGGTACTACGAGTTGATCTAGAGGAAGAGGCGCGAAATACAATAATAGCTTTTACTCACTTCATAATGTAACAATTTACACAAGCAAACAGTGGAGAGGTTGTAACTTTTACGGCAGTCCCTCGAGCACACTTTACTTTAGCCCACTGCTCTTTGAACCAAATTTGAATTTGGTTGATGCTAATTTCAGGAATATTATTCCAATTCAATTGAGTTAATAGAATTCCTAATCGAATTGCCTCCTCGTTCAAGGGTTCCATGATTACGAATGACGCTATCTTTAGCTTCTTCTTCTTCGTAGCATTTGTTAACAAAAGATATTTTTTTTTTTAAGAATTCCTATTGGTTTTCGGAGAAATCTTCGTTTGGTAACTAAGCAACATTTTTATGATAGGACTCTGATTGGTTCTCACAAGAGTCTTTATTTGTTTAAACAAACTTTGTTTTATTAAAAGAGCTGCTATAGGCCGTTTGAAAGTTATTCATTTATTTCAATGTTTATTCCCGCCGAAAAACGTCGCTAAAAGAAACGATAGATGTCGCTTCGGTATACTTTAAAAATTTGATTTTACCGCCATAATAAGGGATCCGAGCGGAACATTTCGAGATTTAGGTTATGTTTTTAGTTTACAAACATTAACCCAAGTTTTTCAGCTCCCGAAATTCCGATAGTAGGATTTCCTTAGTAAACAATGAAGGAATGATATTGCGAGATGAAAAGAAGGAAGTCTAACCCATCCCATCCTGACCTATTAATCCGGTTTCCCAATTCTCTCCAGATAAGATCGTTCCAATTTATATTTATAAAAATTATAATAACATAATAATTTAATTTGTCTAAAGATTTTATTTAAATATTACATTTCAATTTATTATCATGAGTATATAATTTAAAAGGAAAGGAAGGAATCTATAATTTAAAAGAGTTTTAAGAAACTGTTCAATATGACTTTATTATTTCAAGCGACTAACATTTGTCCTCCTGTCTAGGTCGTTATTTGATTTATTCAAAGATGCTTGGAGTTGGACCTCTTTGGGCTTAAAATCAGACTTCACTTTGATGGAATCTTCACGTCCTCTTGTCCTTGGTCCTGTAGTCCCTCCAACATCCCCATGTTTCAGTGTCCAGGACTTTCTTCAAAGTAACAACGGGATTCTTCGCCTGTTTCCTGATTCCTGATTCCTGATTCCTGTTTCCTGATTCTTCGACTCAAGATCCGAAGAAACTTCATACACCACACAATTTCACTTTGATTCAATTAGTCTATACTATCTTTTCAAGGTTTTCTGCGGTTTCCCTTGAAATTTAGACAAATGTCAGATAGAATTTGGGGAACATTTCAATTTATTGAGCCGCAGCTCCAACATTCCCAAATAACACACAAACTTGTTAAGCTTATGATGATTTTACACACTTATATTCTATATTGTACTCACCTCAAGAGTCGGGTCGACTCTTTTACTAAGGGGGGGGGGGGTAGTGTTATATTAGGTAAAATCACCCATACATTACTAATTACACATGATCAACATCTAGTAGTCCATATGATAAAACACATCTCTTAAAATATAAGAATCTCGGTTGCTGTGTACACAGCTATTATTGTAAAAACAAATCAGTCTGTTTCTAGCTAGCTACTAGTGCAGACCTGTATTTCAGAATACACAAACTTATTGCAAACTCATATAATTTCCTCTACGATTCACTTTATTTCTCTTGGAGAACCTACTTAAATCAACTTAAATAATAACGAATATAAAAATCGTTACAATATACAGGGCGTTCCAGATTGAGCGCAACAAATTTCGTGGGTAAATTCCTGGATAAATTTTGGAACGAAAAGTCCTCTGCCGAAAATTCGTCTGACTGACGGTTACCCAACTAGAGAGCATCTAAGTTGACCCATCACAGAGCGAGTACAGCAGAAAGTCAGTGCCGGGTCACGAACGCTATTAATGCTGTGCCCGTAGCTAGAGTGTTCTGCTCGTTCACTAGAGTTTTTTTATCCAATTGTTTTGGGTCATCCAGGTGTTTCCCTGCCTAGTTCTCGTTGTCCGGGGTATTTCCTCCATAGTCTCCGTCGTCCAGGTATCCCTCTTCATAGTTTTCGTCATCCAGGTATCCATTTTCATAATTTCCGTCATCCAGGTATCCCTTTTCATAGTCTTCGTCGTCCAGGTATCCGCCATCATAGTTTTCGTCATCCAGGTATCTCTTTTCATAGTTCTCGTCGTCGAGACATTCGTTATTACAGCTTTCCTCGTCCAGGTATCCGTCATCATAGTTTTCGTCGTCCAGGTATCATCTTCATAGTTCTCGTCGACCGGGTATCCCCTGTCGTAATTCTCAAGTTCCAAGTCTTTTCTTTCATAGTCTTTGTCGTCCAGGTATCCGTCATCATATTTTTGGTCGTCCAGGTATCCCTTTTCATAGTTTCCGTCGATGGGGTATCCCCCGTCGTAATTGTCGCGTACAAAGTCTTTCCAACCATAGTTTACGTCGTCCAGGTATACGTCATCATAGTCTTCGTGATCAAGGTATTCGTCTTCATAGTTTTCGTCGTCCAGGTATCTTCTTTATACGGGGAATACCTGGACGACGGAAACTATGAAAATGGATACCTGGATGACGGAAACTATGTAAAAAAATACCTGGACGACGTAGACTATGGTGGAAAAGACTAGGAACTTGAGAATTACGACGGGGGATGCCCGGTCGACGAGAACTATGAAGAGGGATACCTGGACGACGAAAACTATGAAGACGAATAGCTTGACGACGAAGACTATGATGACGGATAGACGGAAGACTATGATACCTGGATGACGGAAATTATGTAAAAGGATACCCGGACGACGTAGACTATGGTGCAAAAGCGTTTGTACGCGAGAATTACACCGGGGGATACCCAGACGACGAAAACTATGAATAGGGATACCTGGACAACCAAAAATATGATGACGGATACCTGGACGACAAAAACTATGAAAGAAAAGACTTGGAACTCGAGAATTACGACGGGGAATACCCGGTCAACGAAAAGTATGATGATGGATACCTGGACGAGAAAAGCTATAATGACGAATGTCTAGACGACGAGAACTATGAAAAGGGATACCTAGGTGACGAAAACTACGATGACGGATACTTGGACGACTGAAACTATGAAAATGGATACCTGGATGACGGAAACTATGTAGAGGGATACCTGGACGATGGAAACTCTGGTGGAAAAGACTTTGTACGTGCAAATTACGCCAGGGGATACCCAGTCGACGAAAACTATGATGACGGATACCTGGACGACGAAAACTATGAAGAGGGATACCTGGACGACGGAGACTATGGAGAAAATACCCCGGACGACGAGAACTAGAAAGGGAAACACCTGGAGGACAAAAAAATTGGATAAACAACTCTAGTGAACGAGCGGAACGCTCTAGCTACGGGCACAGCATTAATAGGGTTCGTGACCCAGCACTGACTTTCTGCTGTACACGCTCTGTGATGGGTCAACTTAGATGCTCTCTAGCTGGGTAACCGTCGGTCACAGGAATTTTTGGCAGAGGACTTTTCGTTCCAGAATTTATTCAGGAATCTACCCACGAAATTTGTTGCGCTCAATCTGGAACGCCCTGTATATTCTCTTTTTAATTCCCTTTCTCGCATGCACTCCCAAAAACTCTAAAAAATATTACAAACAAAATATGATTTGAATGTAATATTTTTTCAGAAGATGTCATTAAACATGTTGTTTGACAGAAATGTCGTAGCCAGTAAAACATTGACTATCATCATAAGGAAATACCTTTCGAGTGAATTGGCTATGAAATGCACTGCGTTGAAAAAAATGCCAGAGAAATTATTGTTAAAAGATACAGAATTTTACAATTGCTTGCTAGGTAGGTGGAAGTTTCAGAAAATGAAGACAATTAAAATGCAAAAAAAAAAATAGGTAGGTAATGAAACTTGAAATCTTGTTTCTTTTGCAGGTGTTCTTACAGACACACACCGAGACATAAGTGGAAGATCCTTAACTGAATCTGCTTTCGCTAGCCTATTAGGAAATGTTCTCGGTAATGCTAAAGATTGGAAAGGAAATCGTATTCGTGAGAGAATTAGGAGCCCTTTTTGTAGTTCATACGTATAAGAACAAAAAATAATCTGTGATTATATGATATTAATACTGATAATTATTACTACTTACATTTTTACTATACTTACTTGTGTTCCTGCGTAAAACTACTATGGGTGCCGGGTCACAGCGGCATACAGGGTAACGAGGCGGCGCACTGCCTGGCAAAGGCAGGGGCTCTACGCAACAAGGTCGACGACGGGTGCCTTATTGGCTTACCCCCGACCCACGCCAAAGACCTAGCGAAGAAGTGGACTGAACAACGCTTCGCGGACCTATGGTCACGGGTACCAGGCATGGCTCACACGAGGGCCCTTTTCCTTTCACCAAGCTGGAAAGAGCCAGACTCAGGCTCCTGGTGGGACTCATCACCGGCCACTGGTTCACAGGGAAACACATGGTCCGAATGGGGCTCAGAGACGGGCCAATTTGTACTAGATGCGGGAAAGAAGATGAAACTCCACTACACCTTATAACACGTTGTAAGAGCCTGGAGGGACTTCGGAAGGAGGCCCTCGGAGTCACTTACAACGCAGGTATGAGAATCGAGGACATGGGGGTGGGAGGGCTATTGCAATTTGCTAAGATGTCCCACCTGACCCCAGACCCTACAAACTAGGTGCCCTAAAGGACTCGGGCACAATGGTCCTGAAGGACTGAGCGCCCGGTTAGCCGCTCAACCAAGGTTGGGCCTCAGAAATACAATACAATACTTGTGTTCCTACATTCTGTGATAAAAAATAATTGAATAAACTTATATTCAGCTTTATCAATGTTTGATTTGTTTTTGCCTAAGGTAAAAAAACTAGCTATAGCAATTCTATCACGGTGATAAATACTCGTCAGGTCATGGTCGGGCGCCCGACTATGGCCCAGCCAGGCCTCATGATCGGGTACCGAACAGACGAGCGTGACGGTTCTGGGCGGGTGCCGACCAGAACGCCCGACCGGCACCCGCATACAAGCTGGGTTTCCAGGCCGAGACCCGGCCGGCTCCCCAATTCAATTTCCACACGGGTTACGAATAGCAAGTTACTAATTGACGAACAAATAATATCCACCAATACAAGTATCGCGTGCTGATGATAAAAAATCCTATCCCCCTACCGTACCACCTTCTCGCCTTGAAATTTTTTCAGCTAATGTCAATGTACGTATGCGTGACGCGTATTTTGGTAGCACATGTCATAATTGAAGAAAAATTGTATTTGACACCGGAAGTTGTCCCCATAGTTTTTGTGCATCTCAAGGAATCACGGACTTAGTTGATTATGGGTTTTAGAAGATTCTATGGGTTCTAGACTTGATTTTCTTACAATTATAGCGGTGATTCTGAAATTGTACTATTTATTGAAATATTTATGTGATTCAGGATGTGAATTACCTATTTTTAAAATAATACTAGGGGAAGATTGGTACCATTCGTACAGTTTTCATATTTTCTTTTTTCTCTCTTCACCTAATTGATCAAGGACTCTACTGAATTCGTTAATCAATAGCACAACTATTACAGTTTGAGTTAGAAAAGATTCAAATGGTTATCATATAGGGTAAATGAGTGAATTACATTTTATTTTAATTGCAAATTCGTTCGAATCTATCCCACGAATGGGGTACGTTCATACAACAGTGGGGGAACTTTCGGACACCATGGGGTGGTTTCATACAAGTAATTAAAATAGTTTGTTTTCATTGCACATCATTTATTTAATCATTAGAAAAACATACAAATATCAAAAGTAACTCAAACTAATAAAATGACTCTATTTCTGGTCAACAAAAACATATAATCTTCTTTTAAAAAATGTTTATTTAATGATTAGAAAAACACGAATATCACAAGTAACTCAAACTAATAAAATGAATGCTTTTGGTCGACAAAAACAAAAAGGCTTCTACGAAAAAATAGGCAAGAATGTTTATGAATCATTAATGTTATGCTTACCTACTAAATGTAATCATCACGTTAATCAGTGAAAAAGAGATTAATTGAATATCTTTGGCGTAAATCACCTATTAAAGCAAACATTAAAATTATACTTAGAAATTATTGCACATTAAAATTAGTCAAATGAACTGAGAAAGTAATCATTCCAGATGTTCTACGTGTACAAGCTGATGGTGGTTTTGGATCAGGTAGAATCATTTCTACGTCGTCAATGCACACAGTGTGCTTGTCTTCAATGTTCGGGAAAACGAATGACCATGAAAATCCTGATTTCTTTCTCAGATAAGAGACAACGAACTCGGTATTAGAGTAGTGGCTTATAACTTTTCCTACGTAATGGACAACAGACCTTTTCTTTTCAAATTTGACTAAAATAAAACAGTTATCTTTAATGTTTCCTAGCCGTATGTCAATGGTCGTTTCCATTCCAGATTCGTCGCAATTATCTTCATCAGTGTCAACCGGCGACGTCGAACTTTCCCGCAAGCTTGAATCTGGTATCTCAGATTCTGAATTATCACTTTCTACTTTCTTGGTCTTCTTTTTTTCGGCTTGAGATTAAAATCCAATAATGCACGTTTCATTTCATTAGCTTTAGCTCTTCTTTCTTGTTCAATTTTCTTCAATTCTCGTTCTTTGTGTTTCTCTTCAAGTTTACTTTTCTCTGGTGTATCGGTATAAATTCGTGATTTTCCTGGTTGTCTTCCCTTGTTTCGTTTTTCATTTCTTACAGCAGTTGGAAATGGTCTAATGGTTTCTGGTGTTATTGGAATATTAGATTGTTCGGTTTGGTGTACCACAGTTGACTGTTCAGCGTAAGATTTTTGTAATTCCTGATGTCCGGAAGTCGATGACTCAGAAGGTCCAGTGACAGATTCTGGTAGATCCTGAAGTGCGGACGTTGATGGATCACAAATATCAACGTTTGGTTGTAGATTCTGGCGTGTTGAAGTCGATGGCTTACAGAGATCAGCGAGTATTGACTGCGGTGTAATTGGTTCTACATTTCCAGTGTTCGTTTGCTGAATAGGTTGTATATTTTCCAAGTTAGCTGAAGTATATATTTCAATCGGGACAAAATCATCATCTCCGAAAGCTAATTCATTGAACGGCCATATGCCAGGTGTAGCAAACCCACTCACAATATTCTTCGATTGAAATGACTCAAAGTACGCAATTTTGACAAGTTTTGGGATGTGATAAATGCTGATTGTTTTTCCAGGATTCGTGATATGCCAATTATTAAAGACAGTTTTCAGTTTCGATTTAAATGGTCCGAATACTCCAACGTCTAATGGTTGAAGACGATGAGATGTGTGTGGAGGAAAAGATAAATAAACTATCCCATTGTCTCGAGCGTAGTTAATCGCCTCCAAACTAATATGACTTTCGTGATTGTCACATAGCAATAATATCGGGTTGTTTTTAGAGCAAAGGGTATGCTTCTGAATATGTTTCAAAACAGTAACAAATATTTCAGCATTTATCCAGCCACTCTTGGTTGCAGCACTAATACTTCCTTCAGGTCCACCTTCAATAAAATGATCTTTATAATGCACGCGTGGAAATACAAACAGTGGTGGGATAGTATTGCCACTTGCTGAAATAATGCCTCCAAAAGTTACAAGTTCGCCTCTTTCACCTGAAACAATTTGCCCGACTTGTTTTTGTATCTTTGGTGCCAAAACCTTAGGAGTATCTAAAACAGTGGAAACTCCTGACTCATCGAAATTGAATATGCGATCTGCAGTAAAAGGATGTCGTTCCAAAATGGTCTTCAAGTTATTGTAGAATTCCATCACTGCGGTTTTATTAAAACCAAAGGATCTGGCAGCACTGGTATTTTCCGGTTTGCGCAAACTTAAGTTTGCATTTCTTTTTCTAAATCCATGCATCCAGTCTATACCTGCTATTTTATTTTCATCCCACTTCTCTGGATACTTCAACTTTAAAGCCGTAGCGTATTCGTATGCCAGTTTCCTAGCTTGGATTGTTGTGAGCCCATAATGCATTTTGCAACATTTGGTAATGTAATCGTTTAAAAGTGTCTCCTCTTCTATGGAAAATACTTGAAGACTAGTGAATTTAGAGTTAAAAGTGCGAGTACTACTTTTTGCCACATCACCCCTGTTTTTAACTTTTTTTACACGACGTTCGAATGTTGATACTTTTACATTATATTTATCCGCAGCTTTTCTATATGATAATTTTCCTTGTATTACATCATCTATAGCTAATCGCATCGAATTTTCGTCCACTTCTTTGCTCCTCGTCTCCTTTCTTTTGTATGTTCGCACCATGGTACTGTAAGAAATAAGTGAATATGGTTTTATGTTTGATAGCAATAGAAGGGGCACATTCGTACATGTACGAATGTGCCCCTTCTATTGCTGTCCGAATGTACCCCCGTGGTACGTACATAGAAAAACATTAATTCGTATTTTATATAGAATAAAATGAGAATAATTAGTCATTAAACACTATCCTAAGAATATTTACTTATCGTCAAGGTAATCATTTTGTCAGAAATAAAAAGAAAAGCATGCATAAAACGATCGTGAACTCCGATAAAATAATTACTCACCAAGCGCGAAAACACTTTGCTATCTGCCAGATCACTCGCAGTGGCGCGACCGGCGGGTTGACTGGGCCACAACATGGGGACCACTACAGCCGCGCGCACGTACAAACATATGTTTATACACCGCTTGGTTTCGGTCTAAAAGCTAGTGTATGTATGTACCCCGTGTACGAATGGTGCCAATCTTCCCCTACTATAGTATTGATGAGCGTTTGAAATTGCTTTTTAAGAGTTGAAAAAATTAGTACGGTAATTTAGGACTGAACGGGGAGGCTACACCGAGAGAAATTTTCAGTTAGAGTAACCCAAATCGTCGGGTTAAATAAGGCCTTAACAATTTATTTCATGTTAAGCAAACGTCGTAATTCACAGTAGCAGTAACGGTATATTTCGGTAACTTCAACTCTTTTGCGGACTATTCATATATAGTAAACTCAACTGAACTATTTCAACTGGCTAACAATGATTCAGGTCAAATTCTATTTCAGTTAGAGTAACTCATTCATTTTGTTGCATTTACAATTTATTGGAAGTAACGATTATCTTCAGATACTTTTGACTATTCATTGTAATTCAAGTTAACGTCACTTACGTAGTAACCGGTACAAACCCCTAGCGTAATCTCAGCATTTTCTTGGGGTTCTACGAAATTAATGAAATCGTCGAAGTTACATTACTTCATAGTTAAATACGGCCTTAACAACGCATTTTTTCATTGTTGTCAAACAATTAATAATAGTGCGTGTAACTTACCAAGTAGGACTCATGTTACTGTAGAAGCTGTGTCCAATAGACCGTGTGGAAATTGGTTATTATAACCCAGATTCAAATGGTTTCATAAACAATGGCTGTTTTTTATTCGTGAATCAGCGGTAGGTAAAGGATACTCCGACTATATGTTGACTGAATGCAATAATAATATCATGAATACTACGAAAGTATAGTTCATTGCTCAAAGTGTGACATTTCAATATACCATTCTAAAAGAGTTAATAAAACCGTACTGAAGAAGTTGGACTAACCCCCCAAGATCATGTGAAGAACAAAACTAAAATAGTTATCCTCAATGTAAACTGCAGTGACCATAACAATCATGGCCAATGTTTCAACTTGGCGTACGATTGTTTCGGTTACTGCAATTATTTAGTCATCTGCAACACATTTTACGTTGTAATATAAACTGCTGGATATGGAGAAGCCGGTATACATTAGTAGTAGTATACACTGCAGTAAGCAGTGCCCATTACACTTGGTTGGTGGTTAATATGAAGGATAAGTCTAAAAGTTTTGTCAGACACGTTTATTTTGAACTTAATTCGTGACATAACATATATACATTTTATCAATACCAGATAATGTTATAATTAATCATCTAAACTATCTCTTGTGTCCCCTAATTATTTGCCTGATAATATACAGAGGACTGGTACACGAAATCTGTTGTAATTGTACGGCATGTGTAATTCTTATTTACATGTCGATGGCCTAAGTTGTAAATGTCGTAACCCACAAATAATGAATTTTACGGGAGAGAGTGAAAACGAATTATCTTTGGAAATATCAATAACCATAATCAGTTATCATTTTTTTCATAAATTATTATAACTGATTATGATTATTGACATTTCCAAAGATAATTCGTTTTCACTCACACCCGCTAAACTCATTTGTGGGTTACGACATTTGGAACTTAGGCCATCGATGTGCGGTACAACTGGTTTTGTCTTTATGAAACACAAATGATACGAACTAGTAAGTATTATGTATTAGTAGTTCTACTTATTATATAATATCAATAATATAGATTATGATTGGAAAAAATAAAAAATGAATACTGTGGATTTACCAAATAATACTAATAATCACATTTTTTGCATTTTCAATGACCATGACATGCTTGAAAATATATATTGAATAATATAATGAGAATTTTTTACATTCAAATGTCTATATATTATTATTAATACGATACGTATGATTTTCATTGCTATGAGATACAAACATAAAATGTAACTTTATCTATCAGATTAAAATATATTTGAGATACTGTAACGCCACCCATCAGAAATGAATTCAACATCAAACAAAGGAACGTATCATACATATTTCTATAGGGACTTTGGTCCTGTTTTATATGGAAAGTAATAACATACTCTTCGGTTTTTTATGAACTTTGAAAAATAGATCTTATTCAATCAGTTCGATAAGACTATTATAATATAAGACATATAAAATAATAATAACTTATTCAATACACTATCAAAAAAGAAGTATATGTAGACGCCCAGCGCAATAAAACTTATTCTAGTTATAAAAACAACTTACATACTAAAGAAAATGATTTATTTGTGCATTCAAAGATTCCAGAAACTAATTCGTTATCATTGTAAGATATTCATATTTTTCATTTTTTTTTTTCATTTTTAGTATGAAACTTAGTATTTTCATCATATGAAAGGTATTAAATTATATTGGTTAGTAACCTTTGGTCACTGTTTTGGTGTTAAGATGCTTCCTTTACCCAATTCCACCAGACCTGAAAATATTGGGAAAAAAGGTGCTATTAAACGGAATATCTCTGCCTAGGTACCGAAATCAATCAAACAAAATACGTCGCGCAATTCTATGTGCGATTTCGAACACATGCGGCCCAAACAATGTTTTTTTCACGCGAAAATAGAGAAGATATCCACGTAAAACGTTTTCAAAACCGTTTTATATGGATATCTTCTTTATTTTCGCGTAAAGAAAAATCTTTCGGGCCGTACGTGTTCGGAGTCGCACATAGAATTGCGCGACGTATTTTGTTACATTGATTTCGGTGCCCAGGCAGAGATATTCCATTGAATAGCACCTTTTTCCCCAATATTTTCAGGTCTGGTGGAATTGAGTAAAGGAAGCACCCTCATGAGTTCAAATGAGCAAAATCGTTATCTTCATTTAGTCAAGATGTTTATCGATACATACATACAACTTTCCATCTGAAGCTGTATGTATAACTCGTGGTTCTCTGCGAGCGAGATCATTTGCATTTATAAATTGAAACGATTTAGTAGCCTGCACTTCAAAACATTGTAAATGATCATCCTGCCCTATCGTCTCAAATTCTTTAACAACAAATGCAAAGTGGCCCTTCTCATTGGATTGACTGGAAATTCGATGAAAAGAAAATACAATAGTGCCATATATGGGAAAATCTTCTACGCCAATAACAACAGTGGTTTCGGCTTTATACGTGATATTATCTATGCATAAGTATTTTATTGGTTCATAACTTTCAAAATCTACTGGCAAACAAGACGTAGCCTCAACAGGCACTGTAATAGATTTACTTTTCCGGTATGTTAGAACTTCTGCTCTATTGCATCTGTTCAGCAAAGTGTCGCTAAAAGTGAGTTGATTTTTTAAAGCTACTGTGTGACACAAATTAATTTTATTACACGAAGAGTTTGCCATATGTTTTAGCATCCGATGTTTTGCTTCATATCGCATTGCCCATAAATGTTTGAGAGGTCCTACGGTTTCCATGATGCGACGGTAATGTACCATATTATGATGTTTCGGTTTAAGTTTTGCTCCAAAAAGTTCCATGAATAACATATGATGTTCTTCAACAAGAGTATCAAGTAGCTCAGTTAATCCAGGCATAACATACGATTGTAATGTTATCGATAAAATTTCTCTAATTAATTGAAACAGTTTTCAATGTTTGTCCTCACGAGGAACAAGACCTCCGAGCATTATTCCAGCGTTCATAACGAAACAAAGCATTTCAGCAGCCGACATTCGTAAATGCTCACTTTTTAAGTTTTCAGCCCTTATTGGGGGAGGAGGGTTTGAACCGGAAGGATATTTAAAATATATTATAATGAAATTCATTGTTTCTAAGGTGAAGTATTTTTTTTTAATCAAATACTTTAATATGAAGGACATGTCAAAATTGCACACCCCCTCTAGTAGATCATGCATAATGTCGACACAGTAATTTTCAATAACATGAAAGCCTTTCACAGTATTCCAAATAGACTCACTTTTAAGGGGAGGGTCTACTCAAATTTGACCGACTTCGTCTATTTTCTCGAATATCTCCAAAACGGGGCTATCAATCGACTTGTCCTTTCGGCAGTCAATGTTTGACGAGTAATGAGTTCGAACTGGTATGTTTTATCGGATGAAATCGTTTTTTTTTTTTTTTTTTTTATCGAAAAGTGTGGGCGTACCATTTATTTCGACTTATATCAAAGCCTACGCATCAAAAATGCAAAATCGGCCTCTGTAGCCCGATTTTTTATGGAATTCCGAACATAACGATCCAAAAACATCTTTGTTTCCGACAACGATGAAGGCGGACTATGTCGAATACGATTTTGTGGTAATTTTCGCAATTGTCAAGGGCTGTGAGCGAAAATGGCCGCTCACAGCTGTCGATATGATGCGGTGGTTCCCAGAACGACCGTCAGATGTCGCCGCGCGCGCCATTTTAGAGCTTCTCCTTTATAACTATTTACATGTTATTTTATATAAAATGGCGCGCGCGGCGACATCTGACGGTCGTCCTGGGAACCACCGCATCATATCGACAGATGTGAGCGGCCATTTTCGCTCACAGCCCTTGACAATTGCGAAAATTACCACAAAATCGTATTCCACATAGTCCGCCTTCATCGTTGTCGGAAACAAAGATGTTTTTGGATCGTTATGTTCGGAATTCCATAAAAAATCGGGCTACAGAGGCCGATTTTGCATTTTTGATGCGTAGGCTTTGATATAAGTCGAAATAAATGGTACGCCCACACTTTTCGATAAAAAAAAAAAAAACAAAACGATTTCATCCGATAAAACATACCAGTTCGAACTCATTACTCGTCAAACATTGACTGCCGAAAGGATAAGTCGATTGATAGCCCCGTTTTGGAGATATTCGAGAAAATAGACGAAGTCGGTAAAATTTGAGTAGACCCTCCCCTTAACGCCAGTGCTGCGTACATCATCCAGCAGCACGTCTGCTTTATAATTTGATATTGTTCGTAACAAGTCTTTAACTTCTCTACACATTTTTTGTGCTTGCGCCTTTGTAGCTTTACAGAACCTACAATAAACAGTCGCCGCAAAACCTTCAGAAAAACCGAGAATGGAGTTTAATCCTAAATTATCACCGATAATCATAGCCAGTTGAAAAAAAAATTTTATATTCCTATCAGGAAGATTTATTTCAATACCTTGATCTGCAAGTTCATTCAAGTATTCTATTACTCTTTTATAAATGCGCTGCTTCGTGAAACACTTAGAGTCCTCAGAGTGGGAAATTTGAAATAGGAAAATGTTATTCAATTTTGATCGCATATTGGGTGGTAAACAAGGAATCGATGCATAGACGCCAGACATTTTATATACAGTGGAATGCGATCCGAGTGCATTTCCTGGTTCAAAATCATCTTGGTAAATAAAGATAGGTAATTCAATCCTTGAGTGACTATTCGAAACTTTATTTTTCCAATAGTTAGTTTGCACTATGTTTGTGACTTCATCGCTTTCAGATTCGAATGAAGATATGTACTCCATAGTTTGAATAAATACACCCGGAAGTTCAAAAAAAAATTTCAAAACTTTAGGTAAAGGAATTATTGAAGCTGTTACTTTCTTACTGACCAGCATGCCTGTCTTATTGTCTTTTCTCTCAGCATAACCCAAAGTCACAATTTCAGGATCGATCAAACAACCGCGATGCCGTAATGCTTTAAACCGTTTATGTTCTGTGCTCATTTCTGAAAATGCACTTTGAATTTCTTCGAATTGATTATGAATTTCATCTTTTTGTGTACTACAAGTTGAGGTTATGACTTTGCGTTTGAAATTATTAATATAATTGCTGTTCAAAAAATCGTCAAATGCCGATACAATGCGTTGCACTTGAACACGTGACAAGGTTTCATCAGAATAAAATCCAGAGGCAATCTTTAAGGCATCGTCAGAATATTTCAACTCAGAACCATTCAATTCATTTTTCGGAGCTAATCCATTACTTGGCTGACCATGTGTGTTCTGAATTGAGCTTTGCGGTTCACAAGGTTGCGTAGGACCTTCAAGGACAGTGTTATGTGGTTCTAGAACAGATTCGCTGTCATGTGAAGAGTAGTGTTGTCTAAGATATTTTAAAGTATTGAAACTGCGATTACATGAGTTTACCGGGCACGCAAACACTATGTTACTGTTTATGTTATGAGAAAACAGCATATGAACTTGAAATAACTTTCCCTCTACAAGTTCAGGGCAATGCAAACAACGCACAAACATTTTGAAGAGAGAAAAAAAAAAAATCAATATAAAAAGTTGCTGGAATTCTTTGAATGCACAATAATCGATGAAGGGCTAGCTTTAATCAGATTCTGATGCAGGGTTTTCCTCCTGGAAATCTTTGAGATCCGATCGTACTGTTTGTACGCTAACGAAATGCTTATCCTTTTCAGGTATTTCATATAATTCTAGTTGAAGAAATTGCCAGATCGCTTCACTACCCACAGGATATTTCGCATTTAGTGCATAGAATGATTTGAAGCAGAAGTCAACGGCACTCACCAAATTAGAGAAACTGTATTTGATTTCATTAATGATGACAAACGCTGCCTCCAGTTTCTCAAGTGGACCGACTGCGATAACAACAGGCTGACATCTCAGGTCATATGACGACAGTAGGTTTACTCTCGCTTCTAAAACTTTCTGCAAATCCGTTAAAACCTAGACAAATAATTTAGAACAAATCTCATTAGATGCGCTAGTCAATTTTTCACATGATATATCCTTCATCATCAGATACTTACATTGATCCATAAAATGAAGCCATCTGTTTGCTCTTGTATAGACGGTTTCCAAGTCTTCTTGTTCCCAGTCTTACACAGTGTTGGGCGAAATAGGTAGGGAAGCACTCGAAGTCCAACAATCTCAGATGGAACATTATCTAAAATTGACGAATATATGCATCATTTTAAGATACAGTTATAAATACATTTGTAAGATCTCTTCATTTTTGAAGTTGAAACTTTTTTTCCCTTATTAACGAGCAATTACATAAGAGTCTTTTCATACAAGGTATGATATTATACTGAAATAGTGTAAGTTTTCGTGTAGTGAACTAAATAACAATATGCAGAAATGAAATGCTAATTAACACACCTGCAATACTATCTAAAACCTTAGTACAGAGCTTTTTAGTCTTTGCCAGGCGAATTAAATTGATGACGATTGTTTGCCACTTTCTTCCAAATTCCACGCTGGATAGTTTTAGTTTATCATAGTCCATTAGTATCTGAAATGGTGAGTTCAATATATCGTTATATTCTATCGTTGAAGTAGTTATCGAGTCAATCATACTATGTGAACAGATAATTTTCCGATATTATAGATCTCAAGTGTTATCACTAGAATAATATTTCCACGTTTAACGAGCTGTCATGTATTTCTTCAAGTCTAAGGCAAATTTTAGAAATACATAGAAACATATTAAGCTTTGTTTCAAAGCAATCAAGAAGGTTGACAATTTAAAAAATTCAATCAAATTCTAGTTTCTAGTATTATTCATAGTTTCAAATAATTGAAAACAATATTGCAAGAATATGTAACTACCAGAGTTGAACCAATGGGCGCACTCAACTGTGGAAAGCGCTCGTAATATGTGGATATTTCATCGCCACGATCACGACAATGATGTGTCTGTGCCCACAGGGTTTTAATTTGCTCGTGATCATCAAGGGATGCATTGCTTAATTTGTTTAAGTTAGAAACGTCAACATCGCTGCAGCTGTGATTATCAGATGTGGAATCAGTCTCTTTGTCTTGTACCGCCTTCTTTATCCGCCGTTTTAGATTTCCGTACTTGTCATGCAATTTTCCTGATGCGGCTCTTTTAACTTTTCCTCCTTTAAATGGAACATAATACGTTCCACCTTCTTCATACTTGAACAATGATGTTATTTCCCCTCGCCAAAAAAGGAATTCGTCGTGTGCGATTCTGAATATCATATGACAAAATCATAAAAATTACTCTGTGAAAACTGAAAACTGCATTGAGAATTGTCGCTAGCATTTAGAGGAATTTCGAGGAAAAACTTAACAGCATTTCTATATACCACAAGAAAGGGCCTATTGACGAGGAGCCAAAATTATCTTCAACCGCATTATATTGCAATCTTGATTAATAAGTATATGGACTTCATATTGTATTGTTGGACAAATGATTTGATTACGGATATTGTGGCAGTATTACAAATATATACCGACAGTTTCACCGAAAACTCTCTGTATACAACAAGCGGTTGTTACAAATATACGTACTTGAAGTTCAAAGTCAGCAGATCCCGAGTAGAAATTTTGATTGGGTCCTGATCAGGCGCGCATAAGACTCGCCTGTATGTGTCGTCAGGCACGGACCAGGCTAACTTAATTGGGCCCTGATCAAGCATGTAACGGTGCGTGTGGGCAGGTCCCGAACGAGCTTTCCGATCGGGTCCTGAACGAGCTTTCCGATCGGGTCCTGAACGAGCTTTCCGATCGGGTCCTGAACGAGCTTTCCGATCGGGTCCTGAACGAGCTTTCCGATCAGGTCGTGAATTGGTACGTGCATCGGGTCCCGAACGGGTTTGCCGATGGGGTCCTGAATCGGCAATCGTATCGGATCCCGAACGGGTTTGCCAATCGGGTCCTGAATTGGCACTCGTATTGGGTTCCGAAATGGTTTGCAGATCAGGTCCTGAATTGGTACTCGTATCGGGTCCCGAACGGGTTTGCCGATCGGGTCCTGAATACGCACCCGACATCGTTTCCGGAACAGGTTCACTATTTGGGTCCTGATCAGGTTCATGCATCGGGCCCTGCACGCGCTCATGCATTGAGCCATTTCTCTGAGGCGGGTAAAAGGGTCAAAGCAATAATGTTTGTCAATCATCAAATAGAGTACTCTTTATTTCGGACAAACAAAATAGTCTACATCATTTATACACTGGTACTGTTTTTGCACAGCACTTAAAGACGATAGATTATACACACATATTAAATACATATATATTAGGCTGGGCGAATAAACCGACCATTTTTGTTTTCCAAAAAGTACTCTCAGAAACTCGTTCTTCATAATCAAATATAACGAGCCTCGAAAAAACTTAGCTCTAAATGTTAATATATAGAGATCGATCATAGCTATTTTGGATTTATGACATTGATAACATTGAGAAATAAAAATTTTCGAGGCTTGTTATTTGATCATAAAGAACGAATTTCTGAGAGTGCCTTGAAAAAAAAAAATAGTCGGTTCATTTGGCCCGTCCTAATATAGGTATACATGGGGTATTCCACGTCAGACCAGCAAGCCCAAAACCCTCACTATTTAAGATTGACTTAATTATCATAATTATGATACTTGTTAGGGGTCAAAATGATCAAATTAATTTTTTCAATTTTTTATTATTCATTATTACTTCACAATAAGGAAAAACAAAAAATTGCCATTGGAACCCGATTTGAAATTACCAAAAAAATCATACGCACTCTGTGATAACCTGGAAACACTCTCCATCAAAGATCAAAGTGGAACTACGATGAACGACCGAGATAAAAATTAATTAAAATGAATAATTCGGATGATTTTTGTGATTTTTAACAATTAATTTTTTGTCTCGGTCGTTCATCATAGTTCCACTTTGATCTTTAATGGAGAATGTTTCTAGGAAATCACGGAGTGCGTATGATCCTTTTGCTAATTTTAAATCGGGTCCCATTGGCAAAATTTTTTTTTGCTCATCGTGAAGGAATGATAAATAATAAAAAATTGAAAAATTTAATTTGATCATGTTGAACCGTAACAAGTATGATATATGATAATAAGTCATTCTAAACTAGTGAGGGTTTTGGGCTTGCTGCTATGACGTGGAATACCCCATATACAGTAAGTATTCGTGTATGCGGGTCACTCCCGGTTCACTCGATTCAGCTCGACACAGAAATTTGCATCTACGGCAATGCATATATCTCTGTCGAGCTGAATCGAGTGAACCGTGAGTGGACCCGCGTACACGAAAACACATAGTATATGTATTAGGCCTGGCAAAAAAAAAATTGTTTCTTGATTTCGCCAGTCACAACTCGAAACAGTATTCTTGGGTCTAATAAAGATTCTGTCAAAATTTGGGCTTTTTCGGATAATTTTAAGAGGTCGCGCATTGAGTCTCAATATTTGCATTTGATTAACATGTAAAAAACAACCTTTCATCGTTCAAAGCTGTTCTAGAAAATTCTAGGTGATCGAGGGGGATGTAGATTGCTGTACGGATTTATTTTTTTTTTTTGTTCAATTTTTTGGCATTTTGTTTTTTTTTTTACTTTTCATTTTAAAAAATTCTTGATTAAAAAATTTATAAAAAAAAAAATGTAAAAAAAAAAAACGAAAAAACTAAATAAAGCCGTACAGCAATCGACACCCCGATCGAGCGCCTAGAATTTTCTTGAACAGCTTTGAACGGTGAAAAGTTATTTTTTGCATGTTAATCAAATGCAAATTATTTGACGAAGCCCAAATTTTGACAGAGTCATTATTAGACCCAAGACTAATGTTTCGAGTCGTGAAAGACGTAATCAAGAAACAATTTTTTTTTTTACCAGGCCTAATATGTATACGGGGAATTCTATCGCAAGTGTCTATATTTGTATATAATTTAACCTAATATGTTTATATATATACAGGGTGTCTCGAAATTCGCGCACCAGAAGCATACCGGCGGATTCCTTGCGAAATATTAAGACGAAAGTTACCTATACAAAAAAGTCCGCGGGGACTTAGTTCTTCCGTAAAAAGGACTTAATAACGAACCAATTAGCGTTCGTCGATAGGAAAGACTGTCTAAAATCCACAAGAATCCGCATCGCCTTATTAGGGAGAATAAGACAATAATGTGTGGTGTTCCCCGCTCCGCCCGCCGCGCTTGAAGCCTCCGTGAGCGATTGACATCAGACAGTCGGTTCACGCAATGAAAATTCCAAAGTGCGGATTCTTGTGGATTTTAGACAGTCTTTCCTATCGACGAACGCTAATTGGTTCGTTATTAAGTCCTTTTTACGGAAGAACTAAGTCCCCGCGGACTTTTTTGTATAGGTAACTTTCGTCTTAATATTCCGCAAGTAATCCGCCGGTATGCTTCTGGTGCGCGAATTTCGAGACACCCTGTATATATATTAGGGTGGTTCTTAAATACCAAATTGACGAGTGAAGTATGGCAACCTTCAGACAAAAAATAAAAAAAAATTGTCCCCAAATATTAGATTTTTTCTAAAATTCTAACAGGTGCCTAAAGAGTCCTAAAGTTTTCTCATTTCTTCTTTGTTCTTTCAATTTCCCTGCCTTCCTCGTGAAATTTTACTTCGAAAACGACCTTCAGAATATAAAAAAAAATCCCATCGTAAGGGTGCTAATCGAAAATTCTAATATTTTCGCGTAAAATTGTGCAAAAAAATCAGGCTCAGGGGCTAACATCATAGACAGATTGACCGAAAAAATTTCCTTGATTTTTTTCTATATAGTGGAATTTTTTTGAGCAAAATTGACCCAAAATCGAATGGGAAGAAAAAAAAATCATAAGATCCAATGTTATTTAAACGAGAAACTTCGAACCTTTTTAGGCACCTATTGGAATTTTTTTTAAAATCTAATATTTAGGGACAATTTTTTTTGATTTCTTGTCTGAAGGTTGCCATGCTTCACTCCTCGAGTTGGTATTTAAGAACCACCCTAATATATATATATATAAACTCAGGTACATACATCAACCTAAAACTATGCATCAAAGTCGAGGTAACTATTATATTTATCACATCAATAGTGCAAGTAATGCATAACTGCATTATAAACTATAAAATTGAAACTGGTCTTTACTGTATGGCAGCAAAGAGTAGGAACTGTTATTAGTACTTTTCGAGTACGTTTTCTTTGATTTGAATCAGAAATTCAAACTGTTCGAGCATATTATACACGTGTATTATTCATATACCTACATGTGTATACAGGGTATATGTTTATACATATGTATTATTCATATGTATATACATTATACGTATATATAAACACAGGTACATACATCAACCTAAAACTATGCATCAAAGTCGAGGTAACTATTATATTTATCACATCAATAGTGCAAGTAATGCATAACTGCATTATAAACTATAAAATTGAAACTGGTCTTTACTGTATGGCAGCAAAGAGTAGGAACTGTTATTAGTACTTTTCGAGTACGTTTTCTTTGATTTGAATCAGAAATTCAAACTGTTCGAGCATATTATACACGTGTATTATTCATGTACCTACATGTGTATACAGTAGGGTGGCGCAAAAAAACCGACTATTTTTTTTTCTTGAGTCTCTTATGGAAAAAAGTTAATTCATCACGTTTTAAGCGCCCTCTCCGAAAATCAGCTCAAAAAAAAAAAAATTTGGGGGTCGCTCACGATTTTTGAAAATTCCAAAAATAGTCAAAATTCGATTTTTTTTTATTTTTTAATTTTCTTTCTCGTTACGGTAAAATTTTGTAGACGAAAAAAAAATAAGTTTCTCAAATTTTTAGCTCAAAATATTCATTTTTAAAGGTCGCTCACAATTTTTTTTAATCTGTGAATGCATTGATTTTAATGTTTTCGAGTGACTTTTATATATTCATATTAACACTTAATCCAATGTTTTTCTTCTAATTATTAAGTGTTTGGTTATTTTATCCATCTCGCGGTGTATTTTTATCGATAACCTTAGTAATTAAAAGAAAAACATTGGATTAAGTGTTAATATGAATATTTAATGGTCGCTCGAAAACATCAAAAGCAATGCATTCACAAATTAAAAAAATTATGAGCGACCTTTAAAAATGAATATTTTGAGCTAAAAATTTCAGAAACTTATTTGTTTTTCGTCTACAAAATTTTACCGTAACGAGAAAAAAAATTAAAAAATAAAAAAATATCGAATTTTGACTATTTTTGGAATTTTCAAAAATTGTGAGCGACCCCCAAAAATTTTTTTTTTGAGCTGATTTTTGGAGTAGGCTCTTAAAACGTGATGAATTAACTTTTTTTCATAAGAGACTCAAAAAAAAAAAATAGTCAGTTTTTTTGCGCCACCCTAGTATACAGGGTATATGTTTATACATATGTATTATTCATATGTATATACATTATACATATATATAAACACAGGTACATACATCAACCTAAAACTATGCATCAAAGTCGAGGTAACTATTATATTTATCACATCAATAGTGCAAGTAATGCGTAACTGCATTGTAAACTATAAAATTAAGACTAAGAATAGGAACTTTTAAGGTGCTAGTTCTTGGGCAGTAAGCAGTAGCAGCAGCAAATCACTGAAAGTTTAGTAATTCACTAGACAAATTTAGTCATTTGACGCAGCAGCAGCCCTGCTCATAAAATAGATCATTTACTGCTTGAGTTCGCTGATCTGCTGTTTGAAAGATTGAACTTCATGAAGCAGCAAAAACTTGCGACGTAAATGCTTTTAGTGATTTGCTTTCGCTGCTGCTGCTGCTTACTGCTTATGAAATAGCACCTTTATGCGTACTTTTTACTGGACCGTCACTCTCACTTCTCAAGATTCAACTAGTTATCTAGCTTCTTTGGTTTCATTGTGTATCGCAACCGTGTTGTCTTCTACCACATTACTATCATCTACTGAATTGCTGTTGACAGGTTTCTTCTTTCTTAACAAGCGATGCCCCTCCCAATCCTTCGCATTGTTTATAACAGCTCCCAAAGCATCATAGAATTTTTTGTCATTTATTGGGGATCTTGTCGTGTGCTTATTGTACTCTTCCATGAGGCTATCTAACATACAATATAAAGTGCGTGTTAATGAAAGTAAAAATGATGCTCTCTTGGGCAACCGTATGCGAAAATGCTACCGCTAAAAGTTGAACGATGGTATGCAGGACATACTGTATTAGACCATGAAATTTGATTTATGGCTTTATTTTTCGTTTTATATTTTCATTTCTTGTCAAACCTTTCTGAAATAAAATAAAGAGAACTGAATAATTTATATTACCTTTCACAATACCACAAAAGCAGGTCGTGTTAAATACTCTTTTACCCGGACTTCGTTTGACTGCAGTAAACTCTATCATGACAATTCTCGATAAATATTTTTTCAATATGTTGCTGAGACTACGAGACAAATTGGATTTTGCTTCTATTAAAGGCCATATGTCACGTTTCTGAAATCACCGAATTCATCGTTGTATTCATGAAGTCTTCAATTATTGATCATTAATTCATGAATGGTCAACTTACAAGTTGTTCGCAATTACTCTGCACAAGTTTTTGATCAAATTCTTCAAAATCAGCAAGAGTTGTTATTGGTAGAACAATATTATGCTTTGCAGCAAAACTTTCGGCCACAGTAAACGACTGCTGTGTCAGTCTTTGTCCTTGCTCTTGCGCGTTTGACATTTTTTCAAGTGTATTTTTCATCTCAATCAAGGTGAGTTCTATTTGAGATAGTTTGTTACTATGAGATCGGGACGCTGTCACTAAAGCTTCGTATTTCTCTAAGAAAATATAGAACAACAAGGGTTGGGATATTTATAATAGAAATCTACGGGAAATTTTCAATCGTCACCAAAAAGTGAATCTCACCATTATTTTCTTGGACTGAGTGGTTAAGCTGTATGGATAGGGATTTTACAGAAAGTCCTTCGCCCAGGACTGGTGAAAGCATATCGACGACTCGTGGAGGTATTAGTTTTCCAGTCGATTGATTATTATCATCATCTTGCTGTTTGTTATGCGTCAAGGGTACAGTCCTAACTTCAGTAACCTCAACATTGGTGATCTTGGGCTCTGATTTAAGACTCTTGAACCCAACTAAGAATTTAAAAATAAATAGAATCAATCAATGGGATTAACAATAATCATAATGCACTATTGACTATGGGGACGATGCTGATCAGGCATCAATTTCACTGGATACACAATTCTAATAGTCTAATGAAATCCAACAACTGCATAAACCATTTACTTCGATTTCTGGAAACTTTTTTCATCGGTATTCTTTTCACACTTGTTGATTCAGGAAGTTGCTCGTGTTGTGACGAATCCGATGAATCGGACGCTGCAAATAAAGCCAGGAGATGTAGCTGGGATAACATTGAAGCACAAAAAAGCATTACTCCCACAAGATAGTATTCTGAGGAGAGACATCTAAAACTTACGTGGCACTATGCTATTATCTAGTGTTGGAACTTTCAATAGTTCTGATAAATCCTCATCACTATTAGAGGTATTTTTAAATTGATACGACTTCTTTACAGCTAATGATTTAATCTGTGCATGATCATCGCAGTCTGTCGAGAACGCATACCGTTCAGTTTCCACTAGTTTTACCTTAGCTACAGCGTCGTCAAAGCTTTCTGTTGAATTTCAGACAAATATACATGACAAAATGTTAAAACAATGTGAGCTGGTGCCTTCATCAGCGGTTAAAATTTATTTCCAGTGAACTTATTATCGGCCAATCTGACCACTGAATTTCGACCGTACGTCAGGAAACTTGTCCCAATGGACTGGTACCGGAATGACAGATCATGGACTAGGTATCCTACGGTACACTGACAAGAGAAGTAACTATCCGATAGTTCATTAATTTGAATGTGGTTCTTCGATGTGATTGCTTGGGCTGAGACATAGTCCATTCCATCCATTCTGATAGGTCTTCATTTACTTTGTGTACCTTGAGTTATATAGTTGTATAGTATTATCCAATAATTGATGGTTTTGTGAGATAATAAAGAAGAATAAAATTAATGACGTGCGAAGGTCTGAATATAATCCTGTTAAGGGCGTCCATACACCTTTAAAATAATTTTTTTCAAATCACTGCTACGCTCTGAGAAAATGTTACAGTGACTCAGTTTTTCTACAGTTGATTAGTGCTATTTTGATACGTAGGTCATGATTTTCCTAGATTTTATGTCCTCTGGTGAACATAAAATCAGCCCATCGAAGATAAAGCAATTGTCGTAGGGTACAGGCTGCTGCGTTGAATGAAATTTATTTGCTTTTTCTTCGATGGACTGAATTTGTGTTCAGCGAAGGACATAAAATCTGGGGAAATCAAGAACTATGTATCGAAATAGCACTAATGAACTGTAGAAAAACTGAGTCACTAGAATATTTTTTCGGAGCGTAGCAGATTTGAAAAAAATTATTTTAAAGGTGTACCCTAGGGTGGGCACGGAAAAAAAAAAAATTCAAACGGGCATGAAGATTCTGGTAGAGCATCTCAAATAGAATATCTCATCCAAATATGAGCTCTTAATATTGTGATTTGGAACTGCCTATTTCAGTAACTAAAATTAGTAACTAAAGTAGGCAGGTCTAAATATCAATATTAAAAGCTCATATTTGGCTGAGATATTATATTTCAGATGCTCTACCAGAATGTTGATGCGCGTTTGAATTTTTTTTTTTCGGCACACCCTAATGCACCGCCTTAATCAATCATGATCACAATATTAGTTCAAGTAAGTTTGCCTCCAGGCAGGGAGTTTGAGTTTTCGACGATGATGGAAAGTCTACAATGAAATAGTCTTCCAATGATAGTATAGCTTGAGATTCATGAGAAGACCAAATACCTATGAGAATGAATGAAATAGACTGAACTCCAAGTTTTAACCAAAGTAATCACTATCAGAGCTCCATTCTAGCCCAACACTTAAGGGGATGTTGCTTTTCTTGTGAGTGCAAAACTGTACCCCGAGTGTTGAGTAATTACAAAAAAAAAAAAAAAACTTACTGGCATCGCCAATGATGGCAACAGGAAACTTGGGCCAGTCATCGGGAGCTGATTTCAAAAGTTTTATATGCTCATCCAATAAAGCCACACTTTCCTTGGTATAAGGTGTTGGTATGAATTTTGTTACCAGGTCATGAATGTCTCTATCGTATTCAATCCAATTAGAGGGGACAAACTCCACACTTCTTTTTCCTTTTGATTTCCCAATGAATTCGATGACTTTATACAGTCGTTCATCCATCTACATTTACAGATTAGATAAAAAACAAATTTTAATTATATATTCTTGGGCACAATCTCATCAGTCTTGAGGCAAAACAAAATTTTGATGACATATCAATTTCACCAGTAGTTTGTTTCGAGTAGATCCACCTCAGGCAACAATATTCTGATTTTAGAACGTTACTAGTTTCGTTTGCTCTGCTACTTGCCGTGTCTCATTTGTTAAGGGAAGTCTACTTGATGCACACTTGCCCTTGGTTCAACCACTGATCTATATCTATATATATCTATATACAGTGAGTATTCGTGTAGCGGGTCACTCCCGGTTCACTCACCTCAGCTCGACACAGATATTTGCATCTACGGCAATGCAAACATCTGTGGCGAGCTGAATCAAGTGGACTGGGAGTGACCCGCATATACGAATCCTCATGGTATATATATCTATGCTGTAAGGGCAAGTGTATGAGGGTATACCTTTACCAAATGAGACATGGCAACTGATTAAATCAAAATATGAGTCCTGAAAATTCATCAAAATCGGGTTGTCCAATACAGAAAATTATTCATCCCTCGCGTAAAACATCTCAATATGATTAAAATTGGAATGTAGACAAAATTTGCGGGTTCTACTCGTCAGTAATGAAATAATAATTACTTTTATTTGATCAAAATTCACTTAGTCACGTGACTCTAATAATAGACAAAGAAGATATGCTTGCAAATGGCAGCTCGACACCACCATGTTATGTGCACGGTCGTGCTACTCTTTGAGTTGTTGGGCCCATTCTGTGCGTAGAAGGCGCTCGCATACAATCCTAATGTATTTCACTGATTTGACAACTTCAGGTATTACATTTTGACGGCACACGACCAGCGGCGTTCTGATTACTTCGAAAAATATAGACTCTTGCGTAAACGCGTTTCCCAACGCATTGGTAAATTCCTATAACTTGGTCATAGGCTACATTCTGTAAAAGGAGTTGAGCCAATTAACCCTTCGTGGTCACACCTCTGATTTCAATCAAGCTGGTCACACCGAGTCAAATTGACCCAAGCCATTTTTGAACGGTTGCCTCGTGGAAACCATCGGTCTGATTCGCACCGAAAAAATACTGAAAAATACTTTGAACATTCTAGAAGATGTAGCAAGTCGGCATATCAAAATTCACATGGCAACATGTTCAAAAAAAATCGTCAAAAGTTCAATGCATTTCGGGTTTTTGATTTTGTGATTTTTTTTAATTTTTAATTTTTTGAATTTTTTATTTTTTTTGCGTTCTTCGGTCGCGAACTTACCGGGATTTATCTTCAATTCATTGATGCTCGGATCATTTTGACGCGTGGTGACCAGGAAGGGTTAAAAAGATGTATAAAAATATAAAACTTGGTCATTTTTGTTGAAAAAAAAAATTAAGCAATACTGTTATTATAAAATTGCGTACAAACTTTCGATTCGGGCAAAAAAAATGCGTTCAACACCCTCATTTCTTGAGACAAAAGATTTCCCGCATCGCGTCGTACTAAACGGGTAGCATCTATGCTAGTTTTGGAGAGTTGAAAAAGAGGATTGATAAAAATTTTACCTTCTTTCAAAGCTGACAATCGAATGCTGCAGAAATGCTTCGAGCACAAAGATGCAGCAGCTCGATTCTATCTGTTGCTTAGAGATCTGGTTCCAACGAATTCAATGAGCGTGAAGGATAACTGGTACGATGTAATGGCGGGGAACTGTAGGCTACCGGAAATGAATGAAACGACGCAGACCCACGGTGGTTAGGCATGTAGGTATCAGCTAGGGTCAAATACATATGCAATATATAGCACCTACTGTGTTAGATCGTCAATTTTATGTACTGTACTAGGAGGCTAAAACATTTATCAATCAGTGAAACTGATACTAGAGATTTATCACAAACAGAAAAACTGATCTGGAAAAAGTTGGGTCCCGGATCTAGTACTACTTGACTAGTGCTCGCGTCTGTCCCCATAGACATAGAGCATGGACATAGAATGAGCATGGACTGCGCGTTCGGGCCGAATATCGCTCGGTCCGTAGAAAGAGAGAGAAACGGACGCGGCCAAACCTGTTTCTTTCCAACCAACAACGTCAAATGCTTAGAAAGAGACAGATTTGGCCGCGTGTGCTTCCTTTTCTCTCGCTTTTGCCGTTACCACAGGCAGTATAGGGAATGCGTAGTCTATGCCCTATGTCTATGTCTGTCCCTGTTCAGGCACCGTAATGCCTGAGCAGTAGCCAATGACAGCGTCGCTTTGCCGAACCAAACTTTCGCTGTCCACGCTGTCATTGGCTACCCTTTCAGCCGCGCTTCTTGATAATTTTGCTACCTTAGAATAACCAGGTTATCATATAGTATATTATCCCTTCGTGGTCACACTTCCGATTTCAATCAAGCTGGTCACACCGGGTCAAATTAACCCGAGCCATTTTTGAACGGTCGCCTCGTGGAAACCATCGGTCCGATTCGCACTGAAAAAATACTGAAAAATACTTTGAACATTCTAGAAGATGTAGCAAACGTCGGCATATCAAAATTCACATGGCAACATTTAAAAAAAAAAAATTGTCAAAAGTTCAATGCATTTCGGGTTTTTGATTTGGTGATTTTTTTAATTTTTAATTTTTTTAATTTTTTATTTTTTTTGCGTTCTTCGGTCGCGAACTTAGCGGGATTTATCTTCAATTCATTGAGCTCGGGTCATTTTGACCCGTGGTGACCAGAAAGGGTTATGCAACAAGTGCGTAAAACGTACGCACGTGTTTCAGACAATATTTTTTGATATAGTATGCGTAAAACTCGTGAAAACATTTTGTAATATACCGTGAATATTCGGTGAGACTACACGATCCTCTTCCTATGGCAAAACCAACACAAGCGCACCGCGTGCGTGAGGCTAGTTTAGGACGGAATTAGGTGCCAGTAGCGTTGCATCCCCTCCCGAACAAGCCTCACGCACACGGTGAGCGCCTGTGTTGGTTTTGCCGTAGGAAGGGGATCGTGTAGTCTCACCGAATATTCTCGGTATATATATACGAATAACATAAATAGTAATCAGACATAACTTGGCGATCGACTGTGAAATTTTCCGGCGGGGGGGTGTGGGGGGGCGAAGCTCCCCACCAAATAACAAATCACATCTTGTAATGAATTTGCAAATTTTGCAAAGCAATGAATTCTAAAAAATGCATGTAAGTAATATATGGATTTAGGGCGGTGAAAGGTGGGACAAGCGACCAGGAACCCCCACAAAAAAATACCCACATTTAAATGAAAAAAAAAATGAATTGAGCAGATCAAACATCGACGATCAGGTTTTATTTCCCACGTAATAAATGAAACCCAATCGTCGATGTTTGATCTGCTCAATTCAGGCGTTTCCCGTCAGCCTACCCTTTAGGCGCGTGATTTTCCACAGAATCGCTCTGTATATAGGTATGGGATTTTACACGTACATATATCGCATATTTATGACGAACATTGACAGGCATTCGGAGTATAAACATACATCTACGTACCTTTCTATGTATACAGTAAAGTCCACCAAATTTGATTGACACCATGGAGTTGTGGAGTTGTGTGCCGTAAGTTTTTAACGATTTCATTATACATGGAGAAGGGGCATGGCATACATTTTTTTGCGGTTTGCATCATCGCCGATACGTATGATTACCATCTTCACGTCAATTGATTTCAGACTATATGTTGCCCGTCTGTCTTGCTGCTCAGCTACCTCCCACATTCTAAGACTCGAAGACTTGCATGGGTACGTAAATATATCGTTTTTTATTTTCAAAATACTTCCAGATACCTTGATGTCAACCGATGTTTGAGCTGTTTTCATCGACATTCGATCAATCTGCAATATTTGTCCAGTGTGAAGTAATACGGCGTTGTCAGGTGGTTTTAGCGAAAGGACTGCTTCTTCATATTTCAATTTTTTAATGTTAATTATTCCGGACTTAGGGTCTGCTCTGCCTTGTTTTAATATTATTATTTTTGGTGGCAGTGTTGCTTTTGTGACGTTAGCAAAAACCATCTCCTGCATACGCCGACACAGTTGCGCTAGGGGTCTATTACCGCTGCGTATCATTTTTTTCATTTTGCCTAGCATATTCTCGAAGGGAAAAGCGGTTATTTCACTCAGCGAACAATTCATATGTTTAGCGTCATCCGCGAGGTGAATGAGATTATGCATGTTCATAACTTGGCTTTGTTTTCCATAGTAGTAACGGGCTAGGGCAACGAAACTTCTTAAGTATGCTTTGGCTTGTGCGTTGTAACGTACAGCTGTACCTTTTGAACACAGTATTCTGCAAGCAGTATGAAAAAGTAGAAAATGCTTGTATAGTTTGTTCGGTAGAAGCTTCTTCATAACGATCGGTCCGCAATACAATAAAAAAAACCTGAATTCGGTCGCCTTCCACTTTGCCACCTCGAATATCGATCTAGTTGTGCGTTGAAATTCTGTAGGTATTTGGTTTTGTAAGCTGATCAAATATTGAGACAGAAGGCGCTTGCTATTCTGGCTTAATTTTGTGGCCCGGTTACCCTTCAACCAAAAATCTATCAACATTTTTTTCATGATACCTAGACAGCCGAGGTGCATGAAGTCCAGCAGAAACTTGTTTATCATGTCAAGCGATTCTATTGAAGTTAGAGGTGATATGCCACGATGATGCTCTTTGTTGGTTTGATTTCGGAAGGATTCGTTATTTCTTTCCAGACAGCTTGTCGAAGTATACACCATTCTTTTATCATATCTCTCCCCACGAACATTGCAACGCTCACATGCGTAATATCCTCCATGACCTTTTATGCCCTTTATTAACGCTCGCGCAGGTGTATCACAAATGAAGCAGTCAATGGATACTTCAAACCTCTTTCCATCAACGTCAATTCCACGGCGCAACAATCCATTCATTTCCTCGACAAATTCTTTTAGATATTCTTCAAGGTTGTTTGGCTTCTCAGTACCTGCATATACAGCTACCGGGAATGGCTGGTATACGTCTGGTTGATAGTGTATTTTGCATAGTATTGGCCAAAACTGTTGATTACTTGACGCGAATAGAGGCAAACCGTCGATGTTGAATTGTAAATGAATCGAATCTCTATGGAACCTTGTATTCACACAACTTCGAAGATTTTTCGCGATACCAAAGTACACAAAATCACCAATTTTAGTGCCACCCTCTCCTTTTAATTCTCGTATGTTATATTCGGCAGCGGATGTTTTGAGAAATGTCTTTGAAGAGTATGGCAAGGCTGGTAATAATCTTTTCCGCAAAATTTTCAGCAAGTCATCCAAGTGTGTTTGCGATATATTTGACCTTATAGCCCACTGACGGAGCTGCATTATTTCATCATCATAATCATCATCATCATTATCATCATCGGCATCAGCGTTAATATTATTATTATCTCTATCATCATTATCATCCTCGTCGTCATTATTAAGTTCACCATTCCTGACGTCTGCAGATTGAATTTCTGCGGCATTCTCTTCATTTCGCACCCGTGCTTCTTCCACAATGGTCATTCGTAGATGATGAAGCTCTGATAGCTGATCCCTCGCTCCAAGATCATCTTCTCCATAGTCCTCGAGATTAGCGTCGTGTTCGCTTCGACGATGTTCGCTATTTTTGTGAACATACTCGATGTGCGATCCGTTTCCAATGTTCGTAGATTGAAGGCAATTAAGCTCCGTTAATAGAGTCGGCAGATGAATTGTTGATGTTGCAGACACCGCATCTAATGGAACCCATCATGGAAATAAATTTATGGCGTTTATCACCATTCTGGTATGGTATTGAGGCAGATACTGAAACAGTATTCGAGATATTCCTATACAATATCGCAACAAGTCCCAATAAGTATGGCGATATTTACTATACTGTATAGTACTGACAATTTTGCATGTTTGACGTGTGTGTATAGCAGGTTTGACTAGACAGTATGGGCTTAAGTGCCATACTACATTGAAAGTGAGGCGATGTCACTAGAAGGTATGGCAAAACAGACCGAGAGGGCAAATCGGACCGCATGAAAAATTCCTTTTGGATTATTATAAAAAGCTAATTGATTCATCGTGAAGGTAACCCTCGAACTTAGTAATTTTTTGAGGAAGGTCTCAGTTAATCATGTCGAGTCAGACTCAGTCAAGTCATCGCAATCGACTAGAAAAAAATAATTGACTCGACTTGATTGACTGAGACCTTTCTCAAAATTTTACTAAGTTCGAGGGTTACCTTCACGATGCATCATTCAATTTTTTATAATAATTCAAAATGAATTTTTCATGCGGTCCGTTTTGCCCCCCCCCCCCCCCCCCCCCCCCCCGGTCCGTTTTGCCCTACCTTTTCCTATATTCAGAGAATATAATTCAAACATAACCTATTTTTTCAGCTATAATACCCCAAGACCTTCAAAATTATCAGATATTTCCCGAATGTTTTGTTGCATAGCAACGAGAGGGATCAGTTTTGCAAATTAGAATCGCGAGCGCGCAGTGCGAGGGATTTTACTGCAAAACTGATCCCGATCGTTGATATGCAGAAAGACTTGAGGGAAATATCCGATGAATTTTGAAGGTCAAGGGGTATTCGGAGGATTATTTCTTTCATTACGATCTTGGCCTAATAGAGTGTGTATGTAATATGTATGTATTTTTCCGTCGATTCCGGCTAATGAGCACTGCCCGAATCGACTCATTCCGGGGTTTGAATAAAAACAAACTGTCGTAGCCCACATTTGGATTTTCGGAAAAATGTTCAGTAGGTGATGAAAACGGTTCACTATTACCAGTGAGAAGATAGCACTTTACGGATTATTCATACCTGAGCTTTTTCTCTCACTATTATCATATAGATTTCGACGAGCCGCACGAAATCTCCGCACACGTAACCGCGTTGCTTCTCGTTCTCTAACTTTTCGTTGCATGGTCCCAGATAAGTGTACACTTTAAGAATGCTCGCTACGATTTGAGGGTTATGGACTCAAATTGTAGTCAACTGCAGAACTCCTATTCAGTAACATGAACTAAATCCCGTCGACTGGGCGACCTTCCGCATGATTTGGATACCAGCAACCAATAAGGCTTCAGTGAAAATAATTTCAACCAATGGTAAACACGCCAAGCCCGACGGTTCAAAATTGAGAACCGAAACAATATGGATCCAGGGCAAAGCCGAATCCTGCCTGAAATGGTCCGGACGTGGACGGCCCCAGCAAGGTGAGCCAAATCTTGGCCCGACGTGGCTCAGGCTCGTAGTCCCTTGCCAGGGCAATCCCAAAGTCTAACTGAAATGGTCCGGACGTGGACAGCCCCGGCAAGGTGAGCCAGATCTTGGCCCGACGTGGCTCAGGCTCGTAGTTCCTTGCCAGGGCAATCCCAAAGTCTGACTGAAATGGTCTGGACGTGGACAGCCCCGGCAAGGTGAGCCAGATGTTGGCCCGACGTGGCTCAGGCTCGTAGTCCCTTGCCAGGGCAATCCCAAAGTCTGACTGAAATGGTCCGGACGTGGACAGCCCCGGCAAGGTGAGCCAGATCTTGGCTCGACGTGGCTCAGGCTCGTAGTCCCTTGCCAGGGCAATCCCAAAGTCTGACTGAAATGGTCCGGACGTGGACAGCCCCGGCAAGGTGAGCCAGATCTTGGCTCGACGTGGCTCAGGCTCGTAGTCCCTTGCCAGGGCAATCCCAAAGTCTGACTGAAATGGTCCGGACGTGGACAGCCCCGGCAAGGTGAGCCAGATCTTGGCTCGACGTGGCTCAGGCTCGTAGTCCCTTGCCAGGGCAATCCCAAAGTCTGACTGAAATGGTCCGGACGTGGAAAGCCCCGGCAAGGTGAGCCAGATCTTGGCCCGACGTGGCTCAGGCTCGTAGTTCCTTGCCAGGGCAATCCCAAAGTCTGACTGAAATGGTCCGGACGTGGAAAGCCCCGGCAAGGTGAGCCAGATCTTGGCCCGACGTGGCTCAGGCTCGTAGTCCCTTGCCAGGGCAATCCCAAAGTCTGACTGAAATGGTCCGGACGTGGAAAGCCCCGGCAAGGTGAGCCAGATCTTGGCCCGACGTGGCTCAGGCTCGTAGTCCCTTGCCAGGGCAATCCCAAAGTCTGACTGAAATGGTCCGGACGTGGAAAGCCCCGGCAAGGTGAGCCAGATCTTGGCCCGACGTGGCTCAGGCTCGCAGTCCCTTGCCAAGGCAAACTCTTAGTGGCCCTGCCGTGAACCGGGCCCGGGTTCTCTTATGAGGATATTCCACAACTCTTCGTGATCAGGGCCATATGTGACGTTAGGCATGCCCGGCTGAATTTCTACTCGGGATGCTCAATTATTATGCCACATAGCATATTTCTATCAGAAGATGATAAGCGTGGTCGGGTCAATAGAAATCGGCCGGATATAGATTTGGTCAACAGAGACTTGAGTTTCTAGAAAGATGTATGAAAAACTCCAATCAAATACATATTCTCAAAGTAGCACATTGACAATATTGAATATCTATAGTGGATGGGACTTTTTCTATTGTTTATAAGTCTCTTGTTCTGTATCTGTAAATGCAGTTTGCTAAATTCACAACATGGACAAAATCAACCAAGTTTAAAAAAAAAAAAAATTTGTGAATTTTGGAATTAGCAATTTTTACATGCATTCCAAATATGCATAATCACAAAACTTTAATGACAAATGATGCAAAAAAATCAATGTCATCTATTACCGTTCAATTGTGCAAAGATATATTATGCAAGCGATTTTTACCTGTCCGCGTGTTCCGTCTAGATCACTGCTACGTATAGAAGTACCAGAGACTGTAGAGCATTCAGAAGCCATACTAGATGCTGAATTTGACCGAGCATCTGAATCCAAAGGTATACTATCCGGAGACTGCAAATGTTATGACTTTGTTTCAGACTTCTTGCGTATCACATTAATTATTCATTTGATTCTAAACTCAAAGTGTCAAAATCAGATTGAAGACAATACGCAAAATGATACCAAATGAATATTTCTGTTTGCTCGCAATATTCTGATAAACCAGCTCTTCATAATAGCGATCCGCGGAATTGCAACTCATACATTAAGTGGGTACATATATCTTCAAAATAATTTTTTTCACATGACTGGTACACAGTCATAAAACATTTTATTGACTCAATTTTTATACAGCAGATTACTATTATTTTGAACTATAATTTAGGCATATAAAAGAATATCTGGATTTCGTTGTTGAGTAGTACTCATCCACCGATGAAAAAGCAGCTGTTGAAGCATACAGGTCGCATCGTTGATTGAATCTTTCTGAAATTTGGAGGGAGTATTCTACATTGATGTAATTTCGGACCAAACCAATAATATTCTATAAATTTCAATTTGAAACTTGGAATTTTTTTATTGAAAGACATTTTTTCGAAAAAGATGGAAAAAAAAAGTGTGTTAGCTAGTCACCATGATAGAAGACGGATCTTATTTCTATATGTTATTGGTTTGGTCCGAAATTACGTCATTGCAGAAAATTCTCACGAAATTTCAGAAAGTTTCGATCAACGATGCAGGTTAGGACAACTGCTTATTCATCGGTGGACGAGAACTACTTAACAACGAAATTCAGATATTTTTTTACATGCCTTAATTATAGTTCAAAATACTGGTAATCTGCTGTATAAAAATTGAGTCAATAAAATGTTTCATGACAGTGTACCAGTCATATGAAAAAAATTATTTTAAAGATGTATGTACCCTAGGGTGGTCCTTAAAAACCAACTCGAGGAGTGAAGCATGGCAACTTTCAGACAAAAAATCCAAAAAAATTGTCTCTAAATATTAGATTTTTCAAAAAATTCCAATAGGTGCCTGAAGAGGTTCAAAGTTTCTCGTTTAAATAACATTGGATCTTATGATTTTTTTTCCTTTCCATTCGATTTTGGGTCAATTTTGCTCCAAAAAATTCCACTATATAGAAAAAAATCAAGGAAATTTTTTCGGTCAATCTGTCTATGATGTTAGCCCCTGAGCCTGATTTTTTTCCACAATTTTACGCGAAAATATTAGAATTTTCGATTAGCACCCTTACGATGGGATTTTTTTTAATATTCTGAAGGTCGTTTCCGAAGTAAAATTTCACGAGGAATGCAGGGAAATTGAAAAAACAAAGAAGAAACGAGAAAACTTCAGGACTCTTCAGGCACGTGTTAGAATTTTCAAAAAATCTAATATTTGGGGACAATTTTTTTTTATTTTTTGTCTGAAGGTTGCCATACTTCACTCGTCAATTTTGTATTCAAGAACCACCCTAATGTACCCCCTTAAATTCATGATCCATTTTTTGTTTCAGAAGTAGTTTGATGATTATTTTGGAATTTAATTGAACAATTTTGGAACTGAACCCCATTCGTTTATGAGGTAATAAATAAAAAATCAAGAGGTTTCTCCAAAGTGTTATTAGGCTGGTTCACATCTTAAAAAACTTGAAAATTCGAAAGAATGTGAATTAAAATATGATCGAGGTATCATTCTATTCGGGATGACGTCTAGAAAATCGTCGGAACGGTTCGTACCCGCCCGTAAACAATTGCAAAAATTATAAACAAATTAAGTTTTGAAAAAGAGCGGTCTTGTTTTTTGCTGATATCTTGGGAACAAGTGATAACGTAAATTGAGAAAAAAAAAAAGATTCTAAAAAGAGACAGAAACTTATAATAAAAAGCTCTTGACTCCCGGAACTCTATCTCAATTATTTATATTTGTAATTTAATGTTGAAAATAAAGCTCCGCGCAGCAAACTCAGCGGCATACTCACGTTATAGCCATTTGATTGTGGCTTGGATTATGTTTCAAACAAATTCTTCAAATAATCAATTTATACTGACGAATAATTTATTTTATTTTCTCACCGAAACGTCAAGTAATTGCGTATTCATGCGGTCTCTTTTTCTGATGAAACTGAATCTTGGCCCCAAAGTCGGAATCAACTCCTTGACAGCATCTTGAGGCATCGTAAGGAATGTTTCTTTATCAATTTTTTCGTCTATGTAAGTGAAGAACAAAATCCTTACTGTGTGGTATATAAACAATAATAATTTTCAGAAACTATCGAAATTCGTGTTTGAGACATAGATTTTGAATTATATCACTGAGTCGCTCAATTTTATTCCCGAAAAATCCAATTCAACCTATGACAATTGGATTTACCTACAGCACAAGACGGCTATTCGATAACTGAAACAGCACGAAAAATCGACGATGCACCGTAACATCTGATTTATCACACAATCGAAAAAAAATGTTGTTACTAATTAACAACGAAATGAAGAATGGCAAGCTGCTATGATACACCGTTCGGTCGTTCTCTCTCTCCCGCAGTGACTTATATCTCTCTCGCACTCACGACCGGGTCTAGCGTGTATTATAGAATCTCAAGCCGGCTAGCACGTGGTTACGTACGACGAACTTATACAAAACGGTATCGGGTTCAATAAGATCTCAACCGCGCTTTCCAGATGGGTTGTTAATTGAAAATTCAATTATTTACAGAAAAATACATGAAAACCCCCTAAAAGTGTACACCAAGTGCAGAGAAGAACTCGTTAAGAAATTCACTTGCGTACTATCTAAATACGTGACATAGATATACGTCGTTTTTGTGCAAAATATACCCTTCATCATATTAATTAGTGGTTAAAATGAAAAAGAGTAATGATTTAATGTACTTACTAGTGAAGGCTGCCACATAATCCTGTAGACCCCATTCGATCAGCGTCTGTTCGACGAAATGAGGATCTTCGAAATTTTCCATTATATACACTGCACTAATTGACTAAACAAATTAATTGAGTAAGAATAAATCCCGAAGAATTTGCTGCTTGATTTTTTTGTGATCTTTCAATGTTTGTGTATTGAAATTTTTTTTTTTTTGCAAGGATAGAAATTCACGTTCCGACACGTGCTAGCGTCCGACACAGGAGTCAGACAAATTAGATTCAAATGCTCGTAGCACTGCCACAGAAAGGTGTTCGGTTCAGCTCGGTTGTGCTCGGCGGGCCGCGCGCGGGTACGACAGCCAATCAGACGAAAGCCGAACGCTCGACTTGTTTGGGCCTGCCAAACTCACGAACCGCCGCGTTATCCACCGATGCACGTGTTTAACCTTCGCCGACTCCTCGTATAGTCTCGACAATACCCGGCTGCCTTCGGCGTATCTGTTTACCTAAGAAACTGCGTGGCAACCACGAGCATCCGAACATTGTCTGGCAAATGTAAACAAAGTAGCGGACTGAGAGTTTCAGCTCACAGTAAAGCTTGTTATTTTGTATAGAATTATAATACAATGCTTGAAAATATCGAATGATATTTGTAAATATTGAAGTCAAAATATAATTCACATGAATCTTAGATATCTTTCACGATTCATTTCATAACCAATTTAATTCCACCAGACCTGAAAACATTGGGAAAAAAGGTGTTATTAAACGGAATATCTCTGCCTGGGTACCGAAATCAATGAAACAAACTTCGTCGCGCAATTCTATGTACGATTTCGAACACGTACGGTCAAAAAATATTTTTTTGTAACACATGCACGATTTCTGCGTTTTTCCGACCTAAAAATAGGGCCTAAAGTAGCCGTTTATTGACCATTTGAAAAGAGCGGTACAAAATGGATTCTTTTTGTACCGGCGGTACAAAAAGGATTCTTTTTGTACCGCTTAATATATATGTATATATATATATATATACATTTATTTTATCATATTATTTACTTTTTCCAGTTACCTACTACCTTACTTTTTCCTGTCGAAAAAATGCAATCCAATTGTAACATAGCTGTGAGATGCCATGTCAAAAAAAAGACACCTTAGTGCCGCAGAAATCAATACATGCGTTACAAAAAATATGATGTGTACCAAGGGCTAAGCGGGCTTTTTGACCTCGTGTGGTTGCAGTACTCGTCTTCGGCTCGCGGATGCACTCGTCTTCGACTCGTGCACCCTCGCCTGCGACTAGTACTGCAAACTCCACACTCGGTCTAAAAAAGCCCGCTTTACGCCCTTGGTACACAATATACTATTTTTCACGCGAAAATAGAAAAGATATCCATGTAAAACGTTTTCAAAGCCGAAGTTTGTTTCATTGATTTCGGTACCCAGGCAGAGATATTCCGTTTAATAACACCTTTTTTCCCAATGTTTTCAGGTCTGGTGGAATTGGGTAGAGAAGCACCTTAATCCACAAGAAACTAGAAAATTAATTATTAAAAATATGCTGAATAACACAAGCCAGAAATGATAAAATCAAAATAATCGCTGTTGGAGAAAATATCCGATCTTTTATGAATATTTATATTAGTATTCTTATTTCATTTGATTAAATGCACATTTAGTAGTTACATTAAATACTCAATGTGTAAGTGAAAAAAATAGATTTATAGAAAAATATATAGTCATGTATCGAAATCGTCGCCCAGTCGGTGCAATTGTACCCAAGGTGTCAATTTCACTATATGAAAGTTACGCGTACAGAAATTGTAATATAAATAATTCTACGATATTAACTTCATCACTAATGTTACCTTTAGATTATTTACATGTCAAATGCATTGTTGCAACAAAATTTTCATGTTCACGTGATATGAATTGTTGCATTATACAAAACTCTTCATATTCGGGTATACCCTACTGATCTGTTCTTATCCGCAACTATGTGCTATGAATACTACGAAACTAAACTGTTCGTCTTCGAGTGACGGTACAATTTTAGTTGAGTGAAAATGGTAAATGATGTTACACCAACTAAAAATTCAGCTATCGATACCCCGCGAAATTAACTCCTCAGCATTAGTGGATATAACAACCGTAAATAGGCTAGTAGGTACCACAATGACTAGTCCGCTTAAACCCACTGGTAAAGTTGAACAATCAGGTGAATTGAACTAAAGAATATTGTTCTGTCAACTAAAAATCACGTCATCATTACCCGACCAACTTTGACATCTTAGAGATATTTTAGATAACATAACAAATTTGCTTCTAGTACAGTATACCAAATGATTATGATCAATATTCAAGTATAGTTAAATAATTTACAAGCCAAATTTGTCAGAGCTACCTAATTTATTGTGTCGTTGTGGTAACTATATCACCAATGTTCGCTTCATTATAATAAAGTTATCTTAACTAAAAAAACCGTTACTGTTACTGTAAAATCGTAACTATATTTAAAATGTTGCCTTTACGAGGTGTATTTCTCTCAGTGTAAGAAAATAACTTAGTCATGGGAACTTGAACAACGTCTTCCTATTGATTCTCGCTCATTGTGCATCAAGCCAATAACAATACTATGGGATTTCCATCAAAAAATAATAATTATCATAAAACCGGATTTTGAGGGTAGAACGGGGAACCACACATAAATTTATTTGGCCCCGGTACTGTATCTTGAGGGTACCCCACCTTGCACCTGTTTTCTTCAATTTCGAGTCACCCCATACCTCCCCTGTACCGCAAAAACGTCATGAACGGTCTGCTCAGATATTTGTGTAATTTTTTTTTTTCAACTCAAACAGGGTGAGTTTTCTCCGGTATCGAGAGTACTAAAAAAATACAATTTTTTTTTGAATGGAGATGCAGGATCAAATCGAAATTAAAGCATACACAGTCTGAAAGTTACGTTCATTTTCCAGCCCTCAGTTGTTCAATTAGTCAGAAAACTGCATTTTATCATAGCTAAGCCGTTTCAGATACCTAAGGAAACTCAGCTTGTATGTTATATAATCATTCAATAAATACATATACCCGTTGTTATTGGATTTCAGAAACATGGAACAGAATAACAAAAGGTCCAAGCAAAACAGAATAACCAGAATATCAAGAAGCGGAAGAATAATTAAAACCTCGAAGGCCGTATTGACTACGTCTTCTGATGAACCTTCACCTCGTCAAAAGTCCTCGAAAACTGCGATGTCTGTCAGTAGCCAATTACAGCGACTGCGCGAAATCGCCAAAAACATAAATACCAAGAAAAAATCCGGAAGTAGAAAGGAAGAGACAGCAAGTAACTTAAAAATGGAAAAATCATCCAAAAACTACATTGAATAGACCTTCAGTTTTGATTTTTTCCACTTTTATTTAGAAAAAAGCCGAAAGAATGTAGATTCAATGAGCTTGAACTTACGTATTCTGAGTCAGAAGCACCAATCCTCAATAAAGCAGCAGAATCTGCAGTTAAAGTCCCTAAACCTGCATGCTCCGAATTGAAGGCAACAAGCCCAAAAGCACTAGCAAAATCCAGATCGGAAGTACTTGACCTAGCTCTCTCGAATCGAACACCACAAACACTGGGTCTCGTAATTCCTCGTATCCTGACAAAACTACGAATAGCAATATAGCAATATTATTACTTTACACAGCCGTGATGAACTTTCTCCACTTCCATCAAGAAATAGATCAGTAAAGATGATTAAGCAAAATATGGATGTGGACGATGAAAATGCACTCGGAGATAATTATGAAGAAAATTTCGAAGACTGTGCGATAGTCAATTTGAAACAAGTGTTGGATAACTTGAAGTACGTGAAATATTTGGTATTTTTTTTTCCAACGTATCCTGATTATGCACTGATTGCCAAATATTGGATATTTTATTTGTTTTCTATATCCTTATTCATTTATTTTGTATGTTAATCGTACAGTAGTTCGTGTCAAGTTTTTCCTCCTTATTGCCAGGTTAGCAGATTTCTGTCTTTCACCCCATAAACCGCAGGTTTATTCGAAGATTCATTCAGGGGTCCGCACTCGTATGTAAGAAAAAATAGTACGATAGTTCCTAAGTGAGGGCCTCTAAGGCCGGGGGCGCTTCAAGCGCAGCCCTGTTAAAAATTCCGTTAGGAACGGACAGAAAATAGATTCTGTCCGTTTACTATGCGTATTTGTCCCGGCATTTGCAAATAGAAACGTGTAAGAATCGTTCTATAAGCATTCTCGTGGGCCAACGGATAGAAATGCAATCCAAATCTGTGTGGTTCTATACGCCGGCATGGTTCATTTGGAATGATGAGCAGATCCAAATAGGATCCTATACGTACCTATACCCAACGATGATCTTTCCTCCTATATATCCACTTGTGTATCTGGCCCTATCTGTTTCTGTACGTTGGATACTTACGATATATTTTTATCTGTTCCTGTGCGGAACAGCGGATAAAACTGGTACTAGATATTTTACGGCATTCAAGCAGCAATGCAGGCGACGAACAAAGCGCGCGCGGGGGGCTAGGGGGGGGGGGGGGGGGGGGGGGGGGGGGGCAATGTTTTGTGTGCGATAGTGTGTTATCTATCATTCTCAAAGAGATTTTGTAGACGTTACCAGCTGATCGGTAGAGATCCTGAGTGAAAATTCTCAAAATTTTCCGTTACTCTTGGGAAACTATTCATTTTTATCCGTTTATATACAATATTCGATATAAGCATCCTACAGCAAACTTCACCGGATTCATATGGGATTAGTCGATTACATGAGTATAATTTACACCTTTTCGTTGGCCATCACAGATGTATAAATTTTTGGAATCATCCATGGAGGCTACAACTTTGGTTATTTAAACAAATTTGACCTCAAACTGCTTACATTAGAATTCTGAATAGGCCACTGAATAGGTATAAAAAACAGCAGATGTACCGTTCCAGGGTTAAAACACAAACCGAACGAATATTTCAATGTATGTATACCGAATAGCAGATACGATCCGACAAAGTTCAACGGCTGCCGATAGATGCATATAGATGCGGATAAATAAGCTACTCGTAATCGCTCACAGAACGGCTATGTTGGGGTGGATATGATATGCGTACAGAAACAGTCAGAATATTTCACGTGATAGCGGATAGGATCCGGCAATGTCACAAGACACGTCGGATACCGGATAGATGCGGATAGATAAGCTACTCGTAATTGCTAACAGAAACGGTCACGTTGGGGTGGATATGATTATGCGTACAGAAACAGTCAGAATATTTCACGTGATAGCGGATAGGACCCGGCAATGTCACAAGACACGTCGGATACCGGATGGATGCGGATAGATAAGCTACTCGTAATTGCTGACACAAACGGTTACGTTGGGGTGAATATGATATGCGTACAGAAACAGTCAGAATATTTCACGTGATAGCGGATGGGATCCGATAACGCTTGACGACGCGTATAGATGCGCATAGACGTGAATCCGAAATTGCTCACAGAAACGATTACAATACGGTTGGGCCAACGGAACTACGACAAAAACGGACAGAAATCCACCCATCGATCATTTTTTGCACACAGAACGTATAGGATTCCGTTAGATTCCGTCAAATTTCACCATCGATTTCTATGGGTTTCTGACGGTTTTCTGTCCACTTTTTTAACAGGGAGCAGCGACTTGTATAGTATAATCATACAATAGTATATGAATAGTATATAAATATATTTGAATTATATTTTTCTATACATTTCGATAGCCAATGTCTTATACTGTCAGTTATTTCAAAGATCTTATATCATGCAGCAGGCATTCCATATCAGATTGACCAATGTTTGTTTGACCTTGACAATTTTTTTTCCTTCCAAAATTCTCACGTCCTCTTTTCAAATACTTTAGAGCCTTTGAATTATGAAAAAAAAATATATATAACTTTTACATATTTTATAATCATTCATTTTTTATAATATGTGTATATGTAGGGGTGAGTGGTCCTGAGCTGGCACCATGGTGTTCCTCGGAGATGGCTTGCGTGTCGGCTCAATTATTTTGATCTTGTTGCTTTTTGGTTTTGTTTCTGATATTTTTTTTTTTTGCATTTTCGGTATTTCTCCTCTATGGTCATGGGACGCAATTCCAAACGCAAGACACAAAAACGGGTAGAGTTAACTCTAACAACTGACGGTCCGCTACCCAAATCACTGTGATGTAAGCGAGGAATCGCCCGGTATATCAACGACGATTTTATACAAAGGAGATCGATTGACATCATGGGTCTCACGTCAAGATAATCGGTATTGAATACCAAATTTCTAGTAATTTTGCGTGTTACAGTTATACAATTTGATTTTCTATATTGTCTCAACAGTATCTGCGTTTGAAAAATTGTTTGAAAAGAATAAAAAACAGTACAACTTGGAGGTTTGCAATGTGCTACTATTTAGAGAAAACAGGTCGATAAAATTCAGTTGGGTTGATATGGAAAGCCGCATAATTATTTTATGTGATTCATGAAAATACGTTCACATATTTGCTTAGTGTCAGCGAAGAACTGTCTCCAATTCAGAGGTCCTGATAATGAAGCAGAGTTTAAGACAGAAATGCTCGAAGTTTTGCGCACTACAAAACAAAGGTTCCGTAAGCTCTCGAAAAAGTCCCAGGCTCCAGAACGAGAAACAGTTGACAAAAGACAGCAGAATCTCTTGGAGCAGATCAAGCGATTGGAAAACCTGATTGCCAATCAGAGCTCCGGAGACGAGCATGTTCGAGGAGAGGTGGAGGCAGAGGAGGACTTTGATGCGGACGTAGAAAATGAGGCTGAAACTAGCGGCCAGAGCTGGCGGCCGCGCGAAGCGTGTGAATGAGAACTACTGCGCGCCGTACGACTGAGCGCAGAAAACTGGTGGCCGATCGCTTGGCAACTAAATATTAGAGAAGAAATTGTTACAGGCTGATTGCGAGTTGAAATTTGACAGACAAACTCAATAATGATATCAGAAACTGAAGATAATAAAAAAAATTCGGGAAACGGCCGTTGTAAAATTGTTAAAAATTAATAACTAATCGGAGACGCGCAGAGGTACAAACTGCTCGGAAAAGTTGTTGCAAGCGAAGTTCGAGATGAGATTTGGCAGACATACCAAGTAATGATACCCGAACCTGGAAATATCGAAAAATCCTCGGAGAAATGTAAAAACCATCTGTAGACTCTATTTTCGCACGAAACGAACATTTTTTTGGACGTATGTCTTCGGTATTGAATTTGAATTCGCGCAGCGTAGGCCTTTTTTACGTTTTCGACGCCTGGGCTCGGATAATAATCGAAATGCGTCACATTGTATCAAAAGGAGGTGGGCGAGTGCGGATGGGCCTTAATCTCTTAAGGCAGTAGTCTGCTTTACAGGCTTCAAAAAATCGATTTTTCGTTTTTGTCTTAAATCTATTCCAAAACTATCCAAGAGGAAGGATTATTGTATGGTTCGGGGATAGCTGATTAACATCTAATCAGTGTAAGTATCCAAAAACTCATATTTTTTTGGACCGAAAACTTTAAAGCCCGTTTTCTCGAGTTTTCATTTTCACAAGTTTTAGAAAACGGTGCCGGCGATAGCAAAAACAATATATATGTCCGATCGAAAAAAATCAAAGTGATCTAGCTTCAGTATTAAATTATCTTCTATTTGAACTAAAAAAAATTAGACAAAAGTACTATTTAAATTACTTGTTTTGCAACTCAAAATGAATTTTTTTTTTTCAACAAAGTGAATTTTTTTTTCAAACTTCGAAAAAATTTGGAATTTCATCACTTCTTCGGTATTTTTTTAGTTCATATAGAAAAGGAACTTATAAAAACTGAAAAAAAATTTGGTTCGACTGTTTCAGATGCATCGCACGACCTCCATCACCGGCACCGATTTACAAGTACAGACTCCAGGCGCCCCAGAAAAATCGTTACAACTTTGAAAAATTTCAATATTTTTTAATAATAAAAATTGTTTCTTAAAGCTTGAATATAATACACTAGTGTCTCAAAATTTCGTTTACCGCAATCATTCCCTTCCCTTTCAAAAAAATTGCTGAAAAAACGCTTTTTTTCGGCTTCTAAAGCAGACTACTGCCTTAAGGTGAAGTGAAAGGTTTGTCAGAACCTCGAAAACGGAAAAGAATAGTTCTCCGAAACTACTGAACCGATCGGAATGAAACTTTGAGGGATTACACATAATTGTGGCAGAAAGTGGCTAATTATTTCAGTTTTCCAAAATTTGACAAAAATTTTGACAGATTGACGTACCGACCACATAAATCGCGAGATTATTCATTGTCGCCGTAGATAATCGCATTTTCCGGATAATTAGCCACTCCGCAATGAAATACCAAACACTTTGAGCCTAATCCCGTGTCATTTGATGAAGAAATGGCTGAGAACAATTGTTTTTCCGTTACTCAAAACTAAAAAACCGACATTCAGTTGAGATCACAACCCGTATCGACATTTAGTTGAGATCACAGTACCCTGTACCGAAATTGCGGCCAGTTTACTTGCAAACCGAGCAGCGGCGCTGGTGAAAGTTTCCTATGTCGTCACTTTACGTAAGATGTTGGCTCCCGCCGCTCCCGCTTGACAGCGCTTTACAAAAAACACAGAAATTCGATATCGGATCGCACACGGCTAACCTCACCCGACTAACGGCTAACCTAAAATACGAACAAACGATAGGTAGAATCGTGTTCCGACTTTGCGTTACGAGAAAACATTATTGCTTGTTTATTTATTGTACTCCGCTCTTTCATACTAATGTTTCGGAAAATGAGTAACGTGTGTGAACAATCAATATCGGATCCCAGACGTCATAAGCTCACTCGTCTGACAGCTAACCTGAAACTCGAATATAGGATAGACAAAATTGTATGTGAAAGTCGGGGTTCATTCAGCTCGTTCATTTAGTTCATCCATATTTTTCAATCTGTTGGATTTGTTGGAAACATATGCACAAATAAATTCGAATAACAGATACAAGATCCCCGACGTCATAATCTCAAATTTCTGGCAGCTAGCCTACAAGCCAAACATAGGAAATGAGATCTTATTTCAGACTTAGGGTTGTGGATGGATCGATTTCTTGGTCGAAAATCTGAATAATAAAAATATATTCAAATCCCGCATACAAGCAGACCAGACATAACCTCACTCGACTGACAGCTAGCATAGCATAGGAGTGTTCATTTCAAAGTCGAGGTTATGGAGGGATCGATTTGTTAGCTGAAAATCGAAATATTCTTTGTCATTTTTTCCTTTTATTAAAATCTAAATAATAAAAATACATCGAAATGACGTATGCTAGCAGACGAGACATAACCTCACACTTTTGACAGCTAGCCTGACATAGGAATTTATTTTTGATTTGAGGTTAGGGAGCTATCGATCTGTTGGACAAAGATCTGAATAATAAAAATACATCGAACAGACGTATGCTAGCAGACGATACATAACCTCACACTTTTGACAGCCAGCCTGACATATGAATTCATTTCAGAGTTGAGGTTAGGGAGTTATCGATTTGTTGGACAACAATCTGAATAATAAGAATACATTGTTGAAGTGACGTATGCTAGCAGACGAGACATAACCTCACACTTTTGACAGCTAGCCTGACATAGGAATTTATTTCTGATTTGAGGTTAGGGAGCTATCGATTTGTTGGACAACAATCTGAATAATAAGAATACATTGTTGAAGTGACGTATGCTAGCAGACGAGACATAACCTCACACTTTTGACAGCTAGCCTGACATAGGAATTTATTTCTGATTTGAGGTTAGGGAGCTATCGATCTGTTGGACGAAGATCTGAATAATAAAAATACATTGTTGAAGTGACGTATGCTAGCAGACGAGACATAACCTCACACTTTTGACAGCTAGCCTGACATAGGAATTTATTTTTGATTTGAGGTTAGGGAGCTATCGATCTGTTGGACAAAGATCTGAATAATAAAAATACATCGAACAGACGTATGCTAGCAGACGATACATAACCTCACACTTTTGACAGCCAGCCTGACATATGAATTCATTTCAGAGTTGAGGTTAGGGAGTTATCGATTTGTTGGACAACAATCTGAATAATAAGAATACATTGTTGAAGTGACGTATGCTAGCAGACGAGACATAACCTCACACTTTTGACAGCTAGCCTGACATAGGAATTTATTTCTGATTTGAGGTTAGGGAGCTATCGATTTGTTGGACAACAATCTGAATAATAAGAATACATTGTTGAAGTGACGTATGCTAGCAGACGAGACATAACCTCACACTTTTGACAGCTAGCCTGACATAGGAATTTATTTCTGATTTGAGGTTAGGGAGCTATCGATTTGTTGGACAACAATCTGAATAATAAGAATACATTGTTGAAGTGACGTATGCCAGCAGACGAGCAGACGAGCCAGCAGACGAGAAAAAAGATAAATGCTACCGTACGATGTACGATACCTACGATGATTCCAAACATCAAGAACAAATAGTGTTATAACGTGTAATCGCGAAATAATTTCTCAGAAATATCGTTTTTTTTTAACACTTGGAAATGTACTATAATCTTGTCTTGGGTACGATAATTTTTACGCCCCTGGTACGATCAGCGCCACCTTTCAGGTTGGCAACGCTGATGACAGCCGGTACTAGAATCATGGAAACACGAGATAACTGTCAAGATTCGTTGTTGGAAATCGCGTTTGGTACAACGACCATGATATAACTGTCGGAAAATCATTGAATGACAGGTATCCGCGAACTACAGGTGCGCGAGTACACCTCGCTATTATCGCCAACAATTTCATTTATATTTACAAGCGTGATTCTAGTAAACTCTTTCCTAACCTCAAACATGAGTGCCAATACGAAACTGAGATTTCTTTTCCGATATGTAGAGTAGTGTTCGATATGATTCTGACGGAATTATGTATTGTGTTGTGGCCTACATTGAAATGTTGATTGATCAACTTCGAGCCAAACTTTGGCTGCTTGTCTGATCTACTAATGGTCGATGGACACCTAACGAATACAGGTTATTGATTTATAGATTATATACCTAGTCTTAGATCCTGCATAAAGAAATGTTTTTCTTGCAGTGTCTCCTATGGAGAGTGACTCGACTATTTGTCGATAGAATCCAAACGGATTTAGAATATTGATTTATAGATTATATACCTAGTTATAGAACCTGCATAAAGAAATGTTTTTCTTGCAGTGTCTCCTATGGAGAGCAACTCGACTATTTGTCGATAGAATCCAAACGGATTTAGAATATTGATTTATAGATTATATACCTAGTTATAGAACCTGTATAAATTAATATTTTTTTTTCAGCCTCTCCTATGGAGAGCGACTCGACTATTTGTCGATAGAATCCAAACGGATTTAGAATATTGATTTATAGATTATATACCTAGTTATAGAACCTGCATAAAGAAATGTTTTTCTTGCAGTGTCTCCTATGGAGAGCAACTCGACTATTTGTCGATAGAATCCAAACGGATTTAGAATATTGATTTATAGATTATATACCTAGTTATAGAACCTGTATAAATTAATATTTTTTTTTCAGCCTCTCCTATGGAGAGCGACTCGACTATTTGTCGATAGAATCCAAACGGATTTAGAATATTGATTTATAGATTATATACCTAGTTATAGAACCTGCATAAAGAAATGTTTTTCTTGCAGTGTCTCCTATGGAGAGCAACTCGACTATTTGTCGATAGAATCCAAACGGATTTAGAATATTGATTTATCGATTATCTACCTAGTTATAGAACCTGCATAAATTAATATTTTTCTTTCAGCCTCTCCTATGGAGAGCGACTCGACTATTTGTCGATAGAATCCAACCGGATTTAGAATATTGATTTATAGATTATATACCTAGTCATAGAACCTGCATAAAGAAATGTTTTTCTTGCAGTGTCTCCTATGGAGAGTGACTCGACTATTTGTCGATAGAATCCAAACGGATTGAATACATTATAGTGAACTAGTTTTACTTTTATTAACCGCTCTGCACAAGAGCGAGGGGAACAATCAACCGCTCTGCACAAGAGCGAGGGGAACAACCAAGGTTTGCTTGTCACACCGATGGGGTTTTCGAACTGGGATTTGCTCTGTATATATGAATCATGTCTAATTTCATGTTATAAATATAGTGAACTAGTTTTACTTCTATCAACCGCTCTGCACAAGAGCGAGGGAAACAACCAAGGTTTGCTTGTCATACCGATGGGGTTTCGAAACAGGGATTTTTTTCTGTATTTATTAAACATGTTTAATTTCATGTTATAAATATAGTAAACTAGTTCTACTTTTATTAACCGCTCTGCACAAGAGCGAGGGGAACAACCAAGGTTTGCTTGTCACACCGATGGGGTTTTCGAACTGGGATTTGCTCTGTATATATGAATCATGTCTAATTTCATGTTATAAATATAGTGAACTAGTTTTACTTCTATCAACCGCTCTGCACAAGAGCGAGGGAAACAACCAAGGTTTGCTTGTCATACCGATGGGGCTTCGAAACAGGGATTTTCTCTGTATTTATTAATGATGTCTCTCCAGCGGAGAGCCACTCGACTGATTGTCGAAGGAATCCTAACGGATTAAATAGATTACAGTGAATTAGTTTTCACGCATATCTTTCGCTCTGCACCAGAGCGAGGGACAACTACGGTTGCTTGTCATACCGATAAGAATTCTGACCAGGAATTTTCTCTGAATTCATCATGTCTAACTCTTTGTTAGAAATATCATAGTTGATTAGTTTCAACTTTTATCAATCGCTCTGCACCAGAGTGAGAACAGGCCACTTCTGTTGCTTTACACTGCGACGTTTGTCCAACTCAGTGTTAGTACACATGATGTACATAAATAATGCTCGATTTGTTCGGGTTAATATTTGATGCAATTATTTGCATGCCTTGCAGTGTTTATAAACACTGCCGCGAAATAATCGCGAGCATTAGAGTACGTATATACTGGCGTAGCAAGCATCGGAAGATGCGAGCTGCGCCATACAGCGGTAGGCAGAGGTACCAAACGTACGGTAACTGCGCCATCTAGCGGTGGCCAGAGGTACCAAACGTTCAGTATCTCTGTTTTACCGCGGTGAAAGGCACCCGGCCGTGGCCTTGAAACGTTTCACTTCACCTTAAGGGATCGTCTCAGTGTGACCCGTCGAAAAATCACTGATTTTCGCGATTTTTTTTTTTAATGTCGTAATAAACTAATCGGTCTGGTTTTCTTTTTATAAATAAATACATTCATGCCGAATACAAGATGATTTTTTTTACGTTCATTTATTTAGTATGTAATAATTGAATAAATTGTTGAAATGACACGTTAAAAAAAAAGGTCCTGTACGATGTTCACGATTGCGGCCGCAATTTTGATCTGAAACAAAAATTCCAATAAGATTATTAATCTGTAGGAAAGTCGCTATCGCGCTATGGAGGTTTTTTTTTTTTTTTTAAATTTGACAAAATGGCGGCGGTTTGAACAAAAAGTATTGAATTTGGCCCTTTTTTTCGACAGTTTTTCGTAAAAAAAAAATAGGAAGATTTCAAAAAAAAAAAAAAAGCTTCCATAGCGCGATAGAGAATGACGTTCAAAATGTTCTCTCAAAATTGGAAATAGATATCTACAAAACTCTTTCTTTGAGAGTGGACACCGTTTTGAAAAACACCATTCCGAGAAAAACGCGTTTAAAGATTGAAGTTAGAAGATTTTAGATAAATCGTTTACTTACGATCAATCAGCGATGCCAGGTCCATACAGTTTCCCTTCTGCTTCCTCGAACTGTTCATTTTCGGCTGAAATTTCGTTTCGACGAGCTGTCCTGGCTTCTTTGCTGTCCAGAGAGCTTCGGCGTTCTGCAATTTTGATGCGCTCCGCCTTATATTTTGCAGCGAAGTCTGCGGCTATCGGCCCTATGGTGCACCCCATTGTCTCCAGGATTTCTGAAATTGGATCGAACCCTTCGTTGAACATACACGTGGCACAATACGTCGCGATTTCTATAGTTTGCTTCCCACAGAATATATTGTTATATTAGGTAAAATCACCCTTACATCATCAATTACATACGACCAACATCTAGTAGCCCATATGATAAAACACATCTCCTAAAATATAAGAACTTCGGTTGCTGCGTCAACAAGCATTATTGTAAAACAAATCAGTCTGTTTCTAGCTAGCTACTAGTGCAGACCTGTATTTCAGAATACATAATATTTTGCCCAATTCATATAATTTCTCCAGATTCACTTTATTTCCCTCGGGAACCCACATTAAATAACTTAAAAACATAACGAAATATAAAATCGTTACAATATGTTTGGGAGCGAGTTGCCACACGCAATGATTGAAACTCTCATTGTTATTTTGAGTGTTTGCGCCCGTACATCTCTCTAACAAATCGTCGGTGGTCAAATCTTCGTAAATTGGCTTTAAAACCTTTTGGACATCGTCATCGAGCGCTGGTGGATGAGAATATTTTTCCTTGAATCCATTGGCCTCAGCTATGCGCCATTCGCACCCCGAATCTCCTCCCGAATGACAATACTGATGCTGGGGATTCTCATCAGTTGAGATTTTGTGATAAAACGTCGCCCATATTGCGTTCCTCATGCTCTCAACGGAATCGGAGTTTCGACTAACTGCTAAGCCATAATATTCCGAAAGATATGTTAACAACTTTAGTGTCAATTGGGCTTTTTTTGGTTCGGCAGGAGGTTTTTGTGGTGTATTTGTTTTCCTTTTCGAAATACTCGAAAGCTTGCCTGTCTTTACTTGCCTGTCTGCAATTTGCTTCTTGGCTTTCTTCAATTGTACCAACCTTTTTCTCGCTTCGTTTCCCCTTTTGTAAACACGTTTTTTGACGTGCAGACGCATTCTTTTTTTTTCACCGTGAAATCGTCGCCATAAGGCTTGGCTTCTAACATCTTGAAGGTCTTTGTATCTCCATCTCCAATATAGTGTCCATATTTTGCATTGTGTAATTCCTCAGATCTCTCGAAAATTTCGATTATGCCATCTGTAGGATTATTAGAGGTGGCAATAATGTGCACACGAATTAGGAAATAATATATATATGATTTATTGAGTAGCGGCGATACAAACGTCCGCCTTGTACGATGGTCAGTTAAGAAGAGAAGGAATACATAGAGACATAAGAATAAGCGTTACACATTACGAAAAGCGACACTACTCCGAAGCATGTCGGTAACAAAGAACACTACACTCCTCCCCTTTTACTTTTTTTTTTTAAAAACTAAATATCAGACTTAACATACACAATTGACATCATACAACTCTATCGTAATAAAATACATCGTCAAATAATTCTTAAGCTTACATAACATCACAGATTGAATCTTTGCGTAGGTTTACTTATTCTACCAGAACGACGTACCACTTGTGGCGTGTCAATCTGTCTTTCACTCTGATTCACTAATTGCTTAGCATTACCGTTAGAAACTAACACTTCCGAATCTTGTGAATTACCTATATTTTGACTACACTTACGAATTTGATCTACGTGACGCTTCCATATCACCTGGTTTTGAGTAATGACTTGATATGTGACCGGACTTAATTGACCAATAATCGTGGCTAGCTTCCACGTATCGGAACTATAATCCTTCACCATGACTTTGTCATTAACTACAAATTGTACCTGGCGATTGCCTCGGAAACTATGCTTCTGAGCTTCTTGTTCCCTTTCGAGTTCATTTCTCAAGGTGGGTCTGATCAAATCTAAACGTGTGCGGAATGCTCTGCCTATCTGCAATTCAGCAGGGCTGACACCTGTCAACACATGTGGTGTAGCACGATAATAAAACAAATATTTATTCAAAGCATCTTCTTTAGAATATCCTGCTTTGCATAAAACTTTGAATTTTTTTTTAAAAGTTCTAACAGCATTTTCCGCAGCACCGTTTGATGCTGGATGATAGGGCGCAGTTCTAATGTGATTAACTCCATAACTCTTTAAAAATTCTGAAAATTCCTTTGAACCAAATGCTGGCCCATTATCAGTTATCAATTTAAGTGGAAGGCCCCACGTTGAGAAATAATCTTTCAATACTAACATTGTAGATCTCGACGTTATATCACGCATCAGTCTTATGTCAATCCATTTTGAAAATGCATCTATTATGACTATATACATTTGAGTTTCAATTGGTCCTAAAAAATCAATATGCAGTCTTTGATTTGGTCCATCAGGCCATTGCCAAACATGAAGTTTTGCTCTTGGTGGATTATCCGCACTTTCTAAACATAACAAACATGATTTACTAATTTCGTTTATATCTTTATCTAATCCTGGCCACCAAATATAAGATCTAGCCATTGCCTTCATCCTAACAATTCCCATGTGTACGTGATGTAATTCATTTAACATGTTTTGTCTCAGATTCTTGGGAACAACGACCCTATGACCCCACATAATACATCCATTTTCTACTGTTAATTCTTTTTCACGATTTTTGTATGAAACTAAGTCTCCTACTACTTCCTTCGGCCATCCTTCGCGTACATATTTCAATACCAAGCTAAGTTCAGAGTCATTTTTGGTTTCATTACATAAAGTTATACTATCTAATGTTACTACATCATTCATAACACAATTAAGATAAGAACATTCCTCCATTACGTTTCCACTCTCATTCCCACTTTTAACTTCACTGTTAACTTCACTTTTTCCTTCCATCACAGCACTTTGTGACAATCTTGAAAGGTAATCGGCACTTTTATTATCTATACCCTTAATATAATTAATTGTAAAATCATAACCTAATAATACGACTGCCCATCGTTGAAGCCTACTGGCAGCCATTTGTGGAATACCGTTCTTCTGTCCAAAAATATATATTAATGGTTTATGATCTGTCTCTAAGAAAAAATGTCTACCGTATACATACTCGTGAAACTTTTTAACTGCAAAAACAATAGCTAATGCTTCCCTATCTATTTGAGAATAATTCCTTTCAGTTTTGCTCAATGCACGTGAAACATAAGCTATAGGTTTTTCAATATTGTTATCAAGAACATGTGCTAATACCGCACCTACTCCCGTTGGTGAAGCATCGCATGTTATTTTAATTGGTAAAGATGGATCGTAATGAACTAACACCTCGTGTGATACCAAACATTTTTTTGCATTCTGAAAGGCTAATTCATGACGACTCGACCATGTCCATTGATTTTCCTTTTTCAACAATTCATACAATGGTCCTACTATTAATGAATAATTTTTGATAAATTTTGAATAATAATTCATCATACCCAAAAATGCGCGTAATTCAGATTGATTCTTTGGAATATTAATTTTTGAAATGACCTCTGTTTTATCTTTTGACACACGAATTCCATCCTTACTCAATATATAACCTAAAAATTGTACTTCTTTTTTGAACAGTTCACATTTTTCCTTTTCAGCTGTTAATCCACATTCTTGCAACTTAGTTAATACTTGTCTTAATCGTTTATCATGAATCTCTCTATTTGGTCCTGATATCAAAATATCATCAAAGAAGCTAATCACTCCTTCAATTCCCTTTAACATTTTCTCCATTTCATCCTGGAAAAATCCTGGTCCAGGAGAAACTCCAAAACACAAACGATTATAAGCAAACAACCCTAACGGTGTTGAAATAACAACCAATTTCTTAGAATCATCATCTAACTCTATTTGTTGATATGCTTTTGATAGATCAATCTTAGAATAATATTCACCACCAACTAATGTTGACAATAAGTCCTGCACTCTTGGTATAGGGTGTCTATTTTTTTTTAAATTAGGATTTAATGTAATTCTATAATCACCGCAAATACGGATCTGTCCATTCTTCTTAAGTATCGGTACAATTGGTGTAGCCCATTCGCTATCCTCTATTGGAATTAAAATATCCTCCTTTACTAATTTTGCTATTTCTTTTTCAATCTTATCTTTAAATGCATATGGTAATGGTCGTGGCTTACAAAAAACTGGTTTCACATTCTCTTTTAATTCTAATTTCAGTTTCCTTTTGACGTACTTTCCCAAATTATCTGAAAACACTTGATTAAATTCTTCCATAATTTGTTTAGAAGCCAAATCTCTGTTCTCGACATAATTAATTCCAGTAGAGCAAGGCTCAGACTCACTTAAACTCCATAATTTCAATTCTCTAATCCATTCCCTTCCTAATATCGGCTTGCTTTTGCCTTTAAAAACAAATAAGTTCAATTTATAATCTTCATCCTTATAATTAACCTGGACCGGTAATACTCCTACTGGTTTCATAATATCACCTTGATATGACTTGAAATTACGACTTGTTGATGACAATTTAACTTTGTTCAAATTAGGATTTTTATCATAAATATCTCTTGAAATAGCAGATATCGGTGAACCCGTATCTAACTCAAATTTAATCCATTCCTTTTCTACCTCCAAGTTAACTATAATTGGGTCAGATATCAATTCTTCTTTAATACCATCCTCACCTATAATTTCATCCTCAATTGAAAATAATCTCTCAATGTCCGTACTTACATCGAAATCTTGCATAAAGTTTTGATTACTTGATTTTTGCGTTTTCCTACTATTTGAGTAATTGTTAAAATTTCTCTTAAAATTTGGTTTAAAATTGCTCTTTCCTCGATTGTTATTATTAGCATTTATATCCTTACTTCTACATACATTTTCTAAATGACCTTGTTTATTACATTTATTGCACCAATACTGCCTGTATCTACACTGATAAGTCGTGTGGTTGAATCGCCCACAACAATAACACTTCTTCGTTGATCCTGATGTTTTGAATCCTCTACTTTTCGGTTTAAAACTATTTACATTGTTCAAATTCTGACCTTTGTCTATTGTTGACTGATTCATACGGATCACGTCTCGCGAAGCTGATTCCAACGCTGTTGCCAATTCTACTGCTCTCTGGTACGTTAAGTTAGTTTCACCCAATAGCCTTTTTTTCACTGCAGCATTATTCAATCCCCATACGAATTGATCTCGTAAATTTACCTCTAGACTTTCACCGAATTCACAATGCATGGATTGTTTTTTGAGTGTTGCTAAATACTGCTTCACATCCTGTCCTTCTCCTTGCTTACATTCTTTGAATTTGTATCTTTCCGTTATGATACTGGGTGCTGGTTGTAGATGGTTCCGCATAATTGTCTGAAGTTCTCTTAAACTTTTATTTGACGGTAATATAGGTGTACATAAATTTCTCAATAATGCATACGCTTGTGATCCTATAAGCGTTAGAAATAGAGATTTCTTTCTTTCTTCATTAACCGTATTGACCAAAACATAATGATCAAATCTTTCTACCCACATTGTCCAATCGTCCGTTAACGTGAACTCACTTAGGCTTCCTATTTGTCCAGACCACATTTGAACTGGGCCGGCTTGTATACCCTGCTGTTCTTGTGCAGCCAGTTGCCTTGCTTCATTAAATTGACGCGTCGCATCTTGCAACCGTGCATCTCTCGCAGCCATTTGAGCTTTTTCTTCGTTTAATTTTTGCATCTCTTTCACCATTTGTTGTCGTTGGTGCTCTAACTGTCTTCTCTGCTCTTCTACTTCTGCCATCTTAGCCGTTAATAGTGTTTGATCCATGCTGACACGTTTCCACCCACACTTTTCTTGAGTTCTTTTCTCACTTTTGTCTCCCTTTTTAACTTAATCACTAAATTATCATTTTTCACTTCTTCCGATTAAACTCGTCGCCAATTATAGGATTATTAGAGGTGGCAATAATGTGCACACGAATTAGGAAATAATATATATATGATTTATTGAGTAGCGGCGATACAAACGTCCGCCTTGTACGATGGTCAGTTAAGAAGAGAAGGAATACATAGAGACATAAGAATAAGCGTTACACATTACGAAAAGCGACACTACTCCGAAGCATGTCGGTAACAAAGAACACTACACCATCAACCTCCATTTTTCCAGCACTGCCTTCGTGATTCACGTTGCACTCCGGTTCGTGCGTCTCATACCATGCATCGTATTCGATCGTGTTCTCTCTTCCCTTCCAAAGTAAACAAGCTCTGCAAAAGCTTGACCGAACAGCAACGTCCAAGACTTTATTGGTGTATTTTCCAATCACAGACACGATACCCATGCGCGAAGTAAAACCGCGTTTTGACCAGGATCCATCACCAGACACCGTGAGTATATCCGCGCGATTTTCCGCTTCCAAATTTTTTTCCTTCTCTTCGGAGCCTGCTTTTCGGATAACAGCCTGGTATACCGTTTTTACAACAATATGCAGCGTTTTCAGGATTCCGTAATAAGTTGTGCTGTTGAAAGTTGAGGTTAGATCCATCAATGCGGTAAAATTTCTGATGCCATGTATGCCGATGCCGAGTATTCGCATGACGAAACAGAAACGACGGTTGATTTCGTATGCATTGTTTATCCGCGGACAAGAATTGATCTCGGCCGGATCTGAACACAAACACTGAACACAAATTTTGTATCCCAATCCTCGAATCGATTTTTTATAAAATCTAACATCACTATCACACTTTTTGCACTTGAGGAATTGTTGCAGAGCACCGAAAATTGAGAAAAATTCGATTAAAACATAGCTGAATGTTTGATCGATTCTAACGTCAAACTCCGGACTCTTTCTCGCTATTTTCACCACCGAAGTACTTGCAAATGATGTATCCGTCTCAATGAAATGTCGATTTGTTCCCTTGAACTTTGCGGGTCTTTTTCTGTCACTTCGTGGATTCGTGCTCCTCGCGCCTTTTCTGTCCATCTTGATTTTTTTCTTGGGGGTTTCACTCGTATGTCTATCCGTGGTGTATGTCAAAAACAAACTGAAATGCTTGGACAGTTTATTCTGCAAAGTTATAGAAAAATAACAAAAGGATAACGGTCGAGCGGTGCGATGGACTGGGCAGTGTCCCGCTCCGTTCCCTTTCTACAAAAAACGCTGTAGCGACCGTAATAATTTGAATTTCGATTTAAAAATTTGAAAGAATGTTGAGAACAGTGTATACTATACGATAATGCGAAAAAAAACATTTTTTGAAAATTTCACACTTAGACGATCCCTTAAAAAAATCTGACGCTGAGTGCCTCAAACGCGGAACAAAAAAGTTCTTATAATATTTTTTGTTGTGAAAAATTGTTTTCTATTTCAAAGAGAAATCGCCCCATGTAGGTTCGTATGACTAATTAAAAGACACCCTGCATACGCTACACAAACACTGATCAACACCGTGTCTTTACTTTTCAGGCCTACATATCCTCGGCCCTCAGGAGGACGTTCAAGGTCGCGCAATACGCCAACGTACTGTCGAATCCTAAGGGTGGCTCATAACTATGCATAATCTTTGGTTTTTCAAATTTATCAACCGAATACACCACAGCATCCAATATAATTTCGCGCATTCCATAGCGCTCACACCGGGGCTTTCGTGCCCGAGCTTTCAACAACCATCGTTCCACACCTCTCCTTGCGGCGTTCACATCTTGCTCAGAAAAAGGATAAAATGAGCTTGTACACAAAGTATAAACCCAGGAGCACAGATGGACACCGCAATTTCCTGATGAATTAGAGACCACAGATTCTGAGTACTGCGTTGGAATATCTGACAACACAGAAAGAGACCAATTTCCCCAACGCGTTAATTTTTTTGATCTAGCGGCCCGATATGACTCTACAAAAGTACAGAACCCATTTATTAAACCAGGTGGTGGCATTCCGTGCATGGAATCAATGTACACCAATAAATTGTGTGGAAATACTGCAATTAATAAAGTCCAGTGATTTCCAGAATGTACCGGCCATAGCCAGACGTCGAATGACCACATACCTTTCATTTCGACCCAGCGTTGAAACCCGATACTTAAGGACCCTCGTATTAGCTTTTCGGTGAAAAAGGACTCAAACGCTAGTACCTTCATGCTGTTATCGTTTGCGTGATCTTGTGCAAGAACACAGAATCCATTTACGACATTATCATCCAGCCATTCGCGTGGTAATAAAGTTCGTAACGACGCTTCGGCGAAAGCAATACCAGCAGCACTAATATTGGTTGAATTAGATGGAAAATCGATTGGGTAATTCAAGCAAGTTGAAAATAAAGTTTTATTAGCAAAATCATTCACTGTTGAAGGCGCATCTGAGATACATTTCTCACAAAAAGATTCCACTAGGGATGTATCAAGAAATTTGGGTAATTCGGGTGAAGTTGTTGCAGAATTCAACAGCAATGGTTTCATGTCTGCATCGTCACAGGTGTTAGAAAGCGAGGACGGAATTTCAATTAGATCGCGATATTTGTTATCATCGGGATTTGAATCAAAGCACTCGTCATTGCACTCATTGGATTCGACGATAGATTAAGCAGTGCCGATCGATTCTAATGAATTTTGATAATGATTTTGAATTTTTATAAATTTAGGGTATTTGAAATAAACTTGCGATTTACGTTTTTTCAACCAAAATTCTTCTTGTAGTTCAGGGTTGTCCCTGTTTTTTTCTTGTTTGCCTTTCCGTCTTCAACGAAAACTTTCGATTCAGCAGTTGTGGTCGGAGAAGCGACTCCATTTTTTGGATAAATCTTGGCGCGGAAATATGTGTGTTTCAATCTAATACGTCTTTCTTAATGATCTTGAACCAATTTTCGACACTTGCATTTTATTCGCGTGACAACCCGAAGTCTTTTAGAACGATCAAAGACCATAGCGGAAAAAAAGGGAGTATATGATCCAAAAGATATAATATAAATTCATTCAAATAATAGTTATTTCTAACTACTGTATCGCCGATTTCAACAACTTTATCATCGTAAATCGATTTAAAGTACACATAACCATGGCGTAACAGATGCGTTGAGTGGATTTCATCCGCGGAAGGCTGTACATCTGAGCCTTGCGAAGTGTCAAAATCTGAGAAATCACTGTTGTCTAACACCGAATCATGGTTTCTAATCGCCTGCACAATGTTGTTGAAACCATTGCACTTATTTTTGCAACCGAACACTATTACAGCCAAGCCAGAAGTTGATCTTGCCGACGTGCTATCACTACAGTGAATGAATTTGCTTATTAATGCAGCACAGAGGCTCCTTTGCTCCTGATGCGGAAAAAGCGATTCAACTTTTCTCATTACTGTTCTTAGCACGGGCGTAGAGCAAATATGTACATGAGTAATATCTGGAAGAATCGTTTTATTTTCGAACGCGGAATATAGATATTTTGAATATTGTGCTCAGGAGATATCATTGAACGCTTTTATCACCGCATGTATCAGGGTCAAACTAAAGTCTGTTTCAACTTTATTTATGACAACACGGCGGCCAGTAATTTGCTTCACAGTACGATTGAATGATGCCAAAAACAACGTGACATAAGGAATGTTATGTACGCTTAATATGAATTCCGCTATTGGCAATGGAGCGCATTCCTCGTTTCCTGTGGTACAATTAATGCGTCGTAATAGATCGGCTTCGACTGATCAGAATGAGGCCCAACGATACAACCCCCCGTAGCATCTAAATTACAGGAAACTGGCTTGCGGAGTAATAGCAAATACAATATTTGTTGCTCGGTATATAAAATAATGTAAAATGGCAACATGCAGTGCCCTTGTACGTACCGACTACATATTTTCCCGGTCCAAGATTCATTGAATAGTTTTGTGAGTTTAATTGAAAATTGCGTCGGGTCTTTGTCTAAGTCATCATGAGTATTGTTTTCGCTTGACATTTTTTGTAAAAGCATCAAGCTAGGGGCGCCATTTCGATTCCCGGCGACCAATATATCGTCAGGTACAATCTCCAACATCTTTAATTTCAAAATTCTTGGAATTTGGGTTTCTAGATTCTTTCTGAGCAGCGCTCTATCGTCTCCTCTAGTGAAACGGCGATGAATTTCACCACTGTCGTGACAAATATTCCCAAGACGGTATATTTGTACGACGATGTCACTAAATTGATGGATGACAGGTGTCATAACTTCAAATTTAAACTTGGTACATGACGTATTTTTGCAATTGGCAACAGCCTGGAAGTACGGCGCTTTACTCCTATGCCACTCGAAAGACAACACACAATGGGGGTACTGAGCTTTAAAATACTTATCGAATTTGTCAGTCCAGCCTTTGCTTAAGGGGGTATTCTAGTCTAGAAGCCCGAATTTCGGGCGTTTTTTGACGCTCGATAAAAAGAAAAGCAGTGAATATTTTTACCATCCATAGTTTTATCATTTTTCTATTGATATCTCAAGAATACATAAAAAAAAAATTCCAAAAAAACAATTCAAATTTGAGTGAGTTATGCGCCGTTTAAGTAGAGGGGAAAAAACAGAAATATGTGACCTCGCCGCCACGATTCCCACCCTTCTGGTCATCAGTAACAGAAAAAAAGGATAGATTCTTGATTAGTACAAATGTCGAAATAGTATGAACCATGAAAACTGAAAATAAAAAATTTTCCCACAAAATGGCGGCTACTCAAAACAGAGGGTCGATTTTTTCACTAATTTTTTACCTTTTACCAATTTTTAAAAAATATTCAAAATTAGAAATTTCGAGTTTTTAGCGGTTCATACTGAAGAGGGATATATAAAGAATATTCATACCAAATTTCAAGTCAATCGGTCGATTAGAACTTGAGATTTTGTGACGGCCGTTTTGAAAAAACTAGTTTCGAGAAAAACGCGTTTAAAGTTTTACGTAAAATTTTAGGCGGTGTAATTGATAGAACAGTACATATAACTTCAATTCTCCTAATCAGCCATTCCAGCTTCATGCATGGGGAATTACGAGATCTGTTAAAAAAGAAACGTCTTTATTATTATATCTTCGGGTAGTCGGAGCCTCTACCCTACTGAAAAAGTATATGTAACAAGTGATATAATGAATCACATGATAAATCACATGATAAATGACCCAACAAATGACATGATAAATTTTGATAAGTTATGAACGATTTTGGCAGGTACTTTATCACATCATTTATCAGGTGATTTACTTTATAACGGTTTTTTTCCCTTTCTGCTTTCATCGAAGGATATACCATATGTAATACGAATCAACGAAGGAGGTGGATTTGGGGAAAGTAGTGAGAGCAAAGAAGTTTACTTCACTCAGTGTGATTTTGGACGTTTTACCCACGCTTCGCGTGGCTAAAACCCCCATTTTCACACCTCTTAAAGTAAAATTTTGTACAATACTCGGCGGAAAAACTTCTTCTGATCTCGTGTGATTGCAAAACTCGCCTTCGGCTCGTGCTGCAACCTCACACTCGTCAGAAAAAGTTTTACCGGACTCGTACTGTAATGTACTATTGTAGCATTCGGAATCATCACGTCAACAGATATAGGTAAAAGGTCAGGGTTGGACGAATTGAAATACAACGACAATGGATAAAATGAGTTACTTGTTCCAATGTGTTAAGAAATAGTATATTGTTCAGAAGAATGTACTAATAATCATCAAAAGCAAAGTTTTTGTTTACATCCCATTACATTTCACATTTTTTACGTCAGATTTTACAGTTTTTACATTACAGAAGTCAAAGTATAAGATCTTCTCCTTGCTAAACATTTTGTGTAAGAAACCGAACCGCAATGCACGAGTTATGCATGAAAATCGTATGATATGAACAGACAGACATGGAAGAATACAATAAATGAAATGGAGAAGTAGGTTGCTCAAAAGAACTTCGAGTTTTATCACCTCAAGAAAATGCTATTCAATACCTCACAAAACTTCAAACTTTGCAACGTTACTACACAGCTTACACAATTCTCTTTGATTTCGAGAGTGAATTTATAGCACCGAGATTACAAGTGCATTTTTTTTCTCGCTGTAGTCACAACTCAACAAACTTATAACAAACTCTTCTTAAACGGAATTAATATACAAAAACTAATATCTCGATATGAAAAATATTTTGGATAGATATACTCTTCAAGTATTACCAATACTTTTCGAATACTACCTAGTTTTATGAAAATCAATATATGGAGATACCTGAATATAATAATGTATGTACAAAAAACCTTATATGAATTCTTGAGGTGTAAAAAACTAATATAGGATATATAACTTCTATACTTATAATCTCTTTAATCTCTATAGGTAAACATTTGAATACCTTCCGATATTCACCCAGAAGAAGGGCTGATTTGTAACAAAGGAATTATGAAGAATAATAAGGCTGGCAGCAGCAAAGCACTTCAAATCGGTGAAAAGTGATTTCTTAATTGAAAAAAGTGATTGAAAACTTGTCAGTATTTATACAAATTTGCTACTGAACAAATATATCTCATATCTGTAACAGGGATAAAAACGCAGACGGAATGAATGTCGGTCGTTTTCACAGCAATGACCTCATCATTTATATTTGTGATTTCTTGTAACGTATTCGAAAATTCACTGGGTGTGGTTCTTATAACATTACAGAGAGTTAGTTGTTGGTTAGTTTCATCGTCAACAACGAACATAATAATTTTTACGTATCTTCTGTCGACAAGTTGTGCGTACGAATTGCAGGAACGTACGTTCTCTTTTTGCGAGGAGGCATACAAACAGCTATTTTTTACAATTCTAATAAATGTTTTCGTGTTTGACGATAATTCAAACATGTCTAACAACGTTTTATCAATAATGTTTGCGCTACCAAAGTAAGTAATGTTAGATATTTGGAAGCATTTAATTGTTCGCGAGTTGGAAAAATCCGTCCAGTATTCTTTCATAATGTAAGGGGAATGTGGAAAAAGTTTTGCTTCCAGAATATCCACGGAACGTTGTAAATTCATATATCGCAGTATCTGTAGATTAACTCCTCTGGCACACTTGATTGCAGTGAGCAGTTGGTGATTTCCCGATTCAAACGGAAAGGTGGAATGTGCCCACAATGGTCCCCAATCGTGAACACTTTTTGCAATATGTAAAAGCTGGTGAACGTTATAAGTCATTGCAGACTTAGAATAAATTTCTTCGGTCCCACAAACGTATTGATGCAACATGTGATCAGCCTCATCTAACTCTTGGCATGAAATATCAGTTTTTAAGAGTATATGTAAACTTTCAGAGAGTAAACTCCAGTGTTTGAGCAACTTTTTATCTATGATCGATTCAAGTGCTGCAATGCTGTAGTATAGAAGCCAATTCTCCCATTCGCGTGCCTTCCACATAGCTCTATCTTTCAAAGGCCTGGGTAACCGACCTATGTGATTGGGAGCTTTAATTTGCAATAACCGTGATTCTAGAATTTTGAAATTGGCTTGAGAAAGACGTTTGATTATATATTCTGTTTGTTGCTTCACCACACCAAGGTAGGCATGCAAGTAATCGGGAACGAAACCCTCAATGATATCGAAATGAAGCAAGTTTATCAGTGGTGAAGCATTTTTGATACCAAAAACAGGCATTCCTTTCTCCACTGCTTCCTTCATAAGTTTTATAGTATTCTCTTTATTTCTATTGTGGCAGATACTTTCTAGAACCGGATAACGCACGCATCCATCGAACCACTCACCAGGGTGAAAACACCAGTCGCATCCGTAAAACGCATTAAATTGCATCGTTCCATTCATTGGAGAACGAGCGACGGTATCCACGCAGCAGATCAATGCATAGAACTTTATGTTAATCGATTGCCCTTTGATTATGCAAGGAATACCTGAAGCTGAAAGCTTATTCATTTTATCCACAAAGGGGTCCAAGAATACATTCATCTGCGGTTTACTCTTACCGAACCATAAGCCGCATAATACAAGGTTTGTTAATCTATATTTGACGGGCAATTCATTAATCATAAGAAAGATCGGCCAAATCGAATAGTTGGAGCTCTCGAATACTGGCGCTCCGTCAGTGTTGAAGGTGGCTGTAACATATCGTTGTTTTTCTGGAGCTGGTAAATTTTTAACAAATTCTCTGTACAGCTTTCCATCATAAACATCTTGCATGTGACCTCTCTCATGACGTCTTTCCCGCATCACATGGTAATAGTGATTTTCATGTGTATGTAAATACTCGGATATTGCTTCCGAAGGATCAATGATTGCGAAGTGATTGCCAGAAGATCGATTCGATACGTCAATAATCATATTGCAATTGGTACATTTTTCACTAGTATCTAACGTGCCGAACATGCCAATATACATTTCACATCTGGGACATGTAGCATGGAATTCGGCATTATCTGACGTATTGAATAGTTTGTCAATCATATATCGAGAGTCTGGTGCAACTGGTGTAGCGAATATACTATTTACTAATCGCATTAAATTTGCCGTTGACGATAATGGTAACTTATTGCTGATCGAATACTTCATTACTAATAGAAGAAGCTCTGCTGGACTTCTTTCTACTGGTGTGGTTACTTTATCACAGAATCCTGGTATTTCTAGTAAGGCCTGAAGTGGTATTGAATCATTGTCATCAGTATATGGAGCATCGAGCTCTTCATCGTCGATGCTTACTTGATACACTTTGTCGGGAAGACCATTAGCACGTGTAATCTGTGAATATGAAATAATACACAATTATTTCTTACTTTCATAACCATCTCTGTGAAAAATACGAATAAAATTATCTATCACATGGTTAGGTAATTCTACAGTATGTCATTGTAAAAGTAGTTTTCTCTGCCACTGGTTATTCCTTACGTAGGAATTTCTTCAGCAAGATTTGAAAAACTCAAATATCCATACTGGGATTGATAAATTATCATCCCAGATTAAATTATATTATCAATGATAATGAATACTACAATAATAGGCCACCTAAAATTGCATATCCATTGATGAGTATTTTCATCTAGTCAGAAGAAATAATACAGCGTTGCACCCTTCACATGTGTAAATTTACTCTGACATTTTTTTACAGTGTTCATAAGAAAGTGTAGATAACCTGTGCTGTTATAAATGCCACATAACATCCAAACAAAAATCAAGTTCTGAAATAAGTAAGGAAATTTTTTTTTTTTTTTAGATCAAACTGTTAAGTGATTAATTGGGCCGAAGATAATAGGCATGATCTCCCATTCCATTCAATAGGCCTATCTTCTCTTGGCGAGCCCCAGGGTATAGCTTTATCAAGCGGTAGAGAAATATCCGCCAGTTCCTCTTCAGTTTTGTCAGCCGTCAATACGTAGTGCTCTGCTTACAAAAGGCAAGACAGTGATTCCACACGGACGTGCCCGACTTGATGGTGTTTATGGGTACATTACCCTTCACTTTATCATTAATTACTTGCGGAGAAAAATCCCCAAATCTACTCATTTTTTATAAAAATTTCACGATTGACACAATTCAATCTGTCAGATTCGATGGGCGGTTAACGGGATTGGAAAATCTTTTGTTTTTTTATATATATCTACATGAAAAATTACAGTGGTGAAAGCACAAGTGAAATTACCAGTGGAATTATAAAAATTATCAGTTAAATACCGTGTAGGCTATGCAAAATAACGTCGAATGGTGCAATTCTATTGGCTGAAATTTGGATGGGAAGAATAATCAATTTGATCAAATATCGAATGTCACTCAATAATGCCATAACTTGGGGCTCGCTAAGGAAAGAGGGACCTATTAAATGGAATATCATGGCTTCTATCTTCTGGCTCAAGTGTTCAGCCCTAGCAGTTTCATATCAATCCTTGACCCGGAGGTCCGATACTCTCCTTGTTACTGTGGAAGGGTAGGCGATATTTTGAACTGCGTTCAGAATGCACCTTGTACCCAATAATTTGGATAAAACTCACTTCCATGGGCACTTCAGTTTCTTCGAAAGCAGAAATATTTCCAGTCTGCGTTGCTTGTTCATGGAAAAGACTCGCCCGTGGAATCTGGAAATGAAATCATATTTGGACATTTTCATTCAGTGGAATTTCAGTAGGGTATAGGGGAATCAAATTATTTTGCATGTAGGTGAAGAATGAAAATACATAGAAGCTCGATCGTAATAAAAAAAATAATAGACTTATTTCCCCTAACAGAGTCCAAAGAGAGAGCGTTTGGCCAAATTTAACTCCAAAAATTATTCTAGCAGACCAAACATCAATTAATGCAGGCACACAGCAGCATATAGATTCAATTGAGCCATATGAAATTTAAGCATCAAAGGCTGATGAGAGTAATTGAAACGAAGGCAATATGCTTGATGACTCACAAATCAATATTGGGTTACTTAAGAGAGAGGCAATCGGCTCAGAGAATCGAATAGTTATTGGAGAAAGCTGTTATGATCAAGTGGTCTTTCGCAGGCTACAATTTTTGCTTATAAAAAAGTCCATTCAGGTCGAAAAGTAGTCAAACAAATTTTTCTAACACAACTTTTGAAAAATAAAATAAAAAGAAGGTTCATATTACTTCTTACTTGCACAATTTTGCCACCCTACGGTACAACCTAGTTAGCTCAAATATGGCGCTGCGAACAGCTCACTTTTATGTATCATGTGAAATTTACATAATTTATTTCAAATGATACTACAAATCCAGCAATGGAGTGAGAGTCAAAGGTTGTGTACCATTTTTTCAGCCTAATCTCGTTTTGTTGCTGTGTGGCAGCACCATTTAAAATGAGGCTAGAGAATCTTTCAAGCTATATGTAAGTTGCGCACTGTACACAATGATTCAGATAAAACTTACTCCGATGGGCGATTCAGATCCACGACGATCAGAAATACTTGCCATCTGTGCCCGTTCTTGATGACTAGTACTCGCTCGAATCAACTGAAAATGAATTTATATTAATAATTAATAATTGTTATTAATTCCGAAAAGAACCAAAAATTCATTAAAATTCAACCTCCAAGAAAAATCTAGATCTATTTCATCAGCATAGTCTGATTAGAGAGGGCTGAGGTAAACTTGACAAGAAAAAAAAAATTTATTTGACCCTGGAGCAATGCTCCCTAAGGGCCATAGGCAAATTACATTACATAATAATAGTATAGTGATTCGAGAACTGACGACACGACGAACACATAATAATAACAGTGTATGACAGTGAAGTGAAAATAACGAATACAAATAAGAAATAAAACTAACAAGTAGCAGTAGCATAAGACTTGAAGAGGTCGAATAAAATAATATATTATGAAAATAAAAATAAATGAGAACAGAATAGGAATATAAATAAAAATAAAGATAAAAATGAAAATAAAACAAGAAAGCACCAATAAGTATCTGGTAAAGAAAGAGAGAAAGAGAGAGAGAGCGAGAGAATCTATGACACAAATAATTCTAAGTCTGATAAAAAGCACGTTTGGGGTGCGTAAAGTGTCCTATTCCCGCACTAGTGTATAAATTTACTTCTCAAAACAGTGCAGAAAAGTAATAGCTTGTATTGACAAGAATAACGTTACTTATATTTCGTTCGATTTCTTCTCAAATTAAACTTCCCTTCGAAGAAATGACAGAAAATATCGTGCGTGACGATGTAATTGCTATACTTGCTTCCGGCCCGAGCTTCAGCCAGCGTTGCCAGAAATTACCATGAATAGAGATAGAGCGTATGGCGATTGCGGTGGAGTGAGAGTGAAACTAGAGTACTTTCTGGCATCACTGGCTTCAGCCTGTACGCGAACCACACTCTTATATTCGTGTGAATGCATCACCCGCTCGTGATACTAATCTCAAAATCGTCGGAAATCGCCTACAAGTGATGTTTTAAATTTTTTTTAAATATATTACAATTTTTTCAGATAATTATCAACTTACTTGTTGGCGATTTTCTTCTGTACTTGCAATTTTCATCACTCGGTATTTCGCGGTGATATTGATGTTCCGATCCCCATCTAAATACTTCTTTCTTCTTTTAGGAGAATGCATGGTTTTAATACAGCTCCTACCTCTTCTTCTCTTATTCAAACAAACTTTAAAATACTTTCAAAATTGTGACGAGTAGAGTGACTAAACTGCCGTGCTGCGAGGCTATGGAGGGTAGCGGTAAGGCGGACTCTCTCCGTCCAAAGAAAGTGTTCGTGAAATCGAGTTAATTAGATGTCGCTGCTGTAGCGAAAGTCCATGGTTTAAAAGAAAGCGCCGTTGGTATACTTCACTTCATTGGTGATCGCCAAGGTCAGATCTTGCGATTGGTTACCCTTATTGCTTACTAGCGCCATTATGGGTACTTCTTGAACTATTATTTAATGCAGTTCGACGCATACTTTTGCCACTGATGCCCTATAAGAGAGAGAGAGAGAGTCTTCCTTACCTCTACCCTCTATATGCGAGGCATTGCAAGGTCTCGTTCGGATGTCTACAGTTTCCATTGGTCGGAAATCGCAGCGGCGGGAATTCCTAACCAATGGTTTCGTAGTATGCTGCATACGGCGCAAAAGAAGGCATCGCACTCTCCCCTATACGCTAGTCGGCCAGTATCGCAACGTGGTGCCGTGGTAAACAGTCATCTCAATATCCATTCTCATAAAATAAAAAATAAAATGAAAGTGAATTATGCGTATATAGCGTTCAAGGACAATACTAAGCGCTTTTTCATAATTTCAATAAGTGATGTTCGTTGGAAAAAAAATTCCGAACATCACCTACAACCGAAGGACGTGAGTGACTTCGAGAAAAAACACGTGTATTACGCGAAATACAGTGATTGTGATAAAATGTGCGATGAAGATCATGAACATTTTGGCTATTATCCAGCATATTTATTACACTTGGGAGGTGAGTTTGATATTCTAAAATAGAATACAGTATAATATTTATCGGACCTAGGCCGTAAAGTAGGATTTTACGGCCGAGTGAGGATTACGCGTCCGAGGACCGGCGAAGCCGTTTCGATTTGAATATTCTTCCAAATCGGTCATTTTCAATTTGCAAAAGAATTAGGTTTTTTATCGGGAACATATATAGTTGATTTTTTGCGTAAAACAACAAGACCTTCCCTTCAAAATTCCACAAACCTCATCCATTTTCGTCATACAAAACAAAAGTTATTCATTTTTTTACGAAGTCTTGTTTTTTTACATTCTTCAAAACATTTTAAGTTCGATTTTCTCAGTTTAGAAAAAAACGATACAGTGAATTTGAAAAAAATCTGCGTCAGTGGATTTAAAATTGTTCAAAGTTTAACATGCTGCAAACCGCATTAAAAAATATCGATTGAAACGGAAATGGCACGTGCTCAAAGTCGACTGGGGTCCACTGGAACCCGAGTGGACCGTTAAGGCCCATCCGTAGTCACCCACCTCCTTTTGATACAATGTGACACATTTCGATTATTATCCGAGCCCAGGCATCAAAAACGCTAAAGAGACCAACGCTGCGCGAATTCAAATTCAATTCCGAACACATACGTCCAAAAAAAATGTTCGTTTCGTGCGAAAATAGAGACTACAAGTGGTTTTTACATTGTTCGTCGAGAAGATCTAAATTCGTGTGATCATAATTATATTATAATGTAGGACGGAAGACATAACATGAATCAGATAATATGACCAGCAGTAATAAATTCGAAAATTCTGTAACATAATTTGAAACTGGCTTAATACACATTGAAAATAATTTTTTTCAAATTACTACTACGCTCTGAGAAAACATTCTAGTGACTCAGTTTTTTTTTATAGTTGATTGGTGCTATTTTGATACATAGTTCATGATTTTCATAGATTTTATGTCCTCCGCTGAACAAAAATTTAGTCCATCGAAGAAAAAGTAGTTGTCGTAGGGTACAGGTTGCTGCGTTGCATGCAATTTTTCCACATTTGGAGGAAATATTCGGTATGAATGTAATTTAGGGGCAAACCAATAATATTTCATGAATTCAAGTTCAAGGCACATTTTGGATTGTAAGACTTTTTTTCAATCGTTTTGGAAAAAATATTTTCAATCAAAAATTTCGATGTCCAAATCTTGAATACATGAAATATTATTGGTTTACCCCTAAATTACATTCATTCAGAATATTTCCTCCAAATGTGGAAAAATTGCATGCAACGCAGCAACCTGTACCCTACAACAACTACTTTTTCTTCGATGGACTAAATTTTTGTTCAGCGGAAGACATAAAATCTATGAAAATCATGAACTATGTATCAAAATAGCACTAATCAACTGTAAAAGAACTGAGTCACTAGAGTGTTTTCTGAGAGCGTAGCAGTGATTTGGAAATAATTATTTTCAAGGTGTATACCCCCTTAGCTGATGTCGATGCGATATTCTTATTTTGTAGAAACCAGAGAAGAAATTGAAAAGAAAATCAACGAACGCAGGACAATTATCCCCAAAATTATAAATTCGTCGGAGTCGGAAGAACCAGTTGCCAAGGTCTCACAAGTAAGTCTACTCTCATTAGTGTATGAATCTGTATTTGGAGTCATTCCAAGTTAGACCACGTCATAGGTTTTCATTTCCACAAAAAAGAATCTCGAGTAGTAGGTAAGATAAGAATATAATAATATAAAGTATCTCGCTGAAACCAAAACGCTTTAAGAAGCCTATCGCGGTTCCAATCTGCAACTTATAGGGTAGAAAAAGGTTTTTTCGTCATAGAATTTATCGAACAATCTATTCACAAAATATGATCCGGTCAATTTCAATCATGCTGTATTATACTGCTGTGACTAACTGTTTGAACCTGGAACTGTATTCTGTGACGATGTTTTCATGGATGATAAAGGAGAATTTACGTTTAAAGCTACTATCTCTGATTGGTCCAAACGGTGTATATCGCCTTTCATTGTCACTAGTGAATAGTGATATAGATTACGTAATAACCTCTGATTTTCTTCTACAGACGTCAAAACATCTAAACTTTACCCAAGAAGCACAAAAACGAAAAAATGCAGAAATATTGAATAAACATAAATTTGCGAAATTCGTAGCGTCGAGACGTAAAATATCGGATGAAAATGTAGATGACGATAATGATGATGAGGACGAAGACGTAAATGACGATAATGATGATAATGATGATGAGGACGAAGACGTAAATGACGATAATGATGATAATGATGATGAGGACGAAGACGTAAATGACGATAATGATGATGAGGACGAAGACGTAAATGACGATAATGATGATGAGGACGAAGACGTAAATGACGATAATGATGATGAGGACGAAGATGTAGATGAAGAAAATGAAGTTGAGGACAAGGATCACGATGGAAAAAATAATTCTAATCGAAAGGATAAGGATAATGATACGAATGATGAGGATACATACGACAAAGATAAAAATGCTGAGGATATGAACGATGGAAATAACAATGTTGAGGATACAAACGATGAAAATGAAAATAATGGAAAAAAAAACAGTAAAGGTAATAATGAAATAATCGGTGACGACAAAGATTATAAAAAACACAACCCGAATATATCGAATAAAAGTGGTCAACTGAAATCCAAAAGAACAGGTATGCTGTAATTACATATTTTCTTACATTATTAATGTTATGAAATGATATTAGTCCATGCATGTCCATCCGATTACCGGATGTCATAACGTGCCTGCATATATCCTACAAAACTGAATGTACTGATAATATATTTTATTCACTCCTCAACTGTAATCGCCACTTTATTGACCAGAAAAGCGGGCATAAAGTAGCATATTATTCCATCTTATACTTTTGCGGGAATTGATAAAGTGGTTACAGTTGAGGAGTGAATAAAACATTGTATGCAACATGGGAATAAAGTGCATCATTCCCTCGGGCTTACTGCCCTCGGGAATAATCTTCCACTTTATTCCCATGTTGTATAATGTACTAATATGTGCTAATGACTCAATCATAATCATTTATTAGAAAATACAGACACCCAGAAAAAAAGTGTTAAACGGCAATTATTCATTGACGAAAAAGACCATTCTAATGTTGTAAAAGGTATCGTAATGCATTCACATAACATATTAATTACATACATTATCTTATAGAGTGGATAAAATTTAAATTATTTTTTCTTTTTTTCTATTTCTATAAGTCGTTAAGATTGTTCGAATTTGGATTATTTATATCTCTGGCTCAAATTATCCACTCAACGCATAGTGATATTAATATGCATAAATAACGTGAATGAATTAACAATTACATAATGAGAACCGTTCACGATCATTTGCAGCGAATCGTAAACCCAAGGTGACGAAGATTGAGACGGTACGGATTCCAATAAAACAACAAATGGCGAGACCTGCAGAATCTAAAATTGGTGTAAAGACTCCAGCTCTGCTTGATGATGAAGAGACCGAAGGTAACAATAATAATTCACGGTAGGATATTTTCAAATTGTCAGACAGTAATAATAATAAACAATTACTCAGTCGACAGCGACAATGACGAGAGGTTGCATAGGAGGCTGAAGCAACGGATACCACAGAAAGCGAAACGCAGAAGGGCAGGTATGGTTACACATCATAATGGTATTATGTAAAGTGTTATTCCATTATCGTTAATAGCTACAGACCCATACGTCTCCACGAATCCCTCGACATTATTTCATTTTTAATTCAAAATTAGATGAAGAAAATTTTTTTTATCTGGAATTCCATCATTAAAATTATTGAATTCAAGATTACACGTGGTAATTTACTTACGTCGTTATATTTTTTTTTGTTCTGGTTCATTCAGAAAATGTGGATCCAGCACCGAAACGAAACATACAAAAGGACATAGAAGATGCTTTGAATTATTACAAAGAGATAGAGGTTGACGAAACAGGTCGCAGGTTCTATGAAGTCAATGACGATAGAGTATATGTTTAAAATATAAGAAGTTCCGAATTCCATTGAATGAAATTAGAATTTTGCTATTTAACATAGGGGTCTAACTGTATTTGTTCAAGGTGTACTTGGGTGAAGGCGTAGAGGTTTCGGCTACAACATGGTATTTGATACAGCATAAGAAACCTACCATATTCTTCAAAGACCTCATGGAATTAATATGGGGGCAGACGAAATTAGTCAATCGATGCCAAAATAAAGATAAAGTGACAACGAAGCTTCGTGATCGATCGCCAATGAAGGAACTTACTCCCGAAAAAAAGAGGCTAACATACAGTAATTGAAAACATATTGAATACCAATTTCACACTGGATAATTGTTCTTCATTTCCTAATGCCGATATTTTTTTAGAATTGTATAGTGATCATCTGGATCAAAAAAGAATTAAAGGAACTGATAAAATGAAATATTTGCGGGCAGTCTGTAACTTGTACTCGGAAAAAATCAGTTACCTGCGGTGCAAATTGTACACAAACGTCCAGGAATGAAAAAACTCCAAACTATTTAGTTATTAACGAAATGGATTTTTTTCGTAGAACTATAGAAAACTGTAAAATATATATATACATATAAATATATATTAGGGTGGCGCAAAAAAACCGTTTTTTTTTTTTTTTTTTAGCCTTATGAAAAAAAGTTAATTTGTCACGTTTTAAGAGTCCTCTCAAAAAATCAGATCAAAAAAATTTTTTTTGGGGGTCGCTCACGATTTTTGAAAATTCCCAAAATAGTCAAAATTCGATTCTTTTTTATTTTTTAATTTTTTTTCTCGTTACGGTAAAATTTTGTTGAAAAAAAAATTAGTTTCTCAAATTTTTCGCTCAAAATATTCATTTTTAAAGGTCGCTCATAATTTTTTTTAATTTGTGAATGCATTGCTTTTGATGTTTTCGAGCGACCTTTAAATATTCATATTAACACTTAATCCAATGTTTTTCTTCTAATTACTAAGTGTTTGGTTTTTTTTATCCATTTCGTGGTCTATTTTTATCGATAATTAAAAGAAGAACATTGTATTAAGTGTTAATATGAATATTTAAAGGTCGCTCGCAAACATCAGAAGCAATGCATTCACAAATTGAAAAAAATTATGAGCGACCTTTAAAAATGAATATTTTGAGCTAAAAATTTGAGGAACTTATTTTTTTTCGTTTACAAAATTTTACCGTAACGGGAAAAAAAATTAAAAAATAAAAAAAAATCGAATTTTGACAATTTTTGGAATTTTCAAAAATCATGAGCGACCCCCAAAAAAATTTTTTTTGAGCTGTTTTTTTGAGAGGACTCTTAAAACGTGACAAATTAACTTTTTTTCATAAGAGACTCAAAAAAAAAAATGGTCGGTTTTTTTGCGCCACCCTAATATATGTTATGTATATATATAATGTATATAATATAAAATAATATATAATATGCTACAAACTTCTTTGCTCTCACTACTGTCCCCAAATCCACCTCCTTCGTTGATTCGTATTACATATGGTATATCCTTCGATGAAAGCAGAAAGGGAAAAAAACCGTTATAAAGAAAATCACCTGATAAATGATGTGATAAAGTACCTGCCAAAATCGTTCATAACTTATCAAAATTTATCATGTCATTTGTTGGGTCATTTATCATGTGATTTATCATGTGATTCATTATATCACTTGTTACATATACTTTTTCAGTAGGGTAGCCGCCTATTGTTAGATTCGTTCCGCTCAAACCGGCCGAGTTGCCACGACACTAAAAGGGCTATAACTTTCAAAATAATTCGAATTTTGAAAAATCGTTTTAGAGAGTTATTCTTGAATATCTAAACTATCGAAATATGAAAAAAAAAAAAAATCGATTTTTTCAATTTTCTAGACTAGAATACCCCCTTAAACGGATTGCACCAGGTATAATAAAACGGTTCCAAAACTCACAAGGCATTTCCATGCCCCCATCTTTAATCATGTTAGCGTGTTTAATATTTTAGCACGAACCATGGCGAACGACTGATTGATGGTTTGGCGTGTGGTGAATATTTTCACGATATTCAGGTACGAAATCAAATTCTTGTGACTCAAGCGATATTATTTCGGACTTGAGTGAAATATCCTGCATGGCCTCATCGTTGCTAATTGTTGAGCTATTCTCAATTCTTCTACTTGAACGAATCTTAATGAAATAGTTTTCAACTTTCGAAAAATGCTTTTTGAATACATTATACACTTTTCGCGTATGTCTTTCAACAGTCCGCTCACACCGGCCTGCTAAAAAGCGAGAGCAAATCTTCTGGCATATGTTATCATTACTTTGATGACATAGATTAGACTTTTTTGACCGTAATTCTTGGAGGGTCAGATCCGGGGATATCTCTAGTAATATAGCAGCTAGCTCTTCCGGCTTGATAAACATTATATGACGCACGTAGTCGTACATCGGCATGCATGCACCGAATTTGTATATCTTCAACGCACCTGAGATAAAGGAGGATAACTATACAATACAATAAGAAATTATGTAGCGATAATTATGTAAGAGGAGGAATAGACTGCTTAATAAAATCATTTAATTTGGATATTCAGTTGTAACCAGCATTTATAATCCTTCACCCATTGTCAGCAATAATCTTGCATTTTCTTCACTCTAATGTAATTTTTTGATGACAAATCTCAAGACTCAACAAATTGAGATGAATTAAAAAATTCATAATCAAAAACAAAAATAAGATTTCAAGTTATTTATCTTTATGGGAAATGTCTAGAAAGATGGTATTCAAAGACTCAAATATTCCAGAAGTAAATAAAAATTATGGTACAATGAAATGTCAAAACTGAATATTATTTTCATTTTCATGATCTATATGGGCATATCCATGGAATTTTTACCTTGTGTGAGAGAGAGTTGTGTCCATTTCAAGTACAAATCGGATACCCCAAGGGTGTCTTCGACTGACAAATACTTTTTCTTGAAGGTTACTGTGATGTTCTAGTATATTTAAATTCATTTCAATCAATATTTCAGCTGGCACACCTGTATATCGATTACGATCCCATTCCATGCAATAGTAATCGATAACATTCGTGATAAGGAGTATATTATCAGATCGGTCGATATTTTTATACATATTTCGAAGAGACAAATACAAACGAGTGAATATTTTCAAGAATCATCAATTTTCATACTTGTGAAAAAATGTTTATAAACATATCTTTTACGTGCAGTATCCCAAATGTCATTTTAAACAGCACGACCGTTTATTTTCATTCATTTTCATTCATTTTAATTTTTTTTTTTCAATTTTTTTTGTTGTATGTTATTTTTTTTCGAATCAGCACCTCGACCAAGCTTTTAAAAAGAATGATTCCCATTTTTCCGGGTATACAGATTATTGTAGTTTTATAGATGTGCCGTCAATTTTTCCGAAATTTATTTCTACCGCGAGGACCAGGTGAAAGAGAATGGTGTTACAGGCTGACTAATGGTCTACTCTATGATAGAATAACCCAAAGATCTGACCTAAGTCCGATATTAGTATTCTAAAGTAAGAGAACTGTCCGGTAGTTCAGTATCAACGTGTACCTCCTTTATGTCCACGTGGACGGGATTTCGGGAGGTTCTAAGGCAAAGGTTAACTATCAGAAACGTGCGAGTGAATCTAGTATATATGTGTTAGTCTTACCTTCTAGTCCAACTCAATGATCTCGACGATTTTGGGCGTAGAGGGTCTGGGGTTGTGGTGAGAGTCAGCTGTCGTGAAGATACGCCTTGTAAAGGTGGTCTCTATGGTGCTGACGATGCACCTAGCACCTTGATAGTCAACGGTACGTTGTACTAGGGTCTGTGGCCGCTCCTCTGAATACTCGTTGAATGGGCCCCCTGGAAGCTCCGCTTCCGCAGGTGGTTGCTCACTTTGAACTAAAGCGTTTTTATCGCGAATTTCACTACCACTAGGATTAATTATAGTGTCTTTGCTGTCCTCGTCTTGGAGGGTTACGGATGAGTAATATTCAGAAATATAGCCCGGTAACCACTCCGGAGCCTGACTATCTTTATTTAATTCGTTGATTGATTCGAGGAGTTTATCGTGGCGGGCTTTAGCCTTCGCTATACGAGCGTTAGCTCGCTTCCCTGATCTACGTTTGAACTTCCTTTTATTCACCACAGCCCCATTCATCTATGAGGAAAGGACTTGTGGTTAAAACGTTGGCTGGATATATAATTGTCGCCCTAACGTTTTGTGTGAGATAGGATAGAATAGGGTTATACAAGCTTGGGACACTTGTTCCCTGGCCTAAGTATAACGTATTTAGAAATCGGAAACAAGCTTGGATTTCTCCTGGCCTAAGCAACCGAAGTCTGAATGTGATGTGATTATATTGGCTGGGATAAACCTCGCCCTGATATAATCGTGTAAGTCTTTATACTGGCTTGGTGACCTAAGTACCTCGCCCTAGTATAAAGTGTGTGTGTTGGTTGAGGGTGTATGCTTGAGTTTGAGTAAGGTGGATGAATGCAGTTGTGGTTAATAATTGTCTTACCTTGATTTTTTAGGAAAATGTGAACTTGGTTGATTTCAATTTTAGTGTTATTTTATTGTAAATGAGATTTGAGTAATTTATGTAAATTGACAGTTTATGGTTATTCTAAAAAGCGCCAAGACCCACTTGCGCGTCTTACTTATAAGAATCAAAAACTGAGTTTGAGATTTAAGTGTGAATTTGAAGTTAAGCTGTGCTAATTTAAACACGTTAATTTGGATTCAAATGCGCGGCTTTAACTGCTCGTGAGCTAAGTGTATGTTTGACTTGAAAAACTCTATTGAGGAAGAGGCATTAGTGGTCTTGGCTTATAAAGGGTAGTTATTATAGGTGGTGGGAGTTTTGTTGCCTTTTGGGTGCATACCAATCCCACAGTGGCCCGGCGACCATGATGTCTTAATTGCACGTGGTGTTTACGGGATAAGTTTCGGCAGTTTGTTTGTGAACTGATATCTGGAGTTTAAGTTTCGTCCGGATGCTTTTATTAGTGAGAGTTGATAGCTTGAGTAGATATCAGATATTTGAATAAACAGTTTGGGTAGGTATCGAGTGCTGGTGCAATGAAGTCATCATGGTGCCGGGAATCGGTCTTATTTCTAATATATTAATAGTTAATATATTCTATTTTATAATATTTGATGGAATATATATATATGTATGTATTTATATATCGCGTGACTAATGGAAAAAGGTCGTAAGCGACACTCATACGCCCTTCTGTAATTCTTAAAAGCAGAAGGGCGTATAAAATTTTTTCTTCACGTCATTCGACTAGAAAACCTCTGAAACGGACAAAAACGTCGATATTGAAAAATGAAAAAAGTTAAAAGCAAAAGGACGTAAACACCGGAGATAGGCCCCTAGTTGTTCAAAAAAATTAGATGAACTAATGCCAAAAGGACGTATCGGCCAAAATTAAAGTTTGAAAAAGAATTGAACATTTTTGGCGGATACGCCCCTCTGGCATTAGTTGACCTGATTCTTTCCGTGAAGTTAATGCCAAAAGGGCTTATCGACCACAAATATTCAATTCTTTGTTAAACTTTAATTTTGGTCGATACGTCCTTTTGGCATTAGTCCGAAAATTGGTTAATGGCAGAAGAGCGTATCGGCGACGCTTACGCCCTTCTGCCTTTAAGTTTTTGGCTCGAAAAAAAACAGCGGCTTTCTTCGTTTTGACAGTTTTCCTATCGAATGGCGAGAAAAAAAAAAATATACGCCCTTTTGCCACTTAAATCACCCTTTTCGTCGCTTACGACCTTTTGCCATTAGTCACGCGATATATATGTATATGCGTGTATGAATATAAGTATATTAAATGTATTCAGAAGTTTGAGTAGAAGAGTTACTCTCTTTTACTCCTACTTCTGTCGGTAAATCATATCTTAATATTAGTTATCATAAAAGGTAAAGAAGCAAAGGGTAAAGAAGAAAATTTTACTGTCGGTCGTTGGGATTTGTGTGGGTGTCGTGGTAAGTCGGTGAGAACGTCACAATGGTCCGTCCGCCCAGACACCTTATATTTCGTATTCATTGGGATAGCCACTCGTTGCGCTGAAAAATCCCTAGGGTGATTTTGGCGCGCCGTCGATGCAACTCGGCAGCCATTGTTGATAGAAGCCGGCTGACTGTCAATGCATCGCGGAAGGTAGACGTGTGGGGTTATGTTTGTTTATCTGAAGCAAATGATAAATGAAGTGAATAAAACCTACGTGAACAAGCTATGAATATTTATGAAAAATCGATCAATTAGTTTTGAATGATATCTATCAACGAATTAACCTCAGCTGTAACCCGAAATTAATTAGAATTAAAGAGTTCATCGAGAAGAACCAATTTAAACGAAATTATTTATTGTATCCTGGGGTTGAGGCTTCAATAAATTGAACTAGGTAAGGGAGAAAAACTTTATTGAAGCTGAGTAAAAGTTCATTCAATGCGTAACAAGAATAATTGTCATGTTGTAATAAATTAGTCTTCGTTACAGTCATTCAAAACTGATCAATTTTTGATAAATATTCATAGCTTATTCACTTAGGTTATATTCACTTTATTCATCATTTGCTTCAAATAAACGAACATAACCACACATGTCTACCTTACGCGATGTATTGGCAGTCAGCCGGCTTCTATCAACAATGGCTGCCGAGTCGCATCGACCAAAATCACCCTGGGGATTTTCAGTGCTACGACTTACGAGTGGCTATCCCCATAAAAATACGAAATATTAGGTGTCTGGGCGGACGGACCATTCGGTTTCACCTGGTCATCGCGGTATAAAAGTCAATTACCTATTTTATTAACCGCCTCTTCATTTCCGTCCTGCTGTAATTCTCCCCTATCACTCTCTGAAAATTGAATATCATACCCTATTGTTATATCTATCGACTCCGCTTTGTATTTTCAAATTGATCAGATCTGACTGGATACTGATAATTTCACAAGCAAATCCATTGACAGTTAGATTTCAATAATTTTTTTTCTTCTACATACAAAAATCATGCAACTAACCCAATTCATTACCATCATTTGAGGTCTGCTCCAGTACTAGGTTAGCTGCCTGCTCTGGGACGTACTCTGGTGCATTTTCTTGTGCACACTGGCGCTCACGTCTGGGTCTGCGCTCCAGGACGTGCTCTGGTGCGTCCTCGGGCACGTACTCTGGTGCATTTCCCAGTGCACGCCGGTGCTCACGTCTGGGTCTGCACTCCAGGGCTTGCTCCGGGACGTGCTCTGGTGCCTCCTCGGGTGCTTGCTCCACTGGTTGCTCAGGTTCCGGTTCGGCTTGAGGACGATATTCTCCGAATTGAATTACGTCATAATCAGGATCATCCACTAATAGGGGAAAAAAATGACTTCATATATTATAATAATATCGTCTGAATAGGGTTAAGGATATACAAAAATTTATGTATAACTGTATAATTAGTAAATACATGAATTTAAAACTTATAGGTGTTACTCTTGTAATGGAAATGAGAAAGAAGTCGAATTCCAAATGACTTTGAGAAATGAGATATAAACCAAATTAATATAATTTATGAGTTACCAAGGAAGCGGAACAGAGTCTCTCGTTCTCCCACCCAAACACTAGCGAGGGCCCGTCAGTGTTAGATAGAGAATCATCTTATCCGTTAGAAAACCCAACTCTGAATCAGACTAGCGCACCCCCTACAATGATTGCGAAAAAAATGAAAAAAAATGTGAGCGCAATTTTATCTTCCTATCTCAATTAGAAGACGTGCCTAAGTGTCCAAATAATTTCTCATTTGAATAACATTGTATTTTTTTCGGCTTTTCAATTCTAATAGAAAGTAAAAAAATCATACGAATCTATCGTAGATCCATACAGCGAGATTAAAGCAATGGTTTCCACTTAGTGAAAGCCGACTCGACACACTCCAGGTCTTTCATCTGTTCATTGCAGGCCGGCCCTCTGCATTATTTCTCTGGTTGAATTGATTTGCTTTCTGAAGACATCGATTTGAGAAAAACAAAAGAAAAGTGGATGGCCGGCCTGCAATAAATAGACACAAAACCTGGAGTGTGCCGAGTTGGCTTTGACTGAGTGGAAACTATTGCTTTAATCTCTCTGTACATATATTTGGAACAAAAGCAACGGTTTGTAATGATGTTTGACATCAATGTGAGAATTGTACCTAAAAAAACATAAAAAAAAATAAAATCATATCGAACGTTATTTTGTGCAAATCATTTTAAGAATATCAATATCCCAAAGAAATTCTCATTCATTGTCACGGCGATTTATAAGCCGTGCCGTGAAAAACCAGTTTCCATTTCCATCAATGCCTTTGTTACGTATCCCATACTACCCTACACTCTCCTACACCCTCACACTCAATACCCAAGACACAACATCCTGCATCCACCCAGTCTCTCAGCCTCCTATCAAAGGAAGCCTCACCATATCTTCTAAGAACTGCATCCCTATCTATGCACCGATAAAACTGCACCTGCATAAACGCGCTCAAGCCCGGGAGAACAATGAAAAAGATGATCTCATCATTCAGCTAGATAGTAACCAATATTGCACTTGCACTTGCACTTGCATTCATCACTTGCATCCAAACCGTTAAAGAAAGCAGTCACTTTTCAGACTCGCTCTAGAATCATAAATCACTAACCCAAAATTACTCTCAGTCAAACTCGACGATTGTAAAACTCATATACAGGGTGTCCCAGAATTCGCGACGAGGAATTCACAGGGTAAATCTTGATCAAAAACGGGATCGAAATTTCCTGAGCCGTTTTTTCCGGAAATGCTTAGATTTCTCGCTATAATTATTTCAATTTCAGTCAATAAGGTGCGATGTAAGAACGGGCGCTTGTCGGTGTGCTCGCCGCTTGGTTGTGTGCACTTTGTTTCGCAGCGACAATAGGCTGGGAGACGCGCATACAACCGAGCGGTGATCACATCGACGAACGTCCGTTTATAAGCCGCGCGTCATTGGCTAGATTTGAAATAATTATAACGAGAAATCTAAGCCTTTCCGGAAAAAACGGCTAAGGAAATTTCGATCCCGTTTTTGATAAAGATTTACTCTGTTAATTCCTCGTCGCGAATTCTGGGACACCCTGTAGATGGTTCTACCATCGTTGTAATCATTACCAATAAACAACCATTCAGTTACCATTTATATATGAATATTCACGTCAGTCACCTACCACTCCAATCCGGTTACCTAAAGGTATAAAAACGAGGGACGAACTCAACGACTACTCGTAACTCTCATCAACTACGATTCCAACTCATAACAATGGCAGTAGCGCCTTCCTAATTCATAACTATGGTGGCAGCTTAACCATCTCAACAACCTAATTCATAACAATGGTGGCAGCTCAACCACCTCAACATCCTAAATCATAACAATGGTGGCAGCGGAACTACCTCGTTTACCGGAAAATACAGTGACAAATAAGTGAATTCTACGAAGTTATATATACGTGATACGAGTAATTACCATCGAGTGATTGAATCATCGTGACAAGTTATACAAAATCTACTAAATCACGAAACCAATATAAATCTACTAAATCTACTAAATCTACCAAATCACAAAATCTACAAAATCTACTAAATCACGAAACCAATATAAATCTACTAAATCTACCAAATCACAAAATCTACAAAATCTACTAAATCACGAAACCAATATAAATCTACTAAATCTACTAAATCTACCAAATCACAAAATCTACAAAATCTACTAAATCACTAGATCAACATAAATCCATTAAATCTACCGAACCTATAATATATAAAGTGTATGCATTATATACGTGGATATTGAAGTGAGAACATAACACAGTGCTCCTCGAATACCTCTACAAGATCAAGGAAATAATTCAACAATAAACCAAAGTTGATGAAAGATAAGAAGTTGACAACATCCTCAAAGGCACCTAGCCCCACAAAGATTCATCTGAATCCAACGATCAGCGATCTCGCTGCAACGAAGTCCAGATTCCCGAGCCGTGACACCTATACTCTTCACGACAACTAGACCCACGAGCCGTGACACCCACACTCTTCTCGAAGACTTCTCGACACCAGACGCACACCAACTTCATCTACAACACCGACTCAGACTCGTATTACTATGAATATTTTTATTATTCTCGTCATCAGCTTGTAAGTTATTTTTTTTAATTAATAATAAGCACACACACCACACTCGAAATAATCTAATTCACAAAATCGCAAAATGCCTGATCAACCGGGAAACTCATCCGAGGAAACGGGAACCTCTCATTGGTCTCTTAAAGACATCAACGAAACAATCCCACATTTCAATGGGAAAAATTTGAATATAAATAGCTTCATAAGTAGCTGCGAAAATGCAAAATCCCTTATTAAACCAGCTCAACGTCCAGTCCTAACGCGAATGGTCAGAACGAAAATCTATGGAATAGCTGAATCATACTTGGGAAGTAGAGAATATACTAACATCGATGAAATCCTTAAAGTCTTAAAACAAGCATTTCTACCTAAAAAGACAATCTTTGAATGGCAAGCAGAGTTGAACAGTGTCAGACAAAGAAGCGACCAAAGTGTTTTAGATTATAGCGCGACAGTACAAGACATACTATACAACACAAAACAGGCCATCAACAATTCAAATGCAGACGATACTGCCGGCACGATCGCAGCAGTCGAAACTAACGTACTTTGTGCTTTGTTAGAGGCTTGATCCCTGAGATCGAAATTAGAGTAGCGGGTTCACACCCAACCACTTTAGGAGAAGCCATCGATATGGCTACCACAGAAGAACAGGAGTATTTGAATCGTTGTGCCTATAATACACTTAATAACCAACTTCAACAACCCATCTATCGTAATCCCTCTATTTCCTGTGATTATTGCAAACGCCAAGGACACGTAGTAGAAAACTGTAGACAACGTACTCGCGATAATCTACCCCAATCAGCGAACAGACAGATGCCTAACCAACCGAACGCACAATATCACACTTATGGAATCTGTAGCTACTGTCGACGCCAAGGACATACGATAGATAACTGCAGACAACGTAATTACAATAACCAACAACCCCAATATTACCAACAACAACCCCAATATTATCAACAACAACCTCAAAATTACCAACAACAACCTCAAAATTACCAACAACAGCCCCAAAATCACCGACAACAATTCCGAAACCCTCAACAACATCCCCAATATTATCAACAACAACCCCAAAATTATCAACAACAACCCCAAAATTACCAACAACAACCCCAAAACCACCAACAACAACCCCAAATCCAACAACAACAAATACAAAACCAACCACAGCAACCTAACCAACAAATAAACCAATCACAACAACTAAATCAACAAAATACACAATATTCTTCTATATCCTGTAATTATTGCAAACGCCAGGGACACACGATAGAGAACTGCCGAAAACGCGCCTATAATAACGCACAGAAACAACTAACACAGGCTTCTTTAAACTCGAACACTGTCCGCCGGGAGAACGTGCCGACGGACCCAACACAACCAGAGCCGCGTTCAACAACACAATAAATCACGTCCTCGAAACAGATTCAGAACCGATTAATGGACTGTTACCAGTCGTCGAAATTAATATAAAAGAATTAGAAGAAAAATCGATGTTCATAATAGATACCGGCGCAGACTTAAATATTGTTAAAATCAGTTCATTAAAAACAGAGACAGAACGCGACGAAACTAAAATGCGGAAATTAACAGGAATAACTGACGGATTTACTAATACCTTAGCAGCAACTAAATTAAATATTAATAACGAAGAACACGAATTTCACGTAGTCCCCGAAGATTTCCCGATAGCCCAAGATGGTATTATCGGACAGCCCTTACTATATAAACAAAAAGCCGTTGTATCATACAGAAATAACACATTAACCTTGACAGATGCAGTAATTCCCTTCGAACTCCAAAAACACAAGTCACAAATCGCAACACACATTACGATACCAGGTCGTACCGCTCAAGTAATCCCCCTTAAAGTTTCAAATCCAGAAGCCAACGAAGGTTATGTAGATACAATTAATTTAGGGCCCAATATACACTGCGGCAAAGCATTAGTAACAAACATAAGCGGTCAAGCATATATACTCGCAATAAACTCGAACGAATCAGCTGTTGAGATAAGCGTGCCGACGGTAACCCTAGAACCTGTCAACGAACATCCAAGTACACTCGAGCCCGAAAGTCTTATTAAACAAGCTCACGCTGTACCAATTTCTATAGTTAACGACAGTATATGTAATTCTTCAGGCGCGATCCTTCATTTCATACCACAGAAAATTGAAATTTTGCGAAGAACTTCAGTTGAACTATTAAAAGCTTTTAATTTAAACGAGTATGAACTAATTACATTCGCAAAAAATGATATAATCGGAGATACCATAAAAGATGTAATTTCGAACACCTCGCAAACACTATACCACTCTATTATCATGGAGAAATACTCCAGCGATATAGACGACGCGATCATTACTAAAACGCTTAACTCTTTGAAAAACTTTCTGGAATCTAAAAACTCGAAATCAATCTCAATTCCCGATCAATCCACTGATCTAGGCGAACAGAAATGGGACAAAATCTGACGAGCTTTAACTTCAACTTTTAGTAACTCTAATATCTCAGTTCTAATCTACGATGCTAAACCCAATAATCTGACCCAAAACAGTCCATACGTGCTGACAATAAACGACGCGATTGAAAATAAACCACCTAAAATATCCAACGATAATAATAACAACAATCGTTCAGAAAGATTATCGGTCCTTAAAAACTCATTACACCTCAACCATCTCAATAACGAAGAGAAAGAATCCATACTCGCCCTTACAACAGAATTCAATCACCTATTTTTCCTACCAGGTGACACATTATCAAACACATCACTAACAAAACATTCGATTATTACGACAGACGATAACCCAATCAACGTAAAACAATACCGATACCCAACCGTACACAAAGACGAGATACAGAAACAAGTTTCAGAATTATTAAACCAAAATGTAATCAAACCATCATCCTCACCCTACAACTCCCCAGTTTGGGTAGTACCCAAAAAACCAGATGCGGAAGGTAAGAAAAAATGGAGAATGGTTATAGATTTCAGAAAACTAAATGAAAAGACTATAGGTGACGCATACCCATTACCAAACATAAACGACATACTCGACCAGTTAGGAAATGCTAAATACTTCTCGACTTTTGACCTCGCTTCAGGTTTCCACCAAATCCCCATGGACCCAACTGACGCACATAAAACAGCATTTTCAACCCCCCATGGTCACTATGAATTCAATAATATGCCATACGGACTCAAGAACGCTCCGGCAACGTTTCAAAGATTAATGGACCAAGTTCTGTCTGGTTTAGAAGGAAACATAGCATTCGTATATTTAGACGACATTGTCATTTACGCGCACTCTTTAGAAGAACACGAAAGTAAGTTCAGAAAACTAGCTAATCGACTACAGTCAGCAAATTTGAGCCTACAAGTGAACAAATGCGAATTCCTAAGAAAAGAAGTCGCTTATTTAGGACATATTATTACAGAAAATGGTGTAAAACCAGACCCGAAGAAAATAACAGCAGTCAAAGCATACCCAGTTCCTAAAACAGCTAAGCAAATCAAACAATTTCTTGGCCTAATCGGCTACTACAGACGCTTTATCGAAAACTTTTCTAAAATATCGAGACCACTGACAACCTTACTAAAGAAAGATGTTAAATTTATTTGGACGTCAGAACACCAAATGGCTTTTGAAACTTTACGAGACTCGATATGCACATCTCCAATACTACAATACCCAAAATTCGACCAACCATTCATCTTAACGACTGACGCGTCTAAATACGCGATCGGCGCCGTGCTCAGCCAAGGTGAAATAGGAGAAGACCTACCAATAGCTTACACCTCACGAACACTGAATAAAGCAGAACTAAATTACTCTGTAATCGAAAAAGAATTACTAGCCATCGTATATTCAGTACATCACTTTAGACCCTATTTATATGGACACAAGTTCACACTCGTTACTGATCATAAACCACTTGTTTGGGTTAGCAGCGTCAAAGACCCGACCTCGCGACTACTTAGATGGAGATTTAAATTAGAAGAATACAACTATAATGTCGTATATAAGAAAGGTCAAATCAACTGTAACGCAGACGCACTATCACGTAACCCACCCGAAGACACTGACAAACTATTACCAATACACGGAAAACGTAATCGAAATTCTAGTTCAGACAACGTAACAAAACCTGACACAAAACAAAGAAAAGAAACTCATCAATTCCCAACCCGCGCACGACAAAGTACGGACGACTCAGCAAATCCAGCTCCTATAAAAAAATATAAAGCTAACGTCGACTCAACTCCAGAAAAAGACGAACCCGACCTAATTCCTATGGACTTCTTAACAACAAGACAAGAAACAACACACTTCCGAAACGCACCGTTAACAGACCACCCATCAACTGACAGTCCCACAAATGAATTATTACCTGTAAAAAGACTGATTGTCCCACTAGAAGAAGACATAGAATACGATCTATTTACTGATACCGAAACAGACAGTCCCCTAGACGACTCGATGGAAGACACATCCACAGACGACGAAACGGACAGCTTCCCTATGCCGAAAAACCCTATCAACATTTCAAAAATTACCAAACCAATAATAATAAATTCACTTAACTCTTCTCTTGACGAACTACCACTATCAGAAAGAATCAATCAAAACGAAAATATTACTCACATTAGCTTCTCTTTTGACGAACTACCACTATCAGAAAGAATTAACCAAAAACGAAGATATTACTCACATTAGCTTCCCTCTTGACGAACTACCACTATCAGAAAGAATTAACCAGAACGAAGATATTACCCACATTAGCTTCTCACTCGACGATTTACCACTATCCGCAAGAACCAACCAAAATCAAAATACTACACACGCTAACCCTCTTACCGACGATTTACCATTGGCACAAAGAATCGACCAAAAACGAAACGTTACGCAGTCCGATATATCCCCAGACAATCTACACGTAAACAAAAAACCACGCAAAACCATAAACACTTCAAGACCTACCTCACCCCAAAATAAAACAGACGAAAGTAAAAGCGCGCAATCTCCAACGCACACATACAAATACAAACTACGACCAAGGAAGCCTAAGACCCCCTCACCACCACCTTCTTCCTCATCGTCAGACGGCGACCACGTGCCCTACTATAAGCAGAAACCCCCTACCTCCAGCGGATCGGAAACCCCGAGTTCTAAGAACCCCTCCCATGACGAAAATCCCTCAACTCCCGTCAGACCGCATATCCCTATACCCAATCCAAGGAAACAATACTCAGACGTAACCAAAGGTAATAAGGAAGTAACACCCAAAATTACAATTCCACCACAACCTAACACACCCGAAATAACGAAATCAATCTATCTGAAACCATCCTACAAGCAATTTCGCGAACTCCTCAAACTTTTACCAACGCTAACTAACGAACTCATAACAGAAACAACCGAAGACTTATTTATACAAAACGACAATATAGCACATTGCATTCCAGCCGACTGCTTAATCGGACAAGGTATAGCACAAGAAATGGTCGAACGAAATATTATAAACCGCGACGTATTAAACTCAAATAACCCCCAAGTAGGTGACATCATAGTAACACAGTACGATAACGTTAATGTATATAACTTAGTAACGAAAGCAGAAATCGATAGTAAACCAACTTACGAAACTATGTACGAAATACTATGTAAACTCAGACAAGAATTAGAATCGGATAACGTACAGTCGATATCAATTCCAAAAATCGGTTGCGGACTTGACAAACTAAGCTGGAAAACAGTTCGGTCAATGATCTATTTCATTTTCCAAAATTCAGACATAACAATAACTATTTGTGACTTCAACCCAATTCAAATAAACGCACTAAATCAAGAAGATAACTTTGCGAACCTAGAGCCGGATAACCAGAACGCCACGCAACTCGACCACCCGGACACACAGAAAAACTTAGAGACTAACCATACGGACAACACCCCTGTAGACAATGTGCCTCCCCATAACGAAATTCAAGAGTCAAACAGTGTCAAAGAAAATAACTTAGACAAAGAACAACAGAACTCAACAACCCAAGATCTACCATTAAACCCTCTTCCAAACCTACCCCCTCAAACTCCAACACCTTTAAATCCACTACCTCAAGATCAAGCACCACGGAAAAACCCAACACATAACCCGATCCCGCACGCCAGTCACACGGACCCGACACCGATAGCGACTAATATTAAAGAAACGAAGACCTCAAAAATTTATCCCTCATCCTCATAGCGATACTTAACAAAACCCCATACTTAAATTCCGAAGACCTAACTTCAAACGGCCTAACGTTAGACGACATCATCAAACACACAGACGAAATTACCAAAAACCAAAAATCCACAGACAACGATAACCGTATAGAAAACATAATGTATTATATATCTTCCGTATTCGGATCAATATCATTGGTCTACTTAGCAAATAAATTCGCAATAGCACGCAAAATCTTTAACATCTTCGTAAAATTTAGGAAAACTCGACAACCAAACAACCAAGTGGTCAGACACCAAGCTAATCAAAATTCTATCGAATTAAATGACTCACCAGAAACACAAGAGACTCCAACCTGCTCTCAAGCGCCACCCACACAGACACCTCACACACAAATAATCATACAACAAGCTAGCCCACCAGCAACCACTACTATCCCTATAGTACCAAACACTGAAACAGCTCAAACATCCTTCTATACTGCATAAAAACTCTATGACGATTCAGATATTATAAAATAAAATACTAACATATACAAAATATAAAATCAATTAATTATAAAATAACGAGTAACGTTAGAAACTATATACAAACACGATACTTAACTTATATAATAACGTTTGAATATGTACCTACCTTACCACTATAATAATCGCATATTCACTAACTCAGTATAAGACATTTATAACTAACCGATCTTATTGCAAATAAGCACACGTAGACATATTCACTATCGTGAATACACCCCCAGGTATATTCGCTAACGCGAATACACGCGTAGATGAATCTACTAACGTAGATTCATGCACATAGATACATTCACTAGCGTGAATGTACCCCTAGATATATTCACTAACGTAAATATGAGATCTTACATCTAAGATATCCCAATTTTTACAAATCTTGCCTTTTTCTCTTTTTTCAACTCTTATAAAAAAAAAATTTCCTCCTGCTTCACAGGAGCAATATTTTTTTTCCCCCGGGATGGGCGTGTTACGTATCCCATACTACCCTACACTCTCCTACACCCTCACACTCAATACCCAAGACACAACATCCTGCATCCACCCAGTCTATCAGCCTCCTATCAAAGGAAGCCTCACCATATCTTCTAAGAACTGCATCCCTATCTATGCACCGATAAAACTGCACCTGCATAAACGCGCTCAAGCCCGGGAGAACAATGAAAAGGATGATCTCATCATTCAGCTAGATAGTAACCAATATTGCACTTGCACTTGCACTTGCACTTGCACTCATCACTTGCATCCAAACCGTTAAAGAAAGCAGTCACTTTTCAGACTCGCTCTAGAATCATAAATCACTAACCCAAAATTACTCTCAGTCAAACTCGACAATTGTAAAACTCATATAGATGGTTCTACCATCGTTGTAATCATTACCAATAAACAACCATTCAGTTACCATTTATATATGAATATTCACGTCAGTCACCTACCACTCCAATCCGGTTACCTAAAGGTATAAAAACGAGGGACGAACTCAACGACTACTCGTAACTCTCATCAACTACGATTCCAACTCATAACAATGGCAGTAGCGCCTTCCTAATTCATAACTATGGTGGCAGCTTAACCATCTCAACAACCTAATTCATAACAATGGTGGCAGCTCAACCACCTCAACATCCTAAATCATAACACCTTCTTGTCCATTTCGATATTGAAAGATTCAGTTCTTCATTTCATTTAAAAATGTATTTTTCCGCACATACGAGATGATTTGCAACGACCAGGATTTTTTTCTATGCACTTCCACTAATATGAGGTGGATTTTAACTATCGAATGATTTTATTCTACCTTCTGTTGGCTACGTAAAAAATTGGAATTGAAAAAAAAGGAAAAAGAAATCGATGTTATTCAATTGGGAAATTATTTGGACACTTAGGCATGCCTTCTAGTCCGATTCAGAATTGGGTTTTTTAAGGCATACCTAAATGGATATACGAATTATTAGGGTTGTCGTTAAAAAAAAAGTTATCTTGGATGACCTTCAATCGACTCCAAATGTGGAGAAAATAATTCTCTAATTTTTTCGGATTTTTATTTTTACTCCCTATGGGTTTTATTTTCACACTCGTTTTCACATGAACTTTATTTAATTCGTAAAAATCCCCATTTCAGTAATTTTCAGATTAAAAATCTAATCAACAAACCTGAATCGAATAATGAACGATAATATTCATATTTCTGTAAAACATAGTAAAAGATCGTATATGGGTTATTTCATACGAGTCGTGGGTGTTTTAATTAAGTTGCATATTTTTTATCCATTTTTTTTAGTGCTACAACTATTTAAGCTTGGCGCTAAGAAACCTATATTTGAATAAAACAATATCAATTCGAGTACAACATAATACACGTTGATTGAATCTCTGGCGATGGTTTTAATTTTTTTTCTCGCATTTCGAACTACTTACAACAAAAATTAATGACAGAATCAGCTGCAGAACTGTGGCATTGAAATATTAAGCACTCATGTGAAATACCTGAAACGGAGGCCCAATGTAACAACAAGTTTACCGATACAAGAAAATGAGCTGTATTAAAAAGAGATATAATGAAAAATGATATCTTTAACGAACGAAAAATCAATAGAAAATAATGAATCAATCGATATATCAAAATATGTAAAATAATAATTTTAATTTTTTCACTCGTGCTGTGTGTAATATATAACAATGAAACGTATCCGATGCAATCTTGCTGTATTAAATTAGACACAACTCAAATTAGGATTTTTACGAATTAAGGTAGTTGTTCACGTACAGTCCCACCAAACGTGGGTTTCAGACAAGATTTTGAATACTTCTCGATGGGGAAAAAATCTGAAAAAAATCGAGCATGTAGGAGATCCTCGGGAAAATAATTTTGCATAATAATAATTCAAAAAAGTTAATAACAAATTGATGGAAAGAAAACTGTTCAAGAAATTAGCGGTGACCCAACTTTTTTTTCAGGTCAAAATGATTTGTCAATTTTACTGAATACGTATAAATTTTTTGAGAATTTTGGTGATATTTTTGAAAATTGAGGTTTTTCATACCTGACAAATCTCAATTTTCAAAAATATCACCAAAATTCTCAAAAAACTCATACGTATTCAGTAAAATTGACAAATCATTTTCACCTGAAAAAAAAGTTGGGTCACCGCTAATTTCTTGAACAGTTTTTTTTTCCATCAATTTGTTATTAACTTTTTTGAATTATTATTATGCAAAATCATTCTCCCGAGGATCTCCTACATGCTCGATTTTTTTCAGATTTTTTCCCCATCGAGAAGTATTCAAAATCTTGTCTGAAACCCACGTTTGGTGGGACTGTACGTGAACAACTACCTTAAAAAAAGTTCATGTGAAAATAGGGTCCATAGGGAGTCAAAATAAAAATCTGAAAAAATTAGAGATTTATTTTTTCCACATTTGAAGCCGATCGCAAGCCATCAAAGATAACTTTTTTTTCAACGATCACCCTCACGGATATACCGGCTGGAATATCGTAGCGATCTCCATCGAATTCGTCCTCAGCCGCCGACACATCATTCTCCATGCGAATCATGCGTTGAGTCAGATGGCGTTTGAGGTTGGCTGTCGTAGTCAGAAATTCATCTGCAGTGAGGTCTCCTGACATCAGCTTTTTCCATCCTATTCAAATAATAATACCTTGAATTCACGAACGTATTCGGTAATTGTATCATTTTTTACTTGGGGACAGTCCATGGAAACCTGATTTCGCGAACATCAAATGGGAAAACAAATTTGCAGTCCCAATTTCAAGTACTCCTACTCATGATATTCAATTAGTTGTGACTGTGCTATATGAAATATTCACTTCCAAGACACAAAAGTGTTGTAATATAATCGGCATACTAGCGACACCTGTGGCAGTTCAACTGAACTATACTTACCCACTCATGCTCTTGCATGGCCAATGAGCGTTACTTGCTTTCCAAGTTCAGTTCCTTTGTGGTGTCGACACGCGATGCACGCCGACATTGATCACCAAATAAATAATATCTAAATGAATCTGTGTAATCTGTTGAATCCACCTACCCTTTTCCAACAGGTTATGGGCCCAGGTAACTGTAAATAGTGATGAACGATTAATTTATGGTGAGAAAAGTAGTTCGAGTGTGAAAAGCGTTTGTGAAATTAGACCGCGTGGTTAAAGAAAAGACACGATGGGAGACGAAAACGTGAACACGAGTTATGGATCGGCCGTAGCTGGTATAAAGAAGCTGAAAGGGGTGTCCGATTACCAGGACTGGAAATTCCATGTGAGAAATCTGCTCGAGAACAAAAATTTGTGGGCAGCGATTGAACCTGGAACGACGGCTGCCGGAGAAGCGGTACCAGTTGACGCCGAGAAAGACAGAATGGCGAGAACGACGATCTGTTTATTAGTCGACCCGTGTTGTTTTTCAAAAGTACGAAACGCACGATCTGCGAAAGAAGCGTGGCAGAACCTGTGTCGGGCGTACGAAGACAAAGGCTGGCTGGGGAAGACAGCAAAGGCTGGGCAAGACAGCAGGAAGACAATTAGTCTGCAGCGTACCCTGTGGAAGTGTAAGCTGGAAGATTTCGGGTCTATGGACGATTATGTCTCGAAGATAATGTCGTTAGCACACCAGCTAGAAGATGTCGACGCAAAAGTTACCGACGATTGGCTAATATCAATATTACTGAGCGGACTCACAACTGAGTACCGACCGATAGTAATGGCGATAGATAATAGTGGTCAGGAGATCACGAGTGAGCAAGTTATCACGAAGTTGACACAAGAAGCGAATAGGCAACTGGGGTCTGAATCGACAGCATCAGGCGAGAGTGCACTATTCGTGAAAGAAAAGAAACCCGGAAATCAAAATGCGAAATACGGTGGACATGAAAGTAACAATAAAACGACTGAAAAAAAAATTCGTTTTCAGATGCTACAAGTGCCACAAAGAAGGGCACAAGTCATCTGAGTGTCTAGAATAGAAGGCAGCGGCACTATTGACAGCAATGGCAGTTGATGTTCATCCGGGAAAGTGGTACGTGGACAGCGGGTGTAGCAGGCACATGACGCCTCATTGTAGCAAGTTGCTGAGTTTCTCTTCAGAGGACGCCGAGCAAACAATAACAGCTGCGAACAAAGGGGCGATAAAGTGCGCGGGAAGTGGAACTGTGCCGGTAAAGTTGTGCCTTGAAAATAACATCAAAGAGATATCGGAGGTATTATATGTACCTGACTTATCGACAAATCTGTTGTCAGTGAGCGCAGCTGTGAACAAAGGTTTCAGTGTGTTTTTCTCCGCGGACAAAGAGTGTCTGTTTTTCCGAAGTGAAGGTTGCAAGGTTACAGGTGAACTGGTAGCCACGGCTAAAGATGTGGGAGGCATATATCAGCTGGAAGAGAAAGACGTTGATGACAAGGGACAGAAACAATCCTGCTTGATAACTGAACTTGTAACGATGCAAGGTGAAAAGAAAAAGGAAGTGGAAGGATCTCAAGACCTATGGCACAAGAGGATTGGTCATCTGAACAGGCAGAGCATGCACGTCCTGGCAAAAGGAATGAGCTATCAAGTGTAACGCAGTTTTCGTTTAGGCGAGGAAAACCTACTGCTCCGCTACGATTCGGCACCTTTCCGTGTCAACTCACTGAATTACTAAATTGTTGGGCGCCAGACGCTACTGCGTCGTTTCGATACGATACCATAAACAAATTACATAAAGCCAAAAACTTACGGAAATGTGACGAGCGACAACTCGACTTGCTCAGACAACCAAAGCCTTAGATAAAGGGGCAGGGTACACCATTTAAAACAATACTATTTCTTTGAGAATTTCTGAGATCACATCAATCGATTATTTATTAACGAAAATAGATAATTTAGCGAAATCGATACAGAATTGGTGATTTTACCTAACGGTTCGTTACCAGAGATTGCTTACGATACGGTTGAGCCTAAGACGTGTGTCAGAGGTGACTCGATATAAGACAATTAAATTAGACTCCAGACTTGGTATCACAGAGCGATACCGAACACTGGGAGACCTTTTGCCGCCCGACGCGCCGTAAGAGTTTCGCGATCGTCAACTCAGTTTGGTGGGGCGCTTGTGATGGCGCTTCGGACGATACAAAGTGGTGCGCAGCGTACCCGTCTCTCGTGTCGTGCTAGCTGGCTCGGCCTATGTCGGCTCGGGCGCCACAGAATAAGCCAGCTTGCAGGATATTTTATCGTGCGCTGGTATACCGTGAATATTCGGTGAGACTACACGATCCCCTTCCTATGGCAAAACCAACACAAGCGCACCGCGTGCGTGAGGCTAGTTTAGGACGGAATGAGGTGCCAGTAGCATTGCATCCCCTTCCGAACGAGCCTCACGCACACGGTGAGCACCTGTGTCGGTTTTGCCGTAGGAAGGGGATCGTGTAGTCTCACCGAATATTCTCGGTATATAAACATACAATTACAATCTATAATGCTGATTAGACACACACAGACATATGTATATATCCATATGTTGAAATTTTTTCCGCTTTGATTGAAAAGGAATTTTGACTTAGACTCAAAATTAGAAACTGTTTCACTTGCTAGAAAATGAAATGTATTCCAGGCAAGAATATTAAGTTTATTTCCAGAATGAAAACTTGTTTCGGGGGAAAGGAAAATGGACTGGGTTCAAGTATAATAAGTTACTCGTGGGAAATGAGAACTATTCGCAATTATATTTTACCTATTACAAAAAAATTACGATTTTTCGGAACAAAGAAAAATATTCTTCATTCTACGCCGAAAAAATGTCAGTATATATTGAGATGAGTATTTAAATTTCAAAAGAAATGAGACATGGTAAATAATATAAGATTTATTATATAAGACTCGTGAGGTTAATGCTAGTCCCGCAAGGTGCGGCCAATCGTGGCTTCCAACGGACGATGACGGTAGCATAGTACTCAAGGTACGCAGCACTAGTGCCTGTAGCGGTAATTGGAACGTTTGGACGCGGTGAGACCGAAGTATAAATTTGACCTCGTTGCATGCGGTGCCGGTCGCCGCACCTTGGACTCCGGTGATAGGCACCGAGACCGCTCGTCTCGGCAACTGCAGCGTTTGCGCTACCCATTCGGTAACAAATGAGGACTCTGACGCAGTATCGAGGAGTGCGCGTACCGTAAAGACGTTCCCGTTTGGAGCTTCTAGTTGCACACGCGCCGTCGCCAATAAGATCACTCTTCTAGGCGATACGGCGTATACGGCCACCTTAGATGTTGATCACCAGCAGTTGCACCTTCGTGCTGTGATTTGGCAACAGATTCAGCGGCGGCGTCTGGCTTAGGGGCGCCGGTACCGACTCTTGCGCCATGTAATAGCGTGTGGTGCTCCGCATTGCACGCATTACACCGGTGTTTAGACGGGCATTTCGGTAGCTCGTGATCGGTGTGAAGACAGTTCAGACATGCCCCTGAATTGTGGGCTTCATCCCGTGTTTGCGAGAAGCTAAGCCTCTTGAATTTGAAGCAATAACCTAATGTGTGTCCCTGCCGGCAAAGCGGGCATCTATAAGTTACTTTGTCTTTACCGTTCGACGTGGCGGAATGGAAAGCCGAGGTGCCAGCTTTCCTTTTCCCCGGACTTGCGGACCCTTAGAATATTGCGGGTTGAGTTAAAGTTTCTTTCGCAAAGTTGGCTTCTAAAGCTTGGATGCGATTCTCTAGGAAGTCGACCAATTTGTTGAATGTTGGAATGGATTTGCCGTCTGACAACGATATCTGCCAGTCTATTCGTGTCGAAGAATTGAGTTTCTCAACCGTTAAAAAGAGAAACCAATCACTCCAACTCGATACTGGTCTGTTTAAGGCTTCGAACGCGCGCTTCGATTGACGGACGGTCGTCAAGATTCGTTTGAGTTCGCTAGCTGTCTGCTTGCTGACTGGGGGACAGTTCACGATATTTGGCATGTACTTAAATAGCAATAAGTGTTGGTTTTCGTAATTGTTCAGGAGATCCTGCCACGCCCCCTCGTACCCGGCCTCTGTTATCGCGACATTAGCTTATAAGTCCGCGGCCTCACCGCTTAGGCTTGATTTTAAATATTGCAGTTTCAGTACGTTAGAGATCTCCTTATCCTCATGGATAAGCGCTTGGAATAACCCTTTGAAGTTCTCCCAGGACATTAAATCACCTGAGAATTTGAGGGGTTCGGTTTGCGGTAAGCGGACTCGTTTCGGGAGGTCTGTAGCGGCTGCAACCGATGGAGGGGTTGGTTTGGGTGAATACCTTCTGATGGCACTTGCCAACATCCCGGCGATTTCAAAGCATTTCGCTTCGACCCGAGCGAAGTCATCGTTTTGCATATACGTAGAATTGGCCGATTCTTTATTACGCCTGATCTCACGATGCAGGTTGACGAAGTCGTTCCAATACTCTTCTAATTCATTCTGCCGATGCTCGAGAACCGCCTTTGTAATGTTGTCTTTCCCGAGCTTTAAAAGGTTGGTCCAGAATCTCTCGATCCACCCGCCTAACTCATCTTGATCCTCTAGCAAGTCTTCAAGTGTTGCCATACCGCTCGTACTCGCAATTCGGACGACAGAACTATCCACAACGAATGACGGCTGTACTTGTTTACTAAGTGTAAGTCTATATGTGAGCAAGAGGTCAGTGTGCACGCGTTGACGAGCGAAGGTTTCGTGCGTATACCGCACGAGTCGTATGAGATCAAAATGTTTGTAAATACCGAGAGTCTCGAGCGCAAGGACTCAATTTCTACACACCGATACAATTGTGTTTTGGTTGTTGGACCACACCCGGTAATGTTTACTTACGATCTAAGATCAGTGAAGTGGTAGTGCCTACAAACGGATGCGGAATGCGTTTACCCGATTACTTGATTGATTTCTTGAATCAAGGGCTGTTTGCGTTGAACGGCTGAGGTCCGAGGACAGCTTCAATTAATTCGGCTCACTGCTTCATAGATATCCATAGGCTGACCGAACACACAGACAGGCACCGCTTACTGTCACTATTTGTTCAACGGTTCCGTTTCAACGGAGTCGAGTTCCACTTTGGCACTGCACCACCATAATCCGGCTCGAAGGATCAAAATGTTGTTTCCTTTTTCCGCACTCGCGGAATTCAAGTTTGAAACGCAACTGAGCTAAGGTGTGATGGAGAAATGATTGTGGTGGTGTCTCAAGTACCAAAGATATCGTTTTATTTTGTAGTAAAGCTTATACAATTTAACATTGGGGAATGATCATTTGAGAATGATGAGCGCGACTGACCGGGTTGGCGAAAGCAAAATCTCCCCGCCTTCATCGACGCGACTGAAGCCCCAAAAAAGACCCAGAGTGAAGAAGGGGATAGAAAATAGAATCAGCTTATTCGTACGTGATCCGAGACGCGCTCAACAAGACTCGAACTGGATGAATCTCATCTTTTTCCCCTCCCCGCCGGATCTCCCCCATCCGAGCCGAGGCTACTCAGTCCACCTGGCACGGATGGCGGGGCCACGAGCGGGGAGCCGAGGGGGCGAGAAACATCTACTCTGCCAGTCAACCGTTCTCACCATCCCAGTCGAGAAAACGGCTCGAACAGGCTTTTTCCACTCCAAGTCCCATTCCAGAGAAGCCCGAGTGCTCTATCAGAGCATCTCGTTCTTTCTTACTAGGCGTTTCTATGACTATCTCACTTTTCATCTTTTTCAGACCCGATACCATGATGGGTAGGGTCTTACTTAGCTTCTTAAGGACTACCTCCTCAATTTCTTCGCCGGTTTTTAGCGGCACTGCCATCTAGTGGCTTTACCACAACGGCACAGCTCTTTGATAGGCGCCTGCGACTCTTCTGAGCCACAGTCGACCCACCGCCTGCCCGCTTCTTTGTGCCATAACCCCTCGGCTCCGGCTGGGTTGCCAATCCACCATTACCGTGGGTGAGGCTGGGGCTTGACCCACTTGCATTGCTAGGCTTCGCCGCCACACTTGCGTATGACGGTCCAGCCCGGCTCATGCCGCTAGCACTTCCAGCAACTGTCGACTGCAGTAGCCGACAGCTCCATTTCTCCCTTTCCTCCAACTGTCCTTGGAGCTTTTCGACCTTGAAGAGTAGCCCAGCTACTATCTCCTTATATTTTCCAGCTAGCCCCAATACCTTAAAGGTTACTGCTTTGGGCACCAAATTACCTTGGGCAAATAGTACCGACCTAAGGTCGTCACTCACCACCCTCATTGCCCTGAGGCTCGGGTCTGCTGCTTCTTCGACCACCACCGCCTCGGTTTCTGGAGAGTTTTCCTCTACTCCCACCACACATCTGCCTTCTGGACCTCGTGATCCATTGGGACCTCTCGGTCCTCCTGGACCATTTGGACCCTTTGGGCCTCTTTTGGGGAGTTTTCCTGGTCCTTTGGATCAGGTTTCCCGCGTTTTGCAACCCTCTTCGTCCTTGCAGTCCTTTTGACTGTCTTTGCATCATTATCGTCTCTGTTTACAGATGACGATTCATATGATAATGGGAGTGCACTTCTCCTCTTGCCAACACCCTTTAGGCCTCTTGACAGGTTAGTCTGCTTCTCGGACCCTTCGCTGTCAGAGGCACTAGAGCTGCTACTGTACTTAGGCTTATACTTTTCCGCGCCCTCTTTGCGCTTCTCGACCACCGTTTCTCCACTCTCATCTTTGCATTCATTTTTATTGTCATTTTCAGGTTTCATATTTGATCCCACGAGCTTGGCACGATGTATACCACCCAGGCCATACGTCCATTGACCTGGGGGGGCGCTCATACAACCGGGTGTGCCAGGTGCCCGGAGGTTTGGTCGTTTGTCACCGGTCTAACCCGCCGGCCACAGGTCACAGGCATCTCGGCCATGCAACCAGCATCTCATTGCCACGAACCGGAGCGTAAGATAGGAGTTTCTTTTATAGAGGTAGTACTCCTCGCAACCCGGGCAATTAAGCCAAGATTCTCGGTTTCTGATCGCCACTACCATGCACACACGCGCTCCTTACCGGAGAACAACGTGCATGCCCGGGTCGTTGCAGCGAGCAAGTATTAAGAGGACTAGGGTGCCCCAGGGGTGTCAAGCCCTGTATCACTTACAGAGCGTTTTGGTGGCCGGGACTTGCCCGATACACCCGCTCATGGATCCCTAGGTCGGTCTGCATTTGGTTGACTTTTTCCCCCAGAGCCACTCCGGCATGGTTGAACCTACCGGCACAGCCTCTGGGATCAGCAAAAGCCGTAAGCCCCTCCGCCACGACAAGGCAACAGACCATGGAGGGAAGTAGATAGGGACAGTGGGAATCTCGTTAATCCATTCATGCGCGTCACTAATTAGATGACGAGGCATTTGGCTATATCCTGCGTACCTTTCTCGAATTCGAAAGAAGAGGCACGGATTTCTTCGGGAAGTGTCTCCCATAGTGGACAGAAACTTAACAATTGTAAACAAATTCAAACACAACAATTGTTTCGTGTATAGATCGAGATGGCACACAGCCTTTTGCCATTAGGGCCCTGCTGGGTTCGGAAAAATTATGGAACGAAGTTCCGCACGTTAGTGCGGAAAGACGAGTCTTAGCCATCATCGGATGTTACCGCGGGGAGCCTCGTGGAGGCGCTCGTCCCAGTTCGACTGGCTTCGCCGCCGTGATGGTTGGTGATAGACCGTCTTACGACTTGCACTTGGGTCATTGGCGTGGTGTTGAGTGTTTGGGCTCCCGTCTAGACGTGGAACTCTACCTTCGTTCGAGCCGTTGTTCGACATGACCCAAGGCTCTGCGAGCTAGTGCTTGGTTCTAAGCAGGACGCACTAGCTCGTCGTTCGATTCAATAGATCGTTCGAAGGCGAGTTCATCGGTGCCTTTTTGCGTTCGGGGAACAGCAATAACAATATAAAGAATAATAAATAAGTAAATAAATAATATTCGATAATTAAAATAGATTGTTCGAGGGCCATGAATGCTCTGAGACATGTAATTGAGAACGCGATGCACTCTCGTCTCGTGAAGCCGAGTTTTTTGAGCTCCCACATAGTGGTTCTAGGGATTGCTCCTCTTGATCCGAAGACCATGGGTACAACCCGGGCCTAGTCCACACCAAATATGGTTCGAAGGGGTCTAAGGATCGGCTTGTACTTGTCGAGCTTCTCAGTCGCGGCGGCGGCGAGGAAGTCTTTGTTCTCGTACCTGACAGTGATGTCAAGCACTTGAACCCCGCTCTCATTTGACATAATGACGAGATCGGGTTTCAACTTCCGGCCTCCTACTTCCACTTCGGGCTCGTACAAGATCGCCTGCTTGTATTGAAGCTTATCCTTGATCACGTCTTTTCTAAGATCGTGACGTCTAATGCGCCCCGGCTTAGTGTAAAGACACTGCCCTAGGATGTGACGCAGTGTTTCGTCCTGTTGGCCGCATTTGCGGCAGGATGCGTCAATGTTTTGGTTCATTTGCTTCAGCCATGCTTTCGTGACGACTGTATTGGTTCGAAGTCGCATTGCGTCCACTACTCGCGATGGCTGAAGGAGTGAGTTATCTCTGAGCCATTCGTTGCCGATCGTGTTACCTGCGAAGTCTTTCACTCCCTGACCCTGCCATACTTGCTCGGACCATCGGACTTCGTACGAGCGCTGAATACGGCGCTTGTGTTCGTCAATGTCCGCAAGAGAGGCCGGCCAAGGGAGCTTAAGTTCCCGTGCGTATCCAGATAGTTTTTTCGGGATACTTGGTTGTTCGATGACAGCCCCTAGGATGAAGTCAGGGCTGCCCTGGGCTTTGACTGCGTTTCGCAGGTGAGCGATCGGCACTCTGGTTTGAAGTTCGGGGATCCCGAGGCCCCCAACCCGTCGTGGTGAGTACAAGAACATGTTGCTCACAGAACTGGGTAGGTGCAAAATGCTTATAACCTGATTGCAGATCTCCTGGTATATCCTGGCTAGAGTGATAATTGGCGGGGGGCTAGTGATCAGCCCGTATGTGTACCTCGGTAGAAGGTATTTAACCGAGCGATCGATCTTTTGCATTGGCTTGAGTGGCAACGCCTTGGTGCGTTCAAAGATTCCCCTGAACGTGTCCACTTCAAAGCCATGCAGAAGGCTTTTCCAGGGAGAGATTCTAATTCCCAAGTAGCGGAAGGCCTCCTCAGGTTTGGCATGGGGTACGGGTTGTCCCTCTAGTTCTATGCGTGTGTTGGTGATGTACCACGTCTTGCCCGAAGGCTTGTATTCGGAAGTTAGGCACTTGGACACGGATAGGTGTATATCGAGAGTCGCCAGGTCACGGCATACCAGTTCGATTTGATCTTTGGCGGTTTCGGCGTCTTTGGCGAAAAGGACGAGGTCGTCTGCAAATGCCAAGACTGCAAGCCTTTTGCCCTCGATGGCCATGCCTTCGGTGTTTTGTTCGAGCCGTTCGATAATCGGTTCGATAGCGAGGTTGAAGAGGAGTGGGGACAGAGGGTCACCCTGTTCCACACCTCTCTTGAGTTCGATTTTAACCTTACCGCCATCGGCCTTGATTTCGGTTGTGCAATTGTGGTACATCCTGACTACGTAGCGAGCTACGCTTTCCGGGATCCCCTTGCGCTCTAGGCATTCCCCTATCGAGGAGTGCAGAACGGTGTCGAAGGCTTTGGCAACATCGAGAACGGTGATCACGCCGCCGGCCTGTTTAGCCTCTTTGATTGCTGCATTCAGTAACTGCAGGTTCGAGAAGCAGCCGTTCTCTTCTGTGAAACCGTTTTGCCGTTCTGTTTGTTTTAGGACTGCTCGGATTCCAGAGTCGAGCATCGCCGAGAAGACTCTGCTGACCATTGAGCTTATGGTTATCGGCCGCCAGTTTTTGACGTCCGATGGGTTCTTTCCGGCCTTAGGGATCAAGGTGGTCCTATTTGACCTCCATTTGTCAGGGTAAAACTGATTTAGGAGGAACAAATTGAAGAGAACTGAAAGCAGTATCCGTGTCTCTTTTTTCTTCAAGTCTGGTTTGGTTATCCCGTCCGGCCCAGCAGCGGAGGAGTTGGCGGTTTTTCTCAGTTTGTGTTTTATCTCCAAGGGCGTTATTGGGATCAAGATATGCTCTTCGGGAACGATGTTCCCTTGCCGTTCGAAGGGAGCTACCTTCGGTCCCGTGTTCCCCCAGAGTTGGCTGTAAAGCTTTTCGACGTCCGCTTTTGGCGGGAGTCTGCAAGCATGAGCCACTGAGAGGTCGTTAGCCACCACCATATCCGCTAGCTTTCGAGGGCAGTTGTCCTTCAGATCTTGGCATCGAGCGTAGGCATCAGCCTTTCGCCTCGACCTGTTAGGACGCCTGCCGCTCCTATTTGGGTGAGCACAAGCAATGGAATTTTTTTTTTTTTGGCAAGTATAGTAGTGTAACTTTTTCCTTGATTTGATGTACATTGATAGCAGCGAAATCCCTATCTGTGTTCTGTACAAATTTCAGATGCGTTAACCGTCGATTCTTCGAAAATGGTGATGTTATTTTCTCATAATAATAACCTATTGCATAACATTCTTGTGAATTAAGCTTGGAAAGGATTACAAACTGTTCTATTTCAAACACTTCTCGATCTGTTGATAGCACAATATAACTCTTTCGCTTCTGAGATCTTTTATATTGTTTTGAATGAATTATCTCGTCATTAATCTGAATTCTAATAGCAAGTTCAATAGTCGAATAATTTTTCGCGTAAATATTGAGTCGTCTCAATGCCAAATAATACGTGCGATCGAGAGACCCTATTCGGCGTACTCGACCCAAAATACCGACATCATTAATCTGCTGAGAAACTTTTGGCAATATTCCGTTGTACAACGTTGTCGATAAAAATTTTTTTTGGGAGTGACTCATACTCTTCTCACACATGTTTTTTTGCTTAATTACTGCAATTTGATAACGAAATGAATCACAAATTTTTAATGGTACACCATTGGAACTGTGAACGCAATTCTTTAAAATATAATTGAACAATTCGTACATGAAGGCGCTGTGCGTCCAAAGAGGTCCCCATTTGAGGATACTGTCCGGTAGATGCGTGAGTAGGTGTACATTAAAAGAAACATATTCAATGCCGTACAATTCTTTTAAATACCTTCGACAAACTCATATAAACACTGACGTGCATATTCCACTTCAGAACGCATAATAGAAGTCTTCAATAGTATAGACATGCCGTCTACAAGTAATGCCTAGTGTTCCACATATTCATTTCGAGCGATTTCCCTGAGAACTGGTAAGCTATAAAATACTAACCAAATGCTCCACTCATGTGCTCTCCAGTATTTTTGTTCGCCAATATCTCTGGTTGTTCTTGAAATTTCTAGTGTTGGGGTAAATGATCCTAGTATAGTACAGTGAAACCCCACTTATACGTATTTCAGGGGGTACGTTAAAAATTACGTATAAGTGAGAATATCGTACAAGTGAAATTCCAAATTTTGGAATATACCTACATATAACCCAATTTTGTATGTTCTGAAAAAAATCAAGGTACATATCGAGGTTGGAATCATACACCCATACACACATCATTCAATGAACAAAACTCGCCGCAATTAATCAATAATATGTATGTATTTGTATTGTACATATTGCACATTTCTTACATTTGTACTATCATAAAAATATATTATTTAGTCTTAAGTACGGATTAAAAACGATCACAGTAAAATAGGAACACAAGTCAGATAAGGAGAGCTGATTCAGTTATTTAGGTTTGAAGAAGCTGTCAATGGTGGTTTGTTTCTTTTCTGCCAATGAGCACTCGTACATGAAACGTTCGTAGTCACTGACGAGTTGCATGCCTTTACCATCGATAACCTTGGACATTATGTATCGCTTTGTAATTTCCAGTGCCGACAAAGCTTCACAAAGTTTCACCGGGACTTCGTTGACAGTTTCGTCCATTTCGTCCGAATCCCCGTCTGAGTCTTGTGCAAGGATTTCAGTGACAATGTCATCGTCATCCTGTACCGCGCATGTACTCAAGTCTTTATCGTGATGAACGAAGTCCTCGAACTGAAGCCCAGCACACACTCGTGTCCAATCTTCGGGCTCTTCGAAACCGTCAAGCTCATTCTCTTCGTTAGAAGAGGCATCGAGATCATTTGCCTTTACGACTCCTGCATTGTAAAAGCACTTGGCAATGGTGTCAGACTGTACTTGGTTCCATGCAATACTGGTCAGTTGCATTGCCTATATACGAGGAGAAAATTTCAAGATTTAAACACTGCCTAAACATCGCGTGTCGGAAACATTCTTATTGGGATGCATGATACCGATTTTATAGGCCTATGTGCTTATGTTGAAAATTTCCAAGTATCACGAACTCACCTGCAGAACATGCAAGTTCGGCATCGTTTCTCCCGCGTCGAGTGCCGCGACTGCCCGCTGTACCAGCATCTTGCGGTATTTGGCCTTCAAAGCAGCGATGATTCCTAAATCCAGGGGCTGTAGATGGCTTGTACAGTTGGCCGGAAAAAAAGCCAGTTCAATGTTGCTAAAACGGAGTGCCGGGGGGTGAGCGGCACAGTTGTCAAGCAACAACAAAACTTTTCTCTTCTCACGACGCATTCTGTTATTCAGCTTATCTAACTGCGACTCAAATAATGCTCCAGTCATCCATGCTTTTTTGTTTGCTGCGTACTCTGTAGGAAAGCTTTTTACGCCTTTAAAACAACGCGGCTTCTGTGATTTCCCGATGACCAGGGGACGAAGTTTATCGGAGCCATCTGCATTCGCTGTTAGAAGCACCGTCAGTCTCTATTTACTCTGTTTTCCTCCGTGGCAGGGGTCTCCTTTTTCAGCTAATGTTTTGGATGGTAGGAGATTGAAAAACAGACCTGTCTCATCGGTGTTGTAGATATCTCGGAGATCGTAGTTCTTTATGATTCGCGGCAAATCGATGTTCTTCCACTGCTCTACAGTAGCCTCGTCGACACTGTTCGCTTCCCCGCAAACACTTCTGCCGGTTATGCCGCAACGTTTTTTAAATTTGAACACCCAGCCAGCCGATGCTTTGAAGTCAGCAGTCACATTTAATTTTTTTGCAAAAATTAAAGCTTGCTCTTGCAGCATTGGACCACTAACGGGTATGTTTGCGGCCCATTTTTGTTGGAACCATGTCAGCAATGCTTTGTCCAAGTCTGCAAATCGGCCCTCTTGAGTTCGTGTTCTTTTCTCGCCTGAAGGTCCTGCCTTAGACGCACTTGACCTGATGTCTGCCGAATTGGCGATAATTGTCATCAGTGTTGAATATGGAAGACCGAGCCGCTTTGCGACACTGATTTTCAGTTCTTGTGGGTTATCGTGTACTTCCTCTAAAATTTCCAGCTTCTTCTGCAGCGACATTGCTTTTCTTTTCCTCCCCCCTGCTGGACTTGTCATGATGTACCACGATATTGGGTGACACTACACACCAGAACACGACAGAACACGCCAGAACTTGTTTGAGACAATTTGTACGCGAATACGCATAGATTGTAAGCCGTGGCATCTAGCGGTTACGAAGCGAAATATTAGGCTCAGCCATCTAGCGGTAGAATAATGAAATCCAGTAACGCGAGTATCCACCAGAGAATCAGCTGTCATATAATGACGTATAAGTGAATAGAAAACACCGTTGGGGAACCGAATAAGTATTCGTATAAGTGTGAAAAACGTATAAACGAGAAAAGTAGAAATGAAATCTTTCTACATGGTTTATATGCGGAAACCGCCGGGACCGAATGAATGTTACGTATAAACGAGTAAAACGTACAAGTGCGAATCGTATAAACGAGGTTTCACTGTATTTATTAACGATTCATGTTGCCCTAAGAAGAATCGCTCAGCATTATATTTAGGATCTAACCACAGTTTACTAAATTGTTTGGCCACACCTAGAGTTGCTAAGTGCATCCAATCTGCCACAAGGCCATCAATAACATCAAAACCCGGCACACCATACATTATAGACCTACTTTTCATCCCCTTTTCTTCATTCATAGCATGAATTAGGGTATCATCATGATTTCGAAGGCCTTCTCCAAATGGATTTCCACTGCCATCAATCGGGTACACTCTGACACTGCCTTTACCTTTGGGTACTTGAACTCTGGGATGAAAACAAAGACCACACCCATATTTTTCATTGAATTGAGTGGAGTTGCTCACTACAGGTCTTGCCACAGAATCGCAAATCCCTGCTAGAAGTTGACATTTTTTATGATATTCCTCTCCCTAGTACACATATTTCAGACCATGGGTATTTAGCACCTGCAGTTCCGTCACAAATGGCTTCAGAAATTCATTCATATCTTTTGACTTACCTTTCCCAAACCATAAACTACATAATATCACATTTTTTCCCCGTTCTCTTGGTGGTATCTCATTGATAGTACATAAAACTGGATAAACTGACGTTGGGGAGCTTTTGAATATCGGTGTACCGTCAACGTTGAAATTCAGGGTAATCGTATCACCAGATACTTTTTTTTTATACATTACACCGTCACAGATGTCTTCCAACGCATATTTATTTTCTTTGTTCCGCTTTGTTGGAGTGATAAGTTTGTCATGATGTAGTTCTAGAAGGTATCGTATTTGATCTTCGAGATTCAAATTCAGAACAATATTGCCACATTCCCAATTACGTATGTGCTAATTCTTTTTACTTTTTATTTTTATATCGGCAGAAGGCCGACGTAGTCTCTTATCTCAGGGTGTTTGGACTTTCTCCACGGGCCTACTTGTAATTTTATAATTGGGATGGTAGTTGATGATTGAATTCACACGGTTTATAATAATCAATAGTAATGTTTTATTATATTTAATATTGAAGGTGATTATTCGATAATTATTTCAACTCTAATACAGTATGATTGGAGTGAATGTGATTTTAAAAGATAACTTACAGCATACTTGCCTAGACTGCTAGGTCTTTAAAAGAGTTTTTTGGCTCAATTATAATATTAAAGGTTCAGTTTACCTGAGTATGTGACTATCCTCAATTGACTTAATCCTAATGACGTGTGTAGACGTGTTGATGTGAATTTTGCCTAGACTGCTAGGTTTTTGAAAGAGTTGTTGGCTCGAATATGAATATTAATGAATTTATTTACTACGTGAATTTAATTGATTGAAATTTTCTATGAATTTGAATAAAGTTTGTTTATCCCGAAATGAATCGACTGATAATTAAATTCAACAGCTGTGCTTGCAAGAAGCAGGGATCTGACACTCAAGGAGGCCGAAGCAACCACGCTAGCTTCACCAATACTTCTAGAGCGAAGCTGTATATATAAAAATGCAATAGGAATACCGAAATGGTCGGACAGGCAAGGAGGCCGAAACAACCTCGCTAGCTTCTCACTTCGATATCCCCAGAGAGACTTGCTCTGATTAAGTAGCGATATTTGATGCTACCTCATTAAATCGAATGCTTACTTTGTTAGCGAGAAAAATCTTAGGCAAAATGGCGATAGGCGATAGTTTACCGCGCCGTGGTAGATGGCGTCTTTTATAGTTGACCGCGCTGATGGCAGATGGCGCGCGCCATTGACAGGCGGCCCACGTTTATACACCATATGATCCTAATGTTTATGTGGGTCGTAGTTTGGCCACGTTACACTTGTTGCCGGAGCGACGAGATTACATTAGGGGCATGTCATAATAGTCTGCGTGACTCCGAAATCGTCAACGTCTTTTCCTATGTAACTGTGACATCTATCGCAGAAATGATGAATCGACATGAAATCGCAAAGATTATCGGATATCTTCTTCCAATCATTTTTGGAATCATGGGTAATCTTTGCATCGGTTAGTACTTTTGCCAATTACAGGGTGGCTTCTGCTGCTGAAAAGGATAAATTATTGTAAGGATGGGTTGGGTGGTCAGGAGAATAAGGGAAAGATCAACACTGGGTGTACGTTCTATATTTTCAACCTCAAGCGACACGACTACACCATGTCTCTCTATATTTCTCTCGGGGACTGCCGCCCTTGCGTCGCGTCCTGTCTCTCGCCGTGGCGCCGCCTCGTGGCAACCCACGATACCAGTAGCGGGCCTTACATTATGTCGCGATTTAGTTGCCAGGGTTAAGATTGGAGGTATTAATTCTTCTGTGGAGTATCCAGACAAAGATGAAGGTAAGGTTTTGTGAGCCCTGTTTCCCCCAATGTCAATGGGTTCTTCAACTGAAAAACCGACGTCGCTTTCACTTTCATCAGTGTCAACACTTAAAGGTTCATTCTCGACTGCATTGAGCGGAGGATAATTACTAGGCGATCCCCGCGCTTCTGACATTTCCTCATCCGACGAATCATTGACATAGTTGACCAAATAATCACCCGTCCCTGGTGGAGACTGCTATACAAAGGAAAAATAATAATAATTGTGAAAATCGATGAATCAGTACATAATAATAATAATAATAATAATAATAATAATATTCATTTATTTACTTTCATGCGAATTATGAAAATCTCTCTTCTTCAAGGGAAGACCCTAGTGAGATTTTTACCAAGTAGTTATCTAGTAGGGAGCGGCAAGTTCGCTTAAAAATTCAATTTTGCGTTTTAGCTGGAAATATACTGTAGCCATCTGTCCCTACCTTGTGACAAACATTCAAGGTACTCTGTTTTTTCATTCACGGACAGCTGATTTTATAAAAATAGTTATTTGAAAACAAACAAAAATTTTAGCTTTTTTCACAATAAACTTCTAGAATTTCTCAAAACTATTGGAAATACCGTTGAATGTGAGTTTCATAAAATATATACAGTCAAAGTATGTACGTCGTGGCCAAACATATGGGCATACCGCAGGACTCCGAAATCGATTTCCGGATTTTTACGGAAAAGTGTTCTTTGAACCCTTATCTTTACGTACAGTAATGTTCATTAATGGTTTCGCGGTGGCTAACTGTTTTTTTTTTTGGACTTTTTCGGCAACGAGACTCCATTCCAGTCGTATTTCATATGCCGATAGTCGAAATTATAATAATAATAATTATGACCCCTTATAAAAATAATATAATATCATTTCGTTAATTGTATCCGAAAAAGTCAGAAAAAAACAGTTAGCCACCGCGAAGCCAATAATGAACGTTACTGTACACAAATCCTTGAACCGAAAAAAAAATTATTATCTACGGCTGAAAATAATATTGAAGTTTTTGGTCACACACTTCACCAGAATGAGCATGGAATTTATATAGCGAACCAATATTCTTCCGAATGTTTGTATTCATCTTACAGAACCAGATTTAGAAGTTATCAACTATACGATTCGCTGCCCGCAGGTCAAATGGCTTAGACTCGACAATACCAAGTTTTTTTTTTTTAACGTCACATGCTTCAAAACTATTGGCAATCTCGCCTGAAACTAGTTTGGTTTATGTAGTAATGAAAATCTTGAATTTTGTGGATAATTTGAAAAAAAACTTTAGAGCGATTTATCTCAGGACTATATTTTTGTCAATTAAAAAAGTCCCATGCGTCTGAGTTTTCGTCGAAGACTTCTGAAATTTTTCCGGTGCATTCCTACACACACTAGCTAGAAATCCACGTCAGATTTTGGAAATCGAGACAAAATTACGAATTTTAGGAAAAATAATTGAAATGATATTTTTTTTCCATAAAAATAGTGTCGAAATCAAAGTATCGTAGCTATCTCTAAAAACGGACGTGGGTTTGTGGCTCACGCATCCTAAAATATGTGTGTGCAAGCTCAGCAAGATTCAAAAATAATTGAGACGCATGGGAGGTTTTCGTATAAAGGCTATTTCATAATCATTATGAGAAGTAACTCTGTACTTATTGTTTCAAATGACTTGAAATTTGCACAATGTCTATGTTTTGAGATGGCAAACATGTGTGTTAAGCCTCATTTGAAAATTACAATTGGTTCAGATGGGTAGTTTTCAGTATCTCCTACCCTTAGGAAAAAACGAAAAATTCAATCTCAAATCTGATTAGTAAATTTCTTTGCCTTAGTGTGCTGAAGACTATATTTGAAGATTAATATGATTTGATTTAAGTTATACCGCGATGAGCATTTTGAAGTTCGGTATGTTTTTACTAGTGATGAGCAAAAGCAAGACCAAGTCCAAGACTATGGTTGTCTTGGTCTAGGTCTTGGTCTTGCACACACAGTCTTGGTCTTGGTCTTGATAAGTCACATGTGGTCTTGGTCTCGGTCTTGGTCTTGCACACTCAGTCCTGGTCTTGGTCTTACACATTCGCAAGATTCTGGCAGTCTTGCTTCTTTCCACCCGATTGCAATTGATGGCTTATTTACACGTATTTAATAGCTTTTGCAAGTAACGAGAGTGAGTGGCTTTTAACCACTGATACATAATCTAAACAGTAGAAAAGAATGAAAAGTTACTTACTTACTTGACTGATCATGTGGTACATACTTAAGTATCTATCTTTCACACTAGACCTATTTTATTTTAATTAATATTTTTATTCAGTCTTTTTTCAATAAGAAAAAATAAAAAATTTCCATTTTTGTCCGTATGAAAAAATATATAACTTTTGAATCATCTACTAAAAAAAAAATAACACAAAACTTAGAATTACAAAAACATAAAACTTACACGACGACTTCTTTGGTATCAACTGAAAAGTCTAACTGAAAAACATCTTCATTCTTATCTAAACGAAACAAATATGGAATATATATTACAGGGAAAAAAGAAATAAAAAACGTGACATTCTGAACACAGTAAATTTATTGTGTTTTTGTCGCCCAGGAGTTGATGCAAAGTGGCCATCGCGCGGACTCGTTATTCAATCTGTTGCGGTGTTTACGAATTACCAAAGAAGTTTTTAAAAAAAGTCTTTCAGCGGGAACTGAGGTTGCGGGAATTGATAAGAAATCACGAGCCATCCTGGCCAAGATGGGAAATTGTAACTGGTGTTGCCTCCACCACTGTAAAATATCTTCTGTGCCTGCAGCCCTTGGTTGACTCAGATATTCCTCTAATTTTCTCCTGGAAGCTTGGGAAGTTGTCGCAGCCGATGGAGCTGAATACAGCGTATTAAAATATATGATGTCTTTTTTGTCACTATCTTGACAGTCTTGACACTCCTGAACAGGTTTCGGTATTCTCCGTATATCGCTTCAAATTTTCGCAGGCTTTCATGTTTTATATCTTTTCCCCAAGATGTTAGATCGAAGGTTTCTGCCTTGTGTCTTGGATCGAGGATGAGTGCTGTGCAGTAAATCCAATTGGTCATTTTATAATGCTTTAGCATTTTATCTCGCGCAGCTTGGAAACCCACAATGAGTCGCTCATCTACTTCAGTGCGATCGATTTTCTCGTCCAACTGTTTTATAGTAGATTCGACCTTGTCAAGTAATAGATCAAACGAAACAATGACAAGGGAAAAAGTGACATATTTATCTCCACCAAGTTTCGTCGTGAGGATTTTGAAGTTGAGTAAGAACTTGAATATTTCTTCGAATATCAACCATTCTCCTTCGAAGATTCGGAAATTATTCAACTCAGGTATAATACCGCATAACGTAATGATACCTCCTTTCAGTTTCAAGACTACACCAAGGATATCACGAGTGGAACCCCATCTAGTTGGACAGTCCAGCATGGGACTTAAAGTTATTGGCACACCAGCTGTTTCACATGCTGAACGGAATTTGTCACTCAGCACCTCACTCCTTTTTATCTTGCTGAAAATAGAACGCAATTTCATGATAACCGTGGTTGTGTCGTGAATCTGTGGTAAATGGTCCAGGTCGTCTTCGTCTTCATCTGCACTGTTGTTCTCCTCTTCCCTATCATTATCACTTAGCAATGTCAAGCTCTACAATAAATCTTGTACACCCAAGTTCAAGATGTGGGCCATGCAGCGAAAGTGCTGATCTTCTGAATCGAAATCTGGGAGTAATTTCTCAAGTTCAGTCATGAATTTGGTGTTTGCTGATGCATTATCAACTGTGATGCCTTGTACTTTATTTTCTATATTGAATTCTCCCAAAGATCTGTGAAAAATCCTGGCGATATCTTCTCCAGTGTGTCGACCATGGGAAGGGACAAAGTTAAGGACCATAGACTGATAATTCCATTCATTGTCTATGAAATGAACTGTTACACCGCAGAAAGTCCGACCAGCTATGGACGTCCATCCATCAATTGTAAATGACATTTTAGACGTGCATTTTTGTGGCTGATCTTTTACACAGGTCTGGAGCTCCTCAAATCGCGCTTGAACTTGTCGTCGAAGAGTGAACCTCTTGGGAAACTTAAGATTTGGGCAAATCGTACGAAAGGGAGCAGGACGATTCGGCGCGGCCGTTTCGGTGCGAGTCCTTTCGGCGCTGGGACGTTTCGGCGCGAGCCGTTTTGGCGTGAGTCCTTTCGGCGCTGGGACGTTTCGGCGCGAGCCGTTTGAGAGCACGTCTTCTGGCATGGAGACACTTTGGCGCGTCTTCTTTTGCACAGGGAAGTTTCTAATCAAGTTTTCTGATCGATTATTCCTGCATCCACTTGTGAGCTAATATTCCGTCACTTCTTTATTATTTCGGTTTATATTTGAACTAGTCGATTAATTTTTTTTCTTTTGTGGCTGAATAAATAACCTCAGAATTATTTGTCCGGTCGCCGGTCGAATATCCTAAAAATCGTTCATTCCTTAAAAAAAAAATGTCAATCTATGTCCAGTATGAAACGCGCAGTAGGTAGTTACCGCACCCCTAAAGGTTGAAATGGGTTAGGAGACTAGTTTTAAACCCCCAGAGGTTGGAATAGGTTAGGACACTAGTATTGCACCCTTGAGGGTTGAAATAGGTTAGGACTCCATTGATCTGTCGCTTATGTGAAACCACAACACCATACCCAATACGGAACGCGCAGTCGGTGGTTACCGCACCCCTAAAGGTTGAAATGGGTTAGGAGACTAGTTTTAAACCCCCGAAGGTTAGAATAGGTTAGGACACTAGTATTTCATCCTTGAAGGTTAAAATAGGTTAGGACTCCATTGATCTGTCGCTTATGTGAAACCACAACACCATAATTCTGGATTCTGAACTTCTATCCTTCAGTCGTGTATTCAATTATACATTTTAGAAAAAATAAAGCGACCTGGATTATTTCATAGTGGCCATCGCGCCGAAATGGCCGGCGCTGGAACTGCCGGCGCCGAAACGGCCGGCGCCGGAACGTCCTAGCGCCGAAAGGACTCGCGCCGAAACGTCTCAGCGCCGAAAGGACTTGCGCCGAAACGGTCGCGCCGAAACGTACTGTATCCCGTACGAAAGTCGTCCTGCGTTTCTTGGTCGTCAAAAAAGAAAAAGGGAAGATACTTCTTAGTAATCCAATCCACCGTAGCTGTAATAAAATCTTTATTTCTTTGTGCCCCCTGTAAATTAAAATGCACAATGGGCTTATAATTCCACCATCTACACTAATACAATTGGGAAGGAAAGTTTGTTTGTGCACGAGCTAATCTTGGTTTAGAGTTTACTACATTGATTGGAAAATCATTTTTTCGTCATACCTGAATTATCATTTGATTTTATTGAGATCGATAAAAAAAGACCAGACACGCTTTTCGCAAAATACAGACTACTACATGATGCGAAATTTGAGTATTGATTATTTTCTGAGTAGAATAAAATAAAAATGTTATGAAGAAAAACATCGATTTTTGAGTGCGATATTCACTCGTAGCAATCAACAAAAAGCTTCTACAATCTTTGTCCTTGTTTGAAGAAATAAAAAAAGATTTCATTGATTGGATAAGAAGAGAACGTTAAACTGTCGAATGTCTTTTCTCGTTCGAAAATATCGCAATCGATGCTTTGTATTTTGGTGTATAAGAAATGTATGAATCAATTGAATTCATAATAATCAAAATAATAATTACGATAATTATGATTCATAATCACGAATATATACAAAAATAACATTATTATTACAATGGCATCAATAATCTTCTATATTATAAGTACTCACCTGTCCAGTACACTTAAAGAAATTTGGAACGTGTGGCGTTACTTGGTCTCGCGGGAAGAGTTTTTTCGCCTCATTTTTATGCATCGACAAGAGGTGTTTCTTCAGACCGGAAGTGTTACGATTTTTCATTTTTATTTCAACCTTTCGAAATAGTACATTGTACAACAAGGGAGGGAAATAGGTGCCCGAGACAACGACGAGTGCAACGTCATTACCCGAGCTAGAAATGACCCTCCCCCCTGTGTTGCACACCGTATTTTTTCCAACAAGTGCATGTATAGGCCCTTTTTCGAGCATGTTTCCTGTGCATTGACACAAAAAATTACATCAATTAAAAACGGATATTGAAAATGAATATATCCAATAATGAACGAAAAATACTAATTTATGTGTACGTTAACAACGAGATTTAAAACCATCGAATAGATTAACAGTCGTGGGGAGTCCAGGGGCGAAGCCCCGGTAGGGGGTTCGGGGGGCGAAGCCCCCCGACTACAAAAAAAATTAATTTCTTTTTTATTAGAAAATTGTCAATGTTTTGATCAATTAATTATAATTTGTCCTACGCTTCTGCCTTATATTTCAACTCAACACATGTACACATGCCGACAGTGCATGTCGGTGATGGCTGGTTTATGCAGCGCCGTAACTTAACTTAATTTAGGGATCGACCAATCAGAAGGCTCGATTCACCTGGAGTGTGGCTAAAGCAGCCTCCTGATCGGTCAATCCTTAAATTTAATTGAGTTACAGCGCTGCATAAACCAGCCATGAGAAGTGACGTCACGCCGGTAGCCGGTGTGTATCGGCTTAATGGCTCATTCCCACAGAGCGCGCCACGTCACGCGGCGCCATGAGTGTATTCAGGAACACCGGCGGATACAGTTTGAAAGTAGTGACTTTATCCGGCTTCCATATCATTCCGTGTCAACAAACGTAAAGGTCATTGTCATACAAACACAAAGAGGTTCTGGTGATAAATTTCTGATCAAAGACATTCGGAATTTATAATGTCGAATTCGGGAACTGATGATTCTGGAGAATTATATGAGAGTACTCCGCCTGAATTGAGAAAAGTGGCGGAAAGCGCCAGGGAGAATGTTCTTCCAACTAAATCGAGAGTCAAGTATGAAGCCGCATACAATAATTTTCTCCAATGGAAGAAGAAACAGAAGGCAATCATATCGGAAAATTGCTTAATCGTATACTTCGGCGGGTTTATGTCAAAATATAAACCATCAACAGTATGGGCCCAGTATTCGATGGTAAAGACAATGCTTAAAGTCAAGGAAAACATTGACATCAGTCAATATCATCTTCTAACTGCGAGTCTAAAGAAGAATTCATCGGGATTCGAGAGCAAGAAATCGGGAGTGTTTAGCGCAGATCAAATAAGAAAATTCCTGGACGAAGCTCCAGATGAAACTCATCTAGCACATAAAGTAAGAAAAATATCATATACAAATAACTTGATTATTAACTGTATCGATACTCTACATTATTCATATATTGTACATCATTGTACATTACATAAAAATGATTCTAGAAATAAATTCACAAATATTTACAGGTTATAATTATTTTTGGCATCATCGGATGCTGTCGAGGAGATGAGATTACTCGCGTTCAAAAACACGATGTGGTGGAACAGGGTGAATTACTTCTCGTCAATATCCCTGATACTAAAACTAAGAGGCCACGTCAATTCACGATCAATTCGGACATGACTAAGATTGTCAAAAGATATGCCAATCTACGTCCCAAGGAAATTCAGACAACACATTACTTCCTTAATTACCAAAATCAACGGTGTACACGACAGCCAATGGGCAAGAACAAGATTGCTGCCATACCCAAAGAAATTGCTTCCTGGTTGAAGTTAGAAAATGCGAAAGCATACACAGGACATGCGCTTAGACGAACTTCGGCGACCCTGTTATCCAACGCAGGAGGAACGATGATGGATTTGAAACATTTGGGGGGGGGGGGGGGGGGGGGGGGGGGTGGCAATCCGACAAAGTAGCCCAAGGCTATGTTGAAAACTCTATGAGAAATAAAAATAGAATTTCAAACCTGGTAGCATCAGCTATCAGAGAAGAGTGTCTCTTGAAAATCCTAACGAATGGAGCGAATCAACAAATCAAACTACCAGACAAAATGAAGATGTTGTGATGACTGAAGTAACTCGTCCAGTATCGTATTCACCTATTATTAAAGAATCATTGACAAACAAAATTTCCAACGAAAATGAAAAGGGCCGAAAACGGGCACCAATACCAAATTTAAACAATCCAGATATCATTGGAATAAGTGACGGGAATTCTTCTCTGTCACCTCCAAATAAGAAACTAAAAATGAGTAATTCCGACTCGGCAGCTTCAAATCAAAATATATACATCAGTAACTGCACTGTTCACATCAATTCTTAAATATTAAAGCAGAAGTTTTGATCGATCATTTATTTTGTAAAATATCAGATGTTAATAAATAATTCTGTTAATTAATTATTGCATATGTTTATTTTCAATTGAATTTTTTTTATGTAAATCACAGAAAACATGCTGAAAAAATGGCCTATACAAGCACTTGTTTAATAAAATGCTAGAAAATTGGAATTTTTGAAACGTTTGCCTTCAAATATTTTCTGGGAGGAAATTGACTCATTCCCTTCCTAGGGAGGGAATAGAGTCCACGGTAGAAATGAGCAATTTTCCATCCACTTTACATGCGAGAAAAAGCTCCTATTTCATGCACGTGTTGAAAAAAATACATTAGACTTGCTTTTCGTAGTTTTTTTACCCGACTGTTGCGATTTTTTCTTTTTTTTAGCGTTTGGACCCTTCTCCTTGATTCTCTCAAGTCCACTCCCACTATCACTAGTATCACTACTCCTTTTAGCCGATGAAAAATCCATCACGTCCTCTCATCACTCATGTTTCGACTATGCTTACTTTGTGCCTGCAGACTAACTGCTCGCTTATGGGTGACGGAGTCACGGAATCATTACTGACGAGTCGATGCAAGTTACGACTATACTGCATCGGCTGCAATGAACGTGCAAATCCTTATGACGGCCGACAAAATAATATATTATACTAGAATTATACTAGTAATGTTGCTTGTCGATCTTGTGTTGCTTGAATATAAGAAATCAAGAATATTTCAGACTCAACAACTTGAAATGCAAGGTGTAATAGTCATTTTGAAACCAATGTATGGAAAGACTCTTCTTTATTCTTCAGCTAGTTCGGATATTACACAAGTGTGAAACAAAACTGCAAGAGTCTTGCAGGCGTGGTCTTAGTCTTGGTCTTGCATTTTTGCAAGACCGCAAGACCAATACCAATTTTGCTCATCACTAGTTTTTACCATTGAATATTGCGTAACTTCTACATTTTTTGTCTTCCCTTAATTACATTCAAACACGTCAAAGTCGATATTTCGGTTAATTGGGTATTTATCTCGAAAACACGTGACTTTAGAGGAAATTGTCGCAGGATTTTTTTTGTAACTGAGAACGTTTTCAAAAAAAGTTATCTTGACATGTGCCTCTAAAATCATTCATTGCCAAGACAATTCGAGCTGATGATAATAAGCGAAGTGGACAACATATTTTGAATTTTCGTTGTAAACGTCAAAATATGGATTATTGGATTTAATGCTCACCTCCCTACTTGAAGAATCATTATTTTGTTCACTGTGCTCCCGCAGAGATGGTATGCTGTAACTATAAATTGCAGGTGACTAATTTCGTCGAACTAATTTTATTAATTGACTTTCAGAAGTATCATGTCAAGTAATATAATAACTAACCGATTTGTTTTTTCTCTCGCTATCCAGCGACGTTTGGTACGGGCTGGAACTTCACTGTTGTTGCCGAACAAAGTATATAACTTATATTTTCTTTTGCATCCCCATTGATGATTCATGTTTGATTAATTTTTTGACTCTCTCATTATGCACTCCTATGCTAAATGCATGTTGATGGCTGCGGCTGAAATTTCTGCAAATAAATGTTGTAGTTTTAGCCGCTGGCAGTACTGGTGTTGCTAGTTACAGTATTTCTGAAGTAGAGCGGGTTTTGGGCGGCTAGAGCATAGAGATATAAGAATAGAGTACGGGAGTCAGCCGAAATAGCGATATCGGAATAGAAAGAAAGACAAAAACACATAGTAATGACGCATGCGCTGTGCGTTCACTACGCATGCGTCATTAAACAAGGACCATCCGACTCCCTAGTTTTTGTCTTTCTTTCTATTCCGATATCGCTGCCACTTATAGTCTAAGAGCCAGCGACGGATTTGGCCAAGTCATTTCATAAAACCTGAATGGTTGTTTATACTTAGGAATAAGTCCCCCCAAATATGAAACCGTAAATGCCAGACCGCTCAGCCGCTGCGTTCTCTCACCTGAGGCAGGTGAAAAAATAGGATTTTCAAGTCATAGTATAAAAGTCAATTTTTTCATACGATCCATCATTGATGTTCCCTGATTATGAAATGAGAATTGACAGACCGCTATCTCCTTGTTAAACTATTGGCAGACCTTATTATAGGTGTTAAAAAAATAATTATTTTCAAGTCAAAGTATAACGTCTGGCGTTTTTTCCTTAATTCAGTGTATTATTTATCCATAACATTCGTAAAAATGCCAGATCACAATGCTGTTGTCATCATGTCGAAAAAACCCTTCGAAGTTCCGTAATTTTCGTGAAAAATGTGGGCAGCCGCGGCGAGCTGAGGAGCGCGCGGGACGAGCGATGTAGGAGCCGGGCGCCGTGGAGGGGATAGCGTACAACAGACCAAATAAAACATACGCGCTCGCTGCATTTTGACGTTTCTCGTTATTTATACATATACGGTACAACCGAATCGTCACAAACAAAGAATAAGATGGGTAATTAAACTATCTATTTGTATATCATGCTAAAGGAGTACGAAATACTATAATTGCAAGCCCGTCATAATTATTATGTAGAATATTATTCCTGATATTAGGCAAGGTGTACCGTTTGGTTTTTCATACATATAAAGATGATAAAAATTTATTCATATTTTTCTTTTCTACAGGTGTGATATTTATTTTTTATTCAAGATTTTTTATAGGTGTAATATTTATTTTTTATTGCTTCACAATTCTTGATCTTCGTTATCAGTCACTGCTACCTTCATCAGACTCTCATGAAATTCTGCTTCGTTCACTTGGTTTGTTTGTTTGCTTGTTTAGTTCACGCATCGTTTAGAGTAGTTTCTTTGTGATTTTCAATAAGAATATGAATAAATGGCTTCATCAAAGCAGGGCTGTGTAATTTGCAGCGTAGAAAGTGATGAGAAAATCGTGCTTTTTACTGAAGTAACATTGTTTAAGTGTAAAAGTAGTCTAATAATCAGAACTTTGCACAAATTGAAGCATCATGAAATTAGTTTGCCGTCTACATCAGATAATTTAGAAGGTTACCATATATCCTGTTATAAAAGCTTCACTGCAATATCAAAAAAATATCGCGAACAGCACACGTCGTTACAGGGAGAGTCGAATGAGGATGACCGCCCTCAACCTTCGATTTCGCAAGATGAGAATTTCACATCAGAATCATCGCCGGATCTCATAGCGGAGCTCGAATCGAAAGATAATCCTACGGCATGTATATTTTGCAATCGAGAGCGGAGAACCCTACATAAAAAAATACAACGTACTTGTAAATCCACGATTTCTACATTTCATAACATCAAAACAGACGCACTTCAAATTGACGATACTGAGTTTTTGCAAATATTGGAGGAAAAAGGTGCAACATGCAAAGAATTGTTTTATCATGCGGTTTGCAGAGTTGAATACAAGAATAAATGCATATCTGCTGTGCAAGCAAAAAGTAATACTCTCTTGCAAACTAAGAAGTCAATTTATAAAGAAGCTTTTGATGACCTATGTTTGTACATACAGACTGAAATAGTGAAGAACGGAAATAATATTATGCTGTCAACGTTGTGCTCAATGTTCAGAGATATGTTAGAAGATAAAACGGTCGCGGAATTTGTAGAAGATGAAGCCTCGTGTTCTCAGCAACATTTGGAGCACAAAATACAAACGAGCTTCCGTAATCAAATTGAAATAATAACGCTGCGTAAAAATAAAATAGTTGTTCCAGCAGGTGGTATACAGAGTGACCTGAATGATGCGATGTTCTCGTCATTAGAAGAAGATGATTTATTGCAACAAGCCGCATTGGTATTGAGAAGAAAAGTACTAAATATAAAGACGAATCAATTACCGAAGGATTTGACGACTGATGACATTATAAATGGTGAATGTTCGGTACCAAAATCATTGCATGACTTCTTAGTCACTCTAACGTGTGGTTCTGATCAGCGACGTAAAACCAGTTTTCTTTACTCATGCATGCAAAATCCTCGTTTGCCCTCCGTTTACAGACGTCCAAAATGGCCGAATGCCGCACTGTGCGCGAAAACGGTACGCAACATCCTTTAACCAGTGCGCAAAATAAATTTACCAGTGCGCAAAATGTTACCACCGGTGTGCAAAATACTTTGCGATCTGCTGTAATTACTAGTGCCATCTAGCGTCACAAGCGATTTGGTTTGCGGACTGCTTTTATTACGATTTTTACGAGTGTCGCCTAGCATCGCAAGCAGTTTTCATCTGAATAACGAGTTGTAGGGGTTAGATTAGCCGTTGCGAGTAATTTACGAGGGAACATGGAGTTTGTTGACGAAGACGGCGTCGAGAGCTACGATGAAATGCAGGCAATAATAGAGGAAGCCGACAACATTCTCTTAAACCTGTTGCCGCCGAAGTCTAGAGCCAAATACTTGGCTGTATATGAAAGATTCGTGAAATGGAGGACCGCAAAAAAAATTGCACGAAAGGATATGTGCGAAGAGGTCATGTTGGTGTATATGAACGAACTGGTTGAAGTCGACAAACTAAAACCACCAACCGTTTGGTCGAGGTACTCGATGCTCAAAAGCACGTTACTTGCTTCCGAGAACATTAACGTCAGACCTTGGGAAAAAGTCACCTCATACATGAAAAGACAAGCGAAGGGATACTGTCCCAAAAAGGCGATGATTTTCACGGCCGAGGACATTGCCAAGTTTTGTACACAGGCCCCTGACCGTTCTCATTTGGTTGACAAGGTAAATCTTTAAATAAATATAACATATAACAAAAATGAATATTTCTTTCGAACAAATATATGTGGTAAAATCTTTCGCTATTCTCAGAAATGTATTGGATATATTTGAGATTTTTAAAATAACTGGAGCAGTCCTCGTCAAATCTTTGAAATTTTCATAGTCTTATTTGTATCTTACAATTCTTGAAACTCTTTAAATATTTATAACAAAAAAATAACTGTGACGTATTTGCTGCAGGTTATTTTGATCTTGGGAATGGCTGGTGGACTCCGTCGAGAGGAAATTTACAATATCCGCACCGATGATATCACAGAGACCAACGACACTCTGCTAATTTCGATTCCGAAGACAAAAAATGGTGATCCTAAGTCGTTTGTACTCATGGGAGAACTACGCGATATAATTCACAAGTATCAGGCGCCGCGTCCTGCCGATATGACGAGCAATAAATTTCTGATTAATTATCAGAACGGAGAATGCACTCACCAAGTAATTGGAATCAATAAAATAGGCCTGATGCCTAAAAAAATTGCTGCATTTTTGGGAAAGCAGAACGCCGATTCGTACTCGGGGCATAGTTTTCGACGTACATCGGCAACCTTGCTCGTGGATGCAGGTGCTGATATCACAGAACTAAAAAGACATGGTGGCTGGAAGTCAACTGCAGTAGCAGAAGGATATCTGGGAGATTCTGTCGGAAACAAGAAAAGAACCTACTCAAAAATTACTAGCTCAATTAAAATGACAGAACCAAAGAAAAAATCTGTATTGTTAAATCGTCCAATCGGATCAACAGTTCAGTCGTCAGGTCTACCAGATGCATCATCTTCAAGTAATCAGATTTCAAAATACACAGACAAAGAAAACGTTGAAACTCCAGGAAAGTCAAGCGACGCGTGTGCTTATTATATAAACAACTGTACCGTCAACATATTTCAGAAAGAAAAAGAATAAAAATATGATTTAATTTACCATGTTGTGTGAAAGAATAGAAGTATAATGTATAACAAGCTCTAAAATAAGATCCAAAAATAAATTAAAAAAAACTATTTTACTGTGAACACAAAAAATGTATTCTAAGTCAGTGGTGCCAAATGAAGAAAAAAAATGTGATAAAACTATAAAGTACTTAACGTTCTGTAATATTATAAAAAAGTTGGTTTACGATGTTATGTATACGATAAATGACCTGTGATGTATGAATATGATGTAAGAGACTGTTACAAATGTTAATGTAATTTCTAAAGTTTTTCAAAATAAAGCTATAATTATGACAAATTGTCATTCGTTGAATTATCTGAAAATATTAATAAATTTGAAGTTGTTTTTTTATATTCACTCCTCAACTGTAATAGCCCCTGCATTGACCTGGAAAGCGGGGTTAAAGTAGCATATTAATTCCATACAGGTTACCAATATTATCGAATCTTACGTAGCTAGTTGGGGAATGTACTAATATCGTAATAATTTTGAAAATTAAATTTAGGGACAATGTCCACAAATATATTGGGAATCATATTTTGAATACAAGATGTAAAAAAATAATTTTTTTTTTAAATTTCATAACCCTTGACTACTCTTGTTGTTTCAGATGAAAATTAATTTTGTTAGTAGTCGGGGGGCTTTGCCCCCCGAACCCCCCACCGGGGCTTCGCCCCGGGCCCGACCAGGGGCTACGCCCCTGGACCCCCGCAGAAGTTAGTCTACTCGATGATTTTTCAATATTCAATACCAGTTATCAATGTTGTCGAATTTTGCGCAGCTTGTTAGGGAATATACTAAATTTTTATTGTTTTTTTTTTTATTATTTCGGTTTTTTTTCGGATTGTTTGCGTTTTTGCGTTATGTAAGGTGGGAACCTACATGAATAACTCGGGATATAATAACTCCGGTCAAAACAACTCGTTCATTACAACTCACGTAAAAATAACTCGGTACAAAAATAACTCGGTACAAAATCAACTCCGACAATAACAACTCGGTGCAAAAACAACTCCTCGAATTGAATTCCACCCGAGAATCCGCCCACTAGGTGGTCTCCGGGCGAGAGGGATGATTTTCCTTAATCGTGAGCAGGGTCGCGCCGCGGAGCGGCGCGACCGTGCGAGCCACCCGCCCGGTGGTTCAGAAGTCTTGACCGATAATCGATTGTTTCCAATAACTTATCGGTAATTGGTAACTGCTATGAGTAGATAATTCTTATGATTCTTATAAAAATTATATCACCATTACTTGGAATAATTATGTTTTTCATTTTGCACCGAGTTGTTTTTGAACGGAGTCGTTATTGTCGAAGTTGTTTTTGAACGGAGTTGTTATTGTCGGAGTTGATTTTGCACCGAGTTGTTATTGTCGGAGTTGATTTTGTTCCGAGTTGTTTTTGTATGGAGTTGTTAGTGCCCGAGTTGTTTTGACCGAGTTATTTTGGTATAGAGCCATGTAAGGTTATATTAGTCCATGGTGTGCCCAGGAGTCTTTCAATTCCACAGATCTCGGATTATGCATTACATTCATAAAGAAAAACAGTGTTCGATACGTGAGGCCAAACTCGCTTCTTGCGCACTACTCGTCTGAAGGCAGCACGAAGCCGAGGCGAAGCCGAGAAGCAGTGCGCAAAACGCTCGTTTGGCCTCTTGTATCGAAATATACTAATTAATCGTTTGAAAAAATGCGATTCATTGGCTCAAGATATTATTTATGTCGTAAAAAATGGAGAAGTAAAAACGTCAAAACACATGGCTCTTGGATTGACTTTGAAGAGTTTGACAAGCAGCAGAAAAATAGTCGACATTATAAATAAGTACGGACATTGCTGCAGTTACACCGTGGTAGAAGAACTTGAAACAGAGTTGACTTTTGCTGCGACCGAACGTTCCCAGGTCTGCCCAGCTGGTGTATCGCTAAATCCGAATCTCTGTACAGGGGTTGCTTTCGATAACTTTGATAGGTTCGTTGAAACCAGCAGTGGCAAAGATACTCTGCACGATACAATAGGGATCATCTTCCAGTTTTCCTAACCTTGTAACAGCGAAGAATCGGTAGATATATCTGATGAATTACCACAAGCTGAAATATCCGGACAAGAGAACGATGAATTGTTGGAGGATCCTATCGTTGAGGATTTTCAAGATACGGATGAACAAACATCTTTAGCCATACCTGCCAAAAAGACGACCGTGAGGAAAAGAAGATCGTTTGACGCAATCACTCCAGACATAACACCATACCATAAGAAGCCTCGATTCATCAACTGTTTGTTGCCATTAGATAGCAATAGAAGGGAAGATTATTTGGACAGCTTAGCATCAGCAGTTAAAAAAGATTTGCTCTGGATCTTTTTACATGCTTTTAAAATACCGAATTCGCCCATGTGGGTAAGATTCAACAGCCAAATCTATGAAGATAATACTTCAAATCAGAAAATTGCATACCTTACTCCGATCAATCTTTCTCCGACTGATAACTCTGTTGTGCTACACACCCTGCATGAAAGCAAAAGAATTGCTGAAGAATGTTCACAAAGATATATATACAAGTAACCTATGATTTAGCTATTTCTAAAATAGCTCTCCAGCTTCGATCGTTGGAAGCACTACTATTCAATAATATCTTTATTCACATGGGTCAATTCCATATTATGCTGGCATTTTTTAAAGCCGTTGGCAAAGTTATCGACGAATGTGGTCTATCGCACATGATGGTTGAGAGTGATTTGTTAGCTCATGGTTCAGTGAATGGCTTTACTACTGGTAAAGCCTTTAATCGAAGCAAGCGACTACACCAAATTGTTTCATTGGGATTTCATATTATGCATTTCGAGGCATTTCTGGAGCATGAGTCCATCGAGATTTCAGAAGATATGAAGTTCGAACTAGAACAAATGCAAAAAACAAGAGATTGTACCGCGGTAAACGATGGTGGACCAATTTCTAAATTAATGGAACAATACTCTGAATATAGAGAAAAAACGACCACAGGCGAATTTGGGAAGACAGCACAATTTTATCTACTTTACACAAATCTCGTAAACTACTATCAAATGTTATCCAGAAGCATCCGCACAGCAGATTTTGAATTGTACAAATACATTTTGCCAAAGATTTCGAACTTATTTTTCATATTGAATCAGCCGAATTACGCCCGTTGGCTAGTGAAATACCATGAAAACTTGCGAAACGTCGAAAATACACATCCCGGCTTGGTAGAAGAGTGCAAGAGAGGCTCATTTGGAATTAAAAGAACTGAAAAACCTTTCTCCAGACAGCCCATAGATCTTACACTGGAACAAACAATTAATGCCGATGCAGGAAGAAGACTAACCGGAGTCTCACACTTTACAAATTCCATTTCTGCTCGTCAACGTTGGGCAAGAAGTCATGCGCTATTCGGTCAACGATAATATCTTATGTATTGCAGGAAATAAATTTGACAAAGACTCAAGACGTCACATCAGACTTGGAGGCTAATAAAATGAGAAAACATGTGGTCTGCGTGGATACGTTCATGAAGACAGTTAAAAAGAATATGAACCCATTCGACAAGAGCCTTAACAAAGATCTTCTTTTCAATATTGCTACAGGAAGAGCAGCAAAGGATTCTACGGCCGATTTTTTATTGAATGTTGAAAAAAACGGCAACTGCTTACGTGAAAGATTTATTACGGAATGTTCGGAAGACCCCCAGAGATTTGAAAGACCTATTAAAAGAAGTGCTATACTCAATTTTTCTTCAGATTCTGAAAAAAAAAAAATAACAATCAACGGTAAAGTGCAGGAGATAAGAATGCAGAGAGATTTATTCGGCCGAATGCTTGGCATATCAATGGAGCACGGTGTCGACATCGCACTAGTTATGACATACCCTGTGACGCCGGTCCCTATGTCTATGTGTAATATCGACGGAAAAATCTGTAAAACTCAAAAATCTGTTTTGATGAAAATTTTGGAAAAGAAAGTAGAAACTGCGTCACCACCACGCTTCGATATTGTTATTCTGGATGGATTCTTTATATTGCATCTGATGAGAGATGTTCCGAAGACATTTGGAACTATTTCAAAAAAATTTCTGCAAATGGCTACTAACTTTGATGCACTCAGAATCGATATAATTTTCGATCGTTATTTTTCGCCATCAATCAAAGATAGCGAACGTACGTTAAGAGACGGATTCAAGAGTAACCATTATAAAATCAGTGGACCGGATCAGGTGAGGCCTGCCGATTTTGTAAACGAATTGAGGAATAGCATGTTCAAGGAAGCGCTCGTCGATTTTTTTAGTGATCATTGGAGGTCGGATGAAATGACTTCGTTTATCGGTCAGAAAACTATCTATCTGAATCACGAAAGTTGTTGTCGTTATGATTTGAGTGGAGAGCAGGTCATTCGCGTTGTGGCAGAGGAACTGGAATGTAACGGTCAGGAAGAAGCTGATACCAAAATTGTGTTTCATGCATCACGAATAAACAATCCTTCGAACGTTTTAATAAAGTGCTCCGACACAGATATACTTATAATAATGCTGGGAAACATGGAAAACCTCAACACGACGTTGAACATTTGGATGGAAATCGGCAGTGGAAATTCTTTGAGATATATTGATGTTATGAAATTATATGATTCCTTGGGCAAACAATTATCTAGGGCATTACCAGGTTTTCATGCCTTTACGGGTTGTGATTATAACCCTTCTTTTTATCGAAAAGGAAAAGCGAAGCCCTTCCAAATTCTCCAAAAATCGGCTGAATATCAAGAAGCGTTCGAGGCTCTTGGTAATGTCAGCTCAACTGAAACAACAGATGATATTTCTCGCATCCTAGAGAAGTTTACTTGCGAAATATATGGCGTAAGAAAAATACACAAAGTAAACGAAGCGAGATTTCATCTATTCTCATTGACGTACAAGCCATCAGGAGATGTAGAAAAATTTCAGAAGAAATTGAAGAATTTTGATGCTTGTAATTTGCCACCATGTCACGACGAGCTCTATCAACACTTGCTCCGCGCTAGGTACATTACCAACATCTGGAGGAATTGTCATTTAAAGACTTCAAATTTGGAACCCCAGAAAAATGGGTGGGTTGAGAAGAACGGAAAATATGAGTTCGTATGGTTCACGGGAGAACAATTACCAGCTCTGACTTCTGATGTAATAATCCAACCGCAGGAATCCACTGAAGGAGAAATCATTTCAAGTAAGTACCGAAAGACGTCTGTGATTATTATATCGATTAAAATGAAATATAACTCCAATTTTTATGTTGCAGATGAAGTAGATGAAACGTCTGATGAGGGTAGCAGTGAGGACGTGACTGATAACGAAGATCAAGAATTGTGAAGGAATAAAAAATAAATATTACACCTATAAAAAATCTTGAATAAAAAATAAATATCACACCTGTGAAAAAGAAAAATATGAATAAATTTTTATCATCTTTATATGTATGAAAAACCAAACGGTACACCTTGCCTAATATCAGGAATAATATTCTACATAATAATTATGACGGGCTTGCAATTATAGTATTTCGTACTCCTTTAGCATGATATACAAATAGATAGTTTAACCCTCAAACACCACACTGGGTTACGGTAACCCAGAGCCTCTCAAACCATGCATGATGCCCAAACGGGGTGAAGGGGAGGTGGTCGGTACTGGGGTGTAAAAAAACTTTGGGACCCCTACTACTAGTCCCACAGCATCATAGCTCTGGTGCGTGCGCAACATTTGGAATAGAGCGTCGCCAATTTGGACTCTGGGTGGGCGTCACCCAGTGTGGTTGGAGTGTCAGGAAATCTGTCATACATCGAAGTATATAACCATATAAAATATTATTCCGTTATCATACATAAGTATATAATCATATTAAATATTATTTCGTTGACTCATTTGTAATTGGTACACAGTATTTACGACTTTAAGGTGCATCCCTACGCAATTCGACCAGACCAGAAACATTGGGAAAAAAGGCGTTATTAAACGGAATATCTCTGCCTGGGCACCGAAATCAATGAAACAAACTACGTACCGCAATTCTATGTACGGTTTCGAACACGTACGGCCGAAAAAATGTTTTTTTTTTACGTGAAAATAGAGAAGATATCCATGTAAAACGGCTTTGGAAACGTTTTAAAATCACGGTTTAAAAATCACCCGAATCCACTTGGCCGAATAAATATATTTTTAGGAACCAATCGGAATGTCATATTTTTTTTCTCAAAGTTCAGTTCAAGATCTTTCGATTACTATGTAATTTAACATAGGTAACCATTTTTATTAAAAAAATACGATTTAAAGAAAAAAAAATGATTTTTTCAATGTTTGAAAACATTTAGTCTCAGTTTTTTTAATGTACCTCGAGAACTATAAAATTCATGGCATTTTCTTTTAAATATCCTTTTTCCTGACTGTTTGGCCTACCGATTAAAAAAAAAAAAAATCGGTTATTAGGACCCAAGATATTTGCAAAACAAAAACGGTGGGTTACGCTCACCCAGTGTGGTGTTTACGGGTGGCCCAGATAGTGTGGTGTTTGAGGGTTAATTACCCATCTTATTCTTTGTTTGTGACGATTCGGTTGTACCGTATATGTATAAATAACGAGAAACGTCAAAATGCAGCGAGCGCGTATGTTTTATTTGATCTGTTGTACGCTATCCCCTCCACGGCGCCCGGCTCCTACATCGCTCGTCCCGCGCGCTCCTCAGCTCGCCGCGGCTGCCCACATTTTTCACGAAAATTACGGAACCTCGAAGGGTTTTTTCGACATGATGACAACAGCATTGTGATCTGGCATTTTTACGAATATTATGGATAAATAATACACTGAATTAAGGAAAAAACGCCAGACGTTATACTTTGACTTGAAAATAATTATTTTTTTAACACCTATAATAAGGTCTACCAATAGTTTAACAAGGAGATAGCGGTCTGTCAATTCTCATTTCATAATCAGGGAACATCAATGATGGATCGTATGAAAAAATTGACTTTTATACTATGACTTGAAAATCCTATTTTTTCACCTGCCTCAGGTGAGAGAACGCAGCGGCTGAGCGGTCTGGCATTTACGGTTTCATATTTGGGGGGACCTATTCCTAAGTATAAACAACCATTCAGGTTTTATGAAATGACTTGGCCAAATCCGTCGCTGGCTCTCCGTCTATTACGGGCGCCCCGCCGACTCCCGTACTCTATTCTTATAATATCGCGAAACGGAAGAAATTAGGAGAATACTGTTCCCCCACCACGCCGGTTAGCTCCCGTTCGGGTATATAGACTCGTTGAGTCTCGCGCGGCGTATATAATATATTACCTTATGTGATATATTTTTTTCTTAATTGTATTTGGCGCGACACTCCACCGAGTCTCTTGATCTCTATGGGCTATAGAGACGCGTTATATCTGCGCTGGAATTGGGGGGCCAAATGCAATAAGGGCACAGTACTACCTCTCTATAAGCGACTGTTAGGGCGGTTGGGGAATAGGATTCCAAGAAATTCGTCACCGAAGCGTTCCTCCACTACTGGAAAATCGCACATGTGTCAGTGTGTCAGTGCGCATCACCACTGGGAGTACCTCAAGCGGAACGAAGGGGACATTCGCTTGTAGCGAGGGAGCTTCCCGCGCAGAAATTTGTACTGGCATGCCAGGTTACTGTCCAGAGCCAGATAGGACTTCACTGGCTAGCGTGACCTATACAGGCTCTGTCTAGCTATTGGCCAGACTAGCTATAATCTGCCATTACTGGGCCAACACTCTCCAGCATTGATATATCGCTGCTCTTCAGAAACTGAGTCTCCGTGCTGTATACTATCAAGATTTCTTCTCTATCTCTCTCTCTCTCTCTCTCTCTCTCTCTCTCTCTCTCTCTCCTATCTGCTAGTAGGTAAACTCTTACTCCCGGCTCGCTTATCATTCTTCTCTGTCTGTCTGCGCTTTCTCTAGTAGATAAGTAACTTTCTGTACCTAGTTGTTAAGGCTTATTGTATGTAGTTTTAAGGTCTCTGTAATTCTATCTCATAAGGGCGCAGAGCAATCCTTTTTTTTGTAATGCTCTGCGTCGTTTTTTTCTGTCTCTACTTGTCTAATATTGCCATAGACATAATAAACCAATCTATCTATCTATCTATCTCTCTCTCTCTCTCTTCTTTAAAGACTTATCGTTCTTTTCGAGCATGTAGTCTAAGATTTCTTCTCGGTATTGTGTATAATATCATTATTCCATTTGATCCTTCGTTGGATTTTCGAGTCTGACCTATATCAGGACCATATTTGTGAGTTTTTTTTTGTTCACATGAGAAATCCAGAATTGAAAGAATATTGATAGATCCGTACATCGTTTAGATCGCCGACATAACCTCAATCTGACCGCACAGATTATATAAGTAGTTCTTCTTACGATTTTTTTATATTATTCTAGAATAATTGATACATTGGATGAAAAGCGCCGACAAACGCTGAAACGTGTACGGAAACATCGTATGGTGCACAAAAATAGTAATGCTCCACCGTGTCGACCGTTGTTTGATGACAGTGACTCCGAAAACAGCTTCGAAAGTAAAAGTTTGTGATAGACCTATGTATTTACGAGTTATCAGTGAAATCAAATTTCTGTTGCCTCTATCATCATAGAAATAACAATTACAGGTGTCAGACAAGAAAGTAGTAGTGGTAGAAATTCCGAAGAAGATATACCTGAGGATTGCAGTCTTCATCATCCTCTGGAGCAACATGAAGAAAGTAGTGGATCTAATCAAAGTACTCATATTGACGAAGGCGAAAATTCAGCACCAGCAAGTGCCACAGATGAAAATAGCATAGAAAGCAGCACTCATAATGAAATGACCGATAGTAGTTCTGACTATGAACATGAATATAACGAACTTCGGAGATGGGCAATTGCAGAATGTATTAGACACTCTCAATTGGACGGGCTCCTTTTGATTTTAAGAAGAAGATTGCTTCCCGATCTTCCAAAGACTGCAAAAACTTTCCTCAAAACAACAACTGTAGTGTATGATATACACTGTAAAAAATTTCTGTATGAAATTTAAAAAAAAAGTGTGTGAAGCAATTAACACATACAGTAATCATTTGAAATTCATATGCATTATTTGAATGAAAATTAAATGACATAATTATGAAAATTCAGAGACAGTAATGATATGAAATCTCATACCCACATGAATATCAAATTTTATGGATTTATCATTCTAGAATTTCAACAATCCATATTCTTAAAAATTATTAATAATTGTATATGGAATTTTATAGCGAAAGTACTTGAAATTCGTATGTAAAAATGATTGAAATTAGGTACCAAAGTATTTGAAATTCGAATGTAAAAGTATTCGAAATTAATCTGCAAAAGTATTTGAAGTTTAGATCCAAGGTATTTGAAATTTGGATGTAAGAGTATTCGAAATTCAGATGTCAAAGTATTTGAAATTTAGATATCTGAGTATTTGAAATTTCAAAAAATGTTATTGAAAATTTGTATAATTTTATAATTCAATTTTTGGAATACAGGGTATACAGAAAATCAGAATACTTGATTAAGATTCACGAATTTATTCTTAAATAATATTTTTTTTGATATTGGAATCACAGATATTAAGTTATTATCGGAGGCACAGATACTAAACCCACATACCTATATATAATTATATATTTAGGGGGACGCGGCGCAAAACAAGTACCAAATCTAAAAAAAAATAATTCGGTCGGAAAAGATTTTTCATCAAATACGGCGACGTATTTTGGATCAATAATAACATTGAAAAAAAATGATTTTTTTTCTCTTTTTAATATTATTTTTTTGGTGTCATTTTTTTTGGATTTGGTGCCCGTTTTTCCCTGTGATCCCCTACTATTATTGGGATCGAGTGTAAAATCTTAGATATTTTCAGAAACTAAAACGAATAAGTATATATATCATATATAATTATATAAATACTATTATTGAGATCAAGCGTAAAATCTTAAATATTTTTAGGGACTAAAACGAATAAGTATATATATTATATATAATTATATAAATACTATTATTGAGATCAAGCATAAAATCTTAAATATTTTTAGGGACTAAAACGAATAAGTAGTAGGTCAGAAGTACTTGAAGTGGCAAACTTTCACTTCGAAGTATCATAAGATACATTAATGTCAGATGAAGTAAAAAACCGTATACCGGGCGGTATAGGGTTATATTATGAGTTACATCCGGTAGCCGGTATATTATGAGTTACACGAAAAAATTTGCTCTCGAATAATATACGTAAAACGAATAAGTATAGATTAGGGTGGTCCTTATTTGGGGCTCAGACGAATTTTTAATCAGACGCCCCCCAAATTAACTCCAAATTATTCGAAAACAATACCCTCATTTTTTCAGATTTTTATCTAAACTCTAACCCCTCCCTAAATGAGGGTGGATTTCCCCATTTGAAATACACGTGTTCCGGCCATATTCTCAGGATATATTTTATACGAGCCAATCTAGACGAATTGCACACCCTTTAATCTGCCTTTTTTTCTCAATTAAAGGGTGTGCAATTCGTCTAGATCGACCCATATGATAATGTGAATTTTTTCTCAAATAGTAGCACCAATGACGACTAAAATCTCGCAGCTACAGATTTTTAAAAAAAATTTTACCCTTGGCGTAAAATATATGCTGATAATATGGCCGGAACACGTGTATTTCAAATGGGGAAATCCACCCTCATTTGGGGAGGGGTTAGAGTGTAGATAAAAATCTGAAAAAATGAAGGTATTGTTTTCGAATTATTTGGAGTCAATTTGGGGGGCGTCTGGTTAAAAATTCGTCTGAGCCCCAATAAGAACCACCCTAGTATAGATACTCGAGCTAGCAAACTTATTCTGGAGCATCACGATATTGTCGCAATTTTTCGTCTAGTGTCTTAACGGCTGCACCAAAAATTGCACCTCTTCTTTTACTACCATTCTTTCTCTTGCTACCTTTTCCTGTCGGGTTGATGTCCATCAGCACTCTGAAATTATGATAAGCACATATATATTGTATGTATACACGACAAAAATCAAGCAATATATGAGCCCAAAACATATAAAAATCTGTAATAGTCACCTTTGAAGGAATTCTAAGGTATTGAACAATTCATCAGGGTAAGTTAATCCAAATACATAATAGCTCAAAAATGTTATCAGTATTCCCTGCAGGACATCTCTTGGTTGAACACAAACTTTAGCTTCGATTACAACTGCGCATGTAGCGGTTGGATCGTATAATGATTCTCCTTTTATTAAAAGTGTGGGAGAAGGATGTTCCACAACATTTTCTATTTCGTCATCAGTAAAACGCTCCAACTATAGAAAAAAAAAGATTTTACAAGTAACACTGCAAAATAGGATATTATATTGAATTGACAAAACATGATGCAATTTTCTATAAAAAAAAGTGCCTCACATCAACAATTTTGAATAAATAATTGGTCTTTTCCCTGAAATATAAAACTAAGAGAGGAACGATTGCCAATACTAGCGCAGAGTTATTCTCCATGTCGGATGCTAGTCTTGCTGACTCCTTCAGAACATTTTCAATACCTCGAACTTGTGACGTTTCTTTTCGTTTGGTCAACTGCTGGGAAAGACAGTAATGCTTCATAAAATTATGGATGATTAAATTTTTTTTCAGATTGTCGTGCCAAATATCATTGACAGGTTTTCCAAGTAAGATAGATGCGTGTTCGAGTATATATTCAGACTCCATCAAAATTGGCCATTCACGTAGGACATCTATCACGTCTCCATCTCTATAATTAATTGAACATCTTTGAGAGGGATATGTTTCATCGAATATGATTTTTATTTTTGTCACGTCTCTATTGTCAAATAGAGCTGCTTGGTCGAGTAGAAATTTTTTCTTTTCTTCTTGAGACTGCTCGGTTTCCGTTGATGGTAAAGATGGCTCATAGTCAGTACAGCCGTACTCATCTGCTTGAACATTGTTTTTGCGAGATGGTGTTCTCTCCTTTCTCATCCTTTTACCACCATTTTCTGTCCCGTGTGTATTTAGCTTACTATATCTAGAATCAACTTTCTGAGTTCGAACATAATTTACACGGTTGTAAATTGCTGTTGTTAATGTTTTTTCACCGTTACCCACAATAGAGTTCCCAATCTTTTCAACAAAAGAATGAGGATATTTTTTGATGATCTTACTGACAACTTTGACAACAGCTGATCGTGACTCATCTTTCAAGTCGTCTATCAAGTATTGAGCGATCTCTTGGATCATCATGCGACGATCGAAAGGTTGTGGTATTAGTCCTTTCTCGCATGCTGCTAAAAGGCGTTTAGGAAACTTCTCCCACGGTAGTGTTTTTGACATTAATTTCAGAGTAGTCGATATTCCAATATCCTGTAGCTCAGAACCATTTTTGGTCAATTCACTCTGAGACGATTTTGATGGCCCAGCAACTTGCTGTTGCTTTTCTAAATCATTGTCATTTTCCAGTAGAGCAGGCGACAAAGTGCTTACTAAAAAAAAAGGAAAAAAATATTTCTAGATTATATACCTATGAAGGGTTCCGAGCCAGAGTAGCCTAACCCACATTGTCGATAAGGCCTATTTCAAATGGCTGATTACAGTTGAAATGAGCTTTATCGACAATGTGGGTTAGGCTACTCTGGTTCTGAACCCTTCATATATGGGGAATTCCAGCTCATTTCGACCTGGCTCTGACCCTCAACCTCTTGAATTCGGCCCACGATTTTTTATATGATCGTTCTCAGTCTTAAAAGCACTCATTATTCATTTTGGATTTTTTTGCCACGGTTCAAAATTCTTACAATTTTTTTAAACCAGTATATTGATCGACACTATTCAAAAATCTTAAAAAATTCAGAAAAATCCTGTATCAGATATCAATATTTTCAAGCTTAGAGCCGGAATGGGGAGATTCTTCCTTTTTACTGTTTGCAAGCTTTTTCCTAAAATAGAAGTTGAAAAAATTAGAAGTGACTGTTATTCTTACTATGGATGGTTGCTGAAATATTTTCATATATCACACCGGATTTTAGAAATTTTTCTGAGATTCTTCGCCAGAGATTTTTTTAAAATTTTTATCTCGCCAAATTTTTCTTTATTTTTTTGTTTTCCGAAAAATCTCAAAAACATTTCTAGAATCCGGTGTGATAAATGAAAATGTTTCAGAAACTATCCATAGTAAAATAACTCCCGCTTCTAATTTTTTATAACGTTTTTTTTCGGAAAAAGCTTGAAAACAGTAAGAGGAAAAAATCTCCTCACTTCGGTTCTAAGCTTAAAAATGTTGATATCTGACACGGGATTTTTTAGAATTTTTTCAGATTTTTAAATTGTGTTGATCAATATTGTAGTTTTTAAAAATTGTAGGAAATTGCAACCGTGGCGAAAAAATCCCAAATAAATAATGAGCGCTTTTTAGAGTGAGAACAATCACACAAAAAATCGCGGGTCGAATCCGAGTGGTCAAGGGTCAGCGCCAGGTTGAAATGAGGTGGAACTCCCCATATATTTATAAGTGACAAAGTTTTGTTATTGTTTGACAATTAGAGAAAGATCATAATATTTTCAGTAGAAACTGAAATTTTCATTTTGTCCCACAACTTTCAGGAAAACACAAAAATGATCTCAATTTAAATATAATTCAAACAAAATAGAATTGTTTTTATACTTTGATCGTTGTCAAGAACATTAACGACCATATCCAGCATTGAACTGTTCAATTCCTCAAAAGACCTTGGTCTCCAAGGTTCGTTTTTTTCCAAAATCATCAGAGTTACTGTGCCTGTCTGACTACTAGCGTATACTTCCATTGTTTCGGTATCGGGAATCTCAGTCCCATCCTCTTCCAAAACAACCTGTTAAAATGAATAAACAAGTAAACGGATATTTGATTTTTAAATAGTACAACATTATTGTTTATCTCCTAATTTTTATGAATTGTTATGTATCGTATACCACGTATCCCTCTTCAGCATCTGGTAACTCAAGCCTTTCTTTTGCTGTCGATATAAGCTGTTCTATGCTTTTTCCTAATGTTAGTATTTTTCGAGTACGATCTTTAGCCAGCACCTTAAATAATGGCATTTTCTACGAAAGCAAAAAAAAAACAAACAAACAAAACGCACTAAAAAAACCAAGCGCAAGTGTCATTGAAATATAAGAATAAAATAAAACGGTAGTAATGTAGTAATGAACAAAGAAAGAGAGAAATTTTTTACAGTTAAATGGTTATTCCATGCTGTAATTTAACCCCTCTCATCGTACCTATTTGGTAAATCCAAAGAGGAGAATGATCTGGTAATTCTTGTACATTTAGACATTCATAAGACTTAGTGGGTCGCATCTCATAAAAACGAATTATCGGATGAAAAATTGTGATGGATTTTTGGACAGTTAAATAAATATTTTCGTCGCGATTATCAAATAATATCAGCACAATTTTACCGATTTCAACGTCGTATTGATAATCCTTTTGTCTGATGACTACAGCATCCCCATTTTTGTAAGAAGTACCTTTGATCACAACAGCAGAGCTTTGTTGTAGATCTGAAGGTAATCTTGCATCAAAAATAGCTTTCTTCAATAGCTCTGAATACATACCGGCATCAAATGGAATTTCATTTTGAACAGAAATGGAATGTCTTAAATCAGCTCCTTTTCGTAGCAAGCTTTGTAAGAGCTCATGTTTTTCACTGAATGACTGTGTCACGTTTCGAAAGTTATGACAAGCCCGGGCTACCCTTTTGAAAAACGTGTGCTTACTTTCAAATCTCAATGTCCATACTTTTATTAAAGGCCCAAATTTCAAAAATAATTCAGGGTAGTGTGCAAGAAAGTGATGTTTGGGACGTAATTTAATTGTTGGAAACAGTTTGACCCTTAGACTCAAATATTCATCTATTACATGTTGTAAATATGGTAAATGGCACTTGTTCATTTTGGGTGCGCACACTAACTCCATGATTTCGATCAATAAAAGTATTGTTGACCAAACAAAATCATTAGGATCTCGAATTTTATCGTGAACGAGTAAAGGAAAGAGTTTTAGGAAACACCAAATCTGCCACGCTCCTCCAACGATTCTGTGGCTGGTGGATGAAAATTTCGTTGGCTTATCTCGTAAGTCCTGTGTTGCATATTTAAAGGAATTGATTCTGTCATTTAGCTCAGAATTGGTGAACCACCCTTTTTTAATGAGATAATTAATAAAGAGGAAGAAATCGTACGCAACAACACCCTCCATGAGATCATGCCCCAAACATGGTGGTAATCCGGGTGAACAAACATGGAAACTATGCAAAGTGTTGAACGTGGAATCGAATTTAACACCACGATGATCTTTCAACAAATTATCAGCTACTTCTTTCAAAGATTCTTTATACGATTCTATAGTTCTGCAAGGATATTCTTCGCGACTGTACTCTTCAATGACAGATTGTTCAACACGTATTATGTTTCCGTTTGATTCACGAGTGGTTGTTTCCGAATTCTCAAATGCTCCACTACATTTTTGCCTTGGATTACTGGGACCTGGTTTCTCCTTACCGTATAATTTAACACCCTTTTTTTTTCTGGGACTAATAGAACTTCGTTTATCTAGCACTGTAACTTTAACAGGTATGTTTCCTTTTTTATTAGTTGTAATACTCTTTGATAGTTTTTTATTTGCTCTGACTTGATTTTTGCGTCTGAATAAACAATACCGACAAATATACGGAGAGGTACTAAAGTTTTCAACAAACCCGCCTAAAGAATGGCTCCCTAAATTATCCCCAGCAATAAAAACCAAACCGCCTTTTCTAAAATTGTCAGGAGATATCTCGATACCTTTATTTTCTAAAATTTTGAGATCATCCACGATTCGCCCGTATACTTTCTTGTGATCGAAATGATCCTCTCTGCACAAGGCGACCAATTGTATAGAATTAATATGAGTGCGAATATAATCCGGCAGATTTCCCACAGACATATAAACAGCTAAAATTTTATATTTTTTTTTTGCCGATCCCAATGGGTTCACAATTTCGAAGCTATCTTGGTACAATATCAACTTTAATGCATCAGGATTATTTTGGAAAAAAAGATTTTCTTTCAATACCGAACCATCTGTGAAATCTTGTAATAAATTCGACACAGGTGGAATTTCTTCATCTAAATAACTCTCTAACGATTTATCTTTTAGTATTGCCTTCAGTGTTTCAATAATCGGAACATAATGAAAGTATTCTTCTTTGCCATTCAGAATTTTGAGAAATACTCGTTCTGGTGAGACGAAAGAATGCTGTTTCGTATAAAACTCTTTCCTTTTATATTTAGTGTCTAATAGTTTGTTACTTCTATGAAAAGGATCTGCGTCAAGAACTTTAGCCATTATCATACTCACAGTCTCGGGAGAAATATTTGCATCGACAAGGCACTTTTTAAGTGATTCACAAACTATCTCTTGACTTTGACTGTGAATATTACTCATTTCTGTTACAAGATACTGAACTGTACTCGCTGGAACTATGAATCGACTTTCCAGCTTCAAATATAAATTTGCTAAATTTAACAAGAAATAATCGCGTTCATCGTTACTCGTTATTAGAACTCCATCATTAGTCTCTTTAGAAAAACTGTCACCATCATTGATCGTATTCTCAATGTCTGTATTAGTCTCACAATCAGTTTTTTCATCAACCTTAACAACTTCAGTTAGGCTTTCCTGAATGCTTCGGTGGCATTTTGATAGATGACCGGTAAAAGATTGAATGTTATTATAATGTTTCAGACAATTTTGAGCAGGACATTTGACCTTCAAACCCTCGTTGATATGAGCTTTTAGATGTTTTATAAAAAAATTATAATTTTCAAATGTCTGTTTGCATAAGCCCTCAGAACAAACAAATTGTGCATGAAGATTCTTTGCTATACATATTTTGTAATGAACTGTCTCTTGTTTCACTGAAACATTATGACTTCGCTTTATGTGCATCCTTAAGCTGGGTTCAGATTTAAAAGAGAATTTGCATCCATTATAACCGCAATGAAAATTTTTGGTCAAATTGCTATGGAACCGGTAATGACTTAAGTGTTGTCGAAATTTGCAGGACTGGTGCGTACAAAAACGACAGAAATACATTTTTTATTAATACATCCCGATTAAAAAAGATTATATATAATTATATATGATTATATATAGATCATATATCGATTATATATTATCATATATAGATTATATATCAATTATATATGAAAAATGGCCCGATATAAATATATATGAATTATATATAATTTATATATAATTTATATATAATTCATATATATTTATATATATGAATATATACAAATATATATAAATGTATATAATTATATATATAATAATTAAATATATATAATATATAATTATATATAATTATATATAATTATATATAATCTTTTTTACTCGGGTATTTCACGACAGACACCAACAAATCGCTCAAAATATCTCTAAACTTGAGAAAATTCTTTTAATGTTATATTATAGATGTGTAATTGGGTACTTACCGTCTGAATTCAATATTATGCGTCAACCGTATGAAGCGTGTTGAACCACGTTGAAGATTGCACACGTGCTGCAGCCTGCTGAATGCACGCGCGCTCTCCTGAATATTGCTAACCGGCGTCGTGCCATGCGCAAAGCTTACTGCGCAACAAATTCATATGAATGCATATGAATTTTAATATCACTGACTCGGAATTTAACGTAAAAGTAATTGAATTTTCAACATCGTGTTACAAAATTCAAACAATTATATCTAAAATTCCAAAAGTCGACGTGGGATCCTCGAACAACTTCATTCTTTAGATATTCGTGTGAATGCATATGAATTTTAATATTACTGACTCGGAATTTAACGTAAAAATAATTGAATTTTCAAACTCGTGTTTCAAAATTCAAACAATTAGATCTACAATTCCAAAAGTCGACGTGGGATCCTCGAACAACTTCATTCTTTAGATATTCGTGTAAATGCATATGAATTTTAAATCACTGACTCGGAATCCAACGTAAAAATCATTGAATTTTCAAATAAATAGTTCGAAAATTTCAGAAGTAGCTATTGCATCCATACATTACTTTGTGCTATCCATATTCATATCAATGTATATTAAACTTCAAGATATTTGGAATTGATTTAAATATTCTTTGCACTGACGTTTCATGCCATGTTATTACTTTTCATTTTGTTTGGAAATTTCATTTCAGTATTGAAAATATTATAGAAATAGTTTGAAATTTAAAGTTTGTAACTCAAAACTTAGATATTTACTTGAATATTAAAATACGATCACAAAATTCAAAGCTTTTACGGATTGAATTCAATTTAAGTACAGAGTTTTTGAATTTCTCCATCCTTTGTACATTATATTTCTGAACATTTTTTACAGTGTACGAGAAATGGAAAATTGTGAAGGAAAAACAGGACAATTCGTATACTTCGGCATAGCTAAAAAAATGCGAGAATGTGTCAACGAAGAGGTGCACATTGGTGATACCATTTCGCTGCAAATAAATGTAGATGGGGTGCCTCTCTTCCATTCAAGTAATATGCAGCTGTGGCCTATTTTATGCAAAGTTGTGCATGAGCCGGACATATACAAACCGGTACCAATAGCTATATATGCAGGTTCGACAAAACCGAAAAGCGCTAACGATTATCTCGCTGAGTTTATAGCAGAGATGAACCAACTGTCAGCAGATGGTATCAATATAAACGGTAGACTGTTCCAAGTGAAGATCCAAAGTTTTATATGCGATACGCCAGCTAGATCTTTTCTTAAATGTGTGAAAGGTCATACCGGATTTTATTCATGTGAACGATGCGAGGTAAGAGGATGCAGAACTGGCAGATGTTCGGTATTTCCTGATACCGATTGCCCAGCCAGAACTGATTTCTCATTTAGAAGACAAAGTCAACCAGAACATCACAATGGTGTTTCACCGTTGCTACTTTTAGAGCCTCCGATAGATCCAGTAAATTTTTTTATTCTGGATTGGATGCATTTGTGTTGTCTTGGAGTCATGAAAAAACTTCTGAAGGACTATTGGCTGTTTGGCAACCTCCATTTGAGATTAGGTCGTAGAAGTCGAACTGAACTCTCTCGCAGAATGGAGTGCTTGAAACATTTAGTAACTTGTGAATTCCAACGTAAACCAAGAGCTGTAGTATTTATAGCAAAGTGGAAAGCCACAGAACTCAGATTTTTTCTATTATATTGTGGGGTGGTTGTCTTGAAAAATATTCTGAATAAAAGGCTGTATAAGCATTTTTTATTATTTCATGTGGCATGTAGAATCTTATGTTCCGAAGATCTAGCTTTAAAATACAATGGGTATGCCAAGATGTATCTCAAAACATTTTTCTTGGTTTTGCGAGAATATTATGGGCCAGATTCACAAGTTATCAATGCGCACAACTTAATTCACATGGCCGATGATGTTAAGAACATAAAATGCTGCCTTACAAAAGTAACAGCATTTCCTTTTGAAAATGCACTTGGTCAAATGAAGAAGTATGTTAACACAGCAAATCAACCGTTAGCTCAAATTTGTCGCCGGCTTCACGAACAATCCTCCATAGAAACTATAAAACCAATTCTACCACAGTATGTGAAGGTGCTCAAGCAACTCAGTGATCTCCGAATTGATATGAGAAATCAGAGATCAATTCTGAAACTGAAATTCAAGGGTCAGTACGTGCTTTCGGTCACTGCTCCAGATAATGTGATTCTTCTCAAAAATGGCAGTATTATGGCCATCGATCACATGTCGTACCCTGACGGATCTCCAGAGGATGTTACAATACATGGCAAAAGATGGAAAATCAGAGAGTCGCTGTTCACATATCCATGTGATTCTAAATTACTGGAAGAATGGGTACTTGCAAAAGGAACCATCTGCATCAAGAATCACGTGCCCTATTAGGCACATCAAGCGAAAAATGATAATACTATGCTTACACTCAGACAATGCCAACAGGAGAAGTAAAACATATGGAATATCTCTGTTACATTGACATAAGGTAAGAAAATTTCAATCTTTCTGCTCCCAACATGACATACCGGGAATATACATGGAAACGCTTCATAGGGAAGTGAAAATGTCTGCATACAGGCAACTCAGTAGTCACTCAGAACTCAAGCGATTAGGTTTTATTTCGCATATTGCGTGCCCATTGGCTACGTGAAGATAAAACCTAATCGCTTGACTTCTGAGTGAGTTCTGAGTTGCCTGTATGCAGACGTTTTCACTTCCCTATGAAGCGTTTCCACGTATATTATTATTTCCTATTGTATACTCATTAGGGTGGCGAAAAAAACCGACTATTTTTTTTTCTTGAGTCTCTTAGGAAAAAAAGTTAATTCATCACGTTTTAAGGACCCTCTCCAAAAATCAGCTCAAAAAAAAAAAATTTGGGGGTCGCTCACGATTTTTGAAAATTCCAAAAATAGTCAAAATTCGATTTTTTTTTATTTTTCAATTTTTTTTCTCGTTACGGTAAAATTTTGTAGACGAAAAAAAAATAAGTTTCTGAAATTTTTAGCTCAAAATATTCATTTTTAAAGGTCGCTCATAATTTTTTTTAATCTGTGAATGCATTGATTTTGATGTTTTCGAGTGACTTTTATATATTCATATTAACACTTAATCTAATGTTTTTTTTCTAATTATTAAGTGTTTGGTTATTTTATCCATCTCGTGGTCTATTTTTATCGATAACCTTAGTAATTGAAAGAAAAACATTGGATTAAGTGTTAATATGAATATTTAAAGGTCGCTCGAAAACATCAAAAGCAATGCATTCACAAATTAAAAAAAATTATGAGCGACCTTTAAAAATGAATATTTTGAGCTAAAAATTTCAGAAACTTATTTTTTTTTCATCTACAAAATTTTACCGTAACGAGAAATAAATTGAAAAATAAAAAAAAATCGAATTTTGACTATTTTTGGAATTTTCAAAAATCGTGAGCGACCCCCAAAAATTTATTTTTTGAGCTGATTTTTGGAGTAGGCTCCTAAAACGTGATGAATTAACTTTTTTTCATAAGAGACTCAAAAAAAAAAATAGTCGGTTTTTTTGCGCCACCCTAAATTACTCATACAATAGGACTACTCTACATTGTTGCCAAACCTAAGAATCCTTTAGATCTAAAGAATTTTTACGTCCCATAACAAAAAACAAAAAAAAAAAGGAAGCTTTTTTTTTTTAGGAAAGTTGTCAATTCTTGAATAAATAAATAAAATGTATGTCTTGTGAAGAATTTGTACAATTTTCTAAATTCGCTTCCGGGTTCGTCTGGGTAATCACATGTGTTTTCTCAATTTTTTTTTGTGTTCATTGACATCAAAAACGTAATTAAATTCAAATTCCTACAAGAAATGTACCAACTGAAGAAATCTAAAGAGATTTCAAACATTTCCTAAAAATTTTTTCGTTTCGAAGGTTGGCAACACTGACTATAACCGTGAGGCCGGCGTCCCACCGTCCGGAATAAATACGGACGGAACGGCCGGTAGCCAATGGCTAAGATTTTCTGTTGGATCCTTCATTGATGATTGGCTACCGACCGTTCCGTCCGGATGTATTCCGAAGCATGGGACGCCGGCCTGAGTACCACGCTGTTTGATCGAGATCGCAGAACTTGAGCAGCTAGGTGGACCATGTGCTAGAAAACGAAAATATATCTTTACAAAGCTATCGTAAATTTCAACAGGTAATTATTTTGTAATAGATATTTTGAAAGGAATCTGTAAATAGGATCGATATGATAACTTGAGTACCGAAAGATGCGATCGTCGTTTGGTATAACCGTTGACCGGGATTTCTTTTAATTGTTCTTTACAACGCAACATTGATAGTTGCAGTAGTTCTAAGAACCCTGAATATTGGAGGAAAATATATATCATTACAGGATTCATAGTATAAAGACGCGTATACAAAATACATACATCCTAACCACAAAATCAACCGCGTGTGACTCTTGGGGCATTCCATAACATTTCGGCCTGCCGTGACCCCTACAATTTATAATTTTTGGGAAATGTGGGAGCGCCAAATATGTGTGACATGTAGCTTTTTTCGTTGTTATCTATGGAAGATTCGTTTGATTTTAGTAACAATGGCTGCGCAACATATCAAGGCGTTTCAATTACTTGATTTTGTAACGGGTAATAAAAATAGAAAAAAACCATTGATGATAGAATGTGTACCATCGCAATGGATTTCCTTCAACCCATCAATTGGAAAATGTCAATGTAAATTCATGCCTCCTCCGTACTCAGAAGAAGACACCGAGCTAGTAGATACGCTAGTGAAGCAACAAGGTCATCCTCCAGAATCTTGGCCGACATATACTGTTAACCTCAGGGGCCATGCAAGTAAGTAATTGATTATTGTTTGTTTCTGAAGAGATGGTACTGAAACTTTGACAAAAGCGTATTTTCATTTCACTAAAACTGAAAAAGGTTCTATCTAAAATGGCTTCCTGCAATTTTTAGATATCAGTAGGATGTGTATCGAAAACAAAATTCCAACCAGCTGCGATGAAAGTGCATGCCCAGAAGACCTTTCGCAGAAAATTCCCTGCATAGAGCTGTGAAAGGTTCCTGCGCATACACTTTTATCGCAGAAGATAGACATTTGTTTCAATACACATCGCGTGACTAATGGAAGAAGGTCGTGAGCGCCAAAAAAAAAGAAAATTCCTTTCTTTTGGTGGCAAAATCTTTTTTATGCAATATAACATCTTTTGTGCATATCGGCAAAAAAAAAAAAAAATTTTTGGTGCTTGTTACCATATAGCATTAGTCACGCGACATATTAGCAACATCTAAATATTATGGGAATCGATTCTTGAGTGAAAGTTTGATAGTAATTAGAAAAATGGAAAAACCATTCTCGTCGAAATTTCAGTACCGTCTCCCCTTAAAGAGAGGTCGTACTAAAATCTATTAAAATACCAGTATGTTGTTTTTTAAATGAGTGAAAAAAAGTTGATTCAAAAAATGCATTCCTCAGTTCTCAGGTCCAATTTTAGATTATATGACCAGTGCCCAAAGAATTTGTGAAATATCATTACATCTATTTTTAATCTAGCAACCTATGATGATGCGATGAAACGTCTCGAAATATTAAAAGTTAAACCATATGCATATACGGAAGATGGTATTTTACCAGAAAAAAAAGCAACTAACGTTACAAAAGCATACCAACGGCTGAAAATCAAAGGCGACCAAGCCTTAGCTAAAGAATTGATGCAAGTGCCCGAACTTGTATCCTCCACAAGCCAGCATAGCTCAAGAAGTGAAGACTGTAAATAGAATTGAAAATCTAAATTAATAATCAATTTTCTCATCGGATATTCAGATATTGATATGTTTTTACATTTATTCTAAAATTTATATAGCACCTAATGAGACATCTGACGTGTCTATTGATGAAAACGAGAATAACAAAAATAAATTGAAAAAGAAGAAAGCCCCCAAACATATCACAGACACAGAGTCAACCGATGAAAACTATAATATCCTTAGGAGATCCACGAATAACCCAAAACATAAGTCTAAGAATACAGAATCGAGCAAAAGAAGTCTATCCGCCAAAGACTGTGCACGAGGTAAGTTAGCCATCGAAACGTTTTGTATTCAATTCTGCTAGCGTACAATCTGATATTTTCGAGTTAGTTCAATTGACTTCTAGAAGTACGAAAAACCTTATCAAAGACCAGTGCTATACCTTCTCAAACTGTTAGTAGTAATTTGATTCATCCTTCTTCGTGCCTGTCCTCCCCATACATCAATATAATTAATTGGTTTCCATGTATTCATAGCTGATTCAATTTTATCACATGAAAGAGGCTCTCAACTGCTATCAGAACCGCATGCTGGCAATCAAAAAGACACGGTCACGCCGCTGAGTAACCGCAGACAAGTAGATGTTACCGAAAAGCCAAAAAAGTCTCACACTTCACAATCATGTAAGAATCGTGATTTATCCTTCTTCGTGCTTGTCCCCCCCATACATCAATATAATTAATTGGTTTCCATGTATTCATAGCTGATTCAATTTTGTCACATGAAAAAGGCTCTCAACTGCTATCAGAACCGCATGCTGGCAATCAAAAAGACACGGTTACGCCGCTGAGTAACCGCAGACAAGTAGATGTTACCGAAAAGCCAAAAAAGTCTCACACTTCACAATCATGTAAGAATCGTGATTTATCCTTCTTCGTGCTTGTCCCCCCCATACATCAATATAATTAATTGGTTTCCATGTATTCATAGCTGATTCAATTTTATCACATGAAAAAGGCTCTCAACTGCTATCAGAACCGCATGCTGGCAATCAAAAAGACACGGTTACGCCGCTGAGTAACCGCAGACAAGTAGATGTTACTGAAAAGCCAAAAAAGTCTCACACTTCACAATCATATAAGAATCGTGATAGTATGAGTTGAGTGGAGTTCATTATTTCTGATGTTGTTTTTTATTGATCCTAATCTTGTCTACTAATAGTCATTTTGTTCTAAAAGTTGCACACTCGAGTAAAGAATCATCTCGAAGTCGAGCTCCTGAAAAAAATTATGATCAAATGGGTCAAGTTGGAACCCTTACAGGACTGAGGTTCGATATACAAGCACTAACTGAAGCCTTTAAAGAACTGAAAGGTGTTATCGAAAGATCCGCACTGGCGCAGAATGCGTTTGGTACAAATGTCCAGAGCTTTGCCACTGAGTTCGATGTAGTATTCCCCATGACAACCATGGAGGACTTCCACACATTCGATGACCGGTTAAAAATGGACACAAAGTTACGAAAAGAGTTTGTGAGTGAGACATTTGACTTCTGAAGATCTTCTGTTCGAAATCAATTCGTAACTCACTTATCTTTTGCATCCATAGACTAGTACATTGCACTTCATAGTGGATTCACACACCACGCTGGCCAGAAATATTACAGCTATGTTGAAGAAACATATTTCGAGGGATGTGGCGCTAAAATTCAATGCAGTCAAAACTGGAAAGGATAAGGAGATATTTAAAGAAACCAAACTGTGCAACCTCTTACGCGGTAAGCAATGATCATGTTAACTATACTGCATCATGTTCGAAGACCTTAAGGGAGACCCGGCTACTGAGATCTTGACAAAAAACAGATTTTTATTTTTAGAATGGTGAAAAAAGGCCGAATCAAAAAAGTACTTTCTCAAGTTGTAGATGAAAGTAGAATATACCTTGAAAAAAACACTATCCTGCGATGAAAATGTCGACGCGGGGAACCTTTCGCAGTATGTACATTTCCTACGCAGTGCTGCGCAAGGTTCCCTGCGACAACATTTCTGTCGCAGGAGATTGAAATTTTTTTTTCAAAGTATATTCTACTATGATTCACAACTTGATAAAGTACTTATGTAATTCGACCTTTTTTAGCCATTCGAGAAATAAAAAATTGGTCTTCATCAAGATTTCAGTAGGGTCTTCCTTTGACGGGGAATATATACCTCAGCACTTGTTTTCTGCCTTACAGATGTGCTGTTGCTGAAATATAAAGAGGGAGCCCAAGGAACAGTACCAATTACAGAAAAAAAATTTTATCGAGAACTGGGAACCTGTCTCTCTAATGCTGTCGATTGGCACGGGCATCGCAAAGACCGCCGAAATAAACAACCGGATCAATTAAGTGATGCCGAATGAAATGAGACCTAAATTTATAACATAGGTCTTCACGTTTTCTCTCTCAAGAAAAAAAAAGTTCTAACGCGTTCTAACGAAATAACATGGCCTGTCTCCGGTCGTTTGTTCTCTGTTCTGCACCGAGGCAACATAAGTAACTCATACTATGAATGCTTTTTTTCCGCATTAAATGCGTTTATAATAATAATAATAATAATAATATTATTACCAATAATATAATATTTCTACAATAAAACTTCTACTTTATATTTAAAGGCCGGATTTATATATTATAATATAGACTGATGATTGAAACTATTAAAGCAGTGTATACTGTATACTTAGGCCGAATTTTCATGCGCAGTCAATTGCTGCTGCTGAAAAATGTTGCTGTAACGCTATTCGTTGTTGATCGTTCGTGGTTGATTTAAGGGGTTATAGGCAGTTGCGAGGCACAAAAAAGACGTATTTTTACTAATTTTTTTAAACAGAGGCATTTTATTAAACAAATACAAATAATAGTTATTCAGATAGAGTCCACTTTTAAGTTTCTGATGGAATTAGTTCGTGTAAAAATATTGATGTGCACAGCTCCTGTAGACGATCTCCTGAAGGTCCTCCAAAAAAAAGTGTTTGGCGGTGATCACGATATCTCCGGTTTGGATTATCTGAAATAAAAAAATGAGACAGATTATTTTAGTGGATAGATAAATCTAGGTATTGATTGAAAGAATAATCAAAATTTCAATTTTCGACAAAAATTTTCGCGAAAAATTGTTTAAAAAAATCGAAATAATTTTTGAAAATCTTATTCCTTCGATGAATACCTGAAAAATATATCTGAAAAGGTTCTGTTAAAATTTAAGAACGATCGGTTGAGCCGTTTTTTAGGAATCGTGATCACCGACTTTGAAAACACTGTTTTGAGAAAAATGCGTTTAATGTTTTAGAAGAAGTTTACACATAGATAAAATTGTTTTTTTTTCAACTTACATGGTGTCGTCAATTCCAGTGTCATAAGATGGACCCTCTGCAGCATCAGCAGCTTCTAATAAGTCAAGTTGGTGTTGTCGACGAGCCATTCTTGGATTCTTCCATTCTTCCGCGCGCTGTGAAAGCAGCTGCTACTCCGGTTCTTACTCTACCTACTTTCGAACGCTCTGAAGCGTCCTTATAAATATGGGCATATCTCCGAAAATATTTACCGGATCAGTTTGAAATTTTCAGTGGATAAACTCAAATATATATGCATTCCGTAAATGCAAAAAAAAATCGATTTTTTGAAAATTCTAACTGTCCCTTAAGGGGTTATATATAGTCAGGAGGCCCAAAAAAAAGCGATTTTTCAAGAATTTTTCCTGATAAGACTTTTAAACTTATTAATGTACAAATTTGTACACATATTATGGTAACTTTTAAGTGTATTTTGACATTTTTTATTTGTAAAAATGATAATTTTAAAAGCTGCTATAGCTGATCTCCAGGAGCTCATCTCAAAAAAAGGCGTCTTGCGGTGACCACGATGTCTCTGGACTGGATCATCTAAAATGAAAAAACCAAACGGATTTCGTTAAAATAATGTATAATCTTGTAATTAATCAAAGGAATGAGTAAAATAATTTTTTTTGACGAAATGGCGGTTTCTCAAAAAAAAAAAAAAAATTGGTGAAAAATCGATTTTCTTTTTTTTTGAGGAGCCGCCATTTTGTCAAAAAAAATTATTTCGCTTATTCCTTTGATTAATTACAAGATTATACATTACTTTAACGAAATCCGTTTGGTTTTTTCATCTTAGATGATCCAGTCCAGAAATATCGTGGTCACCGCAAGGCGTATTTTTTTGCGAGGAGCACCTGGAGATCAGCTATAGCAGCTTTCAAAATTATCATTTTTACAAATGAAAAATGTCAAAATACAGTTAAAAGTTACCATAATATGTGTACAAATTTTTACATTAATAAATTTAAAAGTCTTCTCAGGAAAAATTCTTGAAAAATCGCTTTATTTTTTAACCTCCTGCCTGTATATAACCCCCTAATTTTGAGACCTAAAAATAGAGCTTCCATTTTAACGGAAAACATATTTTCCATAATACCCTTCAATGAATACATGTATACAGTCACTCATAAGATAACTGACCAGCCCCTGGTCTGATTACTGGCTAGACCCTGGTCAGTTTGACTGGCCAGGTACTGAGCAGACAAATGTTACGCACCAGGCCTGGCTCTAGACAGTTGGCCTGGCTATGGCCAGTCTAGATTCATGGAAGGCTGGCCAGGGTCTATGTAGCGCCGGAATTAAATTTCTGCGCGGGTTATATCGAGGCAGTACTGTATATGAACGGATCCACGTCACCTCACTCAAAAAAAACCGTCAATTCCCGGATCTTTGTGCCATTCAACACGTCTTTAGTACTATGGGAAAAAAAAAAAACAACTTCAAGGATTTTAAAGTTTTTTCGAAAATGGCGGAGTTAGAGCTATGTGAATTTTTGTAAACCACTGTTACATCGCTATGTTTGAAAAATCATATCTCCGAAAGTATTTATCGGAGCGGACTGATCCTGGAATCATTTTCTACGTGAAGAAACGCGCGTTCATAAAAAAAAATTATTTCAAGAAAAAAAAAATTATTTTAATTTTGTTTCGTCGTTTTTATTTTCAATTTCGCTGCCATTTCCGCGGGACTCACAAAAATTCATAGAGATAAATTTTTTTGAATACCCGAATGCTTCCCCTTGAATCCAAAAAAAAAAAATGTATGGAGAAAATATTTGGGCCGGAGAAGATAACCCAAACGTCTAGTCGCGCGTCGCCGCGCACGCCGATTCACGTCCGCGCGCGACGTTCGCGGTTCAAAAATTCCTGAAAACAAAATTAAAAACGATTGGGTTTTGTGTGATTATTTGTACATTTTGGTGTTAAGAATGAAATCATCTCGATAATATTAACTTGGAGGTCAACGAGCAGAAAATTTTTGTACATAATTTTTATGGGAAATTTCCTGAACTTTTGGAAAAAAAAATACGATCATCATAAAACGATGGCAAACGTGGTGAAATTGACATTTTAGGTTTTATTTTTTGAATTACGCGTCAAAAATGACGAGTGAAAAAAAAATAATCATCATTTTTGAAAAATTCAGAAAATTTCCGATCGACAATCGTGTTTTTAATTTTGTTTTCAGGCATTTTTGAACCGCGAGCGCGGCGCGCGGACGTGAATTGGCGTTCGCGGCGACGCGCGACTAGACCCCTGGTAGAAATTGCGACCGGGCGGTAGCCGGGCACACGCCAGTATTTCCTATTTTCATCTAGGCACTAGTTAGGAAAACTGTCTAGTACCCAGCCGGGGTCGTAACGCTCGCCCCGTCTAGTCACTAGTCGTGTTAAACCGACCTGGCCCTGGTCAGTTTTCCCTACCAGAACCCCAAATTGAATAGCTGGGCATGGTCAATATAAGGGGACCGAATTGGGCGATTATAACGGTAGTTTTCACAATAGGATGTATGGGTCAGTGAAATAAAAAAATCGAAACAATTATATACGGGGCATTCCACGCCAACTCGACCAGTGTTAAACCCCGACCATCTCAAAATCATATCCTGTTTTTGTCTAACATTCTACTCGGTAAAAAACACGACCTGAATTTGTTAGTAAAAAACATGAAGTGATTGTGAGATGGTCGGGGTTTAACACTGGTCGAGTTGGCGTAGAATGCCCCATGTATATCATAAGTTTATATATTCAGTTTATATTATATATAATTATATAAAATTCCAAAATAAAAATTAGTCTTTGAACATTACTTATCAAATTAAAAATAAAAAATATATTAGGATACATTAAAAATGTATCTCGAAATGAGTATTCAAGTCATAGCTCGGTACTGCCTGTGGGCATGGGCATGATAGAATTCAAAAATAAAAATTTTTCTTCGAACGTTACTATTATTAACTTTCAAATAAAAAATACTTAGTTCATTAGAAATGTGTCACAAATAGGGAGTATTCAAATCATAGCTCGGTACTGCCTGTAGGCATGGGCATGATAGAATTCCAAAATAAAAATTCTTCTTCGAACGTTACTATTATTAACTTTCCAATAAAAAATACTTAGTTCATTAGAAATGTGTCACAAATAGGGAGTATTCAAATCATAGCTCGGTACTGCCTGTAGGCATGGGCGTGATAGAATTCCAAAATAAAAATTAGTCTTTATAAAACGTTACTTATTAACCCTAGGTTTCCATGCACGCGTTGCCGCGCGGCATAACGCACGCGGCAACGCGTTAAGCCAATCAGTAGCGCGGCGGTGCGATTTTGACTGGCTGAACGCGCTGCCGCGTGCGTTTTGCCGCGCAACAACGCGTGCATGGAAACCTAAGGTAACTCAGAAATAAAAAAATATTAAGATCATTGAAAATGTATCACAGATGAGTATTCAAATCACAGCTCGGTACTGCCTGTAGACATGGGTGTGATTGGAACTATTTTTTACGCAAAGTCCTATGCCCATCCCAGTCTTTAGCATTCGTGAGTACCGCTCCAAGCGCATTGCATACGACTTTTTCAGTCACTGGGTCTCCTGTTTTTTGGTCGTGGTGTTTAGCTGTCATGATACCTAAAAAATACGAGTATGATGGAAAAAAAAAAACCCCACATGATCCCATTGAATATATTGACCAAAAAATGTTGGTTCTTTTACTTTATCAAATTCCTTACTCATTATGCAGGCGAAAAACTTCGTCTCTTTGAAAACTATTTTTTCCTTAAATTGCTTCACAGCAGTAAAATTTAAGGCAATATCTCTGGAAATAAATTTTTTCAAAATATTTGTGATACTTCTGGAAACAATGTTATTCTGATCCAAGCAGCAATGGAAAGTAGACATCTGCCCGAGTAGAAATTTCGGTCAGGCACAATCAGGGCATGATCAAGCAAACCTTACCACCTGATCAGGTGCTTATTAGGCTGCCTGGTCAGGCCCTGATCAGTAATGTAACGCAAAATTCTAGGATTACGGCCAGGCCCTGATCAGGTTCTATAGCCAGGCTCTGATCAGTATTTCACAGCCAGGCCCTGATTAGGTTCGAAGGTAATGCCCTGACCAGGATTTATGCTCAGGTCCTGATTAGGTTCGAACGTAATGCCCTGACCAGGATTTATGCTCAGGTCCTGATGAGGTTCGAAGTTAATGCCCTGAACAGGTTTTATGCTCAGACTCTGATTAGGTTCGGAGGTAATGCCCTGAACAGGTTTCATGCTCAGGCCCTGGTCAGATCTTACGATCAGGGCCTGGGTAAGTTTCACAATCAGGCCCCACTCAGGAATGTAACCCAATGTTCAAGCATGGTAGGATCAGGTTGAGATAGGGCTCGATAAGTCATGCCCTGACCAGGTTGGATGCGGTCCAATCCTGATGAGGGTTCATCTCTTTTATTTTTTCTTACAATAGCTATGAAAAAAATTAGCTCCAAAAAGGTTTGCATAGTTTTTATTAAATAAACAATCAAAGATTTGCGGCTGGACGATAGTATCCCTAGCTCTTGTGAGTAACTTATATTATCAAGTCTATAAATATTTGAATATAAATAAAGCTCCAACAAAAAAAAATAATAATACTTTCTTGAACATAATGGTTTTGTTGTTGGTAATGCATAGTTTGTATTAATTAAACAATCAAAGATTTGCGTCTGGACGATAGTATCCCTAGCTCTTGTGAGTAACTTATATTATCAAGTCTATAAATATTTAAATATAAATAAAGCTCCAACAAAAAAAAAAAAAAACTTTCTTGAATATAATGGTTTTGTTGTTGGTAATGCTTTTTTTTTGTCTGTTTACATGTCTGTTGGTTACTATTTTAGAAAATACTCAAGAGAAAAAATTAAGAATTTCGCCAGCTGATTTTTCGAAAAATCATTCTTCTGAATACATTAATCATTTTTGATTCGTAGTTTCCACCAACAACAGTTCGGATTCATGGAATGTCAGAAGTTGTTGAAGAGCGTTTTCTCATGAGAAAAAGCTTCAAAAAAATATAATAAAAATTCTGCTCACATTTTTAAGTGATCACTAGAAGTTCCAAGGCTTAGGTTAATCTTACGCTAATTAGTCTCAATAGAATCAGTTTCAAGAATCTCAATAGAATATAAAATATTATAACAATTATTACATATTAATTATGTAAAATAATGTAGTTTATATAGGTATAGTATGTAAGTGATATCATGAGCCAGTTTTCGTTTCAGAAAAAATCTCTATTTCTATTCGAACAGTCAATTCTGTTCAGTATTCTCCACAGTGCTTACTTTCGTAGACAACGCTCCGTTGATATCAGATTTTTCAGACGCACTTACGACGGTGGCGGTTTCTTCAGTTGGACTACTCTCTTTCGGAACTTGGCTGCTTTTGTTTGCCCTTAATAGCCGATTTCCGTCCCAGTCTTTAGCACTGTTTATTGCAGCGCCTACTGCATCTCCAAATTTTTTATCTGAGATCGGTGAATTTTTGGGATCTTTTCCGTACTCAGATGTAATATTTTCTGAAATTGAATTCATCTTATTGAAAGGACTAGAGATATTTTCGTGAACATGAGAGCTCAAGATGTGGTAATACCTCGTAGTCGTTGATATATGTTTGTAGACTTCAAGACCTTCTTTCCTGCTGTCTTTTTCACAGCTGTGTACGATCTAAGAAGGTCTCTTGCCATATATTTCTTTAAAATGTTACCAATGTTTCGCTGTAATGGCAGTTTCATCTCTATCAAATATGACATCTCTTTTCTCTGAAAAAAAAAACGCATTTTGCCTTAGTAGAGGGTACATAGTATATTTTGATAGAAGTGTACGCATCTAGTAATGCCCGCACTGCCAGTGGGACGCAGCAAGAGCCCGAAGGCAAGACGAAGGGCGAGTGTCACGCCGTCACACGAGTTGAGCATTGCCACCTTTGGCACGTTTATCGAACGCGATTTTTTACCACACCTGTATGGAAGTCTCTTTAGCGCATGCGCACCATTCTTATACACCACTAACAGTGTGCAAACGAGTCCCTTAGGTGCCTCCAGACGCTGCGTGATGGTGGACTTTCCAAGCAGGTGTGGTAAGAAATAGATTTCTGTATACATATATTCTTGTGAGTATGTATTCGAATGATGAGTTCGAAAATTACCAGCAGCTCAAACAAAGCAGGATCCAACAGTGAATTGTCGAATCGCTCAAAGTCTTCTTCACTTTGCACAGGAAAGGTCAGTTGGAGCTTTTCAGCCAACGTAACTTCTCGTTGTTGAACCTCGACGGCATTTCCCACCTGATGCAGATTCAATTTTTCATGGATTGATTCCATCACTTTCTTTAGGTCGAGGATTGCTTCTGTGGTCTTCGTCTGTTGAATTGACAGACTTCGCAGACACCTCTGTATACTCATTTCTGTATCTGCAAGTATATACATGTTGTAAGGATGGTTCAAAATGTGAAAACTATACAACGAATTCCTCACCATCTTCATCTAGTTGCACAGAATTAGATTTCATGCCTTTCTTCGAAGCCACAGATACGATTGTGGCTGGAGTGTCACTAACTTGGGGATTGGGCGATATCGCATTGTCGACTCCTGCCACCTCCACTTGTTTTGTTTTCAAGGACTGCAACAAAATTGTCGTTATATATATATACCACTCTCTTCGATCACTTTTTTCGACTGCGATGAAATCCTATGAAACAATTCGTGCGCTCAGCGCCAAAATCACCTTGCCAGAATTCTTTTCTTTTATTGTTGGGGGTTGTAGTGTCGAGGAAGATTTCATGCCTTTCTTCGAAGCCACAGATACGATTGTGGCTGGAGTGTCACTAACTTGGGGATTGAGCGATGTCGCATTGTCGACTCCTGCCACCTCCACTTGTTTTGTTTTCAAGGTCTGCAACAAAATTGTCGTTATATATATACATACTACTCTCTTCGATCACTTTTTTCGACTGCGATGAAATCCTATGAAACAATTCATGCGCTCAGCGCCAGAATCACCTTGCCAGAATTATTTCCTTTCATTGTAGGGGGTTGTGGTGTCGAGGAGTTCGAAACATCGTCAGGTTCTTGATTCGTAAAATCACGTCTGGAGCTACTCTGCAATCTTTCGGACCCTATAATACACACAGTACGTTGCAAACTTAATTATACTTGACAATTTTTCTCAATGATACACGACAAAAAGTAAAAACTTTATTTTGGCTGTACGGAAAAAAGCTAAGTACAATTCATTTTAAGACTTGCATTTCGCAAACTATTATAATACTAAATTCAATGTATTTTCATATGTTTTTGAGCAGAAATTCACTGGAATTCTGAAAACTTACCCTCATGTGTCAGGGCGTCGTAAAAAATTGCAGGGCATAAAAAATCAACTCTCATTTTATTAACGTTTCAACCCACGGAGTGGACGTTCTTCAGAACTATAAATACTATTTCAAACAAAACAACATTGTTACAGCAGTATTATAAAATTTATTCTGTTCTGAAGAGAATCTGTCTATATAGACTGAAACGTTGAAAAATGAGAGTTGTTTTTTTTATGAAAATAAGAGAATAAAAAACAGATTATAATATATGAAAGAATATAAACATGCATGATTGATTACGATTTCATTATTCCTAACTTGAAGTGACATAGTTTTAATGAAAAGTCGCCAAAAATATACCTTTGTCTGTAGGTGCACTATCTGAGGAAATATGTCTTCGGCGTTTTCGTTTTAATGTCGAGTCTATACTGGAACCTGACGAAGAGTCGGAATCTAAAATGTAAGGAACGGAGAAGTGAGGGTTAAGACATGACAATGATTATCATGGCCATTGATAACAAATACATAGTTTCATGGATGCAGATTATAAAACAAGGACCTTCTATGCTTATACATATAATAGGAGATACTAATTTCATTATCTGGCCCACCAAGATAAGCATTCTTGTTATTAATTGTCATCGACATGCCTTCCGATTCTGCACAAAAATAATACTCACGTTGAGTTATAAGTCTGGCACCACCATCATCATCTGGCAGTGGAGGGACGTTCATTAATCTTTCAACTTTCGCTGAATCAGTCGGTTTTAGTTTAAGATACGCCTTTTTTGCAGCTAAAGATCTTTCTTTAGAATTCTCTTCATTCTCAGTCGAAAATGCATATTCTTCTTCTCTCAGTGTTTGGACTTTCTTAACTGCGTCAGCATGTGTTTCTGGAATTTGTCGAAAGGGAATAAATTCGGGACAGTGTATAATAGTTATTTGTGTCACAAGTCAAAGAGGGATGCCGCGAGTCAAATTTTAGGTTACATTAAGGTTTATTGGAGTAAATAGTATTGGAGGGAATATTTTGCTGTATATAAACCACTGAAAAGTAATCAATGAAACTAGATTCTTTGCAGTGGGTCTGTGTTGAGTAAATGGACTGTCGAAGCTTAAAGTTTGTTCGGACTAGATTCTACGCTAGCCTCCGCAGTAGGTCTGCGTCGAGTAAATGGACTGTCGAAGCTTCAAGTTTGCTCGGACTAGATTCTACGCTAGCCTCCGCAGTAGGTCTGTGTTGAGTAAATGTACTGTCGAAGCTTAAAGTTTGTTCGGACTAGATTCTACGCTACCCTCCACAGTAGGTCTGCGTCGAGTAAATGGACTGTCGAAGCTTCAAGTTTGCTTGGACTAGATTCTACGCTAGCCTTCGCAGTAGGTCTGTGTTGAGTAAATGTACTGTCGAAGCTTAAAGTTTGTTCGGACTAGATTCTACGCTACCCTCCACAGTAGGTCTGCGTCGAGTAAATGGACTGTCGAAGCTTCAAGTTTGCTCGGACTAGATTCTACGCTAGTCTCCGTAGACTTTAAGCTTCGACAGTTAATTTACTCTACGCAGACCTACTGCGAAAAATCTGAGAGTGACTTCATGAAACTTTGGTAGTAAGCTCAGTTTTTAAACTCACGAGCTTCGCCTCTGATTTCAATCCGGTATTTCGGCCAGGAATCAGGTGGTGAGATCTTAGTTTTAATCATGGTATGTAAAACTGCAGAATTTTTTGTATTGTACGGAGGTGGCATGAACCTCGTACAGATGTCCTCTAATTCTGGATCATAGTGCACCCACTTCTCAGGAACAAAATCAAAGTCTGTGTTATCATCAGTCTCATCAATGAACTTGATCAGTTTATAAGCATAAACTTTCTCTTGTTGGGGGTTCGATTTAGACGCCTCCATCTGAAATACCAATTTGAAATTAGGAATCGACGCTACTGTTGACGACAGGTAGTTGTCGAAACTCAATGTCTGTCAAAATCGTTGTTTTTAGACTTGACTGGATTGATACTTCCTAATTGAGAGCTCTGTTTTCAATTGAACCAAAATTGAAAGCAATAGAACGAATCGAAAATTACTCACGTATTCGCTAAAATTCAATCAACCGTATCGTTTGTCATTCTCATTTTCATCAAAAAAGAAAAAATAACCTAACTATTCTGACTTACTGAAAAAGAGATAGAAAAACAGCAAACAACATTACTAAACCTACCTTACAGCCTGCTTACAGCGATCAGAGATAGGAGTTTATGAGTCCCCTTGAACTTTCCCGTTTCCCGGTTCCCGTACCTATAATTGTGTGTATTATTATCTCCACGGTATTACTAATTAGAAAGAATTGTATCAAAGCCCTCTAAAAGCGTGAAATTTCGGCGAGAAACTTGTCGCGTCACGTTAAACCGGCCGCCATGCCGATTTTAGCACGCTGAAATGCCGGACACGATAAACACATGAAAGGATCACAGCGACACGATTTACACTATTGACTGCGAATTTTGGTATTAATTTGTCTACAAATTTCGCAGATTTACAGACTTTTGAGCATGTAGTACGTAATAGTGGCCTACAAACCTGCACACTCTTGTTGAACGTGTCATACCACGACACAGAGACGGCGATTCCTCACGATCGTGATTCCTCAGAGTAGTAAACACACTGAACTGAAGTTAGCACCGCACGCGGCACAGTTCCAACCAGCGGAATTGCGGAATCTACTATCGGGACGTAAAATCGAGACACTTCGGTTTGAAACGCTATATCTGAGTGAAAAAAAATCGGACAGCCTTCGGATAGAGATGATTTGAAAGCTTGTTCCATTCCTTGTTGATTGAGTTATAGTTCAGTGTTGTCCGAAAACCAGAAGGAGAGTTATCGTGCAATATATGTAAGAAAACGTAGTTTTTGGGCATTTTTTTCCGTAGCTTAACTTTGACTCATCGTCACTCTTCCAAAACAGCCGGGAAAAATATTTCAAAATTCACGTACAATCTTTGAAGCTTCGTGAGTGCAACGCTTTTTGAATTTTTGAAATAATTTGGAGAAAAAAGTTTATGTAACACTTCGATTTAAATTTTTTTTTTTTATTTCAATTATAGATGCAGCAAAGGCATTGCATATATTTTATCTCTTTGTAGTTCATCACTGGGTATACTTAACGTAACCATTTTTAGGGCAACATGTTGTAGAGGACATCTATGTCTCGATTTTTCTACTGTTTCTACTTCCCACATATTAAGAATTTTCGAGTTGCATGGGTATGAAAACATAGGTTTCTTTTTCCTCAAAAAATACCCTTCTACTTCAATATTATTGATACCGCAATTTGGTGGAATATACATGCCATCGATTTGTAACAACTTTCCATTTCCTAACTCGACAGTATTATTTGGCGATTTGATAGCAATTGTAGCTTCTTTATATCTTAATATTTTGATGGGTATATGCCCAGTAGGTGTTTGCTGGAGTTTTCTTATAATCGTAACGGGTGGTGGTGCGGTGACATTCTTGGTACCAGTAAAAAAACTTTCGTGTAAACGACGACACAGTTGTGCCAACGGCCTGCGACCACTTCGAAGCATTTTCTTCATTTTTCCCAATGTATTCTCAAAAGGAAACGCTGTGATCTCACTCAACGGACATCCCATGTTTTTTACGTCATCAGCAAGATGGATGAGGCTATGCATATTCATCACCTGGCTGGCTTGACCATAGAGATACCGTGACGTTTGCACGAAACTTTTGAGGTACACTTTGGCATTAGCGTGGTATTTCACAGACAATTTTGGCGAACACAGTATTCTACAAGAAACTGAGAAGAGGAGGAAATGTTTAAGGCGTCTGGCCACCATGTAATTTTTTTTTTTAATTTTTTTTTTTTTAATTTTTTTAATAAACTCTGAACTATTAAGAACAATTTAAGCCATAGTACGTATCGAAAAACGCAAAATTGACCAAGTTACAGCCATTCTTCGGCAGGAAGGTTGAGCCGCTGCGGGCGGTCGACCGCGCGGTTCGATCCCCGTTCGTAACTCGCACGATTTCGCTCAGGCAACTGTCCTATTGTGCCCTTTCGTATAGTTTAGGCATTTACTTTGTGTTACCTAGTATAGTGTGAGATCGCTCCCCTGAAGCTAGACCCGTTATTTATAATTTCATGAGCGTCAGTCAATATTCGACAAGCAACAGAGAAGCACGTGAAAATATTCTCTTCTATTCTAAATATTCTAACGATAATTTCACGAAGAAAATGGAAGAAAAACCAACGTCCCAACATTATGTGGACGAAAAGGGTTCGAGGAGTCGAAGACGTCGATCCTGTAGTATAAAAAGTAAAAATCATCCGCCCAATCGATACGAAATGGAGCAGGAAGAGGTTAGTACGAGTCGATCGGCAAAAAAATTGAAGGCCAGTGAAGAAATCGACGTACCGATTAGTGCGAATTTCGGATATCGAATTATTAACTTTGTGACCGTTTTTTCTGCGATTAGTAACGTCGTGAAGTGCAAAAAATGCAACGGTGACATTAAGTTTTCGGAATCGAGTATTCGTGGACTGGGTTTCAAGTTAGTAGTGTCGTGTGACTTGTGTGAACCAACCACAGTCGATTCAAGTCCTCTTATTAACCACAAGGCGTACGACATAAATCGACGCATCGTATTTGCATTTCGATTATTAGGAATTGGTCACAACGGAATTGATAAATTTTGTGGCATCATGAATTTACCGAAAGCGATATATCACTCGTTTTACGACAACGTTGTCAAACAAATTCACACCGCTGCAGAAAGTGTATGCAACATATCGATGGAAAATGCTGTGAAAGAAGAACAAAAATTAACAACAGAAATGGGAAAAGGCACAGGGTTGACTGTTTCTGGCGATGGAACTTGGCGCAAACGAGGTTACTCGTCGCATTATGGCGTATCGACGATTATTGGATATTACTCAGGGAAAGTGATAGATGTAATAATTAAATCTTCTTACTGCAAAGCCTGTGAGTATTGGGGTAAGAATCTTGGCACCATTGAATTCGAGCTGTGGAAAGAAGATCACAAAGAAGAATGTTGCGCCAATCATGAAGGATCCGCTGGAAAAATGGAAGTCGACAGCATAGTGGAAATATTTTCAAGGTCCATAGAGAAATATAATGTCCGTTACGCAAATTACATTGGAGATGGAGATTCAAAAACATATAAAGGAATTGTTGACGCCAATCCATACGAAAAAAAAGTGATAAAAAAAGAATGCATAGGTCATGTGCAGAAAAGAATGGGCACGCGACTTCGTAAAGTAAAAAAAGAAAAAAGCGGTCTTGGTGGCAAAGGAAAGCTAACCGACAAACTAATCAACGAGCTAACGGTATATTACGGTCTCGCTATTCGAAGATTTTCCCATTCAAAAGACGCAATGAAGAAAGCGATTTGGGCAACATTCATGCACAAGATCTCGACCGACGAAAATCCGCAGCATGACAATTGTCCTCCGGGAAATGATTCGTGGTGCTCTTGGCAAACATCAAAAGCGATCGGCACTTTAGACGAATATACGCATAAGAATGCACTCCCTCAAATTGTTCAAGATGCCATTCGACCTATTTATGAGGACCTCACTGCAGATGATTTGTTACAACGGTGTGAAGGGGGCTTCACCCAAAACAGTAATGAAAGCGTCAACGCCGTCATCTGGTCGATGGCTCCTAAAACGAATTCTAGCGGTGCGGATATCGTCAAAATTGCCACTTACATTGCTACTAGCACTTTCAACGATGGGTATGAGAGTATTCTTCTGATGATGAATGTGTTGAACCTAAGCATCGGACATAACTGCTACAATTTCTGCACTGCAGTCGACGAGAAGCGCTGCACTACAGCAAACGTTCGCGCCCAACACAATACAAAAGAAGCACGAACAGCACGAAGAGCTTCTCAAAAAACAGCCCAAGACGCTCAATCAGCTACCGAAGGAGACGTCTATGGCCCAGGAATCGCTGATTGAAGGTAAGACACGCAAAAACCTCACCGTCAGCTGAATAACTGCACATTTACACTACCGGCGAAAAGTTTCCGGACAAAATTTCAAAAAAGGTCTAGAACGTTTCCATAGTTCTCGAGTTATGGTAATTGAATGATCTGAGCTCCGATCCAAAAAATGAGAAAAAAAAATTTGGAAAAAAAAATCTGAAAAAATTCTTCTGAACTCATCAAAGCCAGACGCAACTTTTTGCTAAATTGAAGTTTTTCATGAAAAACTTTGTTTTCGTGTTATACGGGATTCTTTAAATCTCCTCTTTTTTTTCATAAAAAACAGAATAACTTTTGAAAAAAAATCGCTCAAAATTTTTTCAGAAACCAAATTAAAGCTCAAACTTTCCCCTTTATGAATCCGATCCTAAAAATGAATAAAAAAAATTTCCTCTAGATCATGCGCCGACCCGAAGAGAGGGGGAAAAAATACGAAAAAAAGTTGTTTTCAAAATTGTGTCCAAATCGAAAAACAAATTGTAAAAATAATTAAAAATGTAGGAAATGAAGCCGAACTCATCCCCTTCAAAATGCCGCTTCTTGAATTAGATTACGTTGACTTCCGGCGAAATGGCATCAAAAAACGTCCGAGACCATTTTTGAAATATTGTCCGGAAACTTTCCGCCGGTAGTGTACTTTCTTTTGCGATTATCTCGAAACTACATTTTTTGAACTAGTACCATCGAAATATCGTAAACTATCGGTCCGATTGCTTTCAAATTTTCACACAATATTTTTAGATACATTATCTAAAATGTCACGTAGGATTTTTGCGATAACTTGATTAGTTTTTGTTTTATTATTGTTTTTGCTAGAAAAATTTAAGAGAAAAATACAAATTTTTTTCTTCGGGTCACCATAATTTTTTTAATGGTCGAAAAAAAAAACCGGTACGCTACATTGTAGCGACACTACTCACGAATGAGCTGATATATTTTTTTTTTTTTTTCAGATGTGACATGACCAAGTAACTGATGGGACAACGACCGCGCGTATCGTGCGGAGGGCCTCCGCGGCAATGAGCAGAACGGCGCCATTTTTTAATATTTTGAACGGAAATTTTTTGACGTTATTCTCAAAGCCCTTTCTGACGTTGCATAAAAAAATCAAAATATTCCGGCCCATACTTTCGAGTTTATTATTTTTCTTTTAAATGTACCCATTTTCCGATCGGCCAAGGTGGCCAGACGCCTTAAAGAGATTGTCCGGTAAAATCTTTTTTAGAACAACAGGGCCACCATACAGTAGAAAGAACCTGAATTCTGTCGCCTTCCATTTCGCAACATCAAACACTGATCTCGTTGTACGTTGAAACTCAGTAGGTATTTGTGATTGTAGATGGATCAAGCGTTGTGAGAGAAGACTTTTGCTCCTAAAATTCAGATAACCCTGTAGCCAGCAGTCGATCAATAACTTTTTCATTATACCTAAACAACAAAGGTGCATGAAATCCAGAATGAAGAGAAAGATCATATTGATGGAAGGTCGAATTAATTCTAAGGGAGAAAGTCCTGTGTGATGTTCAGGATTATCCACATTCCTGAATGATTCGTTCGTTCTCTCCTCTGCGTCAGTGGAACAATAAATTGTTCGGTTTGCATGCCGCTCTCCTTTCACGGTGCAACGCTCACATGCATAATATCCTCCGTGGCCTTTAATACACTTAACGAACGAACGTGCAGGTCTATCGCATATGAAAGAGGCAATACGAACTTCAAATTTCTTCCCGTCAATGACAATCCCTGTTTCCATGAGACCATTACTTTCCTCAATAAATCTACCTAGGTACTCATTTATGTCGTTTGGCTTCTGAATGCCGGAATAAATGGCTATGGGGAACGGCTTATACACATCTGGTTGAAGCTGCACCTTGCACAATATTGGCCAAAATTGTCTCGAACTGGATTTATACAGCGGTAGCCCATCGATATTAATTTGCAGATGGAGCACGTTCTCTCGATGTAGCGCTGTATTAATAGTCTTCTTCAAGTGTTCGGCTATCCCAAAATATACAAATTCACCCACAGAAGCACCGCTATCATCTTTGATAGCTTCGATGTGATATTGAGCTGTTGCTGTTTTTAAGAATGTTTTTGAACTTTTTGGAAGACCCGGTAAAAGCCTCCGCCTTAAAATCAAAAGAAGACGATCCAATTGAGTTTGAGGAATATTCGACTGTATAGCCCAATTTCGGAGTTCTTCAACATCATCCCATTCCTCATCTTCCTCGTCTGCGTCATTGACGTCCAACTCATCCTCTGTTGAGCTATAATCTTCTTCCGTATCCCATACAGCATTGTTTTCAACATCGATATTCATTTCATTATCGTCAATGTTTTCTGGGACTAAACATCTTTCAAGTTCTACTTCATTCATCGCTCCCAGCATTTCCTGGAATTCTACATCGTCCCCCGCCATCTCTGACGATGAGTCACCTGCTTCTACACCTGATATGTCAGCCGCTCCAACAGCATCATTGTTCCCGTCGAACGTTTCATTATGTTCATCTGAATAATGTTGAAGGTCTACTTTAACAGGATTTGGTTCATCTTTGTCAGATTCTCCTTCCTCGTTCACAGTTTGTTCTTCTGGGCATGCTATATTTCCAATTTGTGAGCTCAACGCAGATCCCATGCTAGTGCAGGTTGGGTCGAGGGCCTCAGGTTCTGAATTTGTTTGTCGACGGACTTCTCGAAATCTTTGTACACGTAACCTCGTCAGTTTACGTCTCTTATTCGTATTTTCGTCTTCCATCTTGATCGAACCTAAAAATCACTGTCATTAACATTCGATTGTCACAATTATTTGGATGTTCTACACAAACTAAACGCACGATACCGAAAATACGGTGTAAACTTACCTCGGAGTTTGCAAGGCAGAAACAGAACACACACTCACACTCAGATACAATTAACCGTCTTCGATTTCTATAGTTTACGCAGCCAAATCACGGACTTATCGATGGACTATGGACGGGCGTACTGAAGCTGAGTCACGCTATGGCCTATGATCACTCGTAGTCGCTTTCCTTTTGAGGTCGAACGTCGAAGTGTCTCGGGTCGGGTTAGGATTCTAACCTAACCTGCAAGCGAGTGTTCTAATTGGCTTTCACTATTTCCCGAGAACCAATTAGAACGCTCGTTTACAAGTTAGGTTATAGAATCCTAACCCGTTTATTATTTGAAAATCGGGATACCTGATGAGTATTTCACGAAAGTAGTCCACATAAACCAGGTGTTCACATTGCATGGAATTTTTTCGGCGGGATAATGACAATTTTATACCTGGCCGACCCCATGGGTCATTGTTTCGCCGACTGAGTTGGACCTTGTACCTATGGGGGTTTAATTAGTACCTGCCCAGTGCTCACACTATCGAGGAGAACCCTCCAAGTGCCATACCCCGATTTCCCGGAAACTCCGCTCAGTGAAAGAGGGGTCAAAATGAGGGAACACGTGACTCGGCTTATCTGCTAAGACTCGACCGTTTTCGAGAAAATGATTGTTGAAGTTTTCGACGTACCTCAGGTACCTTTTACTTGCTAACCGACCGCTAGACTAACCGCTGCGCCGCCGCCTCGGTTGCACTCGCCTCGCGCTAAAAGGTACCTGAGGTACGTCGAAAACTTCAACAGTCATTTTCTCGAAAACGGTCGAGTCTTGGCAGATAAATCGAGACACGTGTTCCCTCATTTTGACCCCTCTTTTACTGAGCGGAGTTTCCACGAAATCGGGGTATGGCACTTGGAGGGTTCTCCTCGTATGACCACGTGAAGTAACTATACTTATCAAGGCGGCGTCCCCTAGTGAGCCTATTCAGGTATAATGATCGACGCCGTAGTCAGCATCAGCGTCTGGGGCACGCTGGTGAATGGAATCCCACGAATATCGATTTTTGGAAAAAAAAAGTGGCGACCGAAATTGTTCGAAATTTGATTCTCTACAAGTTCAGTTCTGTTCATTATAGCTGTAAAGTTGAAAATAATCGAGATAATGTTTGGAATCGGCGCTTTTTCCAGGTTTAATTAAAAAAATATCGATTTTAGGAAGAAAAGGCAGGAACCAAAACTGTTGAAAATTTGATTCTCTACAAGTTTGATTCCCTTTATTATAGATGTAAAGTTAAAAATAAACGAGGTAATGCAATTTTTTTAGTTTGGCGCCTTTTTGGAGTTTAATTCCAGAAATATTAATCCTACAAGAAAAATTGTGAGGACCAAACTTGTGAAGAAACAAATTTTCTACAACTTTTGTCTCCATAGTTTTTTGTTAAAATTAAAAATGGCCGAGTTATTCGACAAAAACCGTAAAAAAAAAACTTTTCGAAAAGGAGCAACAGCACGATTTGGTCGCCAGTTCGAATTTACACTCTCAGTGACCCCCCCCCCCCCCCCCCCCCCCCCTCCTCTCAAGGGCCTAAAATAATAAAACCTTGCCATGAGATTATTCCTGGGTTCGAAGTACATACTGACTGGACTAATTATACAATGAGGGACCCGATACGAAGTAATCTCAGTGGGCTTTGCCTGACAGCACACTGATCGGGCGCCCAACAGGCAGTACCTCAGCATGGGTTGCCTGGCTTTAACGTGATCAGGGCTGCAACAGGCGCGTCTTGGTAAAAGTTGCCTGTCCAGGGGTCAAACAGGCATGCCTCGTTAAGAGTAGCCTGACGGCACCCTGACCAGGGGTCCGACAGGCATGCCTCGGTGAGAGTAGCCTGGCTTCGACGTAATCAGAGCCACAAAAGGCACGCCTCGATAGGAGTAGCTTGTCAGCACCCTGACCAGGGGTCCGACAGGCATGCCTCGGCAAGGGTTGCCTGACGGCACCCTGATCAGGGGTCCGACAGGCATGCCTCGGCAAGGGACGCCTGACGGCACCCTATTCAGGGGTCCGACAGGCATGCCTCGGCAAGGGACGCCTGACGGCACCCTGACCAGGGGTCCGACAGGCATGCCTCGGCAAGGGACGCCTGACGGCACCCTGACCAGGGGTCCGACAGGCATGCCTCGGCAAGGGACGCCTGACGGCACCCTGACCAGGGGTCCGACAGGCATGCCTCGGCAAGGGACGCCTGACGGCACCCTGACCAGGGCCGTATCAGGTGCGCCTCAGTGAGGGGTACCTGGTGAGACCCTGCTCAGGACCTTGTCAGGGCTGCCTCACTTAGGAATACCTGAGCAAAACCCGATCAGGGCCTGATAGAACATCAGGCTAGCCTTATCAAATTTCTACTCGGGTGAAAGTAAAATTCTCAGAATAGAAATAAGTAACTACAAATGATACTAAAAATAAGATATTTGAATCTCATTCAAGGAAAAAACCTTAATCTTACCAAATTGGCACGAAACTTCTTATCAGTTTCAATTTTGTCATCGAACTCCACAAATTTCTCATAATTGGTGATTGGAATTTCGAAGCCATATTCCTCAGACCAGCACCATTGGCGTAAGCCATCACCTTGATTGAGAAGACCAGAAGTCTCAAGTATTGTCTGGACGCGACGTACATTATGAGACAGATCTTTGACCTCCATTTGGAGAGCTACCAAAGCTTTTGTCAGAGGATTCAGATCTGAGTGAACATGAAATAGTACATTATGTCATTAGGCTGAAAATCTGAGGTCGAAGTCGAATGATATATACGGTTTTTCGTGACAAACGCCCAATTGGCAGCCTTCCGGTCCGATTTTTCAATGCCTAGGCAGGAAAAGGTGGTTTTCACTGTCTAGGCTGTCGCACGTCGCCTCTTCATGACTAATACTAGAAAGTACCACTTATCGGCACCGAATCGAACTGAAAAAGGCTGTCAATTGGGCATGAGTGACGAAAAAGAAGTTACACACTATAAGCAAGTAGAAGCTGCATTATAGTAGTAATATAAAATGTGCATATTCATATTCAATAAGATTCGTCTACATTATTCACACAGATCAAGCAGGTGTTTTAAAAATACAACATTTTTATTGTCTCCATAATTTATACTATAAAGACAACAAATAGTATTCGATATACACCCACCACTATTTGTGATGATATCTATGTTAGCAGTCTTATTGATTTTCTTCTGAATTTTCACCTCCTTTCGTGAATCGATCATACTTTCTGTCTCCGTAGAGTCTGATCTTAAACTCTTTTGACTATATTCAGTCGACAAAGAACGAGCAGGAAACTTATCATTTGTCTCAGACGAGTCTGTTGAAAAAAAACAAAGGTATAATGAACCATCGAATTTAATTTCATAAAATCAATCCTTGGAATGAATCATGGGTTCATTTACCTTCATATCTAGGTTTCATTACTTGGGATCTATTATTGTTTATTTCAGTAATATCTTTCGATGCTTTCACATTACTTGGTGCAGTGGCTATATCTTGTGTCATGCATTTTACCGATTGAGATGATCCTTCATTCAACAAAATTTTTGTTTGTAGCTGAACATCATATTGTACAGCACCCGATGAAGATGATGCCTTATTAGAAGTTCTTTCTTTTGGCAGTTGAACATCAATATGTATAGGATTTGTATTTTCTAGAATATCCCACCAAATATATGATATATAGTGCATTATCAGAACTGACACACTCAACGGATTTGCCATACATATATACAAGATATTTCAGCTAAAAATGGTATTTCAGTTGATACCTTGCAGACTTAGTCGATTCTTCTGGTTGGACGGCTTGGATGGCTTGGTTTGTTTTTTGTGCACAACTGTTCTGTTTGTTCCGCATTGAGATTTGGTAATCCCCTTGTAAATTTTTGTCGCCTTCCGTTTTTTCTTAATTTTCACATATGTGTCGCTACTATCTGTTCCTGACCCTGTGTAATGGATTATGAAAAAAAATAGAAATCTTGCGATCTTAATAACCAACGACTGCTTTGAAACATAATTCCAAAATTTTGTTTTTCATATTACTGAATGTTCCACAGCTAGTCTGCATAATTATGATTTGAATCAATTTTCTAGTGCGATGAATAAAACAAAGATGACAAATGATGAGTACTTCTGAAATCGGATTCATCGAACTATACTAAGAAATAATTTCTCATTCATATAAAGAATCAGTTTGTAGAGTTTTAGATTGGGCATTAAAGAAACAAGAATGAAAGTACACTTGCATTCATCATTAGAAGCGGGTGATGAAACTTCAATTTCAATTTCATTTTCTGAGTCTGGTAGAGTTGGCACTTTCATGAGCGATGAGAAACGTGCTTCGTCTTTCTTAAATTTTTGTGTTCTTATAGATTTCACAAGTAGCTCCGCTTTTTTTTTCAGGTGCAACTTCTGATTCACTTGTGAATACGAATTTTTTCGTTTTTAAAACTTCTAATTTGTCGGTACCCTCAGAATACGTTTCTATAATAATATCGAACCTTAAAGTTCAACTTCATATGATATGGTATACCAACATTTGATTTAAAAATGACCACAATATCCAGAAGATATAATTATGCATGAAAAGAAAATCGTAGATTATCAATGATTTAGCTAAAGTCAACAAAACATTTCTTCTTTAGGTGGGTTAAGTATTGCATGAGCATCATTCATGTCACAAATTATACAGAATATTATTCATTGCAGCACGTCAGCATTTTATGCCAGAAGTACTGGAGCTCCATAACCAATTGAAATTATATTCTCCATTACTCACTGGCTTGTCCTTTTAATTCGACTGGGTAAGATGGCCAACTTTCTGGAGCATCAGCTCCACTTTCAATGAAAGAATCAAGTAAATTAGTATCTTCCTCATTATATGGCGGTGCCATAAATTTACAGATGCATTTTCCAATTTTCGGATCATAGGATACCCATGACGATGGAACGCAGTCGATCTGCTTTAATTTTCTTGGCCGTCCACGTCCAACAAATTCTAATAATTGATATGGATTGTAACGAGGCAAAATAATAAGGCCTCGTAAGTGAACCATCTCCTCCTCTGAACGAAGTGACCACCTTATTTAAAAATAAGAACCAAAGCAAGAAGTCCCAGCTCAAGTGTCCAAGGTCCTTAGTTGTAAAAATAAGTTCATGTACTAATGCTTTTTTCGTTCCCCCCTTATCTTATATTCCCGTACCGTTCCGGCCTGACAACATCGAGGGAGATCATCCCTAAATCCAATCCGACCTGGCGGGCCAGCCGGCTTTCGAGTGATTAACCAGGGGACAACGAATCCTCGTATCCAGAGATATGCCTGGAAGAGCGCTGCATAATGAATATCTAACCAGGAGTAGCTTCCTCCTTCCCTCTACCTGTCTCGTACCGGCTTGGTCCACCGGTTCAAATGCAGAAATTCCGCCTTCCAGGATATCGAGAACATGACGAGCCATCTAACAAACCCCTGGCCAAAGCTCGAAGTGCCAAAAGGCCCTGCCAGGCCCGCGACACAACCCGGCAGAAGAAGAATACGCCTATTAATTTTATGCGTAGATCCTCCACCTCCCCCAAAATTGCATCTGCCTAGCGACAGACAGAGAAACCTCACTTCTTGCTTGGACAGTGTGTCGATAAGATATCGTACTAAACATTTTTTAGTTTTCTTTCGAGTTAATTCCAGTAAATCGTAACCTCTTATAAAATCCTAACTTCCGTTTGTGTTGTTTTGTGCTTTGATTAAGGTAAGATTCCAACTCTAGACGACCCTTCGATTGATATTAAATTGATTAAAAAGAAATTCGTTTCTTATTGCGTGGTTGTGACGCCGTTAATATATCATCGAATTGTCGTGCCGTAGTTTCATTTGATTATCGATTATTGTTCATTGTGTTCCCCCGTCATATGATAACGCCTTATTGATTGATTTTTCGAGACAGTATCGTTATTCCTTGTCGTGTCGTTATTAATTATCGTATCGTCGTTTATCGTAGTACCGTCACTTTCCTGGCCTTTGTTAAATATTTCTACATTAGCCCTCATGATAAATGTAATTAATGGTTAATTGAATCCCCCCCTTAATTGTTGTAAAATCTAATCCCAGAAATAAGGATTTCCCACGTGGAAGAATTTGTTGCGTAGTAAAAATACGATAATTGATCTCGACGGCTTGTTGAGCCACGTGTTTCTGGAAGAGTTGATCTACGGGCTGTAGAAACGATATTGTGATATTCTGATTAATTTAACCCCTTAATAACTGAAAAGAGTGCCCCATTCTCCCCAGAAACCTTGAGCTGGTATAATTATTGTTATTTAAAGTTAATATTTGTAATAGAATCTAGCGTCCCTTTTGTTAGTTGGTTACTGCGTAGCCACATGGCGTGTATCGTGTAACATTGCCTTGGCCATCTTTGTACGGCCTTATTTGAATTTGATTCCGACGCCGTGTACTTCTCTAGGGAATATTCCGAGATACCGACCCGTCCCATTAGTCACTAGAAGTCCACAAATCATCGATTCTGGACTTTTTGATCCCCCTATGTTACCGACTCATTTCCTAGGAACTAATATATTTCGATGATTGATTCCTGTTATACCATAAGATATTGTTTTCTTTCTTTTTGTCTCACAGTGACTTGTTCTAGTTTACCTACCTCTGTGTTCTATATTCCCTGATGTTCTGTATTACCCCCTGCCCTACTCTTATGTGTGTGACCTAGTCAGTCAGCTGTCTTTGATATTATTTTCCCGTACCTTGTTTAATTGGTATTTAAGCCGACATAAGTGATCGGCCTTGACTATTGAATTGTTTTATCGTGTGTATTATTGTTTTGTTCGTGTTAATTGTTATCACCTATAATTTTGTGTTACGGGTTTCTTTGTGATTAAATCCATAAACCTAAAATCCTTTTTCTTATTCTTTAATCTACATTATTCCGCCCCCATGTTCCCCTCACGCTGAGCTTACCGTGTATTATCGTGTCACTTTTAGTTAATTATCTCGTCGCTATATTTGTATTTATTATATTTTATTCAATTCTTTATTAATATTATTTCGAATTTGATTTTAACGTCATTTTGTTACCGCGGTATCATTTAAGGTACCTGGCGCCCAACATATCGTACCTTCATCGGGAATTAACTATTTTTAAAATCAGCTCTGATTAGTAAATTCTTCGGTGAGCCAATCGTGGCTAGAGTGTCTGACTTTGTAGACGTAGTCGGTCAGGCCTTAAACCCAGGTCGTTGGTAGGCACGTCACAGGATGTATACCTGTGACCTTAGGGTCACTCATCCTACAGAAAGAAAACAATCCATCCTGAATGAGATGATTTAATTTTAATGATCAGCTCAACATCTAATATGAGGCTATAATAGTTTTTTTTGTGTAGTTAACATAGTATCAACAAGATATTATGTTGTTTTAGATATATGCGCGAAGCAAAAGAATTTGGGTAAATGTTAATGTAAAGAAAAACTGTGATATTCTATACACAGTCTACAACAGTATTTGCAAGATTTTCAGAGGAGATCTCAGTGAAATTTTCAGTAGTAATATCACAAGACCTTCAAAATCATCAGTCATTTTTCGATTGTTTTGCTACGTAGCATCGAGAGGACCAAGTTTTGCAGATCAAAAATGAAGAGCGCATAGCGCAAGGGATTCTTGTGCAAAACTTGGCTCATTCGTTTCTACGCAGGATCAAAACATGAGGAAAATAACCAATTCATTTTAAGGTCGAGTGGCATTCGAAAGATTATTTGTAGCATTCGGATCTGGCCAAGCAGAGAGCGGCAGGATACTTTATATAACGAAGCCATGTTTTCCGAGCTTTTTGATTGGAAAGCTGCCATGCACGCGTAAGCTGTTTGCTACCGACGTCCAGGGGGCAAAGCCCCTCCCAAAGACAATAAACGCAGTTTTTTCATATGCATATTTCAATTATTTATCGCCCGTATTTCACAAGTTAGAAAGTACAAAACCATACCTGACAATGATTGTGACGACAAGTATTTAATCTTATTTAGAATTTTTTTCAATTTATAAGAAAGAAATAATAGTTCAATATGAGCTTTGAAAGGATGAATACTTTATTTTATTTTTGGTAACACAACATGGAAAAAAAAAAAAAATCAAATTAAAAAAAAAAAAATGAATTGAAAAAAAGAAAATAGAAAACAAAAATTAATTAACAAATTTCAGTCCTAGTATACAGCACATTTAAGTCCCAGAACTTGAAAGTACTACTTTAGGTCCTATACAGGGATCAAAAAGCAAGGAAAACATGCTTGCGTTGTATAAATGTACTTATATACCGGCAATGCAGCCGATCATGAAATAGATAAGCACTTTTTTATAATTTAAACAGAGAATGATATTCATCTTCGACTCAATGTCTTCTTTTTCGTACAAATTACGTTAATTGCGTACGGCGAGGTTATTTATTCGGTGCGTATCCACGTTGCAACCACGCTGCGACTGTTACAGAATATAGGTTATGTCTATGAGTGGCGTCAGTCTAAAAATTCCAAATTGTGAGCCATCGAATAAACATCAGTTTACTTTTCAAATAAGATTGTTTATTTGAGGTAGATATAATGATGTTGGGTCATGTAGATTAATTCGACCAAAGAAGCACTCACTCTTAATAATGCGATCTTCTAACGAAGTCGACCGTTGACGAACCTGTAGCTGTACCACGCCACACTCACATTGGTATGTACGTGAGCTTCGCGTATGGCTCACGTATGTACACACATACACGATGTAAGCGGGTGTTGGTAGAGCTATAGAGACCGTGCGCGTATACAACTAGCGCCGCCAAATTGTCCCTACCGGCAGGAGTGCTTTAAAACGATTGGTTCATTTTTTCGCGCCAAGCATTTGATAGGCTGATCTTTCCTGCCGCTTGGGACAAATTTCGTCGATAGTGTCTGATTTGGCGCTGACATCGATTCACGCACGGTCTCTATAGGTTCGTCGTGTTCGGAATCGTTCAAGACTCATATAATATACAAGAAGTTTGTGAAAAAATGTATAAATGTATAATTACCGGGAAATTTGATGAATAATTCCACTGAGTTAAGTTAAACCCGTTTTCAGCTCAATGAATACCAGGATTTACAGAAAATCGATTCTAATAAAAAATTATGTCGCACTCAGAAAATTGATTTTTATTCGATTTGTGGGTCTTCTCAAGGTTGGATTGCCTCTGTACGAAGAACGAAAATTACAAGGATTACTATATAATTTGAATTTCAAGTTCAAATACCATTATATGAGGTCACGAAGTCATTACACAAAATTGAAAAAAGAGGTATAACTTTTCCATAATATTGTCGATTCTGAAATTTCGAGAGCGGACCAAAATGCGAAGTTAAAAAAAATATGAACTGCCAAATCAAATTTTTGTATGACCCCCTGTACAAGAATTGTCAATATCGGTTTGGATTGTTTTTTTTTTTTTCAATGTGCCGTATTTGTACATGGCAGGGTGAAGCATAAAGTTTCTTACTTATTAATAGTGTAGAATAGGGATGACGAACACTTTTTTAATTCCTTCTGGCTTAAACGATAAGCAAAGTTTGACTAGCTTATGCAGGATATCATCTGAATAATACCTTACAATACCCAGTGAGGGTTCGTCTCGTAGCTGCCACATTTTCAAAGAATTTGAATTGCACGGATATTCGTAAAGAGATTCTTTCATATACCATTTACACCCCTGGATTACTAGTAATCTGTTATCAAAAAACATTTGTTTTATTTCCAGAACAGTCTTATCACGCATCACCACGACGTTGTCTGGAGCTTGATTGCTCAGAATTAAATCTTTCCATTTCAATTTTGAAATATTCTGCTCAGCATCCTGACGAATGATTTGAATCATAGGTGGTATGACAGCTCGGCGATTGTTTTGTAAATTAATTTCATGGTATCGTCTGCAGAATTGTGCTAATGGACGATTCCCACTGCGTATAAGTTTTTTCATAGTTCCCAGATAATTTTCAAAAGGAAACGCATTCATTCTACTCAGGTTACAATCCATGAAGCCTACATCGTCAACTATGTGAATCAAGTTGTGCATGTTAATCACCAGAGCTTTTGGCCCGTACAGATCTGTCAGTGTCAAACAAAAGGTCTTGAGGTACTCTTTGGCTTGATTTTTATACTTCCGCAGAAGTTCTTCGCAGTTCAAGATTCTGAATGCAACATGTAGCAGCAAGAAGTGATCGTACAGATCTTTCTTCAAGATATCTTTGAACACAATTGGCCCACAGTATAGTAACAGGAATCTATATTCAGTTGCTTTAAACTTTGCCAGAAAGCGTGTGGATCTTGGCTTTCTAGGAAAGTCAGAAGGTACTTGGGTTGATAAACTTTCCATACGTCTTGACAGTTCTTCTCTTTCCCTTTGTCCCATCTTCACATTAAGATCTCCACTATGCCAACTTTCTATTAATTTTTTCATTGCACCATGACATCCCAGGTGTAAAAAGTCTAACAGGATGCATCTTATTGTATCTATCGGTGGTTCAATTCGTAACAGCGGCGTTGCACCTACAATTGATTTAGTTATAAGTGAGGTCACCTTGAAGAAATATAAAAGAGATAAGTAAATCAGCCGCAGTGTAACGTAAGATGGTAAAGTTGGACACAAAACCAGCGGCTATGCTGATTTCAGACCGCAAGTAAATTCCAGAACATGATCTCACCAATCAGAAGCTCTCGGCATTACGTCCAAAAACATGTCACATAAATTTTACGATAGAAATCTTAATATACAGTGCGATTCTGTGGAGAATCACGCACCTAACAGGTAGGCTAATGGGAAACGCCTGAATTGAGCAGATCAAACATCGACGATTGGGTCTAATTCATTCTATAAAAACCAATCGTCAATGTTTGATCTACTCAATTCAGGCGTTGCCCGTTAGCCTATTCGTAGATGCGTGATTTTCCACAGAATTGCACTGTATATAAAAACACTGAAATGATACAAAGAGTAAGTCACACGTTCACGCACCGTTATGGTGTTCTGGTTGGGAATAGCTCCTGAATGAAATATCTGTTCTTTTTTTAGCGCCATCAAATGGATATACTGTTGTTCTATCGACTCTTTGGCCATGAACCTCGCACCGTTCACAAGCATTGTATCCTCCATGCCCTTTGACGCACTTTATGAATGCGCGTGCAGGTGTGTCACATATAAAACACTTGAGTCGGACAACAAAGTGTCTTCCAGTTATTTGGATACCTTCCTGTTGAAGCTGATTGAGCTCGTCTATGAATTTTCGTAACAAATCCTCTACATGTTTGGGCTTTGAATCACCGGAATACATGGCCACTACAAAGGGCTGATAAATGTCTGGATCGTTCTGAATTTTGCACAAAATTGGCCAAAAATTCTTTGCGCTTGACTTAAATAGAGGTAGTCCATCGATATTTATTTGCAATTCAATAATGTTATTTTGTATGTGAGCTACAGTATTAATGCATGACTGCAAACCTTTACCAATTCCAAAATAAACAAATTCACCAAAAGAATTGCCGCTTGAATCTTTCATTTTTTCTATACAATACTCTGCAGACGATGTACGAAAGAAGGTAGATGAGGAAGATGGTAAATCTGGAAGCAATCTTTGTCGTAAAATATGCAAAAGTTTATCGACATGGACGTGTGGAATTTTTTACTCGGTTACCCACTTGCGCAGTTCCCGAATCTCATCAACTTCCACAGCTTCATCATCTTGATTGTCACTGCACGGAAAGACCCGTGGGATGGCGCTTTTACTCAGCGTTGTATAACCGTTCTTCCTCAGAATTTGTCATGCGAGTCTTCGATTCTGGGAGAATTTTTCGCCCTCGCGCGAAGAGATCACTTGACCATTTTTTTTTCACTTATTTCCGCTGGTAGCGCTTTTTTCTGTCAACAAAGTTCAACTGTTCTACGCTCAGGGAGAAAATTTCTCCCAGAGTCCAGCGTAGCAGCTCTTCCCATCACTCACGTCGATATGTTCGCCCGAAATGAATTAACTGTTTGATTAAAATTTAAAGATATCGATTCTCCGTGAATTTGGTGTAATTTATCGACAAAAAATTTCGCGAAGGAGAACGGTTATCCCGCGGGTCTTTCCGTGTGGAATTGGCTATATTATCATCATCGTCATCGTCCAAATTTGAAAAATTATCTTCGGTGGTAGAACTTGTTTCACTCTCATCAGTAGCTTCAGAGCTCGCATGTGTCTCTATTATTCCAACGCTGATTGAACTTTGGTCGGATTCACCTTGAGATTCTTCATTCGATTCACTGTTTGCTGTATCACTATTTGCCTGGTCAATATGTTCTTCAGAGCAAGACTCGTGATTGCCATGCTCATTTGAGCTTACAGATCCTTCATTTCCAGCTACATTTTTAAAAGTAAAAATACTATTTCGGAAAACGCTATACAGCATGTCCCAGAATTCGCGACGAGGAATTAACAGAGTAAATCGTTATCAGAAACGGGATCGAAATTTCCTTAGCCGTTTTTTCCGGAAACGCTTAGATTTCTTGTTATAATTATTTCAAATCCAGCCAATGACGCACGGCTTATAAACGGACGTTCGTCGATGTGATTACCGCTCGGTTGTATGCGCGTCTCCCAGCCTATTGTCGCCGCGAAACAAAGTGCACACAACCAAGCGGCGAGCACACCGACAAGCGCCCGTTCTTACATCGCACCTTATTGACTGAATTGAAATAATTATAACGAGAAATCTAAGCATTTCCGGAAAAAACGGTTCAAGAAATTTCGATCCCGTTTTCGCTCAAGATTTACGTACCCTGTGAATTCCTTGTCGCGAATTCTGGGACATCCTGTATATACATATATATGGTGAGCTTTGATAATTGTTAATCTACTTTTAGAATTATTCGGAACTGATCATGAGTTATTTTCTACAAAATCCTTGGAACCATACTCTACTGATTCTACGTTATACTCGGTTCCAAGAATTTAGTATCAAATACGTGATGCTGCCTTCAAATTACAAAATTTGATTTCATTTTACTCATATCTTTTTCCTCACTTTCATTATCGCTATTTTCATGACATGCTATAACATTCCTCTCAAGTTCTTTGATAGCTCTGATCTTCTGCTGTCTTGCACGCGTCTGTTCCCGAATTCTTTTACGGTTCATGATTGAATGAAAAATATAAAATACACAGAGCACTGATACTGCCACAAGATATTTCCACTAATTTTGCATAAATTTTCACTATTGCACACTCAAACCGCGCCATAAGTCGTTAGCGACGAGATTAAAACGCTTTACGAACGTATCAACATAACCTGCCCAGTACATTGCGGGGCCCTGAACTGGTAGTGCTAGCGAGTGACGTAATGAAATACGAGAGCGCGCCACGTTCGGTCCGCGCTAGGGCCTTGCCGTAAGTGGAAAGTAGCATTACAGTAGTTTTGCGTACCCGTACGCGTCAAGCTAGGCACTAGCTATAGGCACTAGCTAGGCTTTCCTCACCGGGCACGCCTCGACTCAGCCCGGTCGGGGCCTTTCTATTATCGAGGAAACAACCAGGAAATTTCTACCAGGGACGTTTTGGTTCTTTTCTGCGGCCGAGGTATTTTCTCCAAATATTTTTTTGTTTTTCGGATTGAAGAGGAAGGATCCAGGTATCTGAAAAAAATGATCGCTATGAATTTTGGTGAGTCCCGCGGAGATGGCAGCGAAATTAAAAATGAAAACGACGGAAAAAAAACGAAAGAATTTTTTTCCGGCACAGGCATGAAAAAGTCGCTTTTCGACGCCTGTTTTCGGTCAGTAAAGGGTCATTTTATATGACTAGCTTGTGAACTGCCATAAAAAGACTTTTTATGGCAGTTTCGATGTGCAGTTCGCAGTGCGCATCTTAAACTGCCTTAAAAAGACTTTTTAATGTAGTTTGATGCGCGGTACGAAGTGAAAGCAGTTATTTTGGTTATGTATCACCGTAGTAGTTGCGCATGCGCAGTACTGCCTTCACGCCGGTAGAGCGTAGACTACCATGCCGCCATTACCTAATTGTTCGTAAGTATAAAGGCCGAAGCACATAAATTGCCAGAAGCCGTAAGCAGAATCCAGAGACCATAGCGCATGCGCACTTTCGATAGTCCAGTAAACAAAGCGCATGCGCTATGACTTATGCATTCTGCTTGTGCTTCCTGGATTTGAATTTACATAAAAATCCATAGGCACATAAGCGCGGGCATAGCGAGTGCGCTTGAAAATTTCAAACTGAACCTTTTCCAAGCGGTAAGTAATATCATTATACGACTATATTTTCTTAGTAAAGTGTTGATAGTTCGATATGACCGCTGATTCAGTGTTATATAAATGATCGATTCAATGAAACCCCTCGTTCCGTAGATATGGATCCGTTCGTTTTACTTTCAATAAGTTTGGTTAATTTTGGGGCATGTTTGCTCCGTCGTCGAAGAAAACGCATGAAGCGTCTTCGACAAAAGCGTATCTGGGTACGTCCTATTAACAGACGTAGGAGGGAACAAGGAGCATATTATAATCTCTTTCAAGAGCTGAAGACAGATCCCATTATGTTCTTGAAATATGCTCGCATGACGCTACCATCATTTTCAAATTTGCTGAAAATCGTCACGCCAAGATTGACGAAACGAAGTTCGCGTGCTATCGAACCCGAGCAACGAGTTGCCATATCGTTGCGGTATGCATTTTAGATCCATTGAATTTGAATATTATTAAATCTTCATGTAACAGATATTTGTAAATTATCGTATCTGATCGTGTTACAGATTTCTGAGTGGAGACAAAGTTTCGGCGATCGCCTTTTCCTACCGCGTAGGTCATTGTACGGTGCATAAAATAGTTAAAGAAACGTGTGATGTGCTTGGTGATATCCTTGGTCCTATCTACCTACGAGCTCCTACTCGACAGGAATATTTGAATATTGCCGAAGGGTTTTTGAGGGTATGGAATTTTCCGCATTGCCTAGGTGCCATCGATGGGAAACACGTGGACGCGCAGTGTCCGCCAAATTCTGGTTCTCTATATCAAGATTCGCGGCAGCGAATCGCCGCCAAGTACCCTTCGGCCGGCGAGCGCCAGCTGAGAATCATTTACCCGGAGCAACTACTTATACTTGTAACCATGACGTCATATCTCCCAAACTAGTGTATATTTTTCGGTCAAATTCATGAGAGCATAAGTCCCAGTCCCCATGGCCCAGTTGAGAAAACTTGGACCGAATCGGTCGAGCGGTTCCTGAGATATTGACTCCTAAAGTTGATGAAAAACGTAAGATTCTTCTTCTTCTTCTTCTTCTTCTTCTTCTCCGGACAGTTTTTTCGCAGACCCTTTCTTGGGATCACGGTATCTATCGAACGGCTGTACCGATCGACTTGAGATTTGAGAGGGAGATTCTCTCCATCGGAATCTCGACCCCTATTGATTTTGGCATGAATCGTATGACGCAGCGAGAAGATTGACCCTAATCAATCTACGAGATGATGAATGACGTCACGAGTTTCGATTCGATTATTAAAACGATATATATAAATATATTATTATATTATTATTGTTATATTATTATTATATTATTATATTATTATTATATATTATATATTATTATTATTATTATTATTATTATTATTATTATATTATATATTGTAATTATTATTATTATTATTATTATTATTATTATTATTATTATTATTTTTATTTTTATTTTTATTTTTATTTTCATTTTTATTCTCATTATCATCCTCATCCTCATCATCATCATCATTATCAATTCCATTTTTCATTCATTCAACCGCAACGCTGGACCCACCTACTGAGCCAACTTGCTTATTCTAGCGCTAATCTTCCTATGATTTGACCCCGTAGAAAATCAATAAATACACAGTTCAGTAACATTGTAATTTTTCGTAGTTGTTTTTATGTGGTTTTCTTACTCAACCCGGTTTGCTATTAGACGGTTCGCTATATGCCATTCTCGTTTCTTCTTTGTTTTCCTGCTATCCTCTGCGCCCTTTTCCATTTCTGTCTTGCTCTTTACTCTCCTTATTGTATCATGATCTCCACATACTCTGGAATCAGATCTTGATACACATACATTATTGACGTGAGGTAATATTCTGTCGAATCGTGATCACATTTGGAACTGGCTCTGGCGTAATGACTTTTCATAAGCTTCTTATTTGAAAACCTCTCAAGGGATATAGCGTAATACCGAATGCACTTCTTTGCTGAGATTCTATATAATTTGAGGCTGCACGAATAAGTGCCTGGTAATAGGGGCTGTTTCAGATTTAGAACCCTTGTCAGCTCAATGAAACTCACCGACAGATATACTACATTCAGTAATGACCATATCGATGCGTTTGTTTCATCTCATGAAAATGTCGATCGAGCTTAACGCCTAGATACTCCATTTATTCTAACTTCACGCTTGCGATAACTTCATAGCTATAATTTGTTCCACCTGCACAGCTATCATCGTAGATTGCAGTTTAAAAAATAAATGTAACAGGTACCGAGGGCCTGTCTCTACCTTGTGAGAAATATTCAAGACCCCTAATTTTTTTCAGTTCACAGGCAGCTGATTTTATGAATAAAACTAACAAAAAAAATTCTTCACCGCATAGTAAATTTCTAGAATCTTATCAAACTATTAGAAATATCATGAAATATAAGTTTCATACAATGCAGAGTCAAAGTATGAACTACATGGCCCAATGTATGGGAATCGCAGGACTCCGAAATGCAATAACAAGCTGAAGCGCTCGAAATATATAAAATTCATTCGTGAACGTTCTTTTCTTGTTCTACGAACAACTTCTGTAATGCAGATATCATGTAGAACATTACAAATGTCCCAAAATGAAAGAAAGCCACTACCGCTAAGCTACAATATTATTAGTTGCCAGCTCAAATGTTTCTAATAAATGAGAAACTAATACGCTTTCATGAGAGACTAGCCAGTTACAAGCTGTTGACTGGGTGCACACATGGAGAAATTTTGAAGCAACAGCCAGGGACCAATGAGTATTAAAGATCAGCACCAAGATTCTTTAGCCTGTGCAGAAAGTCAGCAAGTTGCAGAACACAGCACGATGAAACACGCTTCTACGTGTAACTAAATAGTCGGATGCGCAACGTGAAACCTTGAAGAAGAAGAAGGACTGAACTACAAATTATTAAACTATCCACTGTTTAAATTTTCGTTTATGTTACGGTGAATCTGAGAATGGGAATGCGTGGCCGAAAGAGATCCACGGTTCAGGTGCCACAGCAGAAGAGACAGGAAATCTGAGATGCCTTGATCAGAAAGTTTCATAACATCACCTTTCGAATTATCTTACACCATATATTTCGAAAATTCATTTAATTTGTACCAATTTTCATTGAATTGCGAATCACTCAAAACTATCTGTTCAGCTACAGTATATGCTACTTGCATACAAATTTTGCTCCGATCAATTTCTCGTCCGCAGTGCAGAAAATTCACACATACCCTATGCCCAAAATGAGAGATTGGCTTCATTTTATTGTGAAAGAAATATTTTCTTTCAGTCTTTTATGAAACATGAAAAATGCTAAAAATTTAAAATCAGGAATATTTAATGTTTTGGGAAGGGAACGAATGAGTCAACGTCAGATCTGATCCCTATCTTTCTTCACCTCAGTGTGCTGAAAACCTCAGACAAAGGTGAATATGATGCGACTAAAATTGAGATGCGAGGAGCATTCAGCAGTTCAATATATTTTTATCATTGAATGTTGCATAAGTTCTAGCTAAACGTGTGATTTTCTTTGTTTTGAAATGCACTTCGATGTGATTTAAGAATAATTTTGATCATGAGCGAGATGCAAAGGTTTTCAGTTAAGTAGATTCTGTTCTTAAAAAGATGAAACTAATATTAGATACGTATCTGTGTGATGTAAGTATATAAAACTTACAAAAAAGAATGAAATACCCCGCAAAAACATTTTCAATGTAGAAAGTACCGCCAAGTACAAAAATGATCCCACTAGAAAAACATAGAAAAACCTATCGCCAGTCTTTGTCGTGAAATCAGGAAAAATGCCAAGCACTACGCCCTTCCCGCAAGTATATACGTCGAAAGTCGGACCTCGCTAATTCGTGTAGTGATATCGAAAAATCATTTCAAGAGCTACATACTTGGCGGGCACATTCCTTTCTTCCACTCTACTTCATACGTCAATCCACCTATTATGATGAAAAAAAAGTGTGAAAATGTTTAAGTCAGTTTCCACTAATGACTACGAATGATTATGCAGGGTGATTCACTCTGAGCGCACCACTGAATTAGGATAGAATCTTCATAAAAATCAAAGACTGATTTTCTTTTACCAAAAAGTCGTGAAACTAATAGTTTTCGAGCTACGGAAGGTCTCAGTTGACCAATCACAGAGCTTATAATTCACATAGACAGGAACCGCTCAACTTACACCAATGGTCAGCCCTGTCTGTGTCACTCATAAGTTCTGTGATTGGTCAACTCATATCTTCCGTAGCTCGATAACTATTAGTCCCACGACTTTTTTTAAGAAAAAATCAGTCTCAGATTTTTATGGAAAGTGAATCACCCTGTATACAATGTATAATTGCATGAACAAATGCAAGAATTATGCATTTCATAATCATCCCACGTTCTATTCTCTATTGTAATAGCTCTGAGTCTATCGACAACATTGAGGTTTTCGAACTTAAATATTCCCTTTTACAAAGGTATACAATAGACGCAAATGGAGCTGTGCATCACACTTATAGGTTACGGTTATCAATCCCACGAAATTTCGTACACAAATTTAACTGATTCAAATAATCCGATTTCTGATATACAGGGTGGGACAATAACTATTACCACCTCAAATATCTAAGTAATTGTTGAACTTCGCTCTCCGTTTGAATAGATAGAACTTTCAGCTACAAATATCATGTATCAACGCAATAATTTTGTCGTGCTGAATGAAATTAGATACTTTTCCAGATTTTCAAGATAACACTTGCTTTGAATCAATAATGACGATATTTATCGATCACCAATTTCGATTATTCAAGGCCTGGTGCGAGTGCACAATTATTCATCAAGATATTTACAAAACTGACTTCCAGTATTGTACTTATAAGGATCAAACAGTAAGGAAATAATTAGATATCAATTGGAGACACAATCTTTCCAGTGAACCGAAATGAATTGGGGAATTTCGGTGCCCGAAATCTTCAAAAAGAGAATTCCCCAATTCATTTTGGTTTACTGGGTCAGTAAATTCTGATACAGAGAAATAATAACTGCATTGAACCAAAGCGAATGTCATTCATTTCGACGTAGACGATCCTGATCTTAAGTAATACATTACCGCTAACCCAAGAACATTTCAAATTTGCATCTAATTGTGAATTCTTCAATTGACATACTGTCTACAAACAATTTCGACCTGAGTAGGTACATCGTCTACCCTGGCAAAACTAGAAGGAGTATGCAGTAGAAAACAAGCAGATTGTGAAAAAGTGGAAGAAAGGAATGTGCCCGCCAAGTATGTAGCTCTTGAAATGATTTTTCGATATCACTACACGAATTAGCGAGGTCCGACTTTCGACGTATATACTTGCGGGAAGGGCGTAGTGCTTGGCATTTTTCCTGATTTCACGACAAAGACTGGCGATAGGTTTTTCTATGTTTTTCTAGTGGGATCATTTTTGTACTTGGCGGTACTTTCTACATTGAAAATGTTTTTGCGGGGTTTTCAATTACCATAAGAGATACAGCGTGGTTTTGATGGCTGTCTGTGACCATAATTATAAATTCACGTTGGTCGATATTGGATCGATCGGAAAAAATAGCGATGGGGGAATCTACGCTGCCAGTGACTTGAACCCCGGAAATAGACTGTTGGATATCCCCGAAGGAGTGAGCATATTACGCGGCACTGATATTGAATCACCGTATTATTTTGTCGGGGACGAAGCTTTCCCGCTCAGCAAACATTTGATGCGGCCTTACCCCGGACGATATCTCGGGGAGCGTAAAAATATTTTCAATTATAGGCTCTCTAGAGCAAGACGTATAATAGAAAACACTTTTGGAATTTTGACCCGAAAATGGGGTATTTACAAAGGGCCTATAGTTGCGTATCCGGAAAATATAAAAAAGTACATCTTTGGGACCGTTTGCTTGCACAATTATTTACGAAATGAGGAAGGTGACAATATCAATTTTGAAAATATGGAGATAATTTGTGACAACGATGAAAATGGAATTGCGTATGCATTGAATATTCGAGAGAATTTGAGCAATTATTTCCTCAGCCCAAGCGGCATGGTTGAGTGGCAACATGAATATGTAACACGAGGGCAAAATCAAGAGTCGAGATTAGGACAAGATTGACATTTATTAGAAATTGGTTTTCTATGATTTGATAAAATTTAAAAAAAAAAAAAAATTATCAAATTATATTCCAATAAAATTGCATTCAATTATACGTTTATAATTTTATTGAACTTTATATAAATTTCAGAAAATCTTAGTAAACAATTATTTTTTTTTAAATCAAAATATAATACGTGTGTGTGTTTTTGCATAAATAAATTTTTCAATGATCGAATATTATTTCAAGGAGTTGTTTTTTTTTTTTTCATCTGCGCTCAATAATCTGAGTTCCGTCAATATTAATTGGCAAAACGAGGCATCCGTATCAATTTCTTGTACCTGACTAGGCTGTTCAGAGTTCAGGTGTCTGGAAACACTTTCACTGAGTTTAATGAAAGTCTCTTCCAACTTGTCAATTTTTATTTCTTCTTCATTTTCTGTTTTTTTTTTTTTTTTTGATTGAGAGTTCGATTTTACTTTTGAATTTATCGTCATTTTGCCAGATATTGTCGATGGTGTAGAATCCGTAGAAGTTAGAGTATGATCGTTAAATGAATGGGGATTTTCTACGTCGATTTTTTCGAGAAATGTTTCCGATCCGGTGTCCTGAAACGACGTGCTTGGTGCTGCGTATTCAAATGGAGTTCCTGCTTCACGCTGAACCTTTCCATATGAACTGCAGGTAGACGTCTCCGACGATTTTCTTTTTTGGTTGATGTTGTTGATGACGCTGGAACAATTTGATAAATTTATGAGCTTTTGAAATACACATTATCTTTTCATTCTAATACGGCTGTATTGATCAATCTTCTGTACCTTCGGCATTTTACAAATTTTTCTATGAATGTCATCGACTCAAAATAGGTGAACCCTCGTCGTTTCGTCGCCCTGCTCCCACTTTTACTTTCAATCAGTCTCTTTTTTTTTTTCTTTGGAAAAAGACTCTCTCAAGCGGGTCCAACGATTAGCGCATATCTCGGCTGCAATTAAGATTAAAAATCTGTCAACTAGCTATATAGAACAACTCTAGTAACTATTCTAAGATTATTGTTTTCATTTTGAGATTGAAAAAAAAAAAATAATGTTATGTTGTCTAACATCAGAATTATATTCTAAAGAATATGAACTGAAGGTAAATCAATAAATATTATCAAAAATCGAACTCACGCGTTACATACAGAACCTTCGATATCTCTAGCCATGAATTTTCTTTTTTCACCGCATCGCGATAATCCTTACAGCTTGTATCATACAGATGCGGATAGCTTTTCACAGCATCAATAAGAATTGAGTCAAATTCTTTATCCTCATCCTCTGGTACCAAGTCTGGATATATGTTGCCGTCGACTTCTTCAAGAACGCCCTGAGTTGCGCGGCAGTACATTTGGTGGTCATCCGCTGCCATCCTAGATAGGCAAACTCCAATGAGATTTCAAAACAAATGACAGCTTTGCAACAGGGAAATATTTGTAAATTAGATAAATTTAAAGAATTCTCATGATCCATTATTGGAACAAGCGATCATCCCTACAAAATTTCATGAAAGCTATTGATAACTAGTAAACCCACGAGCCAGTTCGAATATTAAAATCCTATCATTTGTTGATTATATTTATAAATACCTGGTAAATCTGTGATACACGAGCGTATATGTTCGCCTTGTTCTTACCGCTATAGCGTTTATTAGGTCACCATGGTGATTTTTTTTGTTCACACATGTGATTTAAACACATTGGCATTGCAAAACAAAAAAAATCACCATGGTGACCTAATAAACGCTATAGCGGTAAGAACAAGGCGAACATATACGCTCGTGTATCACAGATTTACCAGGTATTTATAAATATAATCAACAAATGATAGGATTTTAATATTCGAACTGGCTCGTGGGTTTACTAGTTATCAATAGCTTTCATGAAATTTTGTAGGGATGATCGCTTGTTCCAATAATGGATCATGAGAATTCTTTAAATTTATCTAATTTACAAATATTTCCCTGTTGCAAAGCTGTCATTTGTTTTGAAATCTCATTGGAGTTTGCCTATCTAGGATGGCAGCGGATGACCACCAAATGTACTGCCGCGCAACTCAGGGCGTTCTTGAAGAAGTCGACGGCAACATATATCCAGACTTGGTACCAGAGGATGAGGATAAAGAATTTGACTCAATTCTTATTGATGCTGTGAAAAGCTATCCGCATCTGTATGATACAAGCTGTAAGGATTATCGCGATGCGGTGAAAAAAGAAAATTCATGGCTAGAGATATCGAAGGTTCTGTATGTAACGCGTGAGTTCGATTTTTGATAATATTTATTGATTTACCTTCAGTTCATATTCTTTAGAATATAATTCTGATGTTAGACAACATAACATTATTTTTTTTTTTTCAATCTCAAAATGAAAACAATAATCTTAGAATAGTTACTAGAGTTGTTCTATATAGCTAGTTGACAGATTTTTAATCTTAATTGCAGCCGAGATATGCGCTAATCGTTGGACCCGCTTGAGAGAGTCTTTTTCCAAAGAAAAAAAAAAAGAGACTGATTGAAAGTAAAAGTGGGAGCAGGGCGACGAAACGACGAGGGTTCACCTATTTTGAGTCGATGACATTCATAGAAAAATTTGTAAAATGCCGAAGGTACAGAAGATTGATCAATACAGCCGTATTAGAATGAAAAGATAATGTGTATTTCAAAAGCTCATAAATTTATCAAATTGTTCCAGCGTCATCAACAACATCAACCAAAAAAGAAAATCGTCGGAGACGTCTACCTGCAGTTCATATGGAAAGGTTCAGCGTGAAGCAGGAACTCCATTTGAATACGCAGCACCAAGCACGTCGTTTCAGGACACCGGATCGGAAACATTTCTCGAAAAAATCGACGTAGAAAATCCCCATTCATTTAACGATCATACTCTAACTTCTACGGATTCTACACCATCGACAATATCTGGCAAAATGACGATAAATTCAAAAGTAAAATCGAACTCTCAATCAAAAAAAAAAAAAAAAACAGAAAATGAAGAAGAAATAAAAATTGACAAGTTGGAAGAGACTTTCATTAAACTCAGTGAAAGTGTTTCCAGACACCTGAACTCTGAACAGCCTAGTCAGGTACAAGAAATTGATACGGATGCCTCGTTTTGCCAATTAATATTGACGGAACTCAGATTATTGAGCGCAGATGAAAAAAAAAAAAACAACTCCTTGAAATAATATTCGATCATTGAAAAATTTATTTATGCAAAAACACACACACGTATTATATTTTGATTTAAAAAAAAATAATTGTTTACTAAGATTTTCTGAAATTTATATAAAGTTCAATAAAATTATAAACGTATAATTGAATGCAATTTTATTGGAATATAATTTGATAATTTTTTTTTTTTTTTAAATTTTATCAAATCATAGAAAACCAATTTCTAATAAATGTCAATCTTGTCCTAATCTCGACTCTTGATTTTGCCCTCGTGTTACATATTCATGTTGCCACTCAACCATGCCGCTTGGGCTGAGGAAATAATTGCTCAAATTCTCTCGAATATTCAATGCATACGCAATTCCATTTTCATCGTTGTCACAAATTATCTCCATATTTTCAAAATTGATATTGTCACCTTCCTCATTTCGTAAATAATTGTGCAAGCAAACGGTCCCAAAGATGTACTTTTTTATATTTTCCGGATACGCAACTATAGGCCCTTTGTAAATACCCCATTTTCGGGTCAAAATTCCAAAAGTGTTTTCTATTATACGTCTTGCTCTAGAGAGCCTATAATTGAAAATATTTTTACGCTCCCCGAGATATCGTCCGGGGTAAGGCCGCATCAAATGTTTGCTGAGCGGGAAAGCTTCGTCCCCGACAAAATAATACGGTGATTCAATATCAGTGCCGCGTAATATGCTCACTCCTTCGGGGATATCCAACAGTCTATTTCCGGGGTTCAAGTCACTGGCAGCGTAGATTCCCCCATCGCTATTTTTTCCGATCGATCCAATATCGACCAACGTGAATTTATAATTATGGTCACAGACAGCCATCAAAACCACGCTGTATCTCTTATGGTAATTGAAATATAGAGAACCAGAATTTGGCGGACACTGCGCGTCCACGTGTTTCCCATCGATGGCACCTAGGCAATGCGGAAAATTCCATACCCTCAAAAACCCTTCGGCAATATTCAAATATTCCTGTCGAGTAGGAGCTCGTAGGTAGATAGGACCAAGGATATCACCAAGCACATCACACGTTTCTTTAACTATTTTATGCACCGTACAATGACCTACGCGGTAGGAAAAGGCGATCGCCGAAACTTTGTCTCCACTCAGAAATCTGTAACACGATCAGATACGATAATTTACAAATATCTGTTACATGAAGATTTAATAATATTCAAATTCAATGGATCTAAAATGCATACCGCAACGATATGGCAACTCGTTGCTCGGGTTCGATAGCACGCGAACTTCGTTTCGTCAATCTTGGCGTGACGATTTTCAGCAAATTTGAAAATGATGGTAGCGTCATGCGAGCATATTTCAAGAACATAATGGGATCTGTCTTCAGCTCTTGAAAGAGATTATAATATGCTCCTTGTTCCCTCCTACGTCTGTTAATAGGACGTACCCAGATACGCTTTTGTCGAAGACGCTTCATGCGTTTTCTTCGACGACGGAGCAAACATGCCCCAAAATTAACCAAACTTATTGAAAGTAAAACGAACGGATCCATATCTACGGAACGAGGGGTTTCATTGAATCGATCATTTATATAACACTGAATCAGCGGTCATATCGAACTATCAACACTTTACTAAGAAAATATAGTCGTATAATGATATTACTTACCGCTTGGAAAAGGTTCAGTTTGAAATTTTCAAGCGCACTCGCTATGCCCGCGCTTATGTGCCTATGGATTTTTATGTAAATTCAAATCCAGGAAGCACAAGCAGAATGCATAAGTCATAGCGCATGCGCTTTGTTTACTGGACTATCGAAAGTGCGCATGCGCTATGGTCTTTGGATTCTGCTTACGGCTTCTGGCAATTTATGTGCTTCGGCCTTAATCCTTCGCACTTGTGATAGAAAATTAAAAAATTCATGGAAACATGGACTCCAGTGACGAAGAATACATGTCGTGTGGTACACCACCCGAACTCTGTGAGGAAAGTGAGATGGCAATCGAAAATTTGTTGCCAGATAAATCGAAAAAAATGTACGAAATTAGCTACAAACGGTTCCTAACCTGGCAGAAAGAACACCACACACGTCGTGTTCACAACGAATACTCTTGGCATATTTCTCTGGTTTGTCGAAGAAATGGAAATCATCGACGATGTGGAGCGAGTATTCCAAAGTGGCCAAAATGTTAAAAATTAAACAAAATGTGAACATTGGAGAGTACCATGAAGTCAAATCATTTTTGAAAAAATCGAAGAAATTAAGAATTTTAATTGAGAATAACTTTTGAAGAATTGAATTTAGGCAAAAATACTAAGAGATCTTTTTTGTAGAACATTAAATTTCCTTCAAAAATCCGTCGTGATCTCTTTCAGATATTTATTGATTCGTTAGTTACAAAATTCCAAATTAAATAAGTTAAATCGAAAAAACATATCAATTTATTAAGCTTAATTACTCGGAAACGGCTTGTCTGACGAAAATCTATGATCAGACCTCTTTTGTAGGGAATTTAATTTTACATAGGAATAAGCGAAAATAAATTCTTTCACTTCAATGTTTTGACAGTTCTGACGTAAAACATCAAATTATGACTGAAAATCAAAAATAGCGATGATAGACCTCTTAAGATTAATATTAAGGGCTCAAACTTTCACGAAAATTTTTTCTTGCCATTCTGAATAATATTCTCGATATATTTTTCAAAAACAAAAATAGTCAATTTTTTTGGCCCAGTCTAATATACACAGCTATAGGGAAACGGGATAAAATTATAATTAGTGCATTGGAACGACGCTGATTAGTGTTATTGTAGATTTTATTGCAAACACTTGGAGATTGGAGGGAGGATGTTACGAAATATAATTTATGCGAGTTTGTTAAGGTTTGCGATATTCAGTGGGATTATAATATGATCATAATTATACTACTTACCTCCACTTGATGATTATTTAAAATTTATTTTTAACTGTTGCCTTGAATTGAACGTTCTTCGTCAATGAAGATACAATAGCGGTATCGAAGCAAACAAACAAACAGAACACAAGCGGGACATATCCTATTTTTATTTTTGAAATCGGTATAAAAGTCGGATTTGTTTTTCCCGGCTATTGGTAGTACAGCGAAGTACCGTAAGGTGCGCTTAGCCATAATTGACCGGGTTAGCGTCAGAGTGCGCGTATTTTTATTTTGATTGCGAAGGCGGAGGCACTGGCCAGGAATGACGGTCCGCGCATGCGCGTAAGACCTAGACCTAGACCAAGACCGAGATCGTGCGAATTGAAACACGGCTCAAGACTGCCTATCAGACTCGGGTTTCCAACGGTTGGCCCTCGCACACAGGTTTTTACGCCAATGTCGTTCGCTTCTTCCGCTGTTCGCCAAAGCTGTAACTAACTCGGCTTGTTCTGGTATTTATGATTCTGTCAAACGGGTTGATAGGAAAATACCAGACAATTTCAGTAGCTAATTATGCCTGTACTGTATCGGAAATAACCAAATAAAATATCACAATATTTCGTACAAAGTAAGTTCATTCTATCTTATTCTATAGTTTAGGTTTCTGAACCGTGTTTATATTTCTTTATGATTTTAGTGACAATGCTGCTATAGCTAAAGCCCCTATACTTCAATTATTGAATCTCTATACCCTGAATAGCGATACTAGAGTGTAAGTGATTGAAATAGCTAGATACAAGTTTTATGAATTTAGTGAATTTACGTTATTGGCTAGGTAAGACGCCTAGTCCAATAATCAAGTGAGTCGCCTGGGTGCTCTACCTCGAATGCGCTGGCCTGTCATGCCAGCGCGTGTTTATATACAATCTGACTCTCGCCTCTGACGTCATAGGCGATGTACACTGGACAACGATAGTTGTCCAGATTTTGCTGAATTTACTTGACCAATCACAGTTGTCGTCCGTAGTATCGGCTGGATACGTTACAATATGATTCCTGCAGATTTTGTTCAAAATTCCAAAAAATTGGGTAATCTAGCATGAGTTGAAGCGAAAAAAGCCGTGAATTTTTCATCCCAACAAAACTTTTTTATGGAGATATTTTGGAAACTACGAAAACTACAACTATTTGCAAAAGTGAAAAAAGATGCAGAATCAAATTTCCTACAGGAATGCATGTTTGGAAATTCGAAATTCGTGATTTTTTATCCAACTGCTCAGGGGTCAGCTCTGCGGAGCAAGACGAAGTTATACTGGGTTCCATCGCGACGAAACCGAACTCTGCCTGAACTATACCTTGCCAACGCACGCTTGCGTTGCGTGCGTGAGCCTCTGCTTGCTGCCAGTGACTACCAACTCGTACAGTATGAATGAGCGCAGCCTTGGCGCCACGCGCCGAGTTAATCGAGCTGACAGTCAATGGCAGCGAGCAGAAGCCCACGTACGCAACGCGAGCTTGTGTTGGTCGATCTATAGTACGGTCATCGTTCGGTTTCCTACTCTTATTGTATTCGACCCCGCCGCCTAGCGGAGGTTTAGCCAGTTACTACTCGCAGAGAGTTTGCCATCGCGTGCAAAGGCTACGTACTCACTCCTCTATATGCACGACTACCAGTTCACACTGGGTTATTTGTGATATCCAGGTAAGTTGTTATACGCTCAGTGTAATCGCATAAATATTACAAGCCAGTATTAACCATTTCTTTCACACAATCAACGATTTTAACTATCGATGTTTCCCAATGAGCTATCTATTCAATCCACCTGTGTGAATTTCTCCACCAGAATGCCAAAATATTTCTGCACCATCAAATGGGTCGGTGGGGACGACGATGGAAAAATGACTGTGGGTGTAACGGCTGATTTCATCATCAACTTCAATTATGAGGATTTGATGTCCGAGAACTTTGATCCGGATGAGACATATGTCGTCGAATGGCGAAGTACTGCCAAGAAACCAAGTGGAGGATGGCCTGTGTATGACGGCTTGGTACTGGATGTAGCGAGTATGTTACAAACATTTTTAACCTGTCACGTGTTCATGTTCTTCTCTCTCTATTTGGCATACCAGTTTCCTAACGATGCCTTACATAAATGTTTGTATCTCTAGCTAGCATTCGATCACTGGAAAAGAAGAGCGCAAATTATAATTTGCTCGAATCTCCACGACTAGTCCCGTCCGGAACGGGAGCTGCGCCGCCTGTCAGTACATCCCAGCCTACACTCAGAGAAATGATTTGTTTCAGGCAACAAAATCGTTTTGTTAGTCCGATTTCCCAAATATTTAGTTGACTTAACCAAAAATCTCATTGACTAAACCAAATCGGTTGTTTTCCTTTTGTTGCTAGTACCAAATAATTTTGTTGAATAATTTTTGTAACCCAAACAATATTTTTAGTTTAATCTGCCTGTTGACCAAATATTTTGTTATCTGAAACTACAATTTGGTTGCAAGAACTAAATGCACAACTTTGTCTAGCGCGCATGCGCCGTACAACAGTCGTGTATGCGAAATGGCGAAACCTGTTACTGCATGTTGCTGATCGGCGTGTGTAGTCTAGCACATGGTTTTAGTTGCGCGGCAGTTAATAATCATCATATTAATTCCGTATAATTTGATTTTCATAAAAATGGACGACGAAACCGTGAAGTTTCTGAGAAACTGTGGTTTAGAAGAGTACACGTACCAATTCAATGGTAAGTGAACACAATTTTGATATATTTAGATATAAAGGCATAAGTCTGCACCACGTGGAGCTTTCCATAATACGAATACTAGGTATATCCGCTAAATATTTGTTGTAATATTACATCTTCGTTCATTAATCAGTCCGTATTTCAAATTGTTCGTACTTTTTAATCATTTAATTAATTGTTAGCTGCAAAAGTATTCTAGTCCAAGATATGGTAACGGTTACTGTTTGGAATAGCCTGCTATGATTATAGAGTAGATTGAAAAAATGACACGAATAGGGACAGTAGAAGTAAGAAAATAATAATGGCGACAGCATCGTCAGATAATAAAGAGATATTCAATTAATCGTCATAATCTTATAATAAACAGTCTTCACTTATAAATATGTGGTCAATCATTCATTTATTTAATTAGTGTCGTAAACATTGGCGCCCAACGTGAAAGAAAAACGTAAAATTTCAAGCAATACTGAAATAAAGAGATTCATCGCTAACGCTACAGACGCGATCGTGTTTGAAGCGTGAAAACTCAAGTGAGATCGTGTAAAATCGTATGTAGACAGAAAACTTCGTCAAATCCAAAGCCCAGGAATCAGCCCTGTAACAGAAAAGTGAAAAATTAATAATATATGATTTATTTAATAAAATTAATAATATATACCGCAAACAACGTCGAAACAAATGCAAGTTAGACATCGCCTCCTCATACAAGAAGAGTTCGCAGCACGAGCACACACATAGACAACAGCTGATTCTACACACAGAGACGCATCTAGAATCTACGAACACTCAGGATTTTGCGCGGAGTTCTACACGTCATTGGCAAAGGTTAGTGAGTTTCCAGCCAGCCGATAATTCTCTACTTCTCAATCTTTCTCTATTTCTTCATCCTTCAAATTTTCTGACCTCGAAATAATGGCCGAGTTAAAAAAGCTAAAAATAAAAAGGGGCTCCTTGAAGACTCAAGTCACAAATTTTGAGAAATTTATTGTCTCACCGAATGAAAAGAATGTAGGAGAAATTCGAAATAGAGTAAAGAAGTTAGAAGAACAATGGGAAGCATTTCAAGTTATACAAATACAAATAGAAATTCTCAGCCAAACCACAGACGAGATAGATATAGAGATAGAACAAGCAAATGCAGAAGATCGCCGAGAGTTTGAAGACAGATACTTCGAGCTGGAGAGAAAAGCGAACAATATGATACAAAAAATGAAAACCGCAGTTAAAGTAGATTTGGAACAGCAACGTCCACCTGGGCAACCAAATTTAGCGCCACCAGTTCAAGTAATTTCAGCTGAATTAGCAGACTTAGCGCAGCAATCAGCTGACCAATCGAGACCAGAAACGGTGAACCTTCCTGCGATTCAACAAATCACAGCTACCCAGCTTGTAGCAACGGAACAAGTAACTACAGTAACTAGGACTAATGTCAAGTTACCGACTTTATCCCTACCGACGTTCAATGGGGAATATGATAAGTGGCTATTTTTCAAGGACTCGTTTATGTCTTTGATTCACGAGAACACAAGTTTGACAGCGATTCAAAAATTTCAATACTTGCGAAGTTCTCTAACTGAAGAGGCACTCCATATCACTCATTCACTGAAAGCATCAGCAGAGAATTACGAAATAGCCTGGGAATTATTGCTGGAACGTTATGAGGACAAGCGCAGAATAGTTACAACGCATGTAAGGAAACTTTTGGAATTTCCAATTGTTACAAAAGAAGATTACGCAGCGATGAGAAACTTTGTCAACCATATTAAAACCAATCTAAGAGAATTAGAGGCTCTGGGTCAACCTGTCACAGGTTGGGACGCTCTGATGATCCCTTTGGCAACAACCAAATTGGATTACAAGACAAGACAAGAGTGGGAGGACAGAGTCGGAGATACAGAAAACAAGCAATTACCTAAAATTGAAGATTTACTGACATTCTTGAACGAGCGGAGTAGTATCATCGAAGCAATGCGAAGAGGAACAGCAAATCCTGAATCAGTCAAGCCATTATACAAGCCAAAAGATAAGCGAGTTGCACTTGCAGCAACGAAATCATGGCCGTGCAAGTTTTGTCCTGGTCAGCATTCTATATATCTTTGTGAAGAGTTTCTGAAACTGCCGATTCGCCTCAGAGTAGAAGAAGCAAAAAAGAGAAACTGGTGTCTCAATTGTTTATCGCCCGGACATTACACCAAAGATTGTAAAGTTACATTCTGTAGAGAATGTAACAAGCCTCATAACACTTTACTGCACTTGAGGCCGGAGGATTATCCGAGTGGTGGACACAGCGGAAATCGAGATTTAGGATATCAAGACTCAGGGAATCGAGATTCAGGATATCGAGATTCATCAGGAGGAAAAGCGTATCACCCTGGTCACCCTGGAACAAATAAATCGTCCCAATCGAATGGAGGGAGCTCAGCAGTAGCTATCCATTTTTTGGAAAAGGAAACGTCAAGTACGCAAGTATTACTAGCAACGGCGCAGGTGCTAATACAAGATGCACAAGGAGGGTTTCATAGGTGTAGGGCCTTACTAGATCCGGGGTCTCAATCACATCTAATTACAAAAAAAACAGTCCAACGCCTTGGATTACCTACAGAAAAGGAAAACCAGCCTATAAGTGGAATAAATCAAACTCACACGAGCGTGCATCAGTCAACGTCGATAATAATGTGTGCAACACATGGCAAATTCAAAGCTACAATGAACTGCTTGGTTCTACCCAAAATAACAGAAAAACTACCACAGATTCGAGTAGAAACAGCAAAGTTGAGTATACCTAGCGATGTACCATTAGCAGATCCATTGTTCGACATGCCAGGTACTATTGATTTATTAATCGGAGCAGGGTTGTTTTGGAACTTACTCTGTCAAGGCCAGATAAAACGAGAAAAAGGCCAACCAACTTTACAAAAAACTAGGTTAGGATGGGTGATTGGGGGAGAAATCGTCAATGCACAGACATCCTCAAGATCAACCGCCTGTCATCTAGTAACAGCTTTAACAATAGATAGATCATCGACACTGGACCGACAATTAGAAAGATTCTTCAAGCAAGAAGAGATAGGAGACAAACAGGAAACCAACGACGAAGCAGCGTGTGAGGAACAATTCAAGAGTACACACGAACGAGAGAATGGAGAAAAATTCATCGTACGCTTACCAAAGAAACAGGACGTCATCTTAGGAGAGTCCGAAGAGCAAGCTTTACGACGATTGCACGCAATGGAACGACGCTTCCAAAAACAACCTGAAATCAAAAAAGAATATATTAAATTTATGAAAGAATACGAGACAAGCGGACACATGTCTAAAATATCTATAAAACGTGAAACGCCTGAATCAGAGATTTACTTCATACCACACCATCCTGTCGTACGGCCAGACAGCCTGTCGACAAAACTTCGAGTGGTATTCGACGCATCAGCTAAAACTACTACGGGAAAATCTCTAAATGACAAATTATCAGCCGGACCTAATATACAAAGAGATTTACTGAATATAATTCTACGATTTCGCACTCATGAGTACGTATTAACAGCGGATATCGAGAAAATGTTCAGGCAGGTACTGGTTCACCAAAAGGATAGGGATTTGCAAAGGATACTATGGAGAGAAGATCCAACTGAAATAGTCAGAACGTACGTGTTGAATACGGTCACATATGGAACAACATGTGCACCTTATCTTGCAATGCGTTGCCTGAGAGAATTAGCCAGTCACGACGGAAGAAATTATCCGCTAGCTGGAACAGTATTAGATCAGGACTTCTATATGGACGACGTTTTAACTGGAGCTGTCAGCCTAGAAGAGGTGATAGAGCTACGTAAGCAATTGACCCGACTACTCGCATGTGGGGGATTCAACTTGAGAAAATGGAGAGCTAACGATCCAGCAGCGTTGGCACACTTAGCAGAAGACTACAAGAGTCCCGATCTGTTAGTAATAGATAAACAAGAAGCAGTCAAGACCTTAGGGTTATTATGGGATGCTAATTCAGATGTCCTACAATATCGAGTCAATTTGACAAATCTGAGCGAGGTGACAAAAAGAAATGTGCTCTCTCAAACGGCACAAATATACGACCCGCTCGGTCTAATCGGCCCGGTTCTCATTCGAGCAAAAATCCTTATGCAGCAGTTATGGCAAGGTAACTGGGATTGGGATGAGAAATTACCGGAATCTTTAGAAGAAACCTGGATTACGTACCGCAACTCATTAGTAAAAATTAATGACCTACGAGTTCCAAGAAATGTAAACCCCAGGAACTTAGCACAAGAAATCGAAATACATGGATTCGGAGATGCCTCCGAAAGAGCCTACGGAGCGTGCATATACGCCGTCAGTTCTGACCCGCAGGGAAAGGTAACTTCCCACTTAATCTGTTCAAAATCAAGGGTCGCACCCCTCAAAACCATTTCGCTACCAAGACTGGAGCTGAATGCAGCCTTGCTACTGTCAAAACTTATTGAATTGATACAAACAGCGTTTGGAGAAAAAATAGCAAATACTTACCTATGGAGCGACTCTACAATTGTTTTGGGCTGGATAAATACAGAACCACATCGCTTAAAGAACTTTGTTGCGAACCGAGTAACGGAGATTCAAAACTTAACCTCAAACGCAAGCTGGAAGCATGTGCCATCCAAAGAAAATCCGGCAGATATGCTGTCCAGAGGTATGGCAACAGAAGATTTCCCAGAAGACAAGCTTTGGTGGAACGGACCAGCATGGATTACTTACGGACAATGGCCAGAACAACCGAATCTAGGAGCTAATGATGTACCTGAAATGAAACCTGTTAAACCTATAGCCGTTTTAGCAGCAATCCACCAACCTCTAGATATTCTGTCAAATGTTCTGTCAAGAGTTTCATCTTACCAAAAACTTCGTCGCGTCATTGCCTACTGTCATAGATTCAGAAAAAATAATCAAGGGAATAAGCAAAGCAAGCATCTTACCGTAGAAGAGTTAAATCAAGCAGACATTTCGATAGCCAGAATGGTTCAGATGGAGATCTTTCAAGAAGAGATCAAAGATATAACAGCCCAGCGTGCTCTTAATAGAAGAAGCAAATTATATGCGCTAAACCCATTTTTCGACAAAGATGGACTATTACGTGTTGGAGGTCGACTGCGAAATGCCGAATTACCCTTCGGACATCGACACCCAATAATATTACCGTCGAGACACAAAGTTACAGAGATGATCATGCGAGTGGAACACGTACGTCTCTTACACTGTGGACCTGAACAGCTACTATGTTCGGTTCGACAAAATTACTGGCCACTCTCAGGTCGACGTGAAGCACAAAAGGTAACTCGCAGTTACATCAACTGTTTCCGTTACAACCCGCAAACAGCAGAAGCCCTCATGGCAGACTTGCCTCGAGAACGAGTGACTGGATTCGTAAGACCCTTTTCTACGTGTGGCGTAGATTATGCAGGGCCACTTCAAATTAGAGAAAGCAAAAGAAGAGGTAGAATTCACATTTTGAAAGGCTACATTGCAGTATTTACTTGCTTCAGCACCAAAGCTGTACATCTGGAGTTAGTGAGCGATTTAACTACAGAAGCCTTTATAGCAGCTCTCGCACGCTTTACATCAAGAAGAGGACTCTGCAATCAACTTTACTCGGATAACGGAACGAATTTCATCGGAGCCAATCGGGAACTTCATGAAATTTACGAATTCCTAGCTCAAAAGGAAAAAGAAATCTGCAACAAGCTAGCACAACAGAGGATGACATGGAATTTCATCCCTCCGAGAGTACCTCACTTTGGCGGATTGTGGGAGGCCGTTGTTAAAGGAACAAAACGACATTTGAAAATCGTGACAAAAATGGTCATCATGACTTTTGAAGAGTGTTATACTTTATTAACTGGAATAGAATCAATTTTGAACTCGAGGCCTTTAACTCCCTTATCCACTGATCCTAACGACTTATCTGTTCTTACTCCTTCTCACTTTCTTATCGGAGACTCACTGTTAGAACCGCCTCAATATGACTATACTGACGTACCAGAGAACCGCCTATCTCGTTGGCAGCATATCCAACAGATACGCCAACATTTTTGGAAACGATGGGTACGAGAATATCTAAACCAGCTACAATTACGATATAAATGGGCATCCGATGGTACTAACCTTAAACTGGGTACTATGGTGCTGATGAAAGAAGACAACGTCCCACCGCTGTATTGGCCTTTGGGAAGAATTTGCGAAATCCACCCTGGAACTGATGGGGTTGTACGCGTCGCTACGATCAAAACTTCAAGCGGTTTATTTAAGAGACCAATCGCCAAATTGTGTCCCTTACCTGTAAACGATGATACCTAAATTCACATATTATTTATTGTTCATATCAAACGATAAATCAATTTATTATGTTATACTTTGGTAATAGCCAAAACAAAAAAATAGGTCATCGTGCTAAATGAAAAAATTTATCATACAACTTACTTTATTATGTTATAGTTAATGTCAAGGAAAGATAATTATATTCTTGTTTAGTACATAAATTACTTTCATTTAGGAAGTCAATAATTCAAATAATACTTACTACATAATAATTAACTAAGTTTACTTGTTGTATTGCACTTGAATAATTGTTATCGGATTTGAAAGTTTCTCTTTCAAAAGGGGGGAAAATGTTTGGAATAGCCTGCTATGATTATAGAGTAGATTGAAAAAATGACACGAATAGGAACAGTAGAAGTAAGAAAATAATAATGGCGACAGCATCGTCAGATAATAAAGAGATATTCAATTAATCGTCATAATCTTATAATAAACAGTCTTCACTTATAAATATGTGGTCAATCATTCATTTATTTAATTAGTGTCGTAAACAGTTACCAAATATTTGTTTCACGCAACCAAACATTTATTCCATCTTATCTAACGGTGTGTGTGTATAAATATATACCTGTATAGTTGGAATTTTTGAATAATCTAACAACAAGTCTATGAAGAATAAAAAGGTGCCAGTTTAAAAAATCAAAATTAAAATAAAAAAATAAAAAAATTTATAGCCATAGCTAACTGACGCAGGAAAATGTCGATGATTTTTTACTAATTTATTACATCTTGCATTATTTGTAAGATTATGCCGTGATGAATCATACTGAAAATATATTATTTCTGTGAAGCAAATGCGACATAATTTTTTTATTGAATATTTGTATCATAGAGGAAGGTATCGATCATGATGCTCTTCTGGCATTGTCTCCCGGGTCATCGAAATCTATGATGCAACAGCTGATACCAAAAGCAGGGTCCAGAATTAAATTTCATAAAGCTTTGAGAAATTATCAGGCTTTATTCAATAGCGTACTGCTATGCAGTAGTGACGATAACTGTCCAGCTAGAACACTAACAATAAGACAAAAAACATCATCACCAGTTTTATCATCCTCATTTTCCGAGGTAAAATCTACAACGGTATTTTTGAATCTTATATATTGATTCAATTTAATTTTCTTCATTGATGGTACCATAGATATTTCATCACATAATGCAGTCTAACGTTTGAAACAATTTTGGATAAATTTTTGAGTTTTATAAAATGTTTTTATATTCTGAATTAGGCATCGCCATAAATTTTGTAATTATAGAGTACATTGTTCTCACATGATTCGGAACTAGCGGATGCATATACTTTGGAAAGACAAATAACTGGTTTGGACCATGACATAGGATTATTGCATGACGATGTTGACTTTGCATTGCATGACATTATCAGCCCGCATGATATACAATTAGCTACGCCACTTGAAGATCAAACCAAAGACGTGTCAAACGCACAACCCAATATATCAAAACCCACAACCAGAAAGTTATCCATTCCCAACGACACTGAAAATAAGAAGAATTTGACAAAAGGCCCGTTGCAGTTGGTAAATAATTTTGTAGTTCTAATCATCCATATCAACTCTGGCCACAATTAGTTCTGATACTTCCATGTGATGTTTAAATGTTTGTAAGTTTTGGAGCCCGAAGGGTAACGCGTGCTATGTATGTAGGGTGATCAGAAACAGGCTACAACGACTTCCACCAACATTTGTACCAAACCTGCTTGTAGTAGCGACAACACATTTCCACAAGCTTTAGATGGAGAACATGTTCTACATAGCTACATATTCGACTTGGTAATCCACCATAGTTTTTCCCAATGTGCTATAAATATCATACATGATAATTTATTGATCAGCTCACACGTTACTTCTTCTGCAGAAGTTAGAAACGATTCTAAATTTGACAATAACTGGGAAGGCCATCCTTGCTGCCTATGCGACACAGTCAAGCCTTAATGAAAAAGACCGCAGGAGACTCGTCGATTTATTGATCACCCACCTTCTATCAAAAACTAACAGCACTGGTTATCCGTAAGAAAAACATACTATATGACATATCCACATATCAATTTCCCTAGATATCATTTTGATTGGTTTTTTATTTATTGTTCATCTACAAGATTTGTACTAAAAAATCACCACTTCGACATCTTGGCTGGAAGAATTACACAGCTCTTTCCTAGCGAAGATAAAGATCTTTACTATGTTCCACCATTTACTGAGGGACGCGCACAAATTTCCAAAGGGAAACTTCCAGACTGCTACCGCAATAGACTGCGACAGTTGCGCAAGATAGGCATAGTTACAACTAACAAACGGAAACGCGAGACCGAAATTACTGACGGGTCATGCAAAATCAGCTGTACAAATGGTGAGCCATATTGGAATTCATAGTTATATGTTCTATGTCCGTTTCTTGCTCTTCACTTAAGGGGGGGAAATAGGTGTAGGACGGCGTATTTTTAGTGATTTTCATGAATTTTTTTAACACATAAGAAATATATATATTCTATTTATACTTTGGGGTCATTTTACCCTTATATTCAAGAGTATATTCTAAAATTTTCAAATATGTTCCTCAAAAAGTAACGGAAGTATCAGCTGCCGCGTATTGTAGGTCGCCATCCGACTGGGCAATTTGTGTACATCCTGGAGGTCACAATTTTCATCTGAAATCAATTTTTCAAATTTTTTTTTTTTTTATAAGTGTTTCTTCTATTTGAACCTCAAACCTCACAAAAAAATTGAAAATTAATATTTTTTTGAGGAATGTGAAAATTTAGTATGATTTTTTAACCATTTTTTAGGTATAAAAACAAAGATATTGTTTAGGATTGAGGTTCGAATAGAGCGTATTTATATAAAGAAACTATGTGCTGAGTTTGATAACGATTGATCAAAAACTGTAGGAGCTAGAGTGTACACAAATTCGAAACAAGCAGTTTCGAGAAAAACGCGTTTGAAAATAAGAGTGGCAATAAAGGTAAATTTAAGGCAGTTGTGACGTGAGGGTAGAGCCCGAGCGGAAGGAAGATCAATTCACGTAACCCAGAGATAATTATTTATTTGACTTATCCTCTAATAAGTCGGTACATGGGATGTTACTTACCAAGCCCTATACAGAACCGTACGTTTTTAGAAAATATACTCTAGTTGTGAGGCCAATTTGTAGGATGAGGATTTAATCTAATGAAGTTGAAACTCAAATGAAGATGATTAGTTAACTGGTAAAATCAAAATATATTCTTCAAACGATTCAAAGGAATAGATGTGAATGTATGACAAAATTTGGTATACGATAAATCTATATTTTAACGCTGGTAATTATAGTACCACCGTCTTGGGTATTACTACGTTATGCTCGGCTCTCTAATGTGCAACTCTCTCTCTCTCTCTATTATGATCGTATAATGATAAAGTAAAGTTATATCTAAGGAAAATAATGGCGTTGTGATGCTCTAGGCAAAACTGCTCTATACACGAATGACTTGCGTACAGACCAGTCTTATGATCACTCTTGGGTGATTTTCATAGTAAGAGAGATTTTGATATGAATGACTTTCACCAAAACCTGTCTTTTGATCACTTTGATATTTGGTAAAAGTGTGTAATTAAAAATAAAAACTTAGCATTGCTGTTCAACTGTCCTGAGGTTGGGTCCAGTCGGATAGAATCGGAGCTGTTGGCTGATAGATAAGTCCAGTGGATCTCACCTCACTCTTAGCACGTTCACCAAGAACCACTTAGTTCTCAAAGAAGTCTTTTAAACTGAAGCTATTAATTATCAAGATAGAAATTTATTTTGAGTTTGATTAAAATCCCAAAACGAGAATGACCCGCTGGTTGAATTTGAAATGATATTGAATTATGAATAATTGAATTTGGTTTATCTGAAGGAATTAATAATTGTGTCCAGGCACTAGGATAGCTTGCGCTATTCAGGTTCTATTTAACGAGATTACTAAGTCCTTTAGCGTTGTCACTTAAAAAGATTTTCAATCACCAACTATTGCTCAATTATTTAACCTCGGGACACGTCTGTCCGGCACCCAGATGGCTGCGGTGCCTAGTTTGTCGGAGATCCACGTCGGTTCTTCCCGATTCTTGTACTGTTCGCTGATAAATATCACGTCGGCTTTGCGTTCGAATAGCACTTGTGACAGTAGATCGTTTGCCAGCCTCCCCCTATCTATGTTACCTTGTAGGATTCGCTTAGCCATGTTCCTTGGACCTTTGCTGTTCTACGGCGCATCGGAACACCGTGCAGCCTCCTGACCCGGCTACGTGTTCAGTTTTCTCTCTAGCCATGCCCGCTGCGCTGCACAGTACGCAGTTAACTTCTTTCTGACAGTCTTTCAGCTTGTGTTCTTTGCTGCCGCACTTATAGCAGAGGTCGTCGTCGTGTCTGTCCGGTCCTTGGCAGGTTTTGGTGTGGTGCCCGTACCCGAGGCATTTCCAGCAGCGAAGGACTTCGGTTCTTCGTCTGACCCTGCAGTTGATGTACCCGACCTTGATCTTGGCATTCTTCAGTATCAGAGCTGCTTCTGTTTCGTGGAGGGTGACAATTGCCAACCTGAGTCTGTTGGCTTTTGTGACGGTGACCTTTTTTTCCGTTGTGCTATTTGGCAGGACGGCGGTGATTGCGGCCCGTACTTCATCTTCTTCGGTGAAGGAGTCCAGGATCCCTGATCTCGACGGTTGTTTTTGGCACGAGGTGTTGGATTATCCCAGCTTTGCCAATTGCACCGTTTATCGTCTTTTCTATTTCTTCTCTGTTTTCCAGGCTCTTTCCCATTTCCAAAAGTACGCCTCCAGCCTTTGTTTTTCTAATGGCTCTGATGTCTGCCTTGAAGTCCTCCGGTTTTATTTTTTCTCTTATGGTCCTTAGTACCTCTATGAACGTTTTGGAGCCTCCTGGTTTTATCAGTAGAGCCTCTGATCGTTTCTGAGCTCTCTTTTTTTCGCTTTTTTTTGGCTGGGCGCAGTGTCGCTCCCGGTCTTCTCCTCTGCCTCCATACTCTGCGTTGGCTTCGGCTCGCGCCTTTTTCGTGATGGAATTTTTGTCCATCCATCTGCGTCTTCGTCCGTTTTCTTTGTCTTTTCGGACTCCTTCTCTATCGGGCTGGAGGCAGATCTTTTTTTGGACTCCGGGTCGGCCGCCGAGGTTTGACCCGTGTTCTCCGATGGTGGTCCCTGGTCCTACGGTTGCGGGATCTGCCGGTCAGTTTTCCAGACGGTCTTCAGCGAATCCAAGACGACGATGGATTCCGCCAGCTCAGCGAGACCGTTCTTAATGTCCATGCCGATGTTTCGCTGTCTGTCTGTCGCCGCCTTCATCCTTCGAATGGTTTCCTTGCACTTCTGCAGTTCTTCCTCCATTCTAGTTCTCGCCGTCTCACTTTCGTTTGCCGCAGTTCCGTGTGTTCTTCCATACTGTAGCCTTACCTTGGACTTTCCTTTTTTTTTTTCAGGTTCAGGTTCCGGTGATCTCTGCATCCGCGAACTCCTTTTAAAGGGGTTGACATCTTCTAGAGTGTAGTTGTGCGGTTGGCCTCCCCCAAAATCCTTGAGGCCGGCACCGACCACCGGGGCTTTTACCCGATCGGAATCGGCGGTGAGATTCCCCTCTGCGAGGCTACTCACTTGGGGTACATAGTTTTTTGGCACATCTCCCATATTGTTGGATTTTCTATTTGGGTTTCCTTCCCTTAATGTTTTGGCTCGCGGGAGTTATTTTATTTGACTCCTACCCTCTGCCCGGATGATGATGATGATAATGATAATGGTAATGAAAATAAAAATAAAAATAATAATAATAATAATAATAATAATAATAATAATAATAATGATAATAATAATATTAATAATAATAATAATATAATGATAATATAATAATAATAATAATAATTTTTATATATCGTTTCAATAATCCAATCGAAATTCGTGACGTTATTCATCATCTCGTAGATTGATTAGGGTCAATCTTCTCGCTGCGTCATACGATTCATGCCAAAATCAATGGGGGTCGAGATTCCGATGGAGAGAATTTCCCTCTCAAATCTGAAGTCAATCGGTACAGCCGTTCGATAGATACCGTGATCCCAAGAAATGGTCTGCGAAAAAACTGTCCGGAGAAGAAGAAGAAGAAGAAGAAGAAGCATCTTACGTTTTTCATCAACTTTGGGAGTTAATATCTCAGCAACCGTTCGACCGATTCGGTCCAAGTTTCTTTAACTGGGCCATGGGGACTGGGACTTATGCTCTCATAAATTTAATCGGAGAATATATAGTAGTTTGGGAGATATGACGTCATGATTACAAGTATAAGTAGTTGCTCCGGGTAAATGATTCTCAGCTGGCGCTCGCCGGCCGAAGGGTGCTTGGCGGCGATTCGCTGCCGCGAATCTTGATTCACGAACAGCTGTAGTGAAAACTGCAAAAAAAAAATCGTGAAAAAATATCCAAATTCATTTCTGGACAAAACTGGCGATTCGATTGTAGGAAGTGGCGAAGAAAAATTGATAACACAAATATACAATCGGGTAAATTATTATCGAAGTCAGGAAAGTAGCTCTGAGAGAGATAGGCAAGGGGGAAATGAGAAAGAAAATGATAGTGGTAACACCAAAAAGAGTAAAAATACGTCTCGTAATAGTAATCTCAAGTTGGATGAGTATGGTTGCACCGATTATGAGCTTTCTTTGCCCCCAACTGAAAGTGAGCGGTCTCTGAATGAAAAAAAAAAAAACTTATTTGAAGAAGCAGCTTGACTGACTAAAAGAGATACGGCGAAAATTCGAGTGATAATTGAGGAGACATATCCAACACAAAACATTGTATGCAACATGGGAATAAAGTGCATCATTCCCTCGGGCAGTAAACTCGCCCTCGGGAATAATCTTCCACTTTATTCCCGTGTTGTATAATGTACTATTATTTTTTTTATTTTATTTTTTTTTCAATAATGGATAAAATCAATTTAAAAGTCCGGTTTTTTTTTTTAGTCTGGGGGCTTCGCCCCCGGACCCCCCGTCGGACAGTTAGCCCCCTGTATTCCGAAATCCGGTACTCTACATAACCTAACCTCACTTCCTCCCATAGATGCGTACTATACTAATTTTTTCCAAATTTGTTGATGGTTTTTCATACCGCAGAACGTTTCAGTTTTATTTCGATTGATATGGACGCAAAATCGATAAATGTGTCACAAAAAATAGGGTGTGCACCACGGGCGAGGGCATTTTTGCCCTTGGTACACAATATACTATTTGATAGGCAAATAGATTTTCACAGAACGAGATACACGTATCCGAATCTGATGTGGTTGTCACGCGATTTTGAAATGTTCGTATTTGTAACATACGGTTTGAAATTTGTTCAACAATTCCTTTTGGTCCATTAACTTGTTGTTTCAATTGGAATATACCATTTTCAAACGGAAACGCTGAAGTAGCCTACAAGGGACCACTTTGCCGAACAGAATCAACAGAGTGCAAATTAAAAGTCAACGCAGCTTCTCCATCCATGATTTGACATTCTCCTACAAACTTGGTCAAGTTGAACTCGCACAGTCTTAATTCTTCTTCCGAGATTCCGTTTCGCAAAAGAGTGTGTACGCTAGACGTTAATAAACTAAACGACTGAAGCGCACGATCATCAAGGATTCCATGTAGACATGGACAACTGTAAAATGAAAGCCAGGATCGCCATTCCGATGCTTTCCACTTACATTTTTCTGTCATTGGCCGGGGTAGTCGATGCATTTCATGCGGAGGTTTCATCATCATTAAACGCTTATTGATGAGGGCTCTTTGATCCGGTTTCAAGTACAAGGGATTAGTTGATGTTGTCCACAGCTCCCATAATTGTCGTACAATCCCTAATGTTATAGCATGCATATAATCAATCGGAAATCCCCAGATACAATTAAACAATGGGAATTTGATCAAGATTGAAATTCCTTTTACTTCTCGCGCTACGCACTATTCTGCTACGCAATGAACCCCCAAAAACATAATAAATTATCAATGAAGTTATTCCTACTTGTGAGTTTTCGTCATCGTTTTTCAGTTCGGGGAATTATACTTCTATTGTTATCTGGATCTAAGAAAGCTTTATAGTGCCTTCTCTTGCGTTTGGGGGGTTCCCTGTCCATTGCGCAATTGTTCAATATACCTATAAGATATATTAGTCACGGGTTGCCTATAGTTATATCATAATAAGTTGCCCGTGATGATAATGCAACTTGCGACTGAACTGTTATAATCCTTGAATAAATAAAGTCTCGTCAATATTCTTGCATCCAGTCGTAAATTATTCCGGTTATTTATTAGCCAACCATGTCGCGCAATTCTTGAATGCTGCGCTGTGATTGACTAAGGTTTACACGAAGTCAAGAGCTTCGCCGTTGACAACGTATGACAAAGTCGAATTGGTTAAAAAAAACATTAACCTAAACATCTTATAATAATATTGCAATGCTTCTGGCACATCTGCAAGAAATTAGTTAATCCTAATTCTATGCATATAATAACGCAATATGTATGGGTTTCGAATTGTACAACAAGCTACTCTTAGTTATCATTTGTTAGTGTTCAGAGTGCCCCCCATTTTGCTGGCCGCAAAGTCTGCAGCGACGAAGTATAGACTTCCTCACTCTTTCCATCACTTCCGGATTGTTATCAATAAATACAAATGCGGTTTGGTTGTTTTTGGTTGAAATTAACGACGAAAATACTTATTTTCTGTGATATTTTAAACACTGTGTTAGATTCATTATGTTGTTAATAAATAGTTGAATTAGACTTAGATTATTTCTAAATCCTCGACGATTTCGCCGCGCCTGTGAGCAAGCGTTGCAGGGTTTCGCCGAAAACTTTGAATCTCTCTCATCCAGGTAACATCAACTTTCCGGACATGGGTTCCTATATCGAAAACGTTAGTTAAGGTTCCCCCTATCACCACCCGTCAGGGTGACATAGTTAGTTGTAACACCCTGTATAATAGTATTCCTTCACCCGGGCTGAAGGAATTTTTACTTGAAAAAATAATTATGATGCACTTGCGTTTTTTTCGGTCTTTCTGGGGATTGCATGTTCTTTGCACAGAAAGAATCTTTCCCCAGTTAGAAGACGTGATTTAAATTTGGTTCGCCTCGTCCGATAAATTCTCGTATAGTATGTATTTTTTGTCCATCTTCGTTTTATCGTAGAAATACCACATTTTATCTATAACTGTGCAGCAAGAGGATCACCTATATCTATTTAACTATTGTTCTGTGGTATTTCGGAGACATTCATGATTCGCTATTAATAAAGAACGATATTAACACTAAATACCATCTTGCGCGTGACCTTTTTATTTCGTAAAATTATTGTTTGCCTTCCTTCCGTCTACCCGACTCTAAATAATATATAAAGTAACAAAATTCAAAGTATAACCGTTACATATTGTTGTTAGGAATTATATACACCTTCAAATCAACTGTTCTTGAAAGACTGATGTGTCCCAAAAAATGTTTCCAATCGTCCAGTTTCAATACAGAAGTATAGCATTCTTGCGAGGCCCAATCAGGTGCAAGCTGGGATTTATAAGCCTTCGCCTCTGAATATAAGACGCAGCGAAGCAAGAAGCATAAGGATGCAGGTGGACGACTTCATAGACTTCCAATTTTCTGGTCTGCAAGGGTTCAAAAAATAAACCTTCATATTATGAGCCCAGAATTTTTTGATACTGCTGAAGTGACTTGAGTAAACACCTGTTCTGAGTCAATATTCTAAAATTTACCAACTTACATTGACTATTTTTCAATTTTTTAAGACTAACATTATTGGATTAAACAGTTCAATGTTCATATCATGAAGGCCTGTTTTCTGGACCATTACAGACCAAGAAGTCAGAAATCCATGCAGGAGTCCAACTGACTTCTTACGATAGGTAGGTGCGTTTCACTTCGCTGCGTCTCATATCCAGAGGCGATATCCTATACATCCCAACTTACACCTGATTGGGCTTCAAAACAATACTAAGCTTATGTCATAAACATAAATAATTCAAGAGATGTCGCAGTATTTTAATGGCATCTACAATCATCGCTGCAGGAAAACATTTGAAAGTCCATTCCTGAACAATCACTATTTTGACCAGTTGTCGTAAAGAATCAGAACTATTGTTGGACCGATCTTAGAATGTTGAGTCTTTAATTATTGAAGAGGCAAAGAGATGCCTCTATCAGATGATACCTACTACCTACCATTTTTGGTTGAGATAATGGAAACAAAGGCGAGTAAATTTCAAGATTTGAAAAAAAATTCGAGAAAATTTAACTAGTCAAGTAATTCCTGCAATATCAAAAAGTTCTATTTTTATTCGATAAGAGCATTTCTTGTTCGAACAATTGACGGCCAAAAATCCGAAGAGCGGTGGGATGGTGGTTCTGATTCTCTACGACAATGAAGTAATTTTGTATTTTTCTGTCTGCAGCGTAACCAGTATTAGACTGAAAGTAATAGATAATGTAAGATATGCATAACGTGGGTCAAAACCTTCCTTAAACATTATGATTTTTTGAAAATTTATCAGAGTGTTATGTCTATATTGCGGTCTTGTCCCCTGTTTCATATACAAGAGTATAACTAAGGGATGTTGAAGGTGGTAATCAAAGTATTTGGTTAACAAACTAACTACTTTATTCAGAGGAGTAGCTCCAGTTATCATTAAGAGTGTAGATACTACGTCGTGCATAGATATATATATATATGGTACAGGTTAAGTTACACCCAGAGAAAAGATTTATTTGCTTTAAATAAAATTTATTTACCGCGAATATATTTTCTTATTCATATATGAACCTAATAGGCATTTATTTACCACGAATATTTATAAATATTTAGAATTTTTTATTACTTATTCAAATTCTCTTATTCAATCCGAATAAAAATTTATTCAGATCAAATAAGGAATTTTCATGGCATCAAATAAATTGTTTTAAATAAATTACAAAATTTATTCGGATGAAATAAATTGCTTATTCAGTTGTAATAAACATTCTATTTGATCCGAATGAATAATGAATGAAATATAGGTCTTTATTTGCCATGAATAAATTATTTATTAGGATAATTAAATATTTGTTTTATTCAAATCAAATAAACAATTTGCTTGATTTTAATATAAAAATAATTTTTGTATTTAAGGGGGTACATACACCTTTAAAATAATTTTTTTCAAATTGCTGCTACGCTCTGAGAAAACATTCTAGTGACTCAGTTTTTCTACAGTTGATTAGTGTTATTTTGATACTAGTCCAGTTGATCTAGAAAAAGAGGTGGAAAACGGACATATAGGCTACTTTTTTTTTTGGAATCGCTTCTTCGTAACATAGAGATAAAGAAACGAATTGTTCACAGTCTGGAAAAGTTGCGCAACATTTGTTAATTAACGAATTGAAGAAAATTAAGACGTTTTGCGATACATTTTCATGAATATCTCCGTTGCAACGCAAATGTCAAGAAAAATTATACTTATCTTTTTTGATCGGGATAAAATTTCCTACAATATAAGACTATTTGGATGGTCAAAAGTTCGAAATTCAATTAACCATGAGCCTGAATTTGGAAAAATTGGGTTGTTTCTTCAATCTCTTGTAATTACTTCAAAACTTGTGTTGCAAGTCAATTTACAAGTTTCAAATGTAGCCGCGCTTTAGATTAGTTACGCTAGGTGTAGTCAGAGGCGTCTGTCTCGCGTAATTTGCAGCGTCACTTCCTTCACCCGGCTCTTCTCTTCCGTCTTAAAAATATTCCCGAAATATACTGCTGTATTGTAATCACGTGCCGAAGATATAATAAACCGTTATATATTATTGTTCACCTGAAGTAAAAGTGTCTGGTTATTGCCTCGTTACCTGTGCACACTCCTTATATAACAACAGGTTATGGGCCCAGGCAATGTGCATATCGTAACTGGTTTCAAGGTGTAGCCAGTGTTAACCTAAAAGTGAACTCAGTCGTGTCAGAGCAAAGTAACGAACATGGCGGTCAAAGGCTATCTCGGAGTCCTTCAGTCAATCGAACGCCTCAGCGGACGGGAGAATTACCACACGTGGTCGGTCACAATGCGAGCATATCTAGAACACGAGGAACTGTGGGATACAATTAAAGTAGTGTCGGGAACAGTCTCAACCGATCCGAAAAAGGTTGCAAAAGCGCGTGCCAAGATAATTTTATCGGTAGACCCAGTCGTATTATCCCACATAGAAAATGAAGAAACAGCAAAAGGAGCATGGGACAAGCTCAAGGAGGCCTATGAAGACAATGGATTAAGTCGCTGAGTCAATCTGTTGTGTACATTGACTACGACAAAGCTAGAAGACTGCAACTCCGAAGAAGAATATGTAAACAAAGTGATAACAACAGCACATAAGCTAACGGACACTAACCTTCAAATCCCCGACGAACTTGTTGGCGCACTTTTATTGGCTGGACTGCCGAGCCAATACCGTCCGATGATAATGGCGCTGGAAAGTTTATCAACACCAGTAACCTCGGATTTAGTCAAACAAAAAATCCTACACGAAGTAAAGTGGCACAGCAACAGCGAAAGAGCAGGAGACACGCTAGGCTATCACTCGTATACCAACAAACGTAGAGGTTTTCACCGAAGAGGTCGTTTTCCCAGAGGAAGAGGGAACAACAACAATAACAACACATTCCTCAGACACGTCAGATGCTACGAGTGCAATCAACATGGACATTATGCCAGCAACTGCCCTACGCCAAAGGACAGATCCAAGAAAGATGCCAAAGCATGCAGCGCAGAGACAGGAGAGGCTGAAGTCGATGTGGCTTGTGCATTTATCGGTATGACAGCCGCGCATAGCTGTTCACCAAATGAGTGGGTAATCGATTCAGGCGCTTCAAAGCACATGTGTAATAACAAAAGATTGTTTAATTCAATACGTAAGTCTTGCGTCAGTCAGATAACTATAGCTAATAAGGACATATTACCTGTAGAGGGTGAAGGAGAGATTTATATAGATTTAGGCAACAAGCAAAAAGTAAAATTATTAAACGTTTTGTACGTACCACAAGTTGCAGCCAACTTATTGTCTGTTAGTTGTATTGTCAACGCTGGCTGCAATGTAGAATTTGATAGTCTTAGTTGTTGAATTAGTAATAAGAAAGGTACCGTTGTTCTAACCGGAAGTTTATCCAAAAACGGGGTTTATAAGCTAAATTCAAGTTCCGACACCAATTGTCACATACCAAACCCTAATCAGATATCCACAGCATTCTCAGGCAGAGCCTACGCAAGTGACTGGCACAGAAGAATGGCCCATCTCAACACAGACTACCTCAGAGTTCTAATGAAGGATGCCGCTACCGGTATACACTTCGATGATCAACAATTGCCACACTGTGATACCTGCGTACGGGGCAAACTGGCCAGAAAGCCGTTTAAGCGAAATGAGAAGAGAGCCGAGCGGAAATTGATGTTGGTGCACACCGATTTGTGTAAGATGGAAACCAAATCAATCGGTAACGCTACATACTTTCTCACATTCCTGGATGACTATAGTCGAAAAAGCTTCGTTTACTTCTTGAAAAGCAAAGACCAGGTACCCAATACATTTGAACATTTTATTAACTACGTTGAAAACCAGAGCGGCTGCAAAATGATGATCCTGAGAAGCGACAATGGCACCGAATATGTAAACGCAAGGTTGCGTCAATTAGTAGAGCAGCGAGGTATTAAACACGAAACCACTATTCCTTACAGCCCCCAGCAGAATGGTCGCGCCGAAAGACTCAACCGAACGCTCATCGACAAAGCACGCACGATGCTACTAGATGCAGGTCTCAGTAAAGACTTTTGGGCAGAGGCCATCGCAACGGCCTCGTATCTGTCTAATAGGTCACCAAAGGCATGTTTACAGATGAAAACACCGGAAGAACTTTGGACCGGGACGAAACCTGATTTATCCCATGTAAGGATTTTTGGATGCAAAGCAGACGTATATATACCACACCACATGAGAGACAAAATGGATCCTAAAACAAAGGAGTGTTTACTGTTGGGTTACAGCCCCAACCAGAAGGGTTATAGAATGTGGGATATTGGCGGCAGAGTTGTCATCAACAGCAGAGACGTCGTCTTCAAGGAAAACACAGAACCCAAGAAAATCGTGAAAACGACAGCAATGTTGCCTTTAGATAGCTCTTTAGACGACAACGACGTGCCAACGGATCCCGAAAGCGAGCAGCCACAGGACGTGACAGTTGAAGCAGCTCCGCCACCATCGAACAAGAATGAACAGAAAGAAGAAGGATCGAAGTCGACACATCGCCCAGATTTACTCGAAGATGAGTCCGACAATGACGATTTTTCGACAGACCAAACGCGCAAATCAAGCCGAGCATCGAAACTACCAAAGAGACTGGATGACTACGTTATATACTCGGCGAACAGTGATTGCGGCGACCCGTATGACTATCAATCAGCGATCGATAGCGAGGAAGCAGCAGCATGGTTGAAGGCAATGACCACCGAATACCAGTCAATAATGAAGAATCACACCTGGGAGCTATGTGATCCACCACCGAATGCCAACATTGTGGGCACAAAGTGGGTATATAAGAGGAAAATGAATGGCGAGACAAAAACTCACAAGGCAAGACTAGTTGCCAAAGGCTATAGTCAGACGAGAGGCGTCGACTATTACGATACCTATTCACCAGTAGTGAGATTCACAACCCTACGTATGCTATTCGCATATGCAGCCAAACAGGACCTGGAGATGTTTCACTACGACGTAGATTCAGCCTTTCTTCACGGCGAACTTGAAGAAGAAGTTTACATACAGCAACCGGAGGGCTTTGAAGTACCAGGACAAGAAACCAAAGTATGCCGCCTCAACAAAGCCATCTACGGATTACGTCAAGGCAGCAAGGTTTGGAACGCCAAACTAGACGCCAAGCTTAAGGCGATGAATATGGACCAATCAAGCAGCGACTTATGCGTCTACTATCACACAGGCCGCAAAGGATCAATCATCGTGGCCATATTTGTAGACGACATTCTCGTTTTCTGCAACTCGATGCAACTCGTGGCGATTCTCAAGAACGGACTCTTCTCCGCATTCTCTATGAAAGATCTAGGAGAGATTAAGAAATGTTTCGGCATTAACGTCACAAGAAACAGATCCCGAGGCATAATCCAGTTAGATCAGTCCGATTATGTCAAATCCATTCTCAAGAACTTTTCCATGGATGAATGCAAACCAGCAGCAACCCCGATGGAACCTGGGTGCACTTTATCACTGGAAACTCCACCGCAGACTCAAGAACACTTAGAAAAAATCCAGCGTATACCATACCAAAGTGCAGTCGGTTCGATCATGTACCTGTTCCAAGCAACACGACCGGATCTCGCATTCTCTATCAGCTCATTAAGCAGGTTCAACAACCAACACAACGAACACCATTGGAACGCCGTAAAAAGGGTATTTCGTTACCTACAAGGCACCTCGGAATACAAGCTAACTTACTCCAAGATCAGCAACGATAAGATCATTGGGTACAGTGACGCTAGCTGGGGAACCGATGAAGCCGATTCACGATCGATCACCGGATACATCTTTCAGCTCCAAGGAGCAGCAATCTCATGGAACAGTAAAAGGCAAGCGTCGATAGCACTGTCAAGCTCGGGAGCCGAATACTACGCCTTATCTACAGCAGCCCAAGAAGCCATCTGGCTCAAAAGGCTGACGAACGAACTGAGAATTCAAGGCCCATAGCCTTTACACATCCGATGCGACAACAAAGGCGCTATTGATTTTACGAACAACGCCAACTTTAGTGCGAGGACCAAACACATAAACATACGACGAAACTTTGTAAGAGAATGTATACAAAAGAGCGAACTAGTAGTCGATTTTGTACCGTCCGAACACCAATTGGCCGATGCTCTAACCAAGCCCTTACCAAAACCTAAATTAGAATCTTTTGTTACCCAAGCAGGTTTAAGAAAATAAGTTAATGTAAGTCTTTCCATTTTTGTTATAATTATATTGAGCACGTATTATATAAAACGAATTTCTTCGCGCAACTACACTTCCTCTACATTTAAAACCTTTTCAATTGAGGTAGGATGTTGCAAGTCAATTTACAAGTTTCAAATGTAGCCGCGCTTTAGATTAGTTACGATAGGTGTAGTCAGAGGCGTCTGTCTCGCGTGATTTGCAGCGTCACTTCCTTCACCCGGCTCTTCTCTTCCGTCTTAAAAATATTCCCGAAATATACTGCTGTATTGTAATCACGTGCCGAAGATATAATAAACCGTTATATATTATTGTTCACCTGAAGTAAAAGTGTCTGGTTATTGCCTCGTTACCTGTGCACACTCCTTATATAACAACAACTTGTTTGATATTCTTAAGGTGAAGTGAAAGGTTTGTCAGAACCTCGAAAACGGAAAAGAATAGTTCTCCGAAACTACTGAACCGATCGGAATGAAACTTTGAGGGATTACACATAATTGTGGCAGAAAGTGGCTAATTATTGCAGTTTTCCAAAATTTGACAAAAATTTTGACAGATTGACGTACCGACCACATAAATCGCGAGATTATTCATTGTCGCCGTAGATAATCGCATTTTCCGGATAATTAGCCACTCCGCAATGAAATACCAAACACTTTGAGCCTAATCCCGTGTCATTTGATGAAGAAATGGCTGAGAACAATTGTTTTTCCGTTACTCAAAACTAAAAAACCGACATTCAGTTGAGATCACAACCCGTATCGACATTTAGTTGAGATCACAGTACCCTGTACCGAAATTGCGGCCAGTTTACTTGCAAACCGAGCAGCGGCGCTGGTGAAAGTTTCCTATGTCGTCACTTTACGTAAGATGTTGGCTCCCGCCGCTCCCGCTTGACAGCGCTTTACAAAAAACACAGAAATTCGATATCGGATCGCACACGGCTAACCTCACCCGACTAACGGCTAACCTAAAATACGAACAAACGATAGGTAGAATCGTGTTCCGACTTTGCGTTACGAGAAAACATTATTGCTTGTTTATTTATTGTACTCCGCTCTTTCATACTAATGTTTCGGAAAATGAGTAACGTGTGTGAACAATCAATATCGGATCCCAGACGTCATAAGCTCACTCGTCTGACAGCTAACCTGAAACTCAAATATAGGATAGACAAAATTGTATGTGAAAGTCGGGGTTCATTCAGCTCGTTCATTTAGTTCATCCATATTTTTCAATCTGTTGGATTTGTTGGAAACATATGCACAAATAAATTCGAATAACAGATACAAGATCCCCGACGTCATAATCTCAAATTTCTGGCAGCTAGCCTACAAGCCAAACATAGGAAATGAGATCTTATTTCAGACTTAGGGTTGTGGATGGATCGATTTCTTGGTCGAAAATCTGAATAATAAAAATATATTCAAATCCCGCATACAAGCAGACCAGACATAACCTCACTCGACTGACAGCTAGCATAGCATAGGAGTGTTCATTTCAAAGTCGAGGTTATGGAGGGATCGATTTGTTAGCTGAAAATCGAAATATTCTTTGTCATTTTTTCCTTTTATTAAAATCTAAATAATAAAAATACATCGAAATGACGTATGCTAGCAGACGAGACATAACCTCACACTTTTGACAGCTAGCCTGACATAGGAATTTATTTTTGATTTGAGGTTAGGGAGCTATCGATCTGTTGGACAAAGATCTGAATAATAAAAATACATCGAACAGACGTATGCTAGCAGACGATACATAACCTCACACTTTTGACAGCCAGCCTGACATATGAATTCATTTCAGAGTTGAGCTTAGGGAGTTATCGATTTGTTGGACAACAATCTGAATAATAAGAATACATTGTTGAAGTGACGTATGCTAGCAGACGAGACATAACCTCACACTTTTGACAGCTAGCCTGACATAGGAATTTATTTCTGATTTGAGGTTAGGGAGCTATCGATCTGTTGGACGAAGATCTGAATAATAAAAATACATTGTTGAAGTGACGTATGCTAGCAGACGAGACATAACCTCACACTTTTGACAGCTAGCCTGACATAGGAATTTATTTCTGATTTGAGGTTAGGGAGCTATCGATCTGTTGGACGAAGATCTGAATAATAAAAATACATTGTTGAAGTGACGTATGCTAGCAGACGAGACATAACCTCACACTTTTGACAGCTAGCCTGACATAGGAATTTATTTCTGATTTGAGGTTAGGGAGCTATCGATCTGTTGGACGAAGATCTGAATAATAAAAATACATTGTTGAAGTGACGTATGCTAGCAGACGAGACATAACCTCACACTTTTGACAGCCAGCCTGACATATGAATTCATTTCTGATTTGAGGTTAGGGAGCTATCGATTTGTTGGACAACAATCTGAATAATAAGAATACATTGTTGAAGTGACGTATGCTAGCAGACGATACATAACCTCACACTTTTGACAGCTAGCCTGACATAGGAATTTATTTCTGATTTGAGGTTAGGGAGCTATCGATTTGTTGGACAACAATCTGAATAATAAGAATACATTGTTGAAGTGACGTATGCTAGCAGACGAGACATAACCTCACACTTTTGACAGCTAGCCTGACATAGGAATTTATTTCTGATTTGAGGTTAGGGAGCTATCGATCTGTTGGACGAAGATCTGAATAATAAAAATACATTGTTGAAGTGACGTATGCCAGCAGACGAGCAGACGAGCCAGCAGACGAGAAAAAAGATAAATGCTACCGTACGATGTACGATACCTACGATGATTCCAAACATCAAGAACAAATAGTGTTATAACGTGTAATCGTGAAATAATTTCTCAGAAATATCGTTTTTTTTTAACACTTGGAAATGTACTATAATTTTGTCTTGGGTACGATAATTTTTACGCCCCTGGTACGATCAGCGCCACCTTTCAGGTTGGCAACGCTGATGACAGCCGGTACTAGAATCATGGAAACACGAGATAACTGTCAAGATTCGTTGTTGGAAATCGCGTTTGGTACAACGACCATGATATAACTGTCGGAAAATCATTGAAAGACAGGTATCCGCGAACTACAGGTGCGCGAGTACACCTCGCTATTATCGCCAACAATTTCATTTATATTTACAAGCGTGATTCTAGTAAACTCTTTCCTAACATCAAACATGAGTGCCAATACGAAACTGAGATTTTTTTTCCGATATGTAGAGTAGTGTTCGATATGATTCTGACGGAATTATGTATTGTGTTGTGGCCTACATTGAAATGTTGATTGATCAACTTCGAGCCAAACTTTGGCTGCTTGTCTGATCTACTAATGGTCGATGGACACCTAACGAATACAGGTTATTGATTTATAGATTATATACCTAGTCTTAGATCCTGCATAAAGAAATGTTTTTCTTGCAGTGTCTCCTATGGAGAGTGACTCGACTATTTGTCGATAGAATCCAAACGGATTTAGAATATTGATTTATAGATTATATACCTAGTTATAGAACCTGCATAAAGAAATGTTTTTCTTGCAGTGTCTCCTATGGAGAGCAACTCGACTATTTGTCGATAGAATCCAAACGGATTTAGAATATTGATTTATAGATTATATACCTAGTTATAGAACCTGTATAAATTAATATTTTTTTTTCAGCCTCTCCTATGGAGAGCGACTCGACTATTTGTCGATAGAATCCAAACGGATTTAGAATATTGATTTATAGATTATATACCTAGTTATAGAACCTGCATAAAGAAATGTTTTTCTTGCAGTGTCTCCTATGGAGAGCAACTCGACTATTTGTCGATAGAATCCAAACGGATTTAGAATATTGATTTATCGATTATCTACCTAGTTATAGAACCTGCATAAATTAATATTTTTCTTTCAGCCTCTCCTATGGAGAGCGACTCGACTATTTGTCGATAGAATCCAACCGGATTTAGAATATTGATTTATAGATTATATACCTAGTCATAGAACCTGCATAAAGAAATGTTTTTCTTGCAGTGTCTCCTATGGAGAGCAACTCGACTATTTGTCGATAGAATCCAAACGGATTTAGAATATTGATTTATAGATTATATACCTAGTCATAGAACCTGCATAAAGAAATGTTTTTCTTGCAGTGTCTCCTATGGAGAGCAACTCGACTATTTGTCGATAGAATCCAAACGGATTTAGAATATTGATTTATCGATTATCTACCTAGTTATAGAACCTGCATAAATTAATATTTTTCTTTCAGCCTCTCCTATGGAGAGCGACTCGACTATTTGTCGATAGAATCCAACCGGATTTAGAATATTGATTTATAGATTATATACCTAGTCATAGAACCTGCATAAAGAAATGTTTTTCTTGCAGTGTCTCCTATGGAGAGTGACTCGACTATTTGTCGATAGAATCCAAACGGATTGAATACATTATAGTGAACTAGTTTCACTCTTATCAACCGCTCTGCACAAGAGCGAGGGAAACAACTAAGGTTTGCTTGTCATACCGATGGGGTTTCGAAACAGGGATTTTTTTCTGTATTTATTAAACATGTTTAATTTCATGTTATAAATATAGTAAACTAGTTTTACTTTTATTAACCGCTCTGCACAAGAGCGAGGGGAACAATCAACCGCTCTGCACAAGAGCGAGGGGAACAACCAAGGTTTGCTTGTCACACCGATGGGGTTTTCGAACTGGGATTTGCTCTGTATATATGAATCATGTCTAATTTCATGTTATAAATATAGTGAACTAGTTTTACTTCTATCAACCGCTCTGCACAAGAGCGAGGGAAACAACCAAGGTTTGCTTGTCATACCGATGGGGTTTCGAAACAGGGATTTTCTCTGTATTTATTAATGATGTCTCTCCAGCGGAGAGCCACTCGACTGATTGTCGAAGGAATCCTAACGGATTAAATAGATTACAGTGAATTAGTTTTCACGCATATCTTTCGCTCTGCACCAGAGCGAGGGACAACTACGGTTGCTTGTCATACCGATAAGAATTCTGACCAGGAATTTTCTCTGAATTCATCATGTCTAACTCTTTGTTAGAAATATCATAGTTGATTAGTTTCAACTTTTATCAATCGCTCTGCACCAGAGTGAGAACAGGCCACTTCTGTTGCTTTACACTGCGACGTTTGTCCAACTCAGTGTTAGTACACATGATGTACATAAATAATGCTCGATTTGTTCGGTTTAATATTTGATGCAATTATTTGCATGCCTTGCAGTGTTTATAAACACTGCCGCGAAATAATCGCGAGCATTAGAGTACGTATATACTGGCGTAGCAAGCATCGGAAGATGCGAGCTGCGCCATACAGCGGTAGGCGGAGGTACCAAACGTACGGTAACTGCGCCATCTAGCGGTGGCCAGAGGTACCAAACGTTCAGTATCTCTGTTTTACCGCGGTGAAAGGCACCCGGCCGTGGCCTTGAAACGTTTCACTTCACCTTAATAATCCTGATAATGAATCTTCATGTGAATATAAAAAAGTGTGCGAAACGCGGTTATGACTGATCCAATAGTTTTTAAGATATTGATTTTAGAATAATTTTTAGCGCCTTAATTGCAAATTGCGCCATGGGAAAACAAAATTTTTCCATCGAGCGAATATTTTTGTGCACATACTGTAGAGTGTGTAGTATCGTTTCAAACTTTTAAAAAATTTACAAAAAATTTTTTTCCATGTTCAAAAAAATATTTTAGACAAACATAAGAAATTACTGGATAAAAAAACAGGAATAACTTTATGGTTTTACGTTTTTAAAAATTCTCCGTTCCGTACTCGATTAGTGATTTGAAAAACGAGTATTTTGGAAAAAAAAAGTTTTGATCGGATAAGTGGTTCCTGAGATATGGAGCATAACGCGTTTTGGCTAGTAAAAATGTAAGTAATGTATATCACTACCCCCAAAAAAATTCACCAACAAAAATTCTTCCTCGACAAAAGTGGTACTATAGAAATGTCTACTTACGAAAGAATTGAAATCAGATACAATTGCCAAGTACATGTCTTCTGTATAGCAAAAGTTTACAACAGAAGAACAGAAAACTGAATAGTCTTGTATCGTTCACTCGCTACGCTCGCTCACTCGATCGGCTCTTGATAATTACAGGGAAAAAATCAGGAAAAAAAAATTTAGGAAGTGGTACTTGCGGGCCATTTATGAGTAAGTGCAAGAGTATTTACTTAGGTCTATGTATCATTTGTTCGATACATATTGCTATAATGGCCCGCCAAGTACCACTTCCTAAATTTTTTTTCCTGATTTTTTCCCTGTAATTATCAAGAGCCGATCGAGTGAGCGAGCGTAGCGAGTGAACGATACAAGACTATTCAGTTTTCTGTTCTTCTGTTGTAAACTTTTGTTATACAGAAGACATGTACTTGGCAATTGTATCTGATTTCAATTCTTTTGTAAGTAGACATTTCTATAGTACCACTTTTGTCGAGGAAGAATTTTTGTTGGTGAATTTTTTTGGGGGTAGTGACCACATTAATGTACTTGGCGAAAAGTTTTTGCACCATGGGTGCTTTTTGGGGTTGATATCACCACTTTTTGTACAGTTTTGCTTGACTACCTAATAATTGTGCTCGCTCGCTACCCTCACTCGATTGGGTTTTCCTATATCCTCGCTTGCGAGGCTTGCTGAGTTGTCAGCATTCTGCCAATTGTTCCTATGAACATCTCAATGCATGTACGGTGATGCATTTTATATCATCCGAATCCCTCAAAAAGCAGCAATGTTGAATGTGGTAGTATAATTTCAAATGAATGAAAATAATGTTATAATATACACGTATGCTCATACTTTTCTGTGAGCCTTAAATTTCTGTGGACAGACGTAACATGTGTTCTTTCATTGAGTTCTACGAATTGTTTCGTTAGAATCCGGTATAATTCTATATGGCGTTGCAGCCATATGTTGCAGTATAACCCTGCGCGCAGCCCTCCTCCTGTCTCATCTGGGCTTGGGACCGGCAATGGCGGAGTTACTTGCACGCAGGGTTATAGTTGCAGCTCATGATTAAATATATATAATATCTTATCATATTCGGGAATCACCAACGATTAATAAACAAGATAGTTTCTCTGAAATAACAAAGTATTTTATTGTTAGGTTATGAACCTCCTGCAATTCTTATTCTTATTACTATCAATTACAAACATTCATTACCTGAAATAACAAAGAAACAACATTCAATGTTTATTATTCACGTTTTCTGTTGTTCCCTTTTTTTATATTGAATAATTTGTTATTGTTGTTTTAATTATTAAGAATTTATATGACTTAGATCTTTTTCCAATTTCACACGTGTTTTCTATCTCTCTCTTTCTGCGCCTACCGGCCGTCACTTTCTCTACTCGTCTCTGTGCGGGAAATTCAAATAGGCTGAAGGAAGTATTTCCTTATATATATATAAATATTAGATATATGTATTGCAATTCTTGGGTAGTTTTTTTTTTTTGTAATGCAGCTAAGTCCTCTGCAAAAAGAACATGTACGCGTCCTGTACTCATAACGTCAACTTCAACTTCGGGTCTGAACCGAAGGTATCGAAATATATAGAATTGAGCCTATTGCTGCAAGACTAGCGTAGAGCATAAAATGGAAGTTTCTGGAGTCAAACAATTGCATTCTGCTCTATTCGTTTGACTCTACTCATTTCTTGTATCAAATCACACTATCCCGATGTCTTGCAAGTTCAGCGTTTTCTCTCATCGTCCTCTCTTCTGAAACGATGACCCGCTACAAAATTGAACAATACATAAAAAAGGTTGTTCTCCAATAATTACATTCATAAATGAAATCACGCCGAGTCTAAAACGAATAAATAAATATAGATGAGAATCTCTATCATCTGACAAAGCCCTTACGGAAAAAAAATACTGAGAGCTCAGTACTTAGTACACAAATCTCACTACTTAGTACACGAATTTTCAGTACTTAGTACTAACACTACAGTACTAAGTACAGAGAACTAGTAGTACTTAATACAGGAGTACTAGTACTAGGTGCAGAGTACTAGTACCAAGTGTAGACTACTAGTAGTACTTAGTGCAAGACTACTAGTACTTAGTACAGGGAACTAGTAGTACTTAGTACATGAGTACTAGTACGGATTTGAAGAATACTAGTACCGAGTACGAGAGTACTAGTACTAAGTTGAAGAGTACTATTACTAAGTACAAGTGCACTACAGTACTCAGTACTGTGGCACTTTGACCTATCAGTTGTGACGTGGATTTTCATTAATCTTCGGATCTGGACCGGATAGCCAGCATCCGAGATCAATCCAGTCGACAATTAGCCAAAACCTGAAAATTGAACAAAGAAGATGTTGGGCGCCTGGCGGATAACCGCCTATTTCAAAAATCTAAACAAACTATACTGAAGCGTCGGCTAGCAACAGTACCGCGGAGAGGGGTCAGGATTGATTGAAGGATCAGCTGGGCGTTAAGTAACGACTCGAAGTTTTGAATTTAATAACGGAAAGAATGGAATTTATTTAATAAACAAAATATGAAAAATATAATTAACAAATCGTGTACCCGGGGGTACTTCCCCGCGGGTATAAAACGGCTACAGGTCGTCTAAAGGCGACCTGGCCGCGATTTGCGAGTTTAACAATACTAAATAAACTACTAGCTTCCACGTAGGAGAGCAATAACAATGAAAAATAAATCAAAAAGGAAGAACTCGACAAATCAAGTCCTCGTGTGACAATAAATTAGCTAAAACACTAATTACTTCCACGAGGAAAATTCATTTACAAATAATTAACAACAATCTTACAACTAACGAAAGGCAGTCTTTGACTCGAAACAATAAATAGAATAACAAATTCGGAAGGTTCGCGGCCTAATTCAACAATAACAATAAATAAGCGCAGCCTGTGACGTCACCAGCCGTTGAAGACGACTGGTTCGCCTCCGGGAGACGGAACCTCCCGTTTAATAGACTGCTGGAATAAATTATTATTTACAATTTTTACTAAAACTAACTTAACCTAACTCTGCGCCTAACGCAATTAATAAATTAAACAATAACCCGAACAATACGAAATTGTGACTCGAACGCGAAATAAACAAACAGCTCTCAGCTAAGCCTCGAGCTTCGACTTCTCCTCGCAGGAGGAAGAGAGAGCGACAGTGACCGACTAGCTATCTCTGTCGCACTCAGGTACGACGAGTATCGACCCGGTTAACTCTAGATCATACGATAATTTACAATATAATATTGACTCGAACTCTAAATCAGGTGCAGTGGGACACTGGTGACGGCCTACCCTTCGGAGATCGGCTTAATTCGAATCTCAAAAATACTAAGTAGCCTCGTGGCTGAATTAAGGCAAGATGGCAGACGGCCGTTGCCGAATTCGAATTAGTATGGACAGAATGGCTAACGCTTACCGTCTTCCAGCCACCGGAGGAGAAGGATTTTCTCCCGGCCAAAATCCATCCTTACTCAATGTGAGCTACTCCGGGAAGTAACAATCCTCTCACTCTCCACTGGGAACCCCGCCAAGTGTCCCCCTCCGATTTCAACGAAACTTTGGGAGATTGTAGAGGGGGTGAAAATATTCGACACGTATTTTTTTATATCTGCGGAATTCCACCCCAAGGGGGTGTAATCAACCCCTGAAAATTGCGGATTTCGCTATTCGATAGCTCGTGAAGAACGAACGGCCCAGGATTTTTGGCTGACAAGGTGCTACCGGGGGTTTTCGGGGCCGCTGATTACGAATCTGGCATCAGATTTTCAAAATTCAAAATGGCGGATCCAATATGGCGAACGTCGAAACGAAAAATGGTACCAATTTTCCCAAAATTCTGTACCCGTGGGTTTTCCGGGTCGCTGATTACGAATCTGGTATCAGATTTTCAAAATTCAAAATGGCGGATCCGATATGGCGAACGTCGAAACGAAAAATGGTACCAATTTTCCCAAAATTCTGTACCCTGGGGTTTTCGGGGTCGCTGATTACGAATCTGGCATCAGATTGTCAAAATTCAAAATGGCGCATCCAATATGGCGAACGTCGAAACGAAAAATGGTACCAATTTTCCCAAAATTCTGTACCCGGGGGTTTTCGGGGTCGCTGATTACGAATCTGGTATCAGATTTTCAAAATTCAAAATGGCGGATCCAATATGGCGAACGTCGAAACGAAAAATGGTACCAATTTTCCCAAAATTCTGTACCCTGGGGTTTTCGGGGTCTCTGATTACGAATCTGGCATCAGATTTTCAAAATTCAAAATGGCGCATCCAATATGGCGAACGTCGAAACGAAAAATGGTACCAATTTTCCCAAAATTCTGTACCCGGGGGTTTTCGGGGTCGCTGATTACGATTCTGGTATCAGATTTTCAAAAAATTATAAATAAAAGACCCCACAAACTAATAACAGTTTTATGACTGTAGAAAAAAATACGGTGTGGTAAATACCTCGCTAATTCATGATTAAGCTACCTTTGGCAATCGTTTTATTCACTTTTATAATATTGTTATATTAGGTAAAATCACCCATACATTACTAATTACACATGATCAACATCTAGTAGTCCATATGATAAAACACATCTCTTAAAATATAAGACTCTCGGTTGCTGTGTACACAGCTATTATTGTAAAACAAATCAGTCTGTTTCTAGCTAGCTACTAGTGCAGACCTGTATTTCAGAATACACAAACTTATTGCAAACTCATATAATTTCCTCTACGATTCACTTTATTTCTCTTGGAGAACCTACGTAAATCAACTTAAACAATAACGAACATTAAAATCGTTACACTGGTGTCAGAATCGGGATCTTACCGAGATCGATAGAGTGAATATTTGAAAAAGATAACTGTGATTGTGAAAGGAATATAAAAAAGAAAAGAAATGTCTCGTCGCCGGGCTACAACCTCTGACGAACCTCAACCAGCTGGTAACCAGCTAATACCACCACCTCAAGTCGACATGATGGAGCGACTTTTCCAAGCATTGGCAGCCCAACAACAGGCAAGTCTAGCTGCCCAAGCAGCACAACATCAGGCCAATTTAATAGCACAAAGAGAGGAACGAGAAGAACGCCGAGCCGAACGCGAAGCAAATTTGATGGCTCAACGAGAACGCGAAGAACGCGAAACCTTAAGACTGAGGGAAGAACGAGAGGCAAATCTATTAGTTCAACGCGAGCGCGAAAAGCGCGAAACTCTTCGACTTCGTGAGGAGAGGGAAGCCAACCTGACAGCCCAGCGAGCAGATCGTGAGGCAAATTTGGCAGCCCAGCAGGCCACCCTTTCCCTTCTTATGAGACGTCTCGAACCACAGGAGATGATCTCGCAGACCTCGACTCCTAGACGATCCCCGATGAGGACCGAGGAAATTGTCGAGCCAGGAAATACTCGGTCTGTACATAATCATGGGGAAGAAGAACCTTCCCCTACTATTCGTAGACCACGTACGGGTGGAGCGGCGACTTTTACGCCGCACACTCGTACAGTACCACAAAGCGACCGAATTGAAAATTCAATTCGGGACGCACAAAATGTACACCATACTGACCATATGGCTGGCGATAATCCATTAGAAAATAGAGCAATTAATAACACTGTGCCTTTTAATTTGTCTTGCGCCGGGAGTAGTCGCGACAAACAATTAAACAACGAGACTGTAGCCAAATCATGTAACCTAAAAGTAAACTTCTTTGACGGGACAATACCGTGGGCAGATTACGAGAGACAATTTCAAATTGTAGCAAAAGTTAATTCGTGGTCTTCTATTATTAAAGCCGGGCAACTTGCCGGAAGTTTAAGAGGCCCTGCCTTAGCCGTCCTATCAACTCTCGCCGATTCCGATATTGAAAATTATGATAAACTCAGTGCAGCTTTACGTTTACGATTCGGTAATCAATTGATTTCTAAATTGTCTCTAACTCAATTGGGACTTAGGAAACAGGGCAAAGAAGAAGGTCTTCCTTCGCTCGGTGTAGAAATTGAAAGACTAGCAAGAATAGCTTTGCCAAATTGTGATGAGTCCACTAGGGACATGCTAGCTTGCGATAAATTTATTAACGCCATCACGGATCCAGACCTAAGACATACTCTGAGCTTAACAGGACCTTCTTCGGTCCAAGAAGCAGTAATTAAAGGAATGGAAATCGAAGCTTTGACAAAACACCATTTAGGAGTAGGAAAAGTTCGTCAGATCGAAACAAAAATACCTACTATTGACCCGACTAAAACTGTTACTCAGAAAACTACTCCCAGGCAGCAAACAAATACTAATAATAATAATAGAAATTATAATAATAATTATAATAGAAATAATAATAATAGACCTAATTACGGAGACAGACCCCCGCTAAAATGTAAATTTTGCAACAAAATAGGTCATGACGCGAATCGATGCTATTCATTAGAAAAATTAATTCAATCCAAAAATGATAATACTCAAAATACTCGAACCTCTTGGAGAAAAGATAGTGAAAATAAAATTGATAATTCCCAAAAATCTTCAGAAGCTCAACAAGGTTCTTCTAACCAAAAAAACTAGTTTTTGATGATTTAGAAGGGCGAAAGTCATCAAGTGTTCGACCCAACGAAAGCCCTATTTCAACTCATTTTCTTTTAAGGAGTCTAAGACAAACAGGCTTATATGCGCGTGGGACTGTCAACGGAATTAACTGCCTCTGGGTCATAGACACTGGGGCAGAAGTGACAGTGGTCCGCTCGGATCTCCTTAAATCTATTAACCCTTCTCAACCATATACTTCTCTTCGTACTGCTACAGGAGAAATAACTCCAGTTTTAAAAGAAGTTTTAGTACGGATTAATGTGATAGGGTGTATCGAGTCTTCGCATAAAGTTTACGTAGCAGACATTGAGGATGAAGGGATTTTAGGAATAGACTTTCTTGCAGCACATAATTGTGTAATTTCCACAGAAGGGAATTTATTAATATCGGGTCGACACAAGATAGCTCTTTTAACTAATAGGAATAAAACATCCGATTTTCCTCAAATTCAAATGATAGATCTTTCTAGGGAAGAATTAATTTCTTTTCCAATTCATTTAGAAAATCTCTTAGAAAAGTCATCTGTTGGTTTAAATCCCATACAAAAAGAAAAATTCAAGACGTTGATTGAAGAGTATCAAGATGCTTTCGCTAAAAACAACAGCGATAAAGGAAGAAGCAATTTAATAACCCATACCATTGACGTAGGAGATAATCCACCAATTAAACAAGCAGCTAGGAGGTTACCCTTGAATGGAAGAGAAGAGGTGGAGAAAATGGTAAAAGAAATGCTCGCCATCAACGTGATAGAACCATCTTCAAGTCCTTGGGCTTCACCTATTGTTTTGGTCAATAAGAAAGATGGAACAAAAAGATTTTGCATCGACTACAGGAGGTTAAATGACATAACCAAAAAAGATTCGTACCCCTTGCCAAGGATTGAAGAAACCCTCGATTTAATAGCTGGAGAAGAATGGTTCAGTACTATAGATTTACAGAGTGGTTATTGGCAAGTAGAAATGCATGACGCAGATAAAGAAAAGACAGCTTTTGTGACCGGTTTAGGAGGATTATGGCATTTTAAAGTAATGCCCTTCGGGTTATGCAACGCTCCTGCAACTTTTGAAAGAACGATGGAAACAATCTTAAAAGAAATAATAGGAAAGAAATGTCTGGTGTACTTGGACGATATAATCGTTTTTGGAAAAACGTTTAATGAACACATGGAAAATCTAACCGACGTCTTTCCTCGTCTTAAACAAGCAGGACTCAAGATGAGTCCGAAGAAATGTCATCTTTTACAAAAGGAAGTCCACTTCCTCGGACACATAGTCTCCGCAGAAGGAGTGAAGACAGACCCTGAAAAAATAGAAAAAGTATCAAATTGGCCCCGTCCTGTAGACAAGGAAGGTATTCAAAGTTTTATAGGGCTTTGTACTTATTATCGTCGCTTTGTGAAAGGATTTGCTACTATAGCTAGGCCTCTTCATCATTTAACCGGGAACAAAGTTCAATTCAATTGGTCCGAGGATTGCGAAGAAGCTTTCACTAAATTAAAATCTTATTTAACATCATCTCCTATTCTTGCCTATCCTCAAGTAGAACATCCTTTTATATTAGATTCAGACGCTTCTCTTTTTGGAATAGGTGGAGTCTTGTCTCAAGTACATGATGGAAATGAAAGAGTAGTTAGTTATTACAGTCGAGTCCTTAGTAAAACAGAAAGGAATTATTGTGTAACTCGTAGAGAATTGTTAGCTGTAGTGAAAACAGTAACTCATTTCCATCATTATTTATATGGGAGAAGATTTTTGATTAGGACAGATCATGCTTCTCTTAAATGGCTACTTTCTTTTAAATCTCCGGAAGGACAGGTAGCTAGATGGATAGAGAGGCTGGGCCAATATGATTTTGAAATCCAACATCGTGCTGGACAGGCGCATGGAAACGCAGACGCTCTTTCCAGAAGACCCTGCGAAGGACCTACGGAATGTAAACAGTGCACCAAATTAAACAAACAACAAGACAGATCATTTAGAGTTCGATCAATCACTTTTGAAGGAGACCTGAAGCCATGGAGAAAGGCTCAACAAGAAGATGAAGTTCTGTCACAAATAAAGACTTGGAAAGAGTCTGAAATACGCCCAGAATGGCAAGATGTGTCCGCTAAAAATCAAGATCTAAAAATCTATTGGACACAATGGGATTCCTTGTTTTCAATGAATGGTTCATTATACCGAAAATGGGAATCTCCAGAGATGAGGAAAATAATATGGCAATTACTAGTACCAAAGGACAAGGTACAAGAAATCCTTAATCACTACCACAATTCTCCTGCAGGTGGACACTTCGCATCCAATAAAACTTTAGGTCGGATTAGAGAACGATTTTTCTGGGCTCGATGTAGATTAGACGTAGAGGATTGGTGTAGGTTATGTAACATCTGTATAACGAAAAAAGGTCCTCGTACCAAGGGTCGAAGTCCCCTACAAATATACAACGTCGGAGCACCCTTCGAGAGAGTGGCTATGGATGTTCTCGGGCCACTACCTCTCTCAAGATCTGGAAACAAATACGCTTTGGTTATCGCTGATTATTTTACTAAATGGCCCGAGGTCATTCCTATGCCTAATCGGGAGGCAAAGACCGTTGCTCAGATTTTTGTTAGAGATTTTGTTTGTCGATACGGGACTCCCCTTGAATTACATACAGATCAGGGTCGAAACTTTGAGTCAATATTAATGGGAGAGATAACTAAGGTTTTAGGAATTAGGAAAACTCGTACAACTCCCCTTCATCCTCAGTCTGACGGGATGGTAGAACGCCTTAACCGAACTCTTTTAGGTTATCTAACCTCTTTCGTTGACAGAAGTCAACGAGATTGGGACGAGTGGATCCCTCTTTTTCTTCTTTCATATAGATCAGCTGTGCACGAAACGACAAAACAGTCTCCAGCCTCGATGTTAATGGGAAGGGACCTTCGCTTACCCTCAGATTTAGTTAAAGGACCTATTCCTTCACCAGGTCCTCTAGAAAATGATTACGTTTCTGTTTTAAGAGATAAATTGGAACAGATTCATAATTTTGCAAGAGATAGAATTCAGGTTATGTCAGACAGAACAAAAGCTCGTTATGACATTAGAGCAAGGGACCTTGAATTTAAAACAGGAGATTTAGTATGGCTTTTCCAACCAAGAAGAGAGAAAGGACGTTGTCCTAAGTTACAATCAAATTGGGAAGGTCCTTATGCAATAATTGATCGAATAAATAGTGTAGTTTACAGAATACAACGTTCTACGCGAACAAAACCAAAGGTGGTTCATTTGGATCGCCTGGCTCCTTACGAGTTAAATAAACTTACCCATAATGATAAAATCAATAATATTCGATCTTTAAATATAGATAAAAGTTCATCTATAAATAATGACTTCTCCCTACAAAGGGATGATCAAATCTTTTCATTGGATTCTTCCAGGTGGTCCAAGGAACTGCCTTTTGGGATTAAACGACGGAGTTATAGACCCTTAACTATACTCGTTGAAGGAAATATTGGAAGTGGTGAATCAACATTCACTAAAAATTTTTTAAATGATAAAAATATTCTGACAATACTAGAACCTTTGGACGAATATCGTAACGTGGCGGGCGAGAACCTACTAGAAAAAATGTACAAAGATCCTAGAAAATATGCGTATCATTTCCAACATCATGCCGCGATGACGATGCGGAGTAGACATTTAATTCAAACCATGCTACCTATTAAAATCATGGAAAGATCTATTTATAGCTGCAACTGCTTCGTAGAAGCACGAAGAAGGATAGGAGAATTTGAAAATCTAGAAGCTCACTTATTAATGGAAAATGTTAGGGTTTTAACCAATGAGTCCTCAGCATACGAAGTCGACTTGATTGTGTATTTGAGGTTATCTCCAGAAGAGTCGTATTCGCGGATAAACTCTCGCGCTCGTTCCGAAGAAGATGGCATTCCGCTAGAATATTTAAAAGTCCTTCACCAAGTCCACGAAGATTGGTTGATTAAATTGAGATTTGCGACTCTTCCAGCACCTGTCTTGATATTAGACGCTGAACTTTCCGCGGACGATGTATATAAGAATTTCTGTGAGGTTATGAAACCATATGACTTTTAGGTTAGACTCGGAAGAAACTCCGAAGTAGTTTCGAGTCGGGATAGTTCGGGTCGAGTCGGAATAATTCGGGTAAAGTCGGAATGGTTCGAGTAGATCGGAATAGTTCAGAGTTCATTGATCTAGATCGGAATAGTTCGGAGTTCATTGATCTAGATCGAATTATTAGGAGAATCAATAAGACAAATAAAACGCAGAGAATCAAATGAAAATTGTTTAAACGAATATTTATTATAGATTAAAAAAAAAAAAAAAAATTCACGATTTCAATATCGATTATTAGTAAGTTTTTCCACGACGTGTTTAGTTAAAATTTTCATTTTTTCGCATTCTGGACATTCGGGGTCTTCCGTCCTTTCTAATAGAGGAGTTTTACAGACGAAACAAGACGCGAATCCTCCTCGAACGTCGAGATTGTCGACAAAGCTGCGATGCAACTGCACTATCCCTACAGTGTTTTCCATCGGGGTTCTGATACAAATAACAAAATAACATCGATTATTTTGATAATTGAAAATAATGATAATTAATATGATCATGATTGATTTACTTACTTCAATAAATAACAGTTGATGCAAACAAAGAGTTCGGAGTCGGTAACTTTTACAGCCGACCCTTTAGCACACTTGACTCGTCCCCATTCGGTTTCAAACCAAGATTTAATTCCCGCGATGTTAATTTCTGGGATCCCACTCCACCCAAACTGGGAGATAATAATCCCAACTCGTACGGCATCTTCATTTAAGGACGACATGATTACGAATGACGCTATCTTTAGTTTCTTCTTCTTCGTAGCATTTATTAACAAAAGATAATTTGTTTTAGAAGAATTTCTATTGGTTTTCGGAGAAATCTTCGTTCGGTAACCAAGCAACATTTTTATGATTGGACTCTGATTGGTTCTCACAAGAGTCTTTATTTGTTTAAACAAACTTTGTTTCATTAAAAGAGCTGTTATAGGCCGTTTGAAAGTTATTCACTTATTTCAATGTTAATTCCCGCCGAAAAACGTCGCTAAAAATAACGATAGATGTCGCTTCGGTATACTTCAAAAATTCAATTTTACCGCCATAATAAGGGATCCGAGCGGAAAATTTCGAGATTTAGGTTATGTTTTTAGTTTACAAACATTAACCCAAGTTTTTCAGCTCCCGAAATTCCGATAGTAGGATTTCCTTAGTAAACAATGAAGGAATGATATTACGAGATGAAAAGAAGGAAGCCTAACCCATCCCATCCTGACCTATTAATCCGGTTTGCCAATTCTCTCCAGATAAGATCGTTCCAATTTATATTTATAACAATCATAATAACATAATAATTTAATTTGTCTAAAGATTTTATTCAAATATTACATTTCAATTTATCATCATGAGTATATAATTTAAAGGAAAAGGAAGGAATCTTTAATTTAAAAAGAGTTTTTAAGAAACTCTTCAATATGACCTTATTATTTCAAGCGACTAACATTTGTCCTCCTATCTAGGTCGTTATTTGATTTATTCAAAGATGCTTGGAGTTGGACCTCTTTGGGCTTAAAATCAGACTTCACTTTGATGGAATCTTCACGTCCTCTTGTCCTTGGTCCTGTAGTCCCTCCAACATCCCCATGTTCCAGTGTACAGGACTTTCTTCAAAGTAACAACGGGATTCTTCGCCTGTTTCCTGATTCCTGTTTCCTGATTCCTGATTCTTCGACTCAAGATCCGAAGAAACTTCATACACCACACAATTTCACTTTGATTCAATTAAGTCTAGACTATCTTTTCAAGGTTTTCTGCGGTTTCCCTTGGGATTGAGACAAATGTCAGATAGAATTTGGGAAACATTTTAATTTATTGAGCCGCAGCTCCAACATTCCCAAATAACACACAAACTTGTTAAGCTTATGATGATTTTACACACTTATATTCTATATTGTACTCACCTCAAGAGTCGGGTCGACTCTTTTACTAAGGGGGGGGTAGTGTTATATTAGGTAAAATCACCCATACATTACTAATTACACATGATCAACATCTAGTAGTCCATATGATAAAACACATCTCTTAAAATATAAGACTCTCGGTTGCTGTGTACACAGCTATTATTGTAAAACAAATCAGTCTGTTTCTAGCTAGCTACTAGTGCAGACCTGTATTTCAGAATACACAAACTTATTGCAAACTCATATAATTTCCTCTACGATTCACTTTATTTCTCTTGGAGAACCTACGTAAATCAACTTAAACAATAACGAACATTAAAATCGTTACAATATAATGGTGTTATAGTATACGAATATAATATACGAATATAGTATACGAATAAAGGTCTCATGTATACGAATATAAATCTTTAGATTGAACCTTACAATATAGCTTACATCATGCGTATTTCGTCACGGGTGATAGTTTTGACAATAGTGATATTCATGAAAAAAGTGTTTTAAACATAGCGACTTTTTACACCACGCACACTTGATAATAGCAACGTCGCCGCATATGTCACACGTTGGAGAACTCTCGGTAAAACAATATTGAACCGGATTTTCGAATTTCGGTGGTCTTGCGTCTATGTATCCACTTTTATACCATGAATATTTAAAAAGATCTGTAAATCTAGGAGACGAAAATTGATTGTGAGCAAGACTTTGCAGCTTGACGATATTGTCTCTCAAATGAAGATTCACGTCGTAATCATACAATATCACGATATCAGAGAAATGTTTGATATAATTCTTCCATATGCGAAATCCGTACACGTCCAGTGGCTGTATCATTCCAGTTGTCCCTGGGGGAATGGTTAGAAGTTCTACTTTTTGTCCATTGAAATTCATCGTTTCAAATACGCCCGGACATTGACCACTCCATGAATCCAATAATATAACCGATTTCGGACTGGTGTGCGGAAGGTATACGTCTTGAAACCAATGTTTAAAATGTTCGGTTGTTAATTTTCCAGATTTCGAAGCCATAAGATATACATTCTGTGGTTTAAACATAGTCTCTTGCACTCGAGGACCAAATCCTCCACTAGATTCTTTTAAAACAATTAATAGAGGTGACAATAATTTGCCATCGGCCGAAATCAAAGGCTGTATGGTGTAGCTGTGCGTTGTTGATGACTTTGATTGTATTATTGATTCCACTGTTTTTTGCCCTCGCAACGCTAAGGTTCGCCCCGCATGTAGCTCCAAATTGAAACCGCTCTGATCGGAATTGTAAACGTTTTCGACTCCGATATCGACGATGTGGGTTTTTACTTTCTGAATGAAGATGGCAGCCTGCTCTTTTAAAGATTCCTGTGTTGCTAATGTATTTTTTGTTATATGTTTCGTAATTTTCCGCGACACGATTCCGTGACGTTTCTTAAATTCTAATAGCCAGGTTTTGGATGCCTTAAATTTTGCTGGTGCCATATCAAACAGTTGTCGCGCTCGTATGGCCCAACGTCTAATATCAATATCGTAAATTGGCAATTTCCTATTTAAAGCATCCATTACATTGTTAAGAGTATACTCACAGATCATTTTCAACTTTTCTCTGTATGTCCCACCTTGATTAACTTGATGTGATTGTCGCACAGACTGAACTTTTCTGAATTTTGATTGAACGGACGATACCTTTCTGTTTCCCGTTTTTCCGGACCTCCAAAATTCTGTCGCTTGTTTTTTGTAATCATAATCCAAATCTTCATCATCGATGGTGCAAACTTGGTCCGGTGCATCTATATTGGGATTCAGAAATCTTTGATGATTCCAGTCTTCTGTTCCATCGTTGTCTTCTATAATTTCCGATTCGTGCACTGCATTTGGATGTTCAAAATCCAAACTCCATTCAATTTCAGTTTCCATTGGCTGTATCATTGCATCTTTGATGATGATTTCGAGCTCTTCGCTCAACTGCCTTTCGGATTCCGTGACTGGAGAATCGAGTAATTTAATAGCATTGAATGCTAGAGACAAAAGCTGAATGACGTTCAACGGATTGACGTGCATTTTTCTCCAAGTCTCTTTAGAGGGATGGATGAACTCAACTCCATACGTAAAAATACACTGAACAACAACAGATTAAACCGTCTTATGTAAGTTCGGTTTATAAGATAAAACACGTTTCTTATCACCGAATATTTTTACTTGTGAAATAGAAATCTTACGTAAGAAAAAGAAGTCTTATGTTAGTTCGGTTTATAAGATAAAACGCGTTTCTCATCACCGAATATTTCTACTTCTGGTTATCAGCACAGCATTTCTATCAGAACTATTTATTATCAATCATTCATTACTCATGATATGTCAATAGAAATACATTTACCGTACATATTTATGAACCAATATTTTTACGCAATATTGCATAAATATTTATGGAACATTCAATTTATGAAATTACCAGAATATTGGCAATAATTTTCATGAAAATATTTACACTGTTGTTTAGAAAATACTTGGAAATTACAGTTTTTGAAGATTTGATAGCAATTTCTGGAATTGAAATCATATTTTTATTGAACAAAAAATCATTACGTCATATTCTTGTCATCTCTAACGATACAATGTCCGTCTACTCATCTACTCGTAATTTTCCAATATCAATTTTCCAATTCTAACCTCAGATTTGTAATCAGCGACCCCGAAATCCCGGGGATACCGAATCCGAAGCAATCCACACCATTTTGGAAGAAGTCGGTCCGCCATTTTGTGTCAGTCATGTTGAATTTTCCAATTTCGACTACACATTTTCAATCAGCGACCTCGAAAACCCCAGGGTACAGAATTTTGGGAAAATTGGTACCATTTTTCGTTTCGACGTTCGCCATATTGGATCCGCCATTTTGAATTTTGAAAATCTGATACCAGATTCGTAATCAGCGACCCCAAAAACCCCCGGGTACAGAATTTCAGGAAAATTGGTACCATTTTTCGTTTCGACGTTCGCCATATTGGATGCGCCATTTCGAATTTTGAAAATCTGATGCCAGATTCGTAATCAGCGACCCCGAAAACCCCAGGGTACAGAATTTTGGGGGAATTGGTACCATTTTTCGTTTCGACGTTCGCCATATTGGATCCGCCATTTTGAATTTTGAAAATCTGATACCAGATTCGTAATCAGCGACCCCAAAAACCCCCGGGTACAGAATTTCAGGAAAATTGGTACCATTTTTCGTTTCGACGTTCGCCATATTGGATGCGCCATTTCGAATTTTGAAAATCTGATGCCAGATTCGTAATCAGCGACCCCGAAAACCCAGGGTACAGAATTTTGGGAAAATTGGTACCATTTTTCGTTTCAACGTTCGCCATATTGGATCCGCCATTTTGAATTTTGAAAATCTGATGCCAGATTCGTAATCAGCGGCCCCGAAAACCCCCGGTAGCACCTTGTCAGCCAAAAATCCTCGGCCGTTCGTTCTTCACGAGCTATCGAATAGCGAAATCCGCAATTTTCAGGGGTTGATTACACCCCCTTGGGGTGGAATTCCGCAGATATAAAAAAATACGTGTCGAATATTTTCACCCCCTCTACAATCTCCCAAAGTTTCGTTGAAATCGGAGGGGGACACTTGGCGGGGTTCCCTTTCAGACACGGTCTTTGACAAATTGCCCACGGAGCTTATACACTAGAAAATTCTCAATAGAACAACTATAGCTCACTGGGACGCAGAAATTAACACCTGTGTGTTCAGAACGCTAGTCTAACGCAGAGTGACTAGACCGCATGGCGCCGGTACTCAGCGCCCTCATTACTCGGTCGAATATCGATTTTTCGTATCGAGCGCAGGATCCTTTAATATGGCGACCTATTGTCGCAACGCGCGAAATTTCGAAATTCGCTACGGTGATCGTACATCGGAAGAACACGGGTTGCAGGCTCTTCTTGGTGGCGGGAATCTCTTCCACCACCGATATCCTGCGTTGTAGAGTGCCCTCGGCACTCCCCCGTGCTCTCTCTCGCGTTGGTGTTCGTCAAAAGGATCCAAACGCTCGGTATGCAGTCTCTTATGTCCGTCGAGTGGCGTATTGATCTCAGTTTTGGCCGTCGGATAGGTCTCGGCGCCCCCACATGTTAGAGAAAAGTCGTAAGACAAAACAAAAGAATAAATAATATGCTTTATAGTTTTTAGTCGGTCACGGTCGCCTCTCGGAATTATTGTCAGACCTCGGGATCACTCTACTTATTTACTCTTTCTCAGTCATTCCGCTAGGGTCGTCCAAGGGGTAAGGAGTCTGTCGTAACATGCAATGTTACACAGTACAAGAGTACCAGTACTATAAGTACACAAGTATTCACTGTAATTAATACCGCAATACTATTACTTGAAATAATACTGTAGTACTAGTACTCGAATCAATACTCCAGTACTCGTACTCGAACCAATCCTACAGTACTAGTACTTGAACCAATACTGCAGTACTAATACTCGAACCAATACTGCACTACTAGTACTCGAATTAATACTCCAGTACTCGTACTCGAACCAATACTGCAGTTCTCGAATTAGTACTGCAGCACTCGAACTAGTACTGCCGCATTAGTCCAAGTTCAGAATTAATACTACTGCTGTACTACAGTGATAGTCCAAATACTATTATATTGCAGTACGTGGACTTCATATACTGTACAGTACGGTTTTAGCTAGTACTTATTGGACTAATACCGAAGGGCTAGAACTTAAAGTAATACTTCAGTCATACTACACTAGTACTTGCCACCTACTTATATATCCCTTCTCAGTAATTTTTGTACTTGAAGTACTATGAGTACTGTGTGTACTCGCGAAATAAGTACAGCAGTACTTTGGCAGTACTTCAAGTACTGCTGTACTGGCAGTACTTTCAGTATTTTTTTTCCGTAAGGGAGAGGGCGTCGATCGATCATTTCTTTCATAGCGAATAAGTATTTTCATTCAATTTGTCGTGATAGCACTAATCTGAATTTGAAGAAAGCTTAAGGCGTCTGGCCACCTTGGCCGATCGGAAAATGGGTACATTTAAAAGAAAAATAATAAACTCGAAAGTATGGGCCGGAATATTTTGATTTTTTTATGCAACGTCAGAAAGGGCTTTGAGAATAACGTCAAAAAATTTCCGTTCAAAATATTAAAAAATGGCGCCGTTCTGCTCATTGCCGCGGAGGCCCTCCGCACGATACGCGCGGTCGTTGTCCCATCAGTTACTTGGTCATGTCACATCTGAAAAAAAAAAAAAAATATATCAGCTCATTCGTGAGTAGTGTCGCTACAATGTAGCGTACCGGTTTTTTTTTTCGACCATTAAAAAAATTATGGTGACCCGAAGAAAAAAATTTGTATTTTTCTCTTAAATTTTTCTAGCAAAAACAATAATAAAACAAAAACTAATCAAGTTATCGCAAAAATCCTACGTGACATTTTAGATAATGTATCTAAAAATATTGTGTGAAAATTTGAAAGCAATCGGACCGATAGTTTACGATATTTCGATGGTACTAGTTCAAAAAATGTAGTTTCGAGATAATCGCAAAAGAAAGTACACTACCGGCGGAAAGTTTCCGGACAATATTTCAAAAATGGTCTCGGACGTTTTTTGATGCCATTTCGCCGGAAGTCAACGTAATCTAATTCAAGAAGCGGCATTTTGAAGGGGATGAGTTCGGCTTCATTTCCTACATTTTTAATTATTTTTACAATTTGTTTTTCGATTTGGACACAATTTTGAAAACAACTTTTTTTCGTATTTTTTCCCCCTCTCTTCGGGTCGGCGCATGATCTAGAGGAAATTTTTTTTATTCATTTTTAGGATCGGATTCATAAAGGGGAAAGTTTGAGCTTTAATTTGGTTTCTGAAAAAATTTTGAGCGATTTTTTTTCAAAAGTTATTCTGTTTTTTATGAAAAAAAAGAGGAGATTTAAAGAATCCCGTATAACACGAAAACAAAGTTTTTCATGAAAAACTTCAATTTAGCAAAAAGTTGCGTCTGGCTTTGATGAGTTCAGAAGAATTTTTTCAGATTTTTTTTTCCAAATTTTTTTTTCTCATTTTTTGGATCGGAGCTCAGATCATTCAATTACCATAACTCGAGAACTATGGAAACGTTCTAGACCTTTTTTGAAATTTTGTCCGGAAACTTTTCGCCGGTAGTGTAAATGTGCAGTTATTCAGCTGACGGTGAGGTTTTTGCGTGTCTTACCTTCAATCAGCGATTCCTGGGCCATAGACGTCTCCTTCGGTAGCTGATTGAGCGTCTTGGGCTGTTTTTTGAGAAGCTCTTCGTGCTGTTCGTGCTTCTTTTGTATTGTGTTGGGCGCGAACGTTTGCTGTAGTGCAGCGCTTCTCGTCGACTGCAGTGCAGAAATTGTAGCAGTTATGTCCGATGCTTAGGTTCAACACATTCATCATCAGAAGAATACTCTCATACCCATCGTTGAAAGTGCTAGTAGCAATGTAAGTGGCAATTTTGACGATATCCGCACCGCTAGAATTCGTTTTAGGAGCCATCGACCAGATGACGGCGTTGACGCTTTCATTACTGTTTTGGGTGAAGCCCCCTTCACACCGTTGTAACAAATCATCTGCAGTGAGGTCCTCATAAATAGGTCGAATGGCATCTTGAACAATTTGAGGGAGTGCATTCTTATGCGTATATTCGTCTAAAGTGCCGATCGCTTTTGATGTTTGCCAAGAGCACCACGAATCATTTCCCGGAGGACAATTGTCATGCTGCGGATTTTCGTCGGTCGAGATCTTGTGCATGAATGTTGCCCAAATCGCTTTCTTCATTGCGTCTTTTGAATGGGAAAATCTTCGAATAGCGAGACCGTAATATACCGTTAGCTCGTTGATTAGTTTGTCGGTTAGCTTTCCTTTGCCACCAAGACCGCTTTTTTCTTTTTTTACTTTACGAAGTCGCGTGCCCATTCTTTTCTGCACATGACCTATGCATTCTTTTTTTATCACTTTTTTTTCGTATGGATTGGCGTCAACAATTCCTTTATATGTTTTTGAATCTCCATCTCCAATGTAATTTGCGTAACGGACATTATATTTCTCTATGGACCTTGAAAATATTTCCACTATGCTGTCGACTTCCATTTTTCCAGCGGATCCTTCATGATTGGCGCAACATTCTTCTTTGTGATCTTCTTTCCACAGCTCGAATTCAATGGTGCCAAGATTCTTACCCCAATACTCACAGGCTTTGCAGTAAGAAGATTTAATTATTACATCTATCACTTTCCCTGAGTAATATCCAATAATCGTCGATACGCCATAATGCGACGAGTAACCTCGTTTGCGCCAAGTTCCATCGCCAGAAACAGTCAACCCTGTGCCTTTTCCCATTTCTGTTGTTAATTTTTGTTCTTCTTTCACAGCATTTTCCATCGATATGTTGCATACACTTTCTGCAGCGGTGTGAATTTGTTTGACAACGTTGTCGTAAAACGAGTGATATATCGCTTTCGGTAAATTCATGATGCCACAAAATTTATCAATTCCGTTGTGACCAATTCCTAATAATCGAAATGCAAATACGATGCGTCGATTTATGTCGTACGCCTTGTGGTTAATAAGAGGACTTGAATCGACTGTGGTTGGTTCACACAAGTCACACGACACTACTAACTTGAAACCCAGTCCACGAATACTCGATTCCGAAAACTTAATGTCACCGTTGCATTTTTTGCACTTCACGACGTTACTAATCGCAGAAAAAACGGTCACAAAGTTAATAATTCGATATCCGAAATTCGCACTAATCGGTACGTCGATTTCTTCACTGGCCTTCAATTTTTTTGCCGATCGACTCGTACTAACCTCTTCCTGCTCCATTTCGTATCGATTGGGCGGATGATTTTTACTTTTTATACTACAGGATCGACGTCTTCGACTCCTCGAACCCTTTTCGTCCACATAATGTTGGGACGTTGGTTTTTCTTCCATTTTCTTCGTGAAATTATCGTTAGAATATTTAGAATAGAAGAGAATATTTTCACGTGCTTCTCTGTTGCTTGTCGAATATTGACTGACGCTCATGAAATTATAAATAACGGGTCTAGCTTCAGGGGAGCGATCTCACACTATACTAGGTAACACAAAGTAAATGCCTAAACTATACGAAAGGGCACAATAGGACAGTTGCCTGAGCGAAATCGTGCGAGTTACGAACGGGGATCGAACCGCGCGGTCGACCGCCCGCAGCGGCTCAACCTTCCTGCCGAAGAATGGCTGTAACTTGGTCAATTTTGCGTTTTTCGATACGTACTATGGCTTAAATTGTTCTTAATAGTTCAGAGTTTATTAAAAAAATTAAAAAAAAAAAAATTAAAAAAAAAAATTACATGGTGGCCAGACGCCTTAAGAGACTTGAACATACAGACACAGGTTGCATACCAAAATCTAACAAATTTATTATTCATCATAAAGATATCACTCGAACTGGGTAGTAATTTGAGAAGGAGCTCAATCAATCAGGTCGAGTCAATGATTTTATGTTGGCCTGACGTTTCGGCAGTGATATGCTGCCCTCATCAGAGGCTATTCATTGAAATAAATAATTACAGAAAATTAATCAAATGCTCAGTGCATACAAAGTGTCAAAAGTTAAAAATTAAAATTACAAACCCGATTAAAAAAGATTATATATGATTATATATAATCTATATATAATTATATATATTAAATATATAATTATATATATTATATATATAATTATATATAATTATACATAATTATATATAATTATACATAATTATATATATAATTGCAAAAAGGTTCATGTATAATTATATATGGTTATATATAATCATGTATAATCATGTAATGTTATATATAATTATACATAATTATATATATGATTGCAAAAAGGTTCATGTATAATTGTATATGGTTATATATAATCATGTATAATCATGTAATGTTATATATAATTATACATAATTATATATATAATTGCAAAAAGATTCATGTATAATTATATATGGTTATATATAATCATATATAATCACGTAATGTTATATATAATTATACATAATTGCAAAAAGATTCATGTATAATTGTATATGGTTATATATAATCATATATAATCATATATAAGTTTATATAATGATATCTAATTTTATATAGTTATATATAATTGTTCATATAAAATTATATATAGTTGTATATCTAGTTGACGGAACTTCATTTTCTATTGCAGATTAACTAACTATTTAACTTCACTCATCTGTTTAAATGGACTTGATTATTATACGTCCTTATATCAACCATTATTTTGACGTCAATTTGCTAACCCACTGAAAATAGTAACAGAGACTAGATTTTTATCTATATTATTACATACTTGGTGCAAGCGTTACACTGAGTGAGAACTTTTGGATCTCTAGGAAAGTAATTAAAGGCCGGTTCCATCTCAAATCACCCAGCAAAGTCGGGACGAAAAATTCAAATGATTCGAAAGAAATATATATCATTCTTTGGCGAATTTGGGTGACCTCTTTTCCTTCATTTTGCTTAAAAAAATTTATGTCTCCTTATACGGATTTTACAATTTTCTTGGCGAAAACCAGTTTTTACAGATTTCGTAAATCCACTTTTTCTTTGAAGTGCTGTAACTTCTGAACCAATCATTGGATTTAGATCAACTTGGTCCCAAAATGTGCGGATTTTATTCGCCTTTCAGGCGATTCCAAGGTCACGTAGGTCGATTCAGAATTGCTACAATTATCCAATATGAGGTGAAATAAAGCGAACAAATTCAAGCGCAATTTTCGGCAATTGCATATATTTTGTTTTCTTCGCTGATTTTTTCCCAAATAGTATTTGGAAAACACTAACTTCTCGTGAAAGTCTTATTAGCGGCCAAGCTTTTTTTAAGAAGTTATGAATTTTCCAATATCACGAATTTTCGTTATTAACAAGCAGCTTATATTTTTCGCTGCGAATAATTTGTACATGGGTCGACTACGTTCTTCATCGCATTGTTCCTAGCCATGTAATACATATGGGTGTACTAGGAAATACCTAGGTATGAAAGTTACGAAAAAGATATTCAAATATAACGACCCTCTATTAACCTCCAATGAGTTGAATAAATACAACAGTAAACATAAACATATTAAATATACTATACATATACAAACAGAAGTTTGGACATACGCCTATTTGAATTGTCTCTAACATCACTAATTTAAATTATTGCTTGTTCAACCCAGGCGTGTTGACTTGTTCTTGCAGTGAAGGTACAGTTCGTCTCTATGTCCTTTTTCCAAACGTGAGTTTTTTGTATCCCTTTGATTGTTTTTACGTTTTTCCATTCTTCTGTTTTACTCTCTCGGAATAGTTGTAATTTTTCTGGTGTAATTAGGAAAAGTTTGATAGCTGATGTGTATTTTTGTACCGTTTCAACGAAAGAATAAGCTTCTTGAATAGCTTCGGTATGTTGCTTTGAAAGATTGTGCTTTGTTGCGAAGTGCTTTACCAATCCGCCAACGCCATCACAAGCTCCTTTTCCATGGCCGGTGGCAGAAAATATCCATTTCTTTTGACGCACAGATTTCTGTAACTCTGCGTACTGAAACCTATTCTTGAACTGACTTGCCGCCCCATCAGATATAACACTTATGTTGCCTATTACTCGATCCGGAAATTTTTCTTGCATGTATTCAACGATGATATCCATTGCCATGAGCGCAAAAGCTGTATCATGTTTTCTATCGTCGCTAACAATAGCGAAACTATGAGTTACGTTTCCGAAGTAACAAACAGCAGTGAATATTGATATCTGCTTATTTTGCCAATGATAACTTTGTATCTCATCTTTGAGAATAACGGACCAGTTTTCTGCAAAATCTACGTGCAATAGCAAATGTGACAGACTGTTTTTAACTAATTCTTTCTCATCTCTAATAGCCTTTTGCTGAATTTGTTTACATGCTAAATGTACACTTCCTTTTGATGTCCAGTTTTTCAATTCTGTCAAGTAACTATCGAGCGAGGAGGATTTTTTCACCAGATCAGCTTTCTCCCAAATAGCATAAGTAATTTCTTCGAAGTTATCTTCGTTCGGAATTCCAAGAAGTTCAAGTGTGATGCCATTACTGCCCGGACAATTTTTACAATCTTGAAAAATACATTCCTGGTTCTCTGGAGAACAAACTACTGCAGATAAAACTTGGCGGCGGATGTCAGTAATCAGTGAAGAACTGTTCGTAAAATTTTTTAAAGCAATGAGTAAGAGATCAAGATTCGCACAATAAATGCAAACACACACTTCTCTAGACGGTTGTGGGATAACCCATTTCAGACGTAAGGAGTAAAACTTTGATTTTCCTATTTTCACATCTGGATGGTTTTTACAAAATAAGTTATATATTTCGGAAATACTACGCGTTAAAAATCGTTTGACCTTTTTTACTTTTTCACCATTTTCGGTGATACTTATTGTATCACTCTTGTTTGAACTTTGTCTTGAACAGTCTAAATCGTCGTCCAAGTAATAACTGCGTACCAAACGTACAGTGTCTTCGTTAATCGGATGACCGTTGTATGGATCTGGGATGTGATATTTTCCTTTCGTTTCTGTGAGTCTTCTTGCTGCTCTTATCATATAATCAGTAACTTCCGGAATTTCACATAAAATTTGAATTCTTGGTAAACTGCGGGGTAAAATTGAGATCAATCTGATTTTTTCACTGGTCGATGTGCAATTTTGTAGAGAAATTTTCAAATTTCTCATCCATTCTTCACAATTTTCACAATTGAATGGAGTTTCAAACTCTGCTGTTGACGGTATATCATACAATTTTCGCATCTTAGATGAAGTTACAGATGAGAAGGATTCGATTATTTGCTTTCGCTTGTTTCCGACGTAAGTGTTTCGCGATTTACTTTCGATTGTATTGGGTGGTTTTAATGGAGACATACTCGGGTTGTATCTACTCAACTGCCGATTAAGTTCTTCAACTTGCATATTTTCAGGTGGTATATATAATTCACAACTATCCGGCAGTTCACCGCTTGATTGACTGTTGAATGTAGGGGTATCGCCAGTTTCATATTCAGATATTTCTAATGAAGATGAAACGATGAACTTTGAACTTAAACTTTCGTAGCAGCGTTTACAGACTTGACTTTCTTTGTCAACAGATTTTTCAGGAAATAATGGATGGACTAATATCGCTAGATCTTCTAATTTTTTGAAGCGCGTTCCTTTCGCTGCAAAAATTTTCTTCTTGTGTACGGATTCAATATCAGCGCAAGCTATCTTCTTAGGAAAACGGTCATAAGATCTAATCTCCATACTAAATCCCGATTAGCAAATTGCAAAGATCTTGTGTGATACTTTGTACTGGAGATCAAGACGTAAGAGAGATTCTTCACCCAAAGGTATATTATATATAGGCTTATTCGCAAAACATTTAGGACTAATAAACAAGCGAAAAACTTTAACAACAGCCATACAAGAGGTTAAGTAGCTCTGGGAGTAGCGAGTTGAGCCCCTATAAACTAGGCGCATGCGCACTTCACGCGGGTCGTTTAATAAAACATCTTAATACAGAGTAGGTCTGTGGTACAGATAATATAAGCTGCTTGTTAATAACGAAAATTCGTGATATTGGAAAATTCATAACTTCTTAAAAAAAGCTTGGCCGCTAATAAGACTTTCACGAGAAGTTAGTGTTTTCCAAATACTATTTGGGAAAAAATCAGCGAAGAAAACAAAATATATGCAATTGCCGAAAATTGCGCTTGAATTTGTTCGCTTTATTTCACCTCATATTGGATAATTGTAGCAATTCTGAATCGACCTACGTGACCTTGGAATCGCCTGAAAGGCGAATAAAATCCGCACATTTTGGGACCAAGATGATCTAAATCCAATGATTGGTTCAGAAGTTACAGCACTTCAAAGAAAAAGTGGATTTACGAAATCTGTAAAAACTGGTTTTCGCCAAGAAAATTGTAAAATCCGTATAAGGAGACATAAATTTTTTTAAGCAAAATGAAGGAAAAGAGGTCACCCAAATTCGCCAAAGAATGATATATATTTCTTTCGAATCATTTGAATTTTTCGTCCCGACCTTGCTGGGTGATTTGAGATGGAACCGGCCTAAATTAAAAAGATATTTGGAACTCAGATGTTCAAGTAAAGAATGTTTCTATGCAATCGAATAAAAGTATAATATACTATTTAATCATCAGAAATCTTCGAAGTGACCGTGAAATTTTGCTATCATATTTTATTTTTTTTAAGTACATATTGATGTAAATCCTCACAAATCAAAGTTTACCTATTGAATCAAAAAGTGTTAAGAACTGTGACAGGGAACAATTAGATCAAGATGAAAACCGGACGTTAGCCGATCAACGAAGTTAAGCAATTTCAACTGCGGCCAGAATTTGGATGGGTGACCCACATGAATTAAAAAAGGAAAATTAGTCTTTAAACCTATATGAAACTGTCTAAAGTTATATAGTCATCTATATATAATTTTTTATAATTATATAAAAAAAAAATTTCCCGGGTATTTATATCGGGCCATTTGTCATATATATATATGGATATTATATTATTATAGATATTTTATTATATATATCTCTATATATAATCATATATAATCATATATATTTATATATATTTATATCGGGCCATTTTTCATATATAATTATATATAAACATTTTATATATAATTATATATAATCATATATAATCTTTTTTAATCGGGAACATAGTCAAAGCTAAAATGTATCAAAACAAACAATGAAAGAGAAGTCAAAACAAATACAATGGTAGTCAAAAAATGATAACAAGGAAGACATAAAAATCAACTAAATCGATATATCAAAAAGAACTTAGATTACCTTAATGTGATTAGTGTCACGTGAAAAAACTGGTGTCTATGAACACCATCACCTCACTGCAAGATGGACTGAGTGTCATCTTGCGCAGGTAGAAATGTTTAATAAAGCAGAGAGGTGTGACAACGCGCTTTATATACGTTGTCAGCTGAGGCAAAACAAATGAAAACAATCAACCAGTGACGTCAATGCATGACGTCAATCACTGACGTCAATGATTGACGTCAATGGTCAGTTACAATAGATGTTTATGTTGAGCTAGCGTTCGAGACACAGTTTTTTTCACGTAAACACAAGGTAAGAGTTAAAATAGAATAAAATAAAATAAAACTAAGAACAACTTTTAGATCTTAAGGCCCATCCCTAGTCGCCCACCTCCTTTCCATACAATGTAACGAAAACGAGGCCGGGGAGACACATTTCGATTATTATGCAAGCCCAGGCGTCGAAAACGCAAAAAAGGCCAACGTACCGCGAATTCTATTTCAGTTCCAAACACATAGATCCAAAAAAATGTTCGTTTCATGCGAAAATAGAGCCAGCGTTTGGTTATTTCCTTTCTCTATTGTCAAAAGCCAATGACAATGGAAAACCATTTAGACAATGGAAAAAAGAAATAACCAAACGCTGGCTCTATTTTCGCATAAAACGAACATTTTTTTGGATCCATGTGTTTGGAACTGAAATAGAATTCGCGCTACGTTGGCCTTTTTTGCGTTTTCGACGCCTGGGCTCGGATGATAATCGAAATGTGTCTCCCCGGCCTCGTTTTCGTTACATTGTATGGAAAGGAGGTGGGCGACTAGGGATGAGCCTTAAATATTATTAAGTATACTTTAAACAATGTTGATTTAGACTTATATCACATAGACTATTTATTAAGATAAAATCTTCCTTCTATATAATTTGCTTTATCACGAATATGTCTCTGGCCACGTGTTAACCACGTTTTTGTTAATTCTGTTTTGAGTTTATTTATAACTTCATATAGTATGTTAACCATTAGAATTTGTTATTTAGTCTGAAGATGGCCGGCCGTCGCCAGCTGAAACGTCATAAATAAAGGATATAATATCAATGGAAAAAAATTTTTATCTCTTGACCGTCTCCGACGAAACCACCCTATTACAATTCACGGTCACGAATCATCACTAATATTTAATTAATATTCGACAGAATTCCTTTGTTGCAACAATGTCGAAAAAACACAACAATCGAAGAAGAACTTTCCAGAACTGTGCTTTCCAGAACTGGCCACCATCTGAAGTCGTTAACAGTGAAATGTAAGTACTACCTCAATAAATTGCATATTTGGTTAATTAATTAAAGTTGTAACCGTTGCATGTTGGAAAATAATGCCATGTGCGTCATGAAGTGTCCGAATTGCCATTAAGGTTGATACCTTGGATACTACTCGGTCGTAGATAACAATATATAACAATTAGCTTTCTTATTCGCACTGGTATAAGGAGCCGAGTAGTGCAACTCGGGCTCAACGAAACATTTCACCTATCGTTATAATGACACCACAGTGGAACCTCGATTATCCGGGAGCGGATCAACCGGGCAGCGGATTATCCAGGACAGTTCCGAATGTTTTTTTTTTTTCCTAATTACTGAGAATTTTTTTCTTGCTTTCTATCTAATCGTGAGTCATAACTCACGCGAATATACTAAATAGACAAAGATTCACACGTTTTAATCATCTGGGATTTCAACCATCCGGGATATCCTTGGTCCTAACAATCCCGTATTATCGCAGTTCTACCGTATTATATAGTATCGGAGAGCCTTTCCATGCGAATTGCAGACCCAGTAACTGATATACTAATTTCCAGATTTAATCTCAATCCGTTTTTCCCTTTCTAAATTTCAAAAAACCGAACAAAATTATACATTTGTCCTTCAATTAATTATAACTCAGTACGAAAAAAAGATATCGACACAATAACGAGTGAGTTTTGCTCTTTTCTCTTTCTTAGATTGCTCGGTAACATAAGAATATAGGTGTAGGAGAATATACGTTTCAGTATAACCCAAAACGTATACGCGACCATTTCCATATACGTATTGAAGTATAAAAGATCAATTTTCGTCTACTTCGGCCCTTTCAATGTTTCTAATATCAGTTACATAATTTCTGAGGCCAAACCTCGAATTTTGAAGACCCGAACGAAGACGGACTCCGAAATCTTGTTTTTTTTTTGTACAATTTTTCGAAATTTATTTATATGCGAATTTATTGTAAATAATTACTCCGAATCATAAAAATCAGATTTTGGATGTTCACCGAATGTATGAGAATGCTCTACAACTCACACTTCTCTGTTTTCAGAATTAAATCTCATCAAACATGGGCGATATGTTTGGCAGTGCACCAGAGCCCAGGGGTGAGTCGCATGTGATGACGATTATTGGCAAAGTTTACTTATGTGTTAGGGAAAGCTTGCCAAGAATGGTGTAGACTGTACTATTATAGTATGTTGTTATTGATTACATTGAATTTTTATTAACAGAGGAGGTAGAAAATAAAGACCTCGACGAGAGGGTCGCCAAGATCGAGGCCGAAAGGCTGGCAGAGTTGCGAGCTAGGACAGCGATGAAGGAAAGAATGGAACAGGCGGCCAAGGTTGAGAGAGAAGTGGAAAAGAGACTCAGGGATATGGAGGTGACGCTTAAAAAGCAGAAACAGGAAGAAGAAAGGGTACGGAATGAGGTGGAAAGGGCCGTATTAAAACGCCTTGATCAAGAAGACCCGAGCGATAATAGGCGAAAGACGAGGGCTGGGCAAGGAAAGGCGGCAAGGGACGAGATGTAGGTAGATCTATACTATTAAAGGTAGATGGTTGAAAAATGTGCAATGTTTATAAAAATGACGAAAATCGAACTTCATCGATTGACGTTGTAGAAGTAAGAATTTCATTCGTATTCAATTGGCAGGTATATATATATAGTAGTTGAAGTAATGCAGATTACCTCTATCCAACAATTTATTCAGAAAGAGATTACCTCTAAAGTACACAACAATTTCATTCAAGAAATTTGGAAGCTTCTGTTAGAACTTTGCTTTGAACAGGAAATTTTTAGAAGTCAAAATCATAAGCAGTATGAGATTACCTCGCTCTCTATAGTAGCTGAACTTCGATTTTGTCAAATGATTTTCATACCTATTTATCAACACTGTGCACCCATGCAAGTATTCATGACCGCATCATGTAATAATGATTATTGCTCAAGTGAAAAACATTCAATTTTCATATCCAAATGAACAAATATTCTGTTTATAGATTCAAACGGTCAAACAGAAGGCGCCCATATTAAACATCGCAAACAACAACAAGTATATAATTTTTTGTCTCATACTGCCGTCTCAACGACAATAAATATATTGAAAATTGAAAATTGTTTGTTATTTATTCCGAATTTATTCTATACTATTGTACACAAGAATATTATCGCAATAGAATGAGTACGTCTACGAAAGACTTAAGGGGGTATTCTAGTCTAGAAAATTGAAAAATTCGAAATTTTTTTTTTTTCATATTTCGATAGTTTAGATATTCAAGAATAACTTCCTCAAAGGATTTTTTAAAATTCGAATTATTTTAAAATTTATAACCCTTTTAGTGTCGTGGCAACTCGGCCGGTTTGAGCGGAATAAATCTAACACTACTGTCGGCGCAAAAAGGTCTGGCCCCTCTGTTTGAGTGATCATAACTTCTACAGAAAAATTGATAGAGCATCGAGTCTGGAAAAATTGTAAAGCGCCAAGGTTTCTGCGTCTGGTGGTTATTCACAAATTTCTGAGTCAAAATCGTGGAAACCGTTATAATCCCCGAAAAGTTGAAAAACGTCGTTTTTCGGAGTCCATCGCCGTACGTCAACTTAAACTCGTGACCGTTTGTCTGAACTAAGTTTCAAAAATCTGTAAAAATTCAGAAATATTCCCTGAACATTGACGGGCATGATAGCGTTTGGTAATTTCAAAAATATTCAAAAACCTGGACGCCAGGTGCAAAAAGGTCCAATGGTGCGATTTGTGGAACGGATTGGTACCGGCGAACCTGAGCTAGCTCAAAATTTTCGTCAGGATATACACTTTTTGATTCCGTAATCAGTTTTTGGTTTGCAAGAGTCAACTTCCAGTAATTGACGTCAACAGTTTGTCAAATTCGCGCGGGGCCGCGTGTGTCCAAGCTGCTATATTCGCGGAGCGTTGGCCGTTCTTGCGTTTTTGACGCCTGGGCTCGGATAACAATCGAAATATGTCACATTGTATCAAAAGGAGTTGGGCGACATGGGATGGGCCTTGAATCTTTATTCAATTTGCGTTTAGTTTGAGTTTGTTTCATTTCAACTCCGAAGCTGCGAAGACGTGAAAATAAGTGAGAAATTTTCTGTGAAATCTCTAAAAATTGTGACTGAATATTCTATTTTTGTGTGTAAAATGGATAGAAAAAGTAAGAAAAGAGGTTCTTATCGTCCAGACAGATCAAGAAAACGGATATTCAGCGGCAATCAATATACTCTTGAAGAGGAAACTTCGTTTACCAGTGCATCGGCAGCAAAGTTGAAAAATACAACTGATGAAGAAGTTCTTGTCGATTATAATTTTGGCTATTGTATTTTAGAGTTTTGTTCTGTGTTTTCATCTCTTGCTTTGATGATTATGTGTGCTACATGTAAAGAAAAAATCAAATTTTCTCGGTCGGCTGCACGTGGGCTAGGATTCAAAATTGGAGTGCAATGTGGCTGCAAAAGTGTCCGTTATATTCCGTCATGCCCATTTATAAATAAGGCATTTGAGGTAAACCGCAGAATTGTAACAGCTATGAGACTCATCGGAGTTGGAAGAGAAGGTATCAATATCTTTTGTAGTATCATGGATATCGGTCAGGGTTTGGCTATCGGTACATATTATACCTGTCTAGATAGTTTACATATGGCTGCATCGGCTGTTTATAACCGGGTTATTTCTAAAGCTGTGGAAGAAGAGAAAGAGTTAATTTTATCCTCAAATCCAGAAGCGAATCCTACATATTTCACAGTTTCCGGTGATGGGACTTGGAAGAAGAGAGGATTTAATTCCCTTTTTGGAGTCACTACGCTTGTAGGGAAATTCAGCAAGAAAGTTGTTGATACAGTCGTAAAGTCGAGTTTTTGTCAGGGCTGCAACTTATGGAAGATTAAAAAAAAAGGTGACATCGATGCCTACGAATACTGGTATGAAGAACATCAAGATTCTTGCTCGATAAACCACAAAGGAAGCGCTGGAAAGATGGAGGTCGACGCAGTCGTTGAAATGTTCGAAAGATCTGAAGAAAAGCATGGAGTAAAGTACGTCAGGTATATTGGAGATGGCGACTCAAAGACTTTTAAAGGGATCCTTGACTTGAATCCTTACAATGATGATCCAGTTGTTGTAAAAAAAGAGTGTGTTGGGCACGTCCAGAAGCGTATGGGGTCGCGATTACGAAAGGCAAAAAAAGATAATAGTGGAATTGGTGGTAAAGGTGCTGGTAAATTGACAGATAAGAAGATCAACGAGTTATCTTTGTATTACGGATTAGCTATCCGTCGTAATCCTGACTCTGTTGAGGATATGAAGCGCGAGATATGGGCAACTTACTTCCATAAGAGTTCAACTGATGAGAAGCCTCAGCACATGAATTGCCTATCTGGACCCTCCAGTTGGTGTAAATGGCAGAAAGCAGCAGCCGAAGGAACTCTAGATGACTTTCACCACGAGGATCCACCTCTTGCTGATAACGTTTTGAAAGTTTTAAAACCTATTTACAAAAGTCTGTCAGATGATTCTTTATTGCATCGTTGTTTGGGCTCCGAAACCCAGAATAACAACGAATCTCTGAATTCTTTAATATGGACGTTCGCACCCAAGCATATTCATGCCGGCTCGCAGACAATCGAAATTGCAAATTTTTTAGCAGTTTGTATTTTTAATGAAGGCTTTCACCCAATTTTAAATATAATGAAAGTTATGGGAGTAACAATTGGTCTGGAAACCCATGGGTTTGCTGTGAGGCGCAATGAAGCAAGAATTGAACGTTCTGAGGTTCGAGCTTCAAATGCTTCAAAAGAAGGAAGAACTGCTCGTCTTGCGGAAAGAAACGCTGCAAATCATCAACACGAAATAGAAGAAGGCCCGATGTATGAAGCTGGAATGGCTGATTGAGAAAATGTAAGTTATATGTACTGTTCTATCAATTACACCGCCTGAAACTTAACGTAAAACTTTAAACGCGTTTTTCTCGAAACTAGTTTTTTCAAAACGGCCGTCACAAAATTTCAAGTTCTAATCGACCGATTGACTTGAAATTTGGTATGAATATTCTTTATATATCCCTCTCCAGTATGAACCGCTAAAAACTCAACATTTCTAATTTTTTATATTTTTTACAAATTTGTAAAAGTTAAAAAATTAGTGGAAGAATCGACCCTCTTTTTTGAGTAGCCGCCATTTTGCGGAAAAATTTTTTATTCTCAGTTTTCATGGTTCATACCATTTTGACATTTGTACTAATCAAGAATCTACTTTTTTTTTTTGTTACAGATGACCAGAAGGGTGGGAATCGTGACGGCGAGGATACGTTTTTTTTTTTTTCCCCTCTACTTCAACGAGGCATAACTCACTGAAATTTTAATTTTTTTTTTTTTAATTTTTTTCATGTATTCTCGAGATATCAATAGAAAAATGATAAAAATATGAATACTAAAAATATTCACTGCTTTTTTTTATCAAGCGTCAAAAAACGCCCAAAATTCGGGATTCTAGACTAGAATACCCCCTTAAGGGAACGCGAATATAAAGTCAATCTCAGTCCTGTGCCATACGCGACGCAAATAAATTAGCTGGGTTTTTCATTAATGCATTTATTTGATGATACTTTGCTATTCAGATCAAGGTATACTTTTTTTCTTCTTGAATGGCCGGCACTGCGTGGCTCGTGATTCTAACGACAATTGCTGTTAATGTGTCTTACGCTATATCGGCTGCAAATCTCCTTGTTATTTTTCGGTATGATTCTTCAGGTTCATATATTCCTCACGTACCCCAGGACTCATAGTAAACAAATGAGCAGTTGCAACAACCAAAGAGCCCCAATCGCTTGTGGGTGAATACTTATTAGGTCCCAAATAATCTGCAATGATAAAACGGAAACAAACAGGCACATCATAATTTTAAATAAAAAAAAGTTAATAATATGTGCGTGAACAGGTAGGCCCAGGTTTACTTGGCTCGATTTTTCATCAGCTCAAGCTAATCAGCCAAGTCAGTCGGCATTGTATTACTGGCACCACCGAGAGTGAAATGAGCTAATTTCGCGTCTTTCTCAGCTACATAATTCCTTGTTCTATCATGAGAATTTAGAAGCTAGTAGCAGGTCTACGATTTTATTTTTGCAATGAAACTTCATCGAGCCCAGATCCGAATGGAGTCCACGATTAGTTTTACTTTAGGATGGAAGAAAAAACTTTGAAACTAGTTATACTCGGTGTCCACTGAAATGTTCCATAAATTGACTTATAAACAAAAAATGCTATCATCGATGAGATCGGGTCGTTTTCCAAGTTCAACCTGCGATCTGCTCGACAGAAAACCCTCATTTTGATCTCTTTCGTTCAATCTTAATGCCTAATTATCTGCCGACAGATTTTTATCTGTCAGAACTATCATCTGATAATAAGAAGGACTAGATTGTGTGTCGATGTAGAATTGATTAGTGAATTGATTAGTCGATCGAAATCATTCAATGATAGTTTTGAATTTGATCGAGTTTGCAAAAATTTAAGATGTATGTATTGAAGTCTTACCCGAGGGGCTATTCACTCCGATTTAGGGTGTACAGGTGATTTAATGATTTCGAATGAATACGGATGATTTCGGGCGATTTCGTTCGATTCCGGACGATTTCGGATGATTTCGGACGATTTTAGACGATTTCGACCGATTTCGGTTGATTTCAAGTGGTTTTTAGTGATTTAATATGATTTCGGTTGATTTCAGCTGATTACGCACGATTTCTCAGATTTTAAGTGATTTCGCGTGACTTCAAATTGATATCCTGAGATATTATACTGATTACAATATGATTTCGTGGTACTTTTAGTGAATTCAATATGATTTCCGGCTGCTTGAAAGTGAGATAAGTTGATTTCAGACTCAGAGATTTCAACTAATTTCATGGAATTTCACAATTTTATTCAAAAGAATAAAAGGTAAAATAATGTCTCGAATAATGCGATTTCATGCTCACATTATATTAGTTTTTGTCGTCCGAGTTACACTATCAGACTGTATCCAGTATAACACTTATTCCAAATTTTAAAACTAACCAAACCGTAAAGATACATGCAAGGGCGCCAAAAAATTCCAGACAAAAAGGAGCGAGGGAGTAGGCAAAAAAAAAACACGGATTATTGTAATTATCACTTTGAATTATATTTTTAGTATATTTATGTTTAGATTTGTATTGCACGTTTAATATCAATATCTATAAAGAAACAATATAATATATAGGAACAAAATATATACATATTTATAGATAACATAAAGATAATTGTACTTTTCATTGATGAGATCAGTATATTGCTTAGTGTCAATTTTATGATCTTACTTTTTCATAGTTCTTTATTAAACGAACCAATGATATTTGAGTACGCAGTACACGAACAATGTGTGGACTAATGAGAAATATACCTATGCAAACAAAACGAAACGAAATAATTCTAATACTTTTCACAACGGTTTCCAGTAAATAAATTATGAAATGCGAATTCAGCCAATGAGAATAATACAGATGAATTCGGGGGTTAGCATTCACATAAAAAAAATTATAAAAATGAAAAGAGAACAATAAAAATTCTATGAGGCTGCCACATAAATCGAAAACAAGGGCCCTCCTCGTCTAAATCTGTGTTTTCAGTGTATCCAAAACTTCAGGGCTCAACTGAAATCCGTTTGCCGTGATAGTGGGAGCGGAAAGAGTCAATATTTAGTTTTTTCAACTCAGTGTGCGAATTTCGATTTCTCATGTCTGTTGGTAGTGTGCGAAGTTCCCGATTCACACACTGTGGCGCGCGGTGTGCCGAGTAGATACATTCGCACACTCAGCGCGCAAATGTATCTGGAGTAGACATTCGCGCACTGAGTGTAGAGAATGGTTTACTCCGCACACTGTTAATAGTGTATGTGTAGAATATTGTCTGAAATACAGCATTCACATTCTCAGCTGGTTTTCGGTGACTGATAAAAATTATTTAAGAAATTATTTTTAAACGAAGAAAATTTTATTTTTTTTAGATATATTTTATTGGTATTCATATACATATAAATATAGTTTTCGCGCGACGTCGGAGCGGACTTTTTCATACACGGAAAATAAATTGCTGTCATTGCTACAACACATAGAGTTAGGTTAACTACAGAATGGAGTAAAGCATAGGACAACACCAAGCTGATGTTAAATTAACCACAACATTGTAGTTTAGCACTAACTGTTCTAAAAAGTAAGATATACTGCAGCGTGCGGTATATTTTACTCCAACTGCAGTTCACTTTACTGACGATAAATTAATTCTGGAATCAATACTAAGAAATAAAAGTTCAGCATTTCATAATTTATAACATTAATAATTATATCAATAATTATTCATAATTTTATACTTAAACAAACTAAAGGTTATACAAGGTTTTTTTTTATAAAATTAATAGATGTTATAAAAAAATATCATTTTTTTTTTGTTTATTTTTAACTTAAATATATTATAATTTACAGTGGTTTGACAAATGGTAGGTCAGGAATTATATATCTAGTTGCTACATATTCTTTTGATAATTTTTTAACATTTAGACAGGGTGTTTTCGACGGCAGTGAATCATATTTAGTGTACAATATTTCTCTAGGTTCATTTGTGCAAATTTCATGTGCGAAATAATGCTCATCAAAGCAGATAGATTTAAGTAATTTTATCTGAAAGTGAATTGAATCGTCGATGTAAAGCACTCGTATAATTTTACCAAATTCAGGTAAATTGTTGTTTCCTTTAAATTTAGTAATTATGGTCATTCCATTAGAATACTTAGTCCCAGAAATTTCTATCCACGATAACACTTTAATAGATTTAGCGTCAGAAAAAGTTATCGATAACTCAGCCGTTAAACTTTTTGAAATTTTAAAAGTTTTACCAAAGTGTAATGTATTTAAATAATTAGAATCGTTTAAAAACTCTTTGAATCTCAATTGTTCCCTCACACAAATTGTATGAGTAATATTTTTTTTACTAGAAGTTGAAACTGCATCGGCCTTCAGTCTTTTATGAAAAGCTTCCCATCTTATTGTAGAGCAATGGGGTAGAGGTCCAAGTAACTCCATCATTCGAGAGTAGTGAGTGAAGTAGTGTGGTTTAGGTTTTATTACCCAATCGAATGTTTTAGATTGAAGAGTAAGAAATTCAGCTACTAACTTTTTTAATTTGGCTATCATAGATTTGTACACTACGGGAGACGTAATTATAGATATTATATGTCTGAGATAGATGTAAATTCTCCAAATTTTATTTTCACGTGGGATTAAGTCACCGATCATCAATCCTAAATAACGAGCGAAACAAGTCATTTCAGAAGCTGACATTTTGATTTTTAATTTATATTTAGATGTCGAATCCATAGTAATGTTTGGCGGTGGTTTACTAGACTTTTCAGTCTGTCCATAGTCAAATGTCTCAATGCGATTGTTGAGTGTATCGATCTTGAATAATTTTTCCTTAAAGATTAAATGATGAAGGATCATTTTTAACGTATCGACACATACTCCTTCAAACATATCATGTGTTATATCAACCGCAGAATTAGTTGTAACATGGAAGTTTGGTAAACCATTCCAAACACTGTCTTCTTTTATTCCTGTCAACGAAACATTATTAAGTTTAACGTCATCATCGTACTGTTTTTTGTTACGAATAGAAGTTTCGTCTTCAAGACACTGCACTTCACATACGTCTCTCGATAATTTACAGAAACGACAATAATATTTAGATACACCAAAACTTTCGACAAAGCCCAAAATCCCATTTAATCCTAAATTATCGCCAATCACTAAAGCAACTTCAAAATAAATAGTATTAATTGAATTTTCAACATTAACCGTTATTCCTTTGGTTCGTAGTCGCTTAAATTCTTCTATTATTCTGCCAAAAGTAGCTGTATTACCGAAAATTTTCCTGTCGTGATCATAAATGAGTTGTCCAATAAAAATAAAATTTAATTGTGATCTATATTGAGGTGGTAAACATGCTAGTGTATAATATAATCCTCCAATTGAATTAGAGCCACAGTGTGATCCATACGCATTACCCGTATCAAACCCATCATAGTAAACAAATAATGGTAATACCATTTGTTCAGAGTGTGAAATTTTATTTTTTTCCCACAATTTTCCTTGTATTATATTATACATAGCCTCTTTTTCATTATTGAGCTCAGAAATATATGAATTTATCATATTAAGAAAGCCAGGCTTTTCACACAAGCTTGTCAGCGTGTCAGTTGGAGAAATAAATTCACAAGTGATGGCTTTTGGTGTCTTAACAATATTTTCACCTTTTTTTTCAGGTAATTTTGCGTAACCCAGAACACCCTCTGATGGAGAATCATATGCATTATTATCTTTTAAAAAGTTTAAACATTTTTCATCACTTTTCAAATCTTCCAAAATATTCATTCTTTTCAATATTATTGCAAGTTTGTTTGATGCATCCTCGTCATCAAATTCAACTTTTGCTTGTTGTAAAATATATGGGAAAATAGTATCAGTTAAAAATGAATTAATTCTATTAACTATCAGTGATGCATCTTTTCTAGTTATTTTTAGATTATATAAAAAAGAAATAAATGAAGAAACATCCGATGTAAGGTTAGCCGTTAAAATTTTGTTTAAATCGGTATTAAATTTAAATGTTTTATCGATTTCAGTTTTTTTATCATTTTTTAAAAGCTGAATATTTTCAGTAGGCAAATCCACTTCAGACAAAATTGTTTTTTGGCAATTCTGTAAATTGTTTTTTGAAAAAGCAGTATGAAAGTATCCTGGATATTTTTGACTAGTACAAGATTCTTTCATTTCAATGTCACTTTTCACTTTATGACTTTCAATCAATTTAGCAGAGCTAAAAAGTGTACCTTTTTTTACTTCATCAGTATGATTAACTTCAACTTGAGTCAAATTATCAGGTGTCATTAAATTAATTTTTGGTTTGTGAACGTGATTTAAATGTTTTTGAAATGAATTTAGATTACCATACATTCTATCACATCCATCTTCAAGGCATTTATATACTGCTTTATCGGTGAAAGGATGGTCCTTATTATAATGTTTAATAAGATGACTGGGTGTGGCAAATGACAAGAAACACAGATGACACTTCATTGTTAGAATTAAGCAGTAATAAAAAGAAAATTTTCAGGAATATTTAATAATATTAATTATAAATTTGAGCTCTACACTTCTATTCCATTTAAATCTGAAATTAGTTTGGTGACAGTAACAAATTTTTGTTTTTTTCTTTCAATTTCAAAAACATGTAACTCGATAAATGCCCAAATATATTTACAAAATTCTGGATATTTAGCATCTAAAGCTATAAATGTCTTAAAACAAACATCGACTGCTCTTGTCGCTGTAGGAAGAACGTAAGTTGCATCTTCTACATGAACTTCACAAGAAGACAATAATGATGTTAGCTGTCCAATTAAGACGACAAACGGCTGATTAGACTCGCCTAGTTTTTTTAATTGCTGGTGCCGCAGTTTAATCTCATCATCTAACAAATCAGCTGACTATAATAATGTAAAATATAATAAATTAATTAAACAAATACTCTATTTGATGACGTCAAAACAATTTTTGTAAGAAAACCAATAACAACTCACGTTAACATGTAAAACAAAATGCAGTTGGCTTTCTTCTGAGCCAGATCGTCGAGGACGACCTTCACGGTTCCTTTTCAAATTTTTAACTCCAAGAAAGTAAGGCAATAGCAACAAGGCTATAATTTCGCTGTTATCTGTAAAATCATAGTTTATTGGTTATCATCTCAATTGAGTTTAATAATTTGCTCCAAAACTGAAAACTACATACCAAAAACATCATTTTTTACATATTTTTGTAGCAACTCTGTAACATTATAATTAGATTCGAATCGCTGTTTTGCTAAGGCGATAATTTTTAAAGAAATAATAGGCCACTTGCTCAAAAATTTGTTCGAGTGATCTTTATAAATTGCATTGAAATCAATGTCAATCTAAAAGAACAAAATGAACAATTGAAAAATACTTTATACGATGATATACTGACAGTAGATAGAATCAATATAATTACCAATAAGTATCCATCAGGTCCTCGCAAAAATAAAAATTTTTGTAGATAATCAGAAATAGAAATTTCCTTGAAATTTTCAAATCGATATGCATGGGTATTCTTCCACTTGTTTTTTACATCATCAACTGATTCAGTACAGTTACGAAGCCAAATTAAATCTTCTTCTACATCCCTACTTGCAGTTGAAACTTCTGAAAAATTTAATATTTTAATTACCCAAATCAAATGAATAATAAATGCAAATGATAAATAAGTCTATTACCTAGATTACTTTTACGTTTAGAATTAGATTTTTTGCTCAGAATACCGGCATTTCGCAAATCTTTGCGTTTATTAAGCCACGTACTATATAGTATACCTCCAGCTGATATTGGTTTACCTTGGTCATTTACCGAAGATTCAAAATAGTATAACTGAGGCAAATCAGTCGGAAATAACACGCATAATTCGTTTGCCCATTTTAAAAACAATTCTTTTGGAATTCTATTATAAAAAAAAAAAAAAATTTTTTTTGTACAACCCAAATTTTCTTTTTATATAATAAAATCGAATTAAGCACTGCCATACGTACGAGAAAGAAGGATCAACGTCCAACACCTTGTCTATAATAACATGCGCAATTTTATTTCTGTATTTTTTTGTTTTATTAGTCAAATTAAGAGCAGTTATCCCACGCAGATCGTCTTCTATGATGTCTTTTACTGGAGTATCAAGTAATCTGTTCAGAAATTCTTTTTTTTGAATAAAATTGAAATTCTTTTTTATTACTGGACTAATCGGCTGAACATTTGGCGCTGTTTGAGTTACCTCTGTAAATGAAAAAAAAATTATTAGAAATTTCTTTACAAGAGCTTCAACATAATTTTAAAACTATGAGTTTTTTTGTGAGATCAATGAATTTTATTAGTAAAATAGTTAGCATGAAATAATTGAAATGAAAGACAGGAATATTTGAAAGGTATGGTTGAAAATATTAACCTGTATCCAAAATTAGAATTGGAGCACTCAGAATAGGATTGTTAGGTTGAGGATTCTCTGGCGGAGGATTCTCTGGCGGAGGATTTTCAGGCTCAAGATTGTTTTTTGAAAGTTTATAATTATTATACAGTATGGAAAATTTCCGGAAATCACCAACGCTTTTAATTAAAGATGCAATATCTGATTCACTCAGGTTGTCGAATACAAATTGATCAATTTTTTGAGCTGCGAATAATTTTAAAAATTATTAAATAATTGAAATTTTAAAGCAACACATACAATGCAATTTTAAATATAAATTTGAAAAATATTAACAAGCATTAATATAAGCAAAAGTATCACTTATAATTATGTGCTAATTATCATTGCGTTAATTTTTTTTTTATTAAAAACGCTCTAAGTTAAGTTTTTTAGAATTCTACATTTTATCACTTTTTTATAGTCGATTTATTAGAAAATAATTTAATTAGAAAATTGGTATACTTGAAATGGAAAAATTGTCAGAAGTCAACTTATTTTGACAAAATGAAATAATAACATTTTTACATTAATTTAATGACAAAATAAAATATTTTTATAATTAAACTACCGAAAAGTCTTAAATATATAGGGGTGAATATTCGATAAGTGGGTCCACCGCCTAAGAAATATGTCTGCACTATTAACTTCGCTCTAATAGTAGACTTTTATACTTTTTGAGGAGAATTTAAAGGATTGACCATATTCATCAGCGGGCCAGATAATTTTTCTTTTATTTTTCATTTTATTTGACTTCAGGGTAATTACACCTGCCAGGGTAATTACACATGTGCAGAGGAATTACTTTTTATACCAGGGTAATTACATTTGTGGGCCATACATTTGAAAATAGAAGAAAATCGATCGAAAAAAATATTTATTAATGTATTTAATAATATATTTCCACATTATTTTTAACAAGAAAATGACATAACAAACACAAATAATTATTAATAACATGTATCTGACTGCAAATCAAAATATTATAATCAAGAACGATAGTTTACCTATTTTTTTAATGTAATGAAAATAACAGAACCTTATATTAAAAAAAAAAGAATCTGAACTACAAACGAGCCCTTAAATTCTCAAAATATCACTTCAAATCGACAGTAGAATAATAGAATAAAAAATAGAACTCATGACAGCTTATTTTAGTTTCAACTAAGGCTAAATATAGTATTTAAATATGGTAATTATGAGATCATTCGAGTTGAAAAAGCGGTCTCCGGATCAGTCTTAATAAAAAATAAACACTTCACTTTTCGAAAACATCTACAGAAGTATCAAATTTATAAAAATATCTCTTTCCTTTCGAAATCATTGTTGGTATTGGTAATAGACAAATAATCTGATCAAGTGGTACAAAAGATATGTCTTTATCGTTAACTTTGAAAAGTGTGCCATCATCATTGCATAACTTCAAAAATGTTACTTTGATTTCTCCCTCGTCTTCATCGATTTCTTCAGAGCAGATTGCTGCATATCTGTACTCGCTTTTCTTCGCACTCAATTTGACTAGTATAAAATCTCCCGAGGAGTAGACATTTTTTTTGTTATTTACTTCTGAACATCCGGCAACTGCCCTACCCTCATTTTCAGACTCACAATCAGAGTAGATGTCAGCAACTGCTAATGTTTCAGCCACTACTGTAGAATACTTGAGCTCACCTAATGTATAATGAGTGCAGCATTCTTCAGTACAAAAGCAACTCAGTGTCTTCATAGTAAGCTTGCTTGGTAGAAAAATATTTCCACAAACTTGATGGACTCGTAACGTTCCCGTAAATGGCACAATGTCTTTTGAATGGGCATCTAATACAGCGGCCACTTCTTCTATATCATTGTTACTGATGACGAAAGTGCGAATTTCTGGACAGTTCTCTTTTATGATGGTGGCCAGAGAATCTAGAGATGAAACATCTCTACCCAAAGAAACGAATTTGTCTGCCGTTCTTTTGCAAACTGCCCCGACACCATCCGGTGCACCTTTGCCGTGGCCAGCTTCGTGGTAATTCCATGTGAATCGCTGTATTTCTGGATAAAACTCGTGTAGCTTACAGGCCAACATGAAGAACATCGTTTTGTTTCTGTACTGAGTTACGGGTCCGTCACTCAAAAAATGAATGTTATTCACTTGTTCAGGAATCAATTTGAAAATGGGTTTTAGATGCGCCCAAATCGCAGCCGGACCATGAGCCAGATTGCTTGATAAGGTACATACACATGTGGTGGATATGGAATCTTCAGCGTTGCGCGTATAAATTACAACCGTGTGAAGACTATACTGAGATCTTGAGCCCCCAAAATGAAAAGCTTGGATTTCTTCACTATATTTAGCGTTATAGTTTTCGCTGAAGTCCATATGTATAATACAGTCTTCTTGGGTCATTTTGTTTCTGAACGTTTTTATTTCATTATATTGGTGAACGATATTGAGCTGATGTTCGAAAAACTTCGCTAGACTATTTTCAAGCTGATCAATAACTTCACGAAGCGGAAGCTGAGTAATTTTCTTGGTATATTTTTTAATTTTGCGCGGATTCTTAGATTTACTGTCAATTATTGTTTCCGAAATTATCTCCCACCGTTTCAAATTAATAGGGGTGGTGTCATCTAATTCTTTATATTCAATATGTCTTGTCATGCAGCTGCGACATACTCGACCGAGACATGTTTCATTATAACGGTTGCAACACATAGTCTCCAGAAGCTTTTGATGATTTGGAATAGAAATTATATTGGATTGGTTCAGACTTTGCAAAAGGAGATCCATGTTAGCGTGGATAACACATAGGCATGTATCACGATCAGAACATCTAGGTTGTATAATCCAGAAAGGGCGAAGTTTGCAAAAAATACTGTAACTTAATGTTATGTCATGAGAAGACAAATATTTTCTGTGTAAATTTTTCATTGTGTCTGATAATACACGTTTCTGTTTTTTCTCTTTGTTCCTGATCAGGAATTCTTTCTTTCCAGCACATAAGCGCGAGTTACAATCTTCTTCTAGAAACTGCACGACACTTTCTTTGATGCGATGACGAAACATATCGTTTCTGGATTTTCTTTCATATTTCAAAAAAGAATTGTTGTCAGTCGGTTGTAATCTTCTTTTTTTCGGAATACTCCTTATCTCTCGGAGGACCTTATATTTTCTTGTGAGATTACCAGTTACAGCACGTGTGAAAATTGCTTTTTCCTTTGGGGTGCTTAATGTCTGAAAATTGTTATGTAGCTGCTGCTTCATAACTTCCCCGAATAATAAGTTTTTTGTAATCTTTTCTTTTGAGGTAGGGCTCGGGTCTGCTAACATTTGGTTGACCTTAGTATTTGGAGTTACATTTTCACTGACCTTAGATCTCTTAAGACGGCGCAATCGCTTTTTAAATTTGTCTAACTTCTTTTTCAAGTTGATTATTTCTGTTTCTCTCTGCTTCAACATTTTGTTTCGCAATTTTCTCGTTCGTTCAGACTTCTTTTTTCCGGAAATTCTTCTTCCGTCCACTCTATTTTGGTTTACAGGTCGGTCGTCATCTGAAGGGGGTGGTGTATTCTCTCTGACTATTACATTGGTAATTTCTTTCAAAGCTGCTTTTCTCTTTCGGAAGGCAGCAACATTTTCTCTTCGCTGTTTCCTCACTAAACGTTTTTCCCTGGGTGTCATATCTTTGACAGCTTTAACTTTACCTTGTTGTTTTTTTTTCAAGTATTTCAATTTTTCTTTTTCTTTTTGCTCTGCGAGCTTCTGGGGATCATTTTTGATGCGCCGGTATCTTGCCCTCTCTGCTTCCCTTTTCTTCTCTAACTGTTCTTCTCTGGTTAGTTTCTTTTCTTTTGCCATTATGCTATGAGTATAAGAAATAATATAGTATTACAATCATTATGATAATTGTATTATAGTAGTATGAGCATTACTCGTTTTATGATTTTATACAATAATTAATATGGATCCAGAAATCAACCTCACAAAAATGTAAGTCCCCTGCAAAAGTAGTAATTCCCCTGTCGCTTAGTTGTACAGGAGAATTACGCCAGGGGAATTACAAATTCTTTCTTTTTGAAGGCATTCTCCTCAAAAATCAAATTTATTTTTTTCAGAATTTACAATGCTTATGAAACTATTTATTTTATACAAATTGAAAGTAAAAAATTAAAATTATACTCACTTTCTGCGACAATAACCCACTACAGTGGAATTACAAACTTACTGGCACGGACACATCTTCACCCATTGATCATCACATAAGAACTAATAAAAATTGAAGCGGCAAAATACCACTTGGCTAATAACTAACTTCACTTTACGGACGACCATCTGCATAATAGTAGCAGTGTTCCATTGCGTCCAACTTCAGAATTACAAAATCAAAACATTGACAGGGGAATTACAACAAAACGTGGGGACGCGCATTCAAACGCTTGTAAATCTGTTACAAATTTTTTTTTCATCAAATATAACTGGACCAATATTTCGTTTGTTTATCGCGCAATAGGCATTCATAGTGTTAGGTCAAAATTCGGTACAGTTAAAAAAATACCATCATAAGTATTAGGAAAAACGGCATGGGGACACACCAGGGTAATTACATTTTCATACTTTAAACATGAATTGTGGTGAATGTATTAATATATTTTATGAAAAATTAACTTGTCCATGAACTTCAATGGAATATTAAATGTTATGGATTAGTTTCAAACCTTAGTTATTGTTATATAAGAAAAAAATATGCGGGGACACGCTTGGACCCACTTATCGAATATTCACCCATAGATGAATATTTGATGATTTTCAAAAAAATAATAACTTTAAGAAAAAAAAAAAATTAATGAAAAGTTAGGTTAAACTAAGAAATTATGTACACAAATAATTACTTACATCGAAACTCCGGTACAAGATGATTGAGATCCCACTCAATCAATTTATTAGACACAAAGTCTTCCATTTTACTATTTAAGAATAATTGTCACACATTCACTTAGATAATAAAAAATACAAAATTATTTTTAATTACGCGAAGCTGTAAACACAACAAACGATCGCCTTTATGACGAAATCTGGCGGGAACTGCTCTGTCTAACTCCAGGTGGCAGTGCAAAGAACTACAATGTGTGGTAGAATAAACCGCATGATTGGAGTAAATCCAACTTATCAATTCAGTAACATTCGCGGCATATGGAATAATTTTTACTATTTTTGGAGTATTTTTAACGACAGTAAATTTAACCCAATCTTGGAGTAAATAGCGTCGCAATTTATTTTCCGTGTATGTTTATGTTTTCATTGTTCCGAGGGATTTGTATATTATTTTCATCAATATCTTTTCTATCAAACGTAATATATATTTTTCCTAACAAAGTGCGCAGGATTAGTTTTTTTCAGATTTTATTCTGAACACGTTGACTATTCTTATTGTATCAAATGAAATTTATTTTTTCGGTACTCGGGGGGGCTTCGCCCCCCGAACCCCCTACCAGGGGTTAGTCTGCTCAAATGCTATTATGTGAAAAATAATAACATTTTATTCTTGCGCCCCTGGACCCCCTCCGCGCCCCGCTTCGCACTTATATATCGCGATATATGTATACTATACTATACTTCCCTCTTTACTCCAGTTTTTTGCAGGTTACGAATTTCTCACACTAAGTTAAAAAAAATAGTATACGACACGCGTGCGCGTACGTGATCCTCGCACTTGTATCGTAATGTACTATTGTAATATCGATATAACCATGTACTCCCACCAGCTCATTACGAAGGTATCCCTCCGAACTAAAATTGTACCAATCACAAAGCACTCCTATCTTTTTTTTATTTTCCTTAATTTGTGCGAAATCATTTGAGTATTCACTCGATTTCCATGTTTTACCTTCAATGTAAACAAAACTTAGAACGAGTCCAATAAGATTTCCATCATTATTGAGCTTTCGGAATAAACACCAATCCCCAATGCTGATTTCGTCATATTTTTTAGCAAAATGTACATCAGAATTTCGGCTCAAATTTTTGTCATATTTGTTGAACTCTGACTCGCGGACTCGTTGAAGCCTGTCACTGCTCAAGGAAGTTGCATTCTTATTGAACAGCCAGCATAGCGACGATTTTCTCACAATCATCTCTTTGCCACTGGCATCAGTTACAATAGTAAATGAACTTTTAGGATTTAGCTTTTCAGCATATTGGGTATAATCTCGAAACTCCAGGCCCCCGTCGATACCACTGAGTTTGGTTAGATCTTGAATTAATTCCATACTCGCTGCAGCATCCTCAGACGATTCATCACCAATTAATTCAACATCTGTTCCTCATTCTCCAAACCAATATCTACATTTTTAACGGCAAGGGTATCACAGTCAGACAAATGTAACATCATTCCAAGATCAGTACCTAGCGTGTACGCGTCATTTTTGGCTTTTTCTATAGTTTCTTCTATAGCAGTACATCCTGGAAGAATTCTGGAATAATCTATGTCAATATTATTACCGTCGACAACCCCGGTAGAGGATCGTGCTTTTTTGACTCGCGGGAAATCAAAATTTGATTGTTCGTTATTCGCTATATCGTTTTGTAACTGAATCTTCTGTACTCTCTGAATTGTATCCAAAAGAGTACAGTTTACCACAGTTGAGAAGGTGGAGCTCAATGATCTTAAGGAACGAAAAAAACTTTCACAAGGCTGGCTGCTGAACAACCTTGGCAAAAAAAGTTCAGGATCACTTGTCTGTTTCAAAGAAGCTATCACATTCAATAAGCCATGTGCATTCAATTCTATACACAGATAGGCGTTCAATGTAATAAAGTTTTCAGTGACAGAATAATTTGGAGAATTTACCAACCAAGATCGCAACAATCGTAGAAAGAAAACGGGGAACCAAATGTTGTACACGTAGAAAAAGGATTACTACTCCCGACTAAATATATTTAGTCGGGTGAAATTTGTTTCAATCAAGTACTCCTTATTTCACCCGAATATCACGCGCTCGAATGAAGGAAAAATTGTCGACCGGAGTAACTTGATGCTTGATTCGAGCAAAAAAAAAAATAGTTGTTTCAACAAAACGGTTGGTTGATTATTCGTGGTTCAGTCGACTACCAATGTCTTGACTGAAAACGCATGTGCGGTTCTCGCGAACCACACTTTTATTGACAGAAACATTTCCGTTGCTCAAATGAAACAAGTCAGTTTTTACACCTAAATCAGATGTTTTGTTCATCGAATAATTTGATTGTTTCGTGTGACAAAATGAATTACTCGCATCAATTCACTGGGGTGAGTTACAAGAAACTCTGGCATAATGTTGTTTGAAATGAGAGCGGCACTTGCTGTGAAACATCGTACAGTCAATTCCAATATCTTGTTTAACTTTGATTATGGATGTTTTATTTATTCGAGGGAGAAATAACTCAAACCTGGATTGACATATTAATTTTTTAGTTTGAATTAATTCGCCTTAATTTCAATTAATTTGTATCGATTCACCGAATATTGGCACGTCAATTCAAGGAGTTATTTTCCCCTTCGGATTTATTCATTTAATCAAATTAGTGAATAAATTCTCAACTGCAAAATACATAATCATGGTAGTAAGAATTACACGTGGTATGTGCAGTATTCTATGTATAATATAATATAATGTCCCCAAATATATGAAGGTCATTTTATTACACGCTGAAAGTTGTAAACAACAATTTCCGCGCTAAATTTGACTCGATGCTTCGGAACACGCAGTGTCTGGACAAAATACTACGCGCAGCCAATCACGTGCAAGTGAGGGAGCAGGACGTTTCGGCGCCGCCGTTTCGGCGCCGGACGTTTCGGCGCCACCGTTTCGGCGCCAGGACGTTTCGGCGCTGGGACGTTTCGGCGCTAGGACGTTTCGGCGCTAGGACGTTTCGGCGCGAGGCCTTTCGGCGCTGGGACGTTTCGGCGCTAGGACGTTTCGGCGCGACGCGTTGTTCGAACACTAGGATGTTTCCTCCGAATTTTCCGCGCGCTTTGAGCGCGATCAATCCCCCCTTTACCTTCTGTCCCGGGGGTCCGTGCCAAGATGATATCTGCCTGTTCGAATAGTCCAACATCCTCAATATATATAATATATATATACCATTCATACACGTATCTTAGGGTGGTCCTTATTTAGGGTATGTTCGAATATTGTTTCAGGCCTATCCGGAATCGGTTCCAAATATACATATTAAAAAAAAATCGTGCCAAATTGCAGCTCTTAATTTTCAAATTAACCTGGCCCCCACGACGATGAAAGTTTTAAATGGGAAATTGCATGTATTTTTTAAAACTGAAAATTGAATTTTTATAACTCCGATGATTGGTGATGAAAAATCTGAAATTCGGTATAGTTATTCGTATACTTGTATGATGTATAACATGGTACATTAGAACAATTTTCAGATAATTTTGTACTCACTTTTTGATGCTTAACTGTTGAAAAAAATTATTTTTTCATCACATTGAAAAGTGAGTATAAAATCATCTGAAAATTGTTCTAATGCACCATGTTGTACATCATACAAATACGAATAACTATACCAAATTTCAGATTTTTTCATCAATAATCATCGGAGTTATGAAAATTCAATTTTCAGTTTTAAAAAATACATGCAATTTCCCGTTTAAAAATTTCATCCTCGTGGGGGGGAGGTTAATTTGAAAATCAAGAGCTGCAATTTGGCACGATTTTGTTTTGATATATCTGGAACCGATTCTGGATAGGCCTGAAACAATATTCGAACATACCCTAAATAAGGACCACCCTAATGTATCTATAAAAAATACATGTCGGTCATCTTGATGATAGATGACTAAGGGTATAGAAAGAACGCGACACGTGTCATATACAACATTTAATTTGAAGACTAATCACCAAAGTATCTATGTATGAACCGTACAGTTTGATGACAGCGGTGCACATTAGGATGGTCCTTATTTATTATATTATTTATTATTTATTATATTATTTATTATTTATTATATTATTTATTATTTATTATATTATTTATTATGTTATTATAATATTGCTTATGACGACAGTATGAGGCCTGATTATTTCGCTGACCGACGTTTGTTGATGTTTTCTCCTAGCAATCGAGCAGCTTACTTGACTCGATACCCTTGACTATACCTATAATCGGTCACATTTTTATTGTATTCTACGTGTTGATGCCAGTCTTGTGTCAGTGTCTGATAGTGACAGTTGATTGTGAAGTTGATTCAGAATGGCTGAGAATTTAATTTCCACGCGTGGAAAAGCGAAATACGTCGACGCGGGGTATTCATACACCTTCGACAAGTGTAGTAAGTGCAGAGGGAAGAATTACTGGCGGTGCAGCAGGAAATCAGATGGGTGTAAAGCTAGGCTTCACACGTCTAAAAGAACTAATGAGGTACGTTATTACCTTGAGTAGAGAATCACCCATAGCATGAGAATCATGCCCAAAACAATTGAACAGAAATTGACTTTGGCATTTTAGATTTTTGTTTTCTTCATTAGTATGCCCTTACGGTGTGGAGGTGCTGACTTAATATACATATTACGTCGAGTATTGTACAAAATTTTTCAACATGCTGTGCGTCAAGTTTGATTTTATGCACGCTTCGCGTGCATAAAATTCAACTTAACGCGCGGTGCGTTGAAAAACAGAGTCCGATACATCTGCGAAAGACGATTATCGACTCGTGTGATTTTCCCCCTCGTTTCGCTCGGGCGAAAAACTTCACACTTGTCCGAGAATGGACATTTTTGCACCAGTCACGGAAAGTACTATTGCTTCATAAGGTATGAAAATGGGGGTTATATGCACGCGAAGCGTGCATATAAAGTCCATTATCACACCGAGTGAAGTGATAGTAGATTGCGCAACTGGGAAGTATGGTTGGTCATTTTGACCCGCGTGTGAGGTTACTAATTAATTCATTGATTATATATTATATTATATAGGGTGTCTTTCAATTAGTCTTACAAACTTACAAAGGGCGATTCCTCTTTGAGATGAAAAACGCTTTTTTATATTTCCTTGTTCAATTTTTTTTTCCAATTTTTCTTCTTCAAATTGTTTTCAATTTCAAGGCAGAAACGCCCTATGTAGGTTAAAATAGGTTAGGCCACTCCACTGATCCCCAACACGCACATACACATGCGAAACACCCAGACGATGGCTGTGGCTTCCAAAAGATTATAATAGGTTAGAATAGGTTAGAATGGCCTAGAATAGGTTCGAATGGGCTAGAATAGGTTAGGTCATCCCACTGATTTCACACACACACACACACATGCGAAATACCCAGACGGTGGCTGGTGCTCTTGAAAGGTTAGAATAGGTTAGAATGGGTTAGAATAGGTTAGGTCACCCCACTGATTCCACACACATACACACATGCGAAATACCCAAACGGTGGCTGTGGCTCCCGCAAGGTTAGAATAGGTTAGAATGGGTTAGAATAGGTTAGGTCACCCCACTGATTCCACACACACACACACACATGCGAAATACCCAAACGGTGGCTGTGGCTCCCGCAAGGTTAGAATAGGTTAGAATGGGTTAGAATAGGTTAGGTCACCCCACTGATTCCACACACACACACACATGCGAAATACCCAGACGGTGGCTGTGGCTCCCGAAAGGTTAGAATAGGTTAGAATGGGTTAGAATAGGTTAGGTCACCCCACTGATTCCACACACACACACACACACATGCGAAATACCCAAACGGTGGCTGTGGCTCCCGCAAGGTTAGAAAAGGTTAGAATGGGTTAGAATAGGTTAGGCCACCCCACTGATTCCAAACACACACACACATGCGAAATACCCAGACGGTGGCTGTGGCTCCCGAAAGGTTAGAATAGGTTAGAATGGGTTGTAATAGGTTAGAATAGGTTAGGTCACCACACTGATTTCACACACACACACACATGCGAAATACCCAGACGGTGGCTGTGGCTCCCGAAAGGTTAGAATAGGTTAGAATGGGTTGTAATAGGTTAGAATAGGTTAGGTCACCACACTGATTTCACACACACACACACATGCGAAATACCCAAACGGTGGCTGTGGCTCCCGCAAGGTTAGAAAAGGTTAGAATGGGTTAGAATAGGTTAGGCCACCCCACTGATTCCAAACACACACACACATGCGAAATACCCAGACGGTAGCTGTGGCTCCCGCAAGGTTAGAAAAGGTTAGAATGGGTTAGAATAGGTTAGGCCACCCCACTGATTCCAAACACACACACACATGCGAAATACCCAGACGGTGGCTGTGGCTCCCGAAAGGTTAGAATAGGTTAGAATGGGTTGTAATAGGTTAGAATAGGTTAGGTCACCACACTGATTCCAAACACACACACACATGCGAAATACCCAGACGGTGGCTGTGGCTCCCGAAAGGTTAGAATAGGTTAGAATGGGTTGTAATAGGTTAGAATAGGTTAGGTCACCACACTGATTTCACACACACACACACATGCGAAATACCCAAACGGTGGCTGTGGCTCCCGCAAGGTTAGAATAGGTTACAATGGGATAGAATAAGTTAGAATGGGTTAGGTTAGCTTAGAATGGATTAGAATGAGTTGGGATAGGTTAGGCCACCCCACTGATCCCACACTGACCATTAGAATAGGTCCGGCCTTGGTCTCAGTGCTAGTTTGTATAATGCTTTTTTACCAGTTTAATGGTTTACTGGATACCGTTCGCAACATTTCTCCTGTGCCAATCATCAAAATATAGATGAGAGAGTTTCTGTTCAGCATAATATAATGGGGGTGAGGGAGGGTTTGTACGCATTTTGTAAACCTGTTTCTTTCACATCTAAGATACTGCTCCGGATACACGAACATACTCACGGAAGTGATCCAGCATTAATTGAAGCGGAGAAAATAAAAGGCGTCATGAAGCGTAGAGCTGTAGATAACACGGAGACACTGGCCCAAATAATGTCGAATGCGTTAGCGGGTACATCACATGCAGTCCAAGGACAACTCCCCAATAAGGACGCATTGCGGAAAATTATTCAGCGAAAGCGAAGAGTCGTACAAGCTGTGCTACCAGCACCAAAGGATTTGGCATCTCTTGTTATACCTGATTCATACAAAGAGTATGTCGTTTCGGAGGATGAAACCATTCTGTTCTTATTGGGCGACACTGGTGAAGGGGACAACCGCATCCTCCTGTTTGGACGCGAGGATGTTAGGGACTGGAGCCCTTTGGTGACAACTGTTTACATGGATGGCACATTCAAAATAGCGCCACCACTATTCTCACAAGTGTTTGTCATTCTCGTAGAACGCGATAAATTCGTATTTCCGGTTCTGTACGCCCTGCTTCCAAATAAGCAGCAAGAAACGTACACGCGACTTTTTGCTTTAATTCAAATTTTGTGGGTAGATTTCAAGCCTGAAAATATATATTCGGACTACGAAATAGCTATATTAAATAGTATCGGGGAACAGTTTCCTCATGCTAAGATTCAAGGGTGCCTGTTCCACTTGTCCCAAAATATTAAACGCAAATTGGGCAGGGAACATATTTTGGCACAATATAATAACGAGCCAGACTTTGCTTTGAAAGCTCGTATGATTGTCGCTCTGGCATTCGTGCCAGTGGACAATTTGTCTGAAGTCATCGCACGGCTGTATCAACACCTTCCCCCTAGTTTACAGACAGTTTTGGAGTGGTTTGAGGTATGGAAAATAATCCCGTCATTTGTAGTGGTCGCAAATAGCACGTTTTTTTCTGATTTATATTTCTGGATATTTAACTCAGGCAACGATGAAGTTGAGGAAACTTGACTGTTCATTCTATCTACATGGTTATTACTGAAATTGGGGACCCGCATACAAAAAATTAATTAACATATTGCTTTTATCAACACCATAATATCAATCAATTTTCTTCTGCTATTTGCGCTGACCTAATCATTCAGAATCAAACGCGCATATTTTTCAATCCGTTTTTATTTCTTTGTGTATTCACGTCATTTTGTAGGATACTTACGTCGGGCATCTCAATAGAAACGGGATCCGATCGCCACCAATGTTTACACCTTGCATTTGGTCGGTTTATGATCGAGTACTACTGGGTCAGAACCGCACCAATAATTACGCGGAAGCAGCCCATAGAGCTCTGCAGAGGGAGCTGGACGTCCAACATCCATCGATCTGGAAGTTTATCGATGGATTGAGAACGGTGCAAAAGACGCGGGACGCACATTACGCGGGATTCCTGAAGGGAATGCCGCCCCCTTATAAACGTCGTAAATATATCGACGCGGATGCAAGGCTCGCCGAGATTGTCAGGAACTTTTCGCGAAGGACAATCTTGGAATACCTAACGGGTATCGCGCAAAACTTTGTGCTCACATAATTGGGCATTCGAAAGATAGGATTGTAGAATATCCAGTTCTACACGGATAGAATTTTATGAGAAGCGCTGTCATACTGGGATAGCTCGATTGACTTATCGCGGACTCCAAAAGTCCTGTACTATAAGTATGGTAACCATTGCCTCACTTGTAAGAACGGTTATCATACTCATAGTACGGGAGCTATGAAGTCCGCGATAAGTCAATCGAGCTATCCCAGTATGACAGCGCTAATCATAAAATTCTCTCTGTGTTTTTACATTCACCAAAAATGGTTTTTTCGAGTTGAAAAAAAGGCCGGTTACTTCAGGCTTCATTAATTTGTAGATTATATATCGCATATGAGTCTTCGAAAGTTGTGTTTAATTATTTGTTTCAATTTAGTTTAAATATTAGTTAACATTTTAAGTCTTTCATATAATATTATTTACGTTTAATAAAAAGGTTAAAATAGACTCGTACGTGGCGTCATTTTCTTTCCTCACTTTTGTTTGTATACTTTTTCAATGTGAAAAGACATGTCATCGATTGATTTTCATAGCTCATGATATACTGTAATCTGAAAAAATTGTTTCAAAGGCCTGCAGTCGATTGTAGGATATATATATATGAAGGACATAATAGTATTTCAGAACCCAGATAAAATCTTCTTGTAACCTCTGGGGTGAATTGCCGGCGCGAGAAAAACATCCGAGAACTTGAATTACGCCTCGCGCCGAAACGTCCCAGCGCCGAAAGGCCTGGCGCCGAAACGTCCTAGCGCCGAAACGTCCTAGCGCCGAAACGTCCTAGCGCCAAAACGTCCCAGCGCCGAAACGTCCCAGCGCCGAAACGGTGGCGCCGAAACGTCCGGCGCCGAAACGGCGGCGCCGAAAAGTAACGTACCCTGCAAGTGAAGCGTTGTCGCAGGTTACGCGCGCGGCGCACAGATTCTTTTCCTCGGCAATTTAACCGAATAATTGTTTAGTTGTAAACATGTTTGATTTTAGCCACATAAGAAGTCGTACATGATTGACACAAACCACGCGGTCTCCCAACTATCGTTGTATGTGTAGAAAAACAGTTTCGATTTGCAAGAGCATAAACATAATTTTTTTGCTACAGATACTGATCTCTCAGATACTGAGCTCTGCGAAAAATTAGTCGTGTCTCAATTTTCTTAGAAACAGATTGAAAATTTTTGCCAGCTACATGGTACCATTATCTGAAAAAATGAGATTTAATGCTGTGTCTCATTTGGTAAAGGTACAGCAGAGATATATCTATCCCAGATAACAAAATCCACATTTTATTCCTAATAATTATAAATCGAATTTATGATATTGGTATTATTCGTTATAACTTTATTCTATATTAATTTCTATTTGACGTTAAAAATTATAAATAATTTCTACACCCTAGAGATACAATATTTTCTGCAATGTGAAGTTCCCAATATTTCGATAATCTTCTATTCTGTAACATAATTTTATGAAAATTGTTATCTGGAAATAGATATCTTTATATATAGGGTATAGGTATATATCTATATCTTGTAACGGGTTTTTCCTGGGCTCGGGTAACCGAGGAAGCTAAGCCGAATACAAACCGGGGGCCAACGGGTAGGTAGGGGATGCTGTTGGGCGCCAGACTTCGTTAGAAGTCCTCTCTCTCTCTCTCTGGGACCCTCCGACTAACTACTACGATAGAGGGATTTCGTAGGGGCGAGGAATAAAGACACCAGTATATATTTGATTTGAAAATATTTATTTATTTGGAAAAAAAGAAAAAAAGAAAAGGTGGCGAATTTGGGTTACGCCCGCTACCTGGCGCTGATATAAAATTAGAAAAATATTAACTTGACTCTACTCTACTCTACTCTACTATAAATTAATTAGGAAAAGAAAAGGCAAAACTGAAAACTGACTAGAATCTAAAATACTACACAACTATAAACTATTAGTTGCACTACCGTGCTCTTGAGAGGGACGGTAGGGAGGACCAAGTCGACTCGACCTACGGTCTACCTCTCTCGCTCTGGCTACGTGACAGTCAGCTGTCACCGTAGCGAGATTGCGTGCCTCTCTCGAAGTCTCTCGCTATACTGTCGCGGCGCGCGGTATAGCGGCGGCGGACAAGTGGAGGGGCAGGCAGCGGTTCAGGAGAAGCGACAGAGCTCTGACACGCCGCAGCTGAGTGCGTAGCGTGACGTCAGCAGGTCTGTGGCTAATATGGCGTCGAACTGAATTCGGTCGCGATCGGCGCAGCGGTGACCAATCTTGGCACGGCTACGCGCAACGAAAACAGGCGTACCGGTGCGTTATATTTTTGAATCCAACGGTTCGCGGGGAACGATTGGGATTCAGACACGCGGCTTTCGAGGCCTAGGGAATAATACGGGGTGCGGGTTTGTACTAGAGGGAGTATCGACTAGAGATCGGATTGATCCTACCTGGGTGTGACGATCTCGCTGCCTCGGTTGCGACGGTATTATTCTGTAAGACGGTCGGAGAGCCGGGTGGATGCAGGGGTCGTCAAAATCCAATGCACAGGTCAATGTTCCACAAATCCAATTCGATAATCCAAAAGCACGCCGGGTCGATATCCAAACAAAAAAAATCACTCCAACACTCGTCACACACTCCACTCCACTCTCTACACTCTCTCTCAACTCTCTCTCTCCCTCTCAAACTTCCAAAATCACTTAGTAACCAAAACGGCGAATTGCACGAGGTGAACTCTAAGGTTTCCAAAGATGGGAGTGATTTCTCTTCCGGTATTAGTACCAACCGGCATCACCCGGCCTGCGGGCGCTGGCGGCGACCGCGTCGCCATATGCGAGGGTCTGCGGCCAATAGGCTCCGCAGGGAAGTCGGGCGGCGCGATTTAAATCGGGCGGCCGGACTTCGGCACGACCGTCGTTCGGTTCAGCGGAGGTCTAAACGTTGCCACGTTACAATCTATATATTATAATATATTAGACTGCCTCAAAAAAAAAAACTTAATTTTTTTCGATCTAGTTTTCATCATAATATTGAACCACGTGAAAGGAAACGCTGTTTCAATATTATGTTGAAAACTATGATATTATGAAGCTGGAGATCAAAAAAAAAAAAAAAAAAAGTTTTTTTTTTGAGGCAGTCTAATATATACCGCGAGGACCAGGTGAAAGAGAATGGTCCGTCCGCCCAGACACCTAATATTTTGTATTTTCATGGGGATAGCCACTCGTTGCGCAGAAAATTCTTAGGGTGATTTTGGCGCGTGGTCGATAGCTTCGACCCCAGGATATATTTTTCAGCGCAACGAGTGGCTATCCCCATGAAAATACGAAATATAAGGTGTCTGGGCGGACCGACCATTCTCTTTCACCTGGTCCTCGCGGTAGATATAGATCAATGGTTGAACCGAGGACGAGTGTCATCAAGACTTTGCTTACCAAATGAGACACGGCAGTACTTTTGAGAATCTGACCTTTCATATGGTATAGTACAGTATAGTAACTTTATAATGTCGAATGTGACTTTGGCCAATATTCGCTAAGGCCCTCCGTTAAATTATTGTGAAGGTTTTTAATACAAAATGAAATACAAACATTTTTTCTCTGCAAAAGAAAAAATATACAAGTTCGATACATAGGCTGAAAAATCTGGGATATAAAATTTCGATGACAATACACTTAATTCCGGAATATTTCTACAGAAAACGAAATTGACGACACAGCATTAGAAGAACTGACGCCAGACTTGATAAAAGAAATGTTACCAAAAATTGGTATCAGAATGAAATTTTTAAATAAATGGGAGGAACATATAAAAAAAAAAGGCAAAAAAACAGTACTCACAGAACCTGTCGGAGAAAGCGCAGAGGTATATATCTGTACGCAGTATTCATATTTCAAATCTTGTAGATTATTATTAAAGAGACTTCTATTGTAATAATCGAGCCGATTCAATAAATTTTTCTTGAAGGCTGTCATACCCGAAATTCACATTTTTATTTTTAACGCCAATATTGATGAGAATCTTCATTGTGTCATACAATTAAAGTCATGCATAACAGATCAACTACGTAGGTTAAAAGCTCAACGAGTTATGTAGCTCGTTAAAATACAGGAATCATGATATGCTGCAGTCAAGATGTGTTATAAATATTATTATGAATGATTTTATTATGTGCAACACAGATTATTTTTCTACTGATATACATTTCAGAATGAAGCACTAACCAATACTGAAACTGAGGATACACAAAGTGATAATGAATCATCCTCCTCCGTTGATCCTGTACCACACACTTTGAAAAGACAGAATCATTTTACAAGCCACTCCCAGTTTAAAAAAAGTTGTAAAAATTTAACAAAAAGCTTGAATGTGCGAGCACTACTAAAAAGTACAGCAGCAGGAAGATGTCTTCTAAAATCTCATGTAAAAGGTAGAACTCTACCAGAGAAGTCTCAGCAATTGCTTACCGATCTAATAATCACAGAAACTCTCGAAAACTTCAGCGGATATGGGTAAATTTTCATATACAACATATTATGGCATATATTTCATGTTAACGTATGGTTGAATTGATGATTGAAACATGATCGTACCATCTTTTTCCAGATGTGCAGTATCTGTGAACTTTAGAGATATTGCAGAACAAATTGTCGAAATATTTGACGGAGAGTCTATAAAAACTTATTACATCTCTCCAGTTCGTAAACGCTTCACTAGATCAGGGCGGCCAATTGCGAGTAAAGGAAAGTTACCGAATAAGTATAGGAATAAAGTGCGAAACTATAGAAGGCTATCAGGATGCGATGTGTCGTATGAATCTTCCACTGCTGAAGAAAGTGTAACGAGTGAAGGGCCATCTGGTGAGTACAGCAAATGTAGCCTAATCTGAGAAGTCAGCTATAATGTAATTGAAAAAACAGCTGCAATGAAGATTCATACAAAAGATTTGATTTGGGATTTTAAATTTCTTGTCAGACTTCTGTCCTTCACGCCTATGTCATAACGATATACTTGCGATAAGTCAGTTTATATCGCTATTGCATCCTGTCCATTCTCAATTTGTTCTGTTTGCATACTCGGTGCTTGCATTAATCGTTTCATTTACTATTGTGAACAGACGATGTACAGAATAGTGTGTTGTGGTTGCAACATAACAGAGAACCGTGGGACACAGTCCTTAAACATTGGCAAATAACGGCACCTGTTCGACACAAGACATCAAAGAGCATTCTTCAAACAGTTGACAGTTTTCTTAGTCAATGGCCAATCTTGAAGCAAGCTACCGGTCATTTGTTGATTGAACTTGACTACAAGTATCTTTACAATTGTGAAAAAGAGGCTCTGTTTAATAACTGGGAAAATTTTTTTTCACATTTGAAAAACCATCGTCCCATGAACAATGAAAAAAATGCAGCAGCTTTAAAAGAACTTTTATCACTAGAAACTTTGTCGCAAGGTAAAAAAAAATATCAATTATTTCGTAAACTTATACTATACATGATTGTATGGATGTAGTACGATAATTGCACGATATATTCAATCACAGATTGCAAGATTGTAATCCAAATGATGCTACTTCCTCACTTGATTGCACCACGTGGTAGAATTCGAATAAAGAAGCAACATTGGAAACCATCTATCGCCGAATGTCAGAAGAGTCTTATCATACATGTCAAGGTGAGCTATTGAAGAAAATATTTCCTTTCGTAACGAAGCTGTACCATGTAGATAGTTTATGAATACAGTTTTGGAATTTCGTGACTTGTAGATACCAGGAGATATACCAACAGCGCAACAAACACGAATAACGACGCTGAAACTGGCAGCCGAAGCTGGCAGCCGAATCGCGCGATACAGGGCCGCGCGCTTGCATCGGGGCCCCGTGTTCAAAATCGCGATGAGGAACGAGTTTCGTCGTTAGCAAGTTGTATAAAAACAGCGGAAGTCGCTAGATTTTGCGATAGCTGTTTCTTGTGACAAAATATGTAAACTATGGATTGTTGAACAGTAAATGTTTACTTAAACAAAGGATGCAAAGCAGAATACACCGATTTTCGGCCGATATGTACAAGGAATTTTTGTGAATTTCGAAAGAAATCTGAAAACGTAGTATTGGGTTGGACAGATTATTGAAGTATCAATTTTTGAGGAAGCGCGGTTGTTAACCATTTGTTAAGTAATTGTTTATACGGGATAATCTCGATATCTCGGCCGATGGACTCGGAGAATTTTTTTAAAATTTTGAAAAATATCGGAGCAGATACTACTCGATTGAACTCATTCGGGAAATGTCGATTTTGGAGGGAGCGCGGTTGTTAACCTTTTGTTTAGTAATTGTTTATAGGGGATATTCTCGATATCTCGGCTGATAGACTCGAAGAATTTTTTTAAAATTTTGAAAAATATCGGAAAAGATACTACTCGATTGAAGTCATTCGGGAAATGTCGACTCTGGAGGGAGCGCGGTTGTTAACCTTTTGTTTAGTAATTGTTTATAGGGGATATTCTCGAAATCTCGGCTGATGGACTCGAAGAATTTTTTTAAAATTTTGAAAAATATCGGAGAAGATACTACTCGATTGATCTCATTCGGGAAATGTCGATTTTGGAGGGAGCGCGGTTGTTAACCTTTTGTTTATTTATTGTTTATAGGGGATATTCTCGAAATCTCGGCTGATGGACTCGGAGAATTTTTTTAAAATTTTGAAAAATATCGGAGAAGATACTACTCGATTGAAGTCATTCGGGAAATGTCGACTCTGGAGGGAGCGCGGTTGTTAACCTTTTGTTTAGTAATTGTTTATAGGGGATATTCTCGATATCTCGGCTGATGGACTCGGAGAATTTTTTTAAAATTTTGAAAAATATCGGAGAAGATACTACTCGATCAAACTCATTCGGGAAATGTCGGTTTCCACGGGAACGCGGTTGTTAACCTTTTGTTCAGTAATTGTTCATACGGGATATTCTCACGACGCTTCAACTGGCGGCAATCGAGTTGGCGGCCACAGGCAGAAAGCCAGCAAAGAATAGGGGTACCTACAGGCTCCTAGGCATAAGTTGTTCAATGCATGCTCGAAAAATTTCGAAACAATTACAGATATGTTATTTTGAATGTAGAACACGATTTGAGTCGGAACATTGCTTGGAAAAGTTCAATTGTTCATTTGAAGAATCAAACATTCAACCGCCGTCTATAAAAGGAGGAGTCACACGTATGCTTCTAGAGTTGTTGCACAGTAAAAATGTTTATTGTTATTGTGAAGGAGGCCCTGTGAATACACAGTTGAATTTTGTCCTCCCATGCAAAGAGTTGCCGATCCATGTAATGAACAACACGCGTATTGCTTACGTCAACTCATACACCCGATATTAGCATTACCCAAGACCAACGACGCGGACGTTTCGGATACTGGCCTCTTTTTTTTTTCTTTTTTTTTTCTTTTTTTTTAATTTTTTTTTAATTTTTTTTAATTTTTTTTTGATTTTTTTAAAAATTTTTCATGAGTTTTTTAAAAATCTTTGTACTTTTGTTAGGTCGCAGCATTTGAAATTTTTTTTTTCGATTTTTCAATTTTTTTTTTTTTGTGGTAATTCTATTTTTTCTTATGTTGGCTCACAAAGACGCACAGTACTCGAACGTGCTATCGAGTCCACATGGAGGAGCCCTCAGACCTCGGAGACTGATTCTGGTACGCAAGGGCGTGCAGCCATCATCGTCCGCCACCATTCCTCGTATTCTATTACTCTCCTCCTCCACTGCTTCGACATAAACTGACTCCTCCAGCATACGTGCGATTCCCTTTCTTGCTAAAGGTATTTCGTTTTCGGTGAAGCGTACATTGGCACCAGACGATATAAGATAGCCCCAGACGCATACATGCACGCCACAATTTCCCCCCAAACCTCTATTAGAAATCTGCGTTGGGGTATCAATTGGAGAGTACACAGTCCATTCTGCCCACTTGATCTCTTCATGTACGCTCTTCAGTTGAGAATCTATAAATGCAGTTGTCTGATCGAGTAATTGTCGTGGTGGGAGCCTGTGCAAGGAATCAAGGTATAAAAATATTTTGTGATCAAAATTGACAACTAGGAGTGTCCAATGGCTCCTGTAGTAGATCGGTACAAACCACAATTTGTAATTCCAAAGTTCGTGTGACTTCGCCCAGTTTCGGAAACCTTGACTCAACCTACCTTGCATCAATTTTTCTGTGAATAGTGTCTCAAAGCATATTATCGACAATCCTCTTCTGCGTCCAATCTCTCGTAGTAGTATGAAAAACGCGTTAATGATGTTATCATCAAGCCATTGATCGGGCAACAAAGTTTCGAACGCGTGGTGGTCCAGGCAAAGGCCACCTATTATTCTCCTGATGTTCGGAAAATTGTCTGGGTATGATAGGTTCTCCGCAAATAATTTCTCTGCACGTTTATCGTCCGATGGGCTTCTACTGCTCTGGCTTGAGAGTGATTGTTCAATACCGCCAGTTGTCGTTTCTAATTCAATCCGGGAAGCGCTATCACACTGACTAATTGATTCACGAGGATCATTTTCTTCGCCGAGTGAATCGATGAGTTCTGTCCTCGGCGTGACTAACTTAGCATCCACTCTGTGTAAGAACTTGGGAGATTTGAAGAAGAAGTTAGATTTTGAGCGCTGTTTCTTCAACCAAAACTCTTCTTCAGTAAGCTCGTCTTCTTCCAATTCGAAACTATTCACATTTTTTGGCTTTCGTTGCCTCGTTGTCTCGAGCGAGTACTGTCGTTCGCGAATTCGACCCAGGAGGAGTGATTCCAAACTTTGTATAAATCGTGGTGCGGGCATCTTCAACTTGTTGTCGAACATGTGATGTTTGATAATCTTGAACCAATTCTCTACCGGAGCATTGGAATCGCGGAGAATGCAGAACTTCTTTATTACAATTGCCGACCACAGTGGAAGATACGGCATTAGATAGTTCAAGACATACAACACGAACTCTGGACAGTAACATTGATTTTCTTTGGAATTGCGGACTGCTAATTTATTGGCCAATGTTGATGCGTAAACGTCACGGAATATGCGGAAAAATGGCGATCTTTCACGTAAGGACTCTGAAATGTCAACATTGGCGTCATCGTTTAATTCAATTTCATCGCCGGCACGACTTTCGTGCTGTTCGTCATCAATGCCTTCGATATCGTTAGAGCATTTTATTTCTGTCATACATTCGTCAAAGTCTTCAACTTCAATCTGGCACGCGAAAATTTTTACGATCCGTCTGAAAGTCGTCACGGCTTGAAAGAGACTTTCACAATGTATCATTTGTGACATGGCTCGCGCGGCCACACGACATTGGTCATCACATTTAAACACAACTTTTGCCTTTCTCAAAATTGTGTGTATAAAATGCGACGAGCAAATGTGGACAACCGTGATTTGTGAAGCTATCGGACACTTATCAGTCGTGATCTCGCAATAGATGTGATTTAGATATTCTATGAGCGACATGTTGTTAAAGCTCCTCAACACAGATTGAATTAATGCAAGACTGAAGTCGGTTTCGATCTTGTCAATCATTGGATGCCGAGCTGTAACCTTTCGTAAAGATGCACTCAAAACTGACAAAAAGAAAGTGATATACGTAATGCTGTGCATGGACGATATGAACTCAGCTATTGGAAAAGGCCCGAGTTTGTCATTACCAGGTATAATAAGCGCGTAGTAATATACCTGCTTACATGTACCAGGAGGACGATCAACGATAGATCCTGTTGAATCTAGATGACAAAATACCTTGCCCTTGTCAAGTGATAGTAAAATCTGTAGCTGCTTTTCAGTAAATAGTACTACGTGAAAAGGTTCCACAGAATAACTTTGAATGTATCCTGGACAATTATCACTAGGCCACGACAATTTGCATTGTTCGATAAGCTTCAGCATGAAACTCAAAATATCGCGATCTAGGTCATGTTTCAAATTATTCTCGCTTGAGATTTTTTGCAGGACTACAGCGCTAGGAGCATGATTGAGATTACCCCATTCCAATTGTACTTCGTTAGAGCTTGCTAACATTTTCAATTTCTGGCGACTTGGACCGCAACTCTCCAAATCTTTGGCTATTGTACTCCGCTTATCTCCTCTGATGAAGCGTCTGTGCGCTTCATTCATATTGTGTTGTATTTGGCCATTTACGGCTACATGTACTGATACTGATTTATGCGGTGCTTTTATCGGCTTATCAACAGAAAACGTGAAGCTTGTACAGAGACTATTTTTGCATCTAGCTACAGCATTGAAGTAACTGTTACTCCGACGCCCAGCACTACCGCGACATTTATGCCATTGGAAAGAAAGAATGCATTTGGGAAAAATACTTTCGAAATGGTCATTGAACTCATCTGTCCAACCCTTGCGGAGTGTGTTCGTTTCATTCCAGTACTTATCCCAGAACGATGCAGGAACTACGATAACTTTAAAATCTTTTGACGTATCATCTATAATCGCGACGTCTTTTGTAGGTGACGTTTTTTCGGAAATTGAAATATCATCAGCATGGTTGCTGTTAAACAGAGAAAAGGATGATTCTTCCGAAATCAAGTCAAGCTCGTGTGGTACCAGCGTAACATGAGTCGGCGATCCGGTAATTTGCTCATCGTCTAACGGAGACTGTGGCTGGCAGATGCTATTGGTCGACGATAATATCGGACTCTCATAACTGCAGAGAATATCATCGCTATCATTGACTGAGATGGAATCTACTTCTGGGACAAGTTTCTCGTCTATTGAGACATTGCTTATATTTTCCATGTCAAGAAGGATTTGCCTGATCGCAGGAAGCTGTCGTAAAAACGTATAATAACACTTGCGCGCATGTGCCTGTATTGTTTTTTCGGAATATCCCGCCATAATAGTGCCACATAGTCGCACCCACGCGGAATTTTTTCGTTTGTAGGACTGCGCCCGCCAATATTCCAATTCATTTTCAATATTCTTATGACATAATTTCAGACTGATAGCGTTTGCTATCATTTCTGCGGTGATGTGCATGCCGTCTTGTGAATTTTTCACAAAGACGGAAGAGAATTCCTATACCCCTATTGAAGATCCTAACAGTCAGATCAGGTATATAACCAAAAAATGAAACTAGTTTGACGTCTGAAGAACCAGAGATGTTGTGCTCTGTATGGAAGTATTTCTCGATAGCGAGACGGTCGTCTTCTTTTGCTATATTGAGCCAACTGGCGAGTGGGATTTCTGTAACGTTTTGCATATACTATGGGCGAAGAACAAGCCAAGGTGATGCGTTAAGCAGTGCTGAGTGATCTGCTACTAGGCATTAGGGTGTCCGTTATTTACCGAATTGACTCTTTCTACTTGGGTATGGGCCGAATTATTAGCTTATAGCCTAAAAACAATTATGCTATTTTTTTTTTTTTCAAAGTGCCATCAACTCCTGCCTGTAGGACGATACTTGTCCCATTTGATTAACATGGGATTTTTGCCCTTTTTAGACTTTTATTTTTTTTTCGCTCACTACTTTCATTACCTCATGAAATAGTGTTGATTCTACTACAGTTTTGACCTCTTTGGATTCACTACACTTCAATGCTGTAGCTAGATGCAAAAATAGTCTCTGTACAAGCTTCACGTTTTCTGTTGATAAGCCGATAAAAGCACCGCATAAATCAGTATCAGTACATGTAGCCGTAAATGGCCAAATACAACACAATATGAATGAAGCGCACAGACGCTTCATCAGAGGAGATAAGCGGAGTACAATAGCCAAAGATTTGGAGAGTTGCGGTCCAAGTCGCCAGAAATTGAAAATGTTAGCAAGCTCTAACGAAGTACAATTGGAATGGGGTAATCTCAATCATGCTCCTAGCGCTGTAGTCCTGCAAAAAATCTCAAGCGAGAATAATTTGAAACATGACCTAGATCGCGATATTTTGAGTTTCATGCTGAAGCTTATCGAACAATGCAAATTGTCGTGGCCTAGTGATAATTGTCCAGGATACATTCAAAGTTATTCTGTGGAACCTTTTCACGTAGTACTATTTACTGAAAAGCAGCTACAGATTTTACTATCACTTGACAAGGGCAAGGTATTTTGTCATCTAGATTCAACAGGATCTATCGTTGATCGTCCTCCTGGTACATGTAAGCAGGTATATTACTACGCGCTTATTATACCTGGTAATGACAAACTCGGGCCTTTTCCAATAGCTGAGTTCATATCGTCCATGCACAGCATTACGTATATCACTTTCTTTTTGTCAGTTTTGAGTGCATCTTTACGAAAGGTTACAGCTCGGCATCCAATGATTGACAAGATCGAAACCGACTTCAGTCTTGCATTAATTCAATCTGTGTTGAGGAGCTTTAACAACATGTCGCTCATAGAATATCTAAATCACATCTATTGCGAGATCACGACTGATAAGTGTCCGATAGCTTCACAAATCACGGTTGTCCACATTTGCTCGTCGCATTTTATACACACAATTTTGAGAAAGGCAAAAGTTGTGTTTAAATGTGATGACCAATGTCGTGTGGCCGCGCGAGCCATGTCACAAATGATACATTGTGAAAGTCTCTTTCAAGCCGTGACGACTTTCAGACGGATCGTAAAAATTTTCGCGTGCCAGATTGAAGTTAAAGACTTTGACGAATGTATGACAGAAATAAAATGCTCTAACGATATCGAAGGCATTGATGACGAACAGCACGAAAGTCGTGCCGGCGATGAAATTGAATTAAACGATGACGCCAATGTTGACATTTCAGAGTCCTTACGTGAAAGATCGCCATTTTTCCGCATATTCCGTGACGTTTACGCATCAACATTGGCCAATAAATTAGCAGTCCGCAATTCCAAAGAAAATCAATGTTACTGTCCAGAGTTCGTGTTGTATGTCTTGAACTATCTAATGCCGTATCTTCCACTGTGGTCGGCAATTGTAATAAAGAAGTTCTGCATTCTCCGCGATTCCAATGCTCCGGTAGAGAATTGGTTCAAGATTATCAAACATCACATGTTCGACAACAAGTTGAAGATGCCCGCACCACGATTTATACAAAGTTTGGAATCACTCCTCCTGGGTCGAATTCGCGAACGACAGTACTCGCTCGAGACAACGAGGCAACGAAAGCCAAAAAATGTGAATAGTTTCGAATTGGAAGAAGACGAGCTTACTGAAGAAGAGTTTTGGTTGAAGAAACAGCGCTCAAAATCTAACTTCTTCTTCAAATCTCCCAAGTTCTTACACAGAGTGGATGCTAAGTTAGTCACGCCGAGGACAGAACTCATCGATTCACTCGGCGAAGAAAATGATCCTCGTGAATCAATTAGTCAGTGTGATAGCGCTTCCCGGATTGAATTAGAAACGACAACTGGCGGTATTGAACAATCACTCTCAAGCCAGAGCAGTAGAAGCCCATCGGACGATAAACGTGCAGAGAAATTATTTGCGGAGAACCTATCATACCCAGACAATTTTCCGAACATCAGGAGAATAATAGGTGGCCTTTGCCTGGACCACCACGCGTTCGAAACTTTGTTGCCCGATCAATGGCTTGATGATAACATCATTAACGCGTTTTTCATACTACTACGAGAGATTGGACGCAGAAGAGGATTGTCGATAATATGCTTTGAGACACTATTCACAGAAAAATTGATGCAAGGTAGGTTGAGTCAAGGTTTCCGAAACTGGGCGAAGTCACACGAACTTTGGAATTACAAATTGTGGTTTGTACCGATCTACTACAGGAGCCATTGGACACTCCTAGTTGTCAATTTTGATCACAAAATATTTTTATACCTTGATTCCTTGCACAGGCTCCCACCACGACAATTACTCGATCAGACAACTGCATTTATAGATTCTCAACTGAAGAGCGTACATGAAGAGATCAAGTGGGCAGAATGGACTGTGTACTCTCCAATTGATACCCCAACGCAGATTTCTAATAGAGGTTTGGGGGGAAATTGTGGCGTGCATGTATGCGTCTGGGGCTATCTTATATCGTCTGGTGCCAATGTACGCTTCACCGAAAACGAAATACCTTTAGCAAGAAAGGGAATCGCACGTATGCTGGAGGAGTCAGTTTATGTCGAAGCAGTGGAGGAGGAGAGTAATAGAATACGAGGAATGGTGGCGGACGATGATGGCTGCACGCCCTTGCGTACCAGAATCAGTCTCCGAGGTCTGAGGGCTCCTCCATGTGGACTCGATAGCACGTTCGAGTACTGTGCGTCTTTGTGAGCCAACATAAGAAAAAATAGAATTACCACAAAAAAAAAAAAATTGAAAAATCGAAAAAAAAAATTTCAAATGCTGCGACCTAACAAAAGTACAAAGATTTTTAAAAAACTCATGAAAAATTTTTAAAAAAATCAAAAAAAAATTAAAAAAAATTTTAAAAAAATTAAAAAAAAAGAAAAAAAAAAGAAAAAAAAAGAGGCCAGTATCCGAAACGTCCGCGTCGTTGGTCTTGGGTAATGCTAATATCGGGTGTATGAGTTGACGTAAGCAATACGCGTGTTGTTCATTACATGGATCGGCAACTCTTTGCATGGGAGGACAAAATTCAACTGTGTATTCACAGGGCCTCCTTCACAATAACAATAAACATTTTTACTGTGCAACAACTCTAGAAGCATACGTGTGACTCCTCCTTTTATAGACGGCGGTTGAATGTTTGATTCTTCAAATGAACAATTGAACTTTTCCAAGCAATGTTCCGACTCAAATCGTGTTCTACATTCAAAATAACATATCTGTAATTGTTTCGAAATTTTTCGAGCATGCATTGAACAACTTATGCCTAGGAGCCTGTAGGTACCCCTATTCTTTGCTGGCTTTCTGCCTGTGGCCGCCAACTCGATTGCCGCCAGTTGAAGCGTCGTGAGAATATCCCGTATGAACAATTACTGAACAAAAGGTTAACAACCGCGTTCCCGTGGAAACCGACATTTCCCGAATGAGTTTGATCGAGTAGTATCTTCTCCGATATTTTTCAAAATTTTAAAAAAATTCTCCGAGTCCATCAGCCGAGATTTCGAGAATATCCCCTATAAACAATTAATAAACAAAAGGTTAACAACCGCGCTCCCTCCAAAATCGACATTTCCCGAATGAGTTCAATCGAGTAGTATCTGCTCCGATATTTTTCAAAATTTTAAAAAAATTCTCCGAGTCCATCGGCCGAGATATCGAGATTATCCCGTATAAACAATTACTTAACAAATGGTTAACAACCGCGCTTCCTCAAAAATTGATACTTCAATAATCTGTCCAACCCAATACTACGTTTTCAGATTTCTTTCGAAATTCACAAAAATTCCTTGTACATATCGGCCGAAAATCGGTGTATTCTGCTTTGCATCCTTTGTTTAAGTAAACATTTACTGTTCAACAATCCATAGTTTACATATTTTGTCACAAGAAACAGCTATCGCAAAATCTAGCGACTTCCGCTGTTTTTATACAACTTGCTAACGACGAAACTCGTTCCTCATCGCGATTTTGAACACGGGGCCCCGATGCAAGCGCGCGGCCCTGTATCGCGCGATTCGGCTGCCAGCTTCGGCTGCCAGTTTCAGCGTCGTACACGAATAGATGAAATGAAAAACCTGGGATTGACTGTACAACCATACATCATCGTAGTGGGACCTACTTTGGATTCAATTCAGGCATTCTACGTCTCTTTGGATTCTACGTTATATCAGCTGCCCACAGCTTTAAAAGCTATTGATGTATGCTTTAAGTCCTTCCACGCTTTGAATGCAATAAACCCACCCGAAAGTGAGCACCTATGGTACCTGATCCAGCTAAGTCTATATAACGTAACCACTAAATGGGATAAGCAAATCTCGTACATTGCAGATATTGTCAAATCGATGCCTCAGTTCAATGACTGAAACCTTAGTATCTACAATCTATTTCACAGAAAATTTCATATCTTGCTTCGAAAATGTATTATTGTCCGTTTTGTATACATATGTATCCAACATCCAATCATCTTATAGCGCACATAAAGTTCAGGCATAGTGCACAAGTCTATGGACGTTTCGAATGCAAACAGCCTAAATGCTGGAGAAGTTTCAGTAATATTTCTACTTATAACAAGCACTTGGGCTTGAAGCACCCTTTATCAGCAAATACTTCAACTATGCCAATGCCTAGCAAACGAAATAATGTTAAACCTCCTTTAAGTGACACGGACTTACCTGATTTTTCTAATCACTCCCCTGTGAAAGAAACAATTTCTAACACTGGGAATGTTGAACGTTGTATTACTGTAGCTGGATTCAAAGAATTAGTACATGATGGCTGTGCTTGCTTTGTGTCAAAACTGTATGCCAATAATTCCATCAACAGAAGTGTCGTGCAAGAAATCATTGAAAATGTCAATGAATTATTTTCCTTGAGTTGCATTCACATTATGAAACAGAAATATAACTCTAATGCGAGCAATACGATAGATAATGATTTGAATCAGATGTTTGATATTCTTATTAATGCATTCGAAAATTTACGAACTGAGTATCAGAGATTCAAGTTCTTCGACGGATGTGATACCTTTGTTAAGCCAATTAAATTCATTATTGGTACATCACTTGAACCAAAGACTGTTGAAGGAGCTACAAATCTGAACGTAGTTGATTTGTGTGGTCAATTTATTCCAATAGGCCAAGTTTTACATAAATTTTTGTCATTGCCGAATGTTTTTGCTGAAATAATTTCATACATGGATAAGCTGAAAATAGATGAAATGTTTTCTTTTGTGCGTACGGAACTCTGGATGAAAACTGAGCAAAGATTTCAAAATGAGGGTAAGCTGGTCTTACCATTGACGCTATACTTTGATGACTTCGAAGTAAACAACCCACTAGGATCGCATAAAGGAATTAATAAGCTTGGTGCTGTGTACTTTACTATTGGTGCTTCACCACCGCAATATAGCTCCCAACTTGAAAATATATTTCTGGCCCAATTACATAACTCAGAAGATCAAAAATCATTTGGTAATCGGAATGTCTTCAGAAAATTATTATATGAAATTACTAGTCTTGAGAAAAGCGGTATAACTCTTGAATTAGATACTGGGAAAAAACAGGTGTACTTTGTGCTGACCCGAATATTGGGAGATAATTTAGGGCTCCATTCCATATCAGGCTTTAACGAAAGTTTCAATGCTAATTATACATGTAGATTTTGCCGGGTTGATAAAAATACACTACAAAATCAAATATCTGAAGATGCTGGAATGTTACGCACAAAAGAAAATTATGCCGAAGATTCATTACGATGCGAATATGGAATCAAACAAAATTGCATTTTTCATGATATTCCAAGTTATCACTTGATAGATAGTCCAACAGCTGATATTGCCCATGATTATCTGGAGGGAGTATGTCGGTACGATATGGCTCGAATTTCGAATGCATTAATAACGAATGATAAATTGTTTTCTGTCGATCAATTGAACAACAGAATTAGATATTTCAACTACGGCAGTGCTGTGGTTGGAAACATTCCACCAGCAATTACACGTGACGCTTTAAAAAATGGGGTTATAATCATTTCAGCATCCGAAATGTTATGCCTGGTTTATTACTTTGGTTTGATCATCGGCGATCTTGTTCCTCCTGATAACAAAGTCTGGCAGCTGTATATTCCCCTTCGACAGATTATTTCTTTAGCTATGACACAATCATTACATAAGGAAGATGCTAAATTACTTCGTACACTAGCGTCTGAACATCACTCTTTATATCTTCAAATATTCAAAGATTCACTTAAACCTAAACACCATTTCATGGTCCATCATGGAACTACCATAGAGAAATGTGGACCCTTGCATGATATGTCAACCATCTGATACGAAGGCAGGCACCAAGGTTTCAAACAAAATGCTAAAGTAACTGTATCACGTAAAAATATATCGTATACACTCGCATTAAAGAATCAGTTGTCATTAAATTATAGATTTATGGCAAAGAAAGGGCTTGGAAAGCGAATTACTATGGGGACTAGCTTTGAAATTGATTTAACTGCTTTGGATGACTATAATAGTTTTGAAAATATTTTACCTGCTAATTCAAATTCTAATGATAAATACCTATGTGTGTCCTGGGTAAATATAAACGGAATCACTTATAAGCCAGGCAATGTAGTAGTATCTGGTACGAGCAATGATTGTTTACAATTTGGACAAATCAAGTATATACTAGTAGATGAAATGCAGGAAGTGCATTTCATATTCTTGTGTCTCGACAACTTGCGTTTTGTGAAACATATTCACGCCTTTGAAATTGCAATAACAAATAAATGGAACTATATCTCACATAAAAATTTGCATACACATATTACCTATAACGTCCATGTTCTGGCGAATGGAAAGTGCTATGTGCCACGGGATTGATGGATTTTATACTACTTACTTTAGTTGAGTTTGAAATTTTCTGTGAAATAGATTATATTACTTTACACTTTCCATTACTCCATACTTCAGAAGAATGGACGTGTTTTAAGATTACCCATACTTTCTAGCATCATATTCGACTGCATAAGTTTCAGTACTATTATTTCATACATAATTGCGTCCAACGAAAATATTCTGTAAGTCTTATTCTTTACTTTATTCTGTGATAATCAACTATATATCTAGTGATAAAGAAGTATCACCTAATACCTAATAATTTTAAGATAACTTAAGCTCACCGTTTCTGTGCCATGTATAATACACATCTATACAGCCTTGTAAGATGTAGTGTATTCTATTATAGTTGTAAGTTTTTTGGAGTATTTTATTTTTTCAACTTATATATTTTAGCTTAACGTATTGCAGTAATTTCAGTGTGTATATTGTGATATGATCAGAGATTCGCTTATCGAGGATTTTATTCACGAGTATAATTATTTGATAAACGTATGTCTACTAATTTTTTTTTTTTTTTTGAAAATACGCCAGTATATGGAATAAAAAAAAAATATCAGTGCAGGCCGCAGGGTGTGCCTCCTTTTAATATGTTTAGTATCTTTTGATTTCATCAATATCATGGTATTGTAACTGCCGTCCAATAAAACAAATGAATAGTTCAGATTGAGTTGTTGTCCTTCATATAACCCGATAAACCCTTCTTACCTAGAACACAATCTAGGCTTCACTGTACCAACATAGTATTCCCACCAAGCAAAAGATGAACTGAATTGATTCACAATTTGATTGTATCAAATATAATATATTGCCAAAACAACATGAATCACATTTGATTTGAGGATATTTTGAGTTGATTGGATCATGCAATGATGTTATTTCAAGATAATGTTTGGTCGGGTGAAATAAAAGTATTATGCAGTGGATGCATGAATTTTTGGAAACAACACAGACAAGTGTTCATCTGAGCAATTGTTGGCTGTACTTGACCGCATTGATGTTCAACTCAAAACGAAATCCACTCAGTATAAGCAAATTTGTAATACACTTGAGCATCAAAAATCTTCAGCCAAACAAAATCTTAAGTTGATACAACGAAATTGAGTCTCAATTCAATAACTGCATTTGTTCGGGACAACACGAGAAATGATTAAATCTAACTAAAAATGAGTCATCTCAACTAAATATTTAGTCAGTACAATAGTACAGCCTATTGCCAGGATCACGAAGGTTTTGAGCTGAAAAAATCAAGTGATTTGGTCAACTACATATTTAGTTATGCCGACTATTTTTTCGACTAAATTTTTTTCTTCATGGAAGCAACATTCTATTTCGCCATATTCGATCACAGATTTTACTCCAGTCAAGTAATTTTTTTTTCGTCCAAGTAATCCTTTTTCTGCGTGTAGATCCTCTCTAATGGACCTATATTTTTGTTGAGAAATGCATCAATTGACAAATGCATCATTTTCAAATATGCTGCAGTTCCTTCACTACCGGGCACGTGCTGCTTCAATAAAACTGATACTTTTGGATCACTGATCTTTTCGACGGACAAGAAATTCATTTTATCTTTGGGAGAAAGATCTTTTTGATTCAAGCAATGCTTTTCTTTTGAAATGGTATTCATAATTATTTTTAAATGACTCAACGAAATTACGTGATTTCCTATTGGCAATACGATTGATGGCTTGAGGAGCCTTGTTCTAAGCTTGGTACCGATATGAACTGTATCTTGAATGAGAATCACTTCTGGTAAAAATTCCGCATGAAATGATTTCATCGATAGCTGATTTTCAGATATCCTTGGCTCCGATTGAATTTGTTTATTGCATTCTCCCATTTTGGATTTGGCGCGCATGGCTTTTAATAGTCGAGGATCACCATCAGATGATATGCCCATTACTTTTATACCGCAGTTTTGAAGTTCTTGTGTGACATAACGCCAGCATTTAATCACATCGACTGCAGTGAATTTGTTATTTGTGCCGTACAAACACAAACAAAAAGAGGGCGCATTGTCGGCTATGGGTTGTGCAATTATTACATACACTAGACTACTAACTTTTCCGTTATTGAAGTGGTCTTGTATTGCCTTTGCAGAGGTAGCCATAAACTTGAATTGCGTAGGCATGCCATCATCGTTCAAAGGCAAAACAAAGCCGACAAGTTGATTGGAATCTGGATCATACTGGATTCGTCCAGTGATCCGCGTTGCATCTTCACTCAACCATACGTGTGCGGGAAAATTTCTAGCTTCCAAAAACATTTTCAACTCTCTGGCACGACATTCTCCTTCTAAAATGACACACCCAGTACTTTTCATTGTTCGGCTAACCGTACTGAGGCTTGGTAGCGGTAAATTCGCACACAACGTTTCGTACAGCATGCGGCCACCAATCATAAACAAATAAGTGCAAAATAGTTTCACAGAAGCATCGTACCTATTTCCTCGGTTACTCGTGTTTTCGCTTTTATTGGTTTGTGTAACAGCAGTTTCCATCATTGTTTTCAAGAAATTGCTCGGTTTTCTAACCGATTTATCCAAGGCTGTATTGGATTGGAGATCAACAAATTCGTCGTGTAACTTCGAGTCTTTCGCAGTCTGTAAAGGACATGTTTGATCTCGGGAGAAAATCAAGCTTCTCAATGTATTCTTCAAATCGTCCATTCGTTTCAACTGCATTTCAATTTGATTCAATAAGGGAAAATAGTTGGTGATGCGCGTTTGATTTTTGCTTACAGAATTGAAGCGTATTCGTTTTCTGCGAGCTAGGCGGCTGTCTTTCTAAACATCAGAAGTTGTCGTAGAAAAAGCTGTTTTTGGTTTTATGGTTACGGTAGAAGCTTGGCTGGAAGCTTGTGTAGAAGTTAGAGCTGTCATAGGTTCATTCGAACTTTCTCTGGAACAATTCGCTCTGCAATCATCCCGTGTTAATCTTCCCCCTGCTGCTGATCTTCTGTACACTTATCGGAACCGACCGTGGATTCTAGTGTGACGAGTACCGCGTCTGTGATCTCAGTCCCGAGCTCAATCGTATTGGTTTCGGCGAGAGTCTCCGTCGAGACCTCCGTATTAGAAGAGTCAATGTCAACGAAATCATCGTATATCAGTTGATATTCATTATCCTTGTGGGTCCTCAATACGTTTGAATCAACTGGAGAACCGAGTGAGGAACTCAAGGTAGAACTTGTAGAAGGTAAGACCGCGCCAATCTTTGATGTACTATTTCGATTCGCTGCAGCCGTTAACATGTCATGAACAGTATTGCGATTTGGAACGGTACACAATTTTTTGGCCAAGGGAATCCCACGGGGAGTCGATCGCTTTTTATTCGTAGATCGTGACTGGAAATGACTTGTCACGTGTCTCTTGTAGTTCGAGATGATCCATCTCTTCGCCTGACTATCATCGGTACTACATTTTGTGAGTTGAACATGATGACTTTGACAAAGTGGACATTGAATCTTCGCAGTATAGGTAAAGCTTGCTGGAAGATTCTCGCCATCGTATTCTTCGACTACTGATACCTCGATAGATGGCTTATTGTCGGCTGATAATCCTGTTTTGATGTCTTCACTAATATTTTCGTCCGCTCTCAAAGACTTTAAGAACCCCTCGACAAGCTTTGCTAACTTCCCTTTTTCCGAATTAATTTCGATCGACGAGTGCTCCGTATCCGATACTTGTTCGTTGGAGGTCCTTATGCGTGGTTTACTTGGTCGGGTGGAATTCTTCAACTGAGTTGAGGACTGATTGTGAGCACTGTCCGACTTGAGTTTAAAGTAATCCAAAGGACGCGATTTCACGTACTGTACCAATTCTTGTATTAAAACCTTGTCTCCAAGAAGGAACTGGAATTTATCCGGGATGAGATGAAATGCCCCATAGTAGTCCTTTTTGTCGCAGTTCGGTTCAAGCAAGAGATGCATTGTATCGCGTGCGAACATTTCCAGTAACGGAAATGTGTCCTCCGTTATATGTCTAAACGATAAGACATTGGCTAAATTGTTCAAGCGTAGGATCCCGTGTGGAAATTTGTCAGGGCACGCCCGGCTCCCGGCAAGGCCCCTGACGGGCCTAAGCGTGGCGACTTCAAATTCGGAAAACTGTCCGGGCGCTAGCCGGGCACTAGACGAGTCGGTTAGCCCGGCAGAATCATGGTTGCCCTCACGGGGATTTTCGTGAGGGCCTTCCAGGGCCCTGATGAGAAAATACGAGTAGAGAAATATCGCTGTACAAATATATTTTCATATGCAACAAATCAATATTCAGCATAAATTGATATAAAGTTCTGGAATAAATATTCCAATACTACGTAACACGTATATTTGCGCATGGTTCACTATACAGGATGTCTCTCAATTAGTCATAGGGCGATTCCTCTTTGGAATAGAAGACGATTTCTCGCCAAAAAAATAAAAAAATAAAATAAAAAAATAAAGATTGCTACTAAGTTTGATTTTTGTTTTTTGATTTTATTTTTTTTGCGAAAAATCGTTCTCGATTTCAAAGAGGCATCGCTCCATGTAGGTTTGTATGACTAATTGAGAGACACTTTCTATAAACGAACTCTAATCCAAGACGGACCCGTGCTGGCGCTATCCATAGGGTGGTCGTCAGGTAACCTACAGTCAGCTGCTGGTTAGTTCAGTCTCGGGGCCACGCCAGTCTTCGCAATGAGAGTCTAGATTCAATTCAAAGTCTATTTCAAAGAGTTTGTAGCTGTTTTTCCCGAACAAACTCAATTTTTCAATTTTGTATCTTCGAAAGTAAGTAAGATATTTTGAATTTTGAAACGTCAAACAAAAGCTACATTCTTCCTGCCTTAATCAACTGTGTGAAGACTGAAATCGGCCGACCCAGTGAGTTTTTATCAATTTTTCAGTGCCAACTTGTCTTTTGGTGTTTTTTCTCCATTTAAAACCCGTGTTGAAAAAATAGAAACTTTAGGCTGTTTGCCGGAACAGAAGATATCGATTGTAAATTTTTTCCATTGGCACAGTTTTTAGTAATGTCAAGACGCAACTTTCCGGCGCTATTAGAACACGATCCGCGAAAATCGACCTTTTTCACTTCGGCCTAATCTTTATGTTACCACTGATTAATTGTTATCGTTCTAAGTATTAATAATAATAAAAAATATATTTATAATAAAAAATATAATATGAAGTTTCTATTTGATTCTCATCTCGTTATTTATTGAATCCGAAAAAATGGAACCTTAAAGGGTCTCAATACTAAGGCTGGCATTCTAAAGGCAGCCAAGCAGGGGCCAGTAAATTCTACCAGTCTAGGCCCCGATCAAGCAAGCGTGACGTTTTTGATCCAGGCCCCGTCTAGTTTTGCTGACTAGCGCCCGAAAAAAGAATAGCCAAACTGGTCAGGGCCCGCATACAATTTCCACACGGGATGTTCTTCAAATACATGGGTATGAATATTCCCAATTCATTTTCCAGCTTTTCCCAGAAGTTTTGCTGCAGAAAGTTTTCTTTTTCTCGAGACTCCATCTTCTTTACCCCATTCGAGAGATCTACAATCGAAGTTGATCCTTGATTTTCGTGTTGAGACTGAAAAACCAACTAACAATTTATACAGATATATCCAAGTATGATCACGATAGTGAAGAATTGTATTATTTTATTTACACATCTACTGCGATTTCGTAGTTTGTCATTTCCTTAATTTTATGTACAACAAAAATATGTTGGTATGTTTCTTTTCAGAATTGCATGTAGAATGGTGCTGTGAAGCCTTTTTTTGTATTCGAGATTCGTAGACTGAGATCAAAGAGAGATATGGAGAGAAACACATTTTTAAAATGGATTAAAAAAAATAATAATTCTAAGACAAATTCGCGGAATTTCAGCATGTGTTTTGTTTATTTTTTCTGTACTATCTCGTATAATAATATAGTACAACCCGCGCCATAATATTCTTTGAGAAATATTTTTCCAAGTTCTAGCTATTTTCAAAGGAACTTCAATCTTGATTATAATATTGCTGATACAAATTTTTGTATTTGAAATTAACTCTCAACTCGTCTTGATAAAAGCACCTTTTTATGCACTTTATTGTTGATAACATTCTCTAAAATTATACACAATTTCAAAAAATATGATTTCTCTCAGAAGAGATAATTTCATGATTCTGACAAAATTTCATATAAAAAGTAGAAATTCAAGTTTATTACACTGATCATGCACACAAAGTGGTGAAGTTGTTTTAAAGCGAAAATCGATTTTTTTTTTCATTATAAATGTGCTTCAACCAGCTTAAAAATGAATCTTCCGACTCGACGATTATTTACTGATTGCAAAATCACCTTTCTCAAACTTTTACGGATAGGTTTTGTGATACAACAATTATTTGAACAAATTCAAAAATTCAAGTGCTTAAGGGGGGGGTAGGGTCTTGAAATTTCAAATTTTTCATTTTTTTTTTATTTGCTCATGTGAAAGTATAGACATTAAACATCATGCAAAAAATTGGAATTGGAGTCGGAACGAGTGCGTGCGAATGGGCGAGCGCGGCTGACGATCTTCGAGTAAATAGAGCGGACGAAAGAACAGAAATGCAAACTCGAGAAAACCGAGTTTTACGTCGGCAGCAGCAACAAGATGCTCTAGACATACAATCAAACAGTTCTTTACTGTATGGACCTGGCATCGATGACTCTGTGTAAGTATGCAACATGAAAAACTCGATTATTGATGTTCAAGTCTCGAAATTCGAGCGCTCAACGCTTTGAAAACTAACGCGTTTATCTCGAAACTACCTTTTTCTAAGTCCGTTGCCGCGATATCTCGAAATCTAATGAACCGATCCTTATAAAAATTTAACCCCATATTCTTGATCTACTTTTTCAGACATTGACATCGAGTTTTTTCAAAATTTACAATAAATATTGATTTGACAATAACAATTAGACCTTTTTTTCCGCCGAAAATCGCTGTTTTAACTTCAAAGTGCTGCCAAAAATTAAGAAAAAATCCTAGAAAAAATTCACTGCCGTCAATTTCAGGGGAAATTCATATAGTTTTCAAAATTTCTTGGTTTTTTGATTTCAGATGATCCAGTAAGGAGTTATCAGGGCAACGGAAAGCCAACTTTTTGTCGCGGCGTCTTCGGAAATCTGCTGCCAATCATTCATTCTTTAATATTTTGACTAAAAAAAAATACCACTTATTGATAACATGTTACTTTATCCGGAGCCGTTTATAAAAATAAATAATATTCAGCTATTCGCCGGAAAAAAAATGATAAAAAATGGTAATTTTTTCAGCCTACAGACCCTACCCCCCCCTTAAAAGATGCGTTAAACGAGATGTTCACTGCGAGGTTCACTGTCTTCATTCTATGACCATTGATCTTCAGTGAAAATGTAGATGTAATAATTTGAGAGGTGATTGAGTTTTTATTTGATTGTTCTTTGTTTATTCATTTTCAAAAAGCCCAAAAGAAAGACCAATTACAGAACACCGAACTCAATAACAGTAGTAGTATCCCGAATTGTTTACAACTTATCACCTTACTATTAGATAAGATATGGAATTTTTGTTGCAAACCACAACAATGTCACGTGCGTCCGTGCAACACTAAGATTATTCCCGCTGAGACCGGCCCAGACGAAGGCGGGCACCTCGAGGGGGTGAGGGGGAACCTCCTCGAGACTCTCGCACTCGCATTTTATTCGTTTATTAAAATTATTAAAAATAACTTACCTTATGGCTTTCGTGGTCTTATGTTCGTTCTGGATTCCTCGTCTTGATTTCGTTTGACTTGTCACTTCGTCGAGCTCTCGCGTCGGTTCTCGAGTCGATAGGTTCGCGCCTGTGCCTGCGAAAATACCGATGCAGCGCCGAGTGTAATGCGCAAGCGTTGTACGACTCGAATTCTAAAACGTTTCTGACTGCTTATGATTTCATGTTATTTTGGAATTAATTTCGGATCATTTTAAGGTGATTTCGGAAGACTACGGACTGATTTCGAGGTGATTTCGTAGTGATTTCGTAGCGATTTTGTAGTGATTTCAGTTGATTTCGTAGCGGTTTTGTAGTGATTTCAGGTGATTGCATAGCGGTTTTGTAGTGATTTCGGCTGATTTCAGCTGATTTCGGCTGATTTCGGGGCAAAATCAACTGATTTCAGCTGAATTCAGCTGATTTCGAGTGATTTCATGTAAAGTGTCGATGAATTAATTTTGATTTTGAGAGACTTCGAATTGATTTCGAACCATGGTGTACAGCTAATTTAGAGAGTGAATAGCCCCTCGGTCTTACCAGGTTTTTTCAAATTATTCTTTAAAGTTATACAGGAACGTGGGCCTTTTTTGGTGTCAGATGCGGAGGTGTGGTGGGTAAAATACTGTTCAAAGTATTTCTGCTTTTTTCTTTTTTTGACCTATCATTTCAATTTATTGGATCATTACATTGACTCGCATCTGTCGCGGTAGGTACATGTCATATTGCAAAAAAAAAAGGCTTCCGGCGTTTTAAAACGTGAAATGACGGTCAGATTTCTGACGTTTTTGAGTAGTTGACCGTGTCACCCAGAAGTATAGTCGTTTGAGATTGCTCTAACGTTGTATTTATAATGTTATTCATGAAATATTACAACCCTCCTATAATCTGTAATACAACGATTCCACAACAACAATATAAAATGAAGAGCTCTGGAGTCTATAGGCTATGTTTTTATCTTACTCTACTAACGCGGGAGATTATTCACTCAGAAGCGGATGGTATGGATGATGAGGTGTCAGCCTTACGTTTTTCCAAAGATACGTCAGTGTTTTTATAGTTGCACATTCACAATTGTCAACGAACGTTAAGATAGATTTGGGCTAACTGCTTAACCAATATATCGCTGTGGAACATAACCTAGAACGAAATCCTCGTACACTTTCGCGCGTATGTATTTTTCGAAACATGAGAATAAAACTTGTAAAGTAGAAGATTCCACGACAAATTGAAATTGTAAATTTTTTTCATTATATTTTGGAATCAACACTATTCGTACGATCGGTGAACAGAAAGGGAACTTTTGTGGGATCCGTTCTCACTCGATTATGACAAAGCTAACAAGAGAATGTTCGATGAACAGTCACGATTTCGATGGTAAGTTTTCACTGCAAAATTATTTGAGAGTTTTATTGATTTGTTGATCGTGTCTAGAAATGAACGATAGTTATTGTTATTTTATCATTTAGATCGGATAGTGTTTGTGGCATCAATTCCCGATGCAGGAGAGACCTAGATAACTAATACGTATATATCAATGTGAGAATTAGCGATCATCGTAATTTTGAAATTAGTATGTAATCATTTATTCCGAGGGGCTATTCACTGAGACTCGGTGAGACTGCGAGACGACGCCGTCCCTATTCAAATCTTTGGCCGTCTTTCACGTCATCCCTGATCGCCTCTCGTCGTCTCTCATCGTCTGCTCGTCGTCTTGCTCGCATTCTCTTGTTTCTCTGTTGACTCAGACGAGAATTCGGTTTCGCGCATATGTGCAAGATTTGAACAGAATATATCGGCCGCGGGCTATACGTCACCGTCACTGATATTTGGGTTATAGTTTGATTCTCGTAAGTGAGTTTGTCTTTGAGTCTTGTTATTTCGTCTCTGCAACATTTCTTGTCCACAAACGTCCAAAAACTTGGTTTTGGACGTTTTTATTCAAAATTACATTCAGAATTCAGCTCTGTGCATTTATTTTTCCTGTCAAAGGTGCGTGGGCTGAGGTAATAATTAAAATATGTGTCGCGGTCACAATCGACTAGGGAACGAACTTAAAATATGACTACGAATGACTAATTTTTAAATAAAACATATTTTTTATTTGTGTGTATCTACACTGCGACTATATTTTACTCAATCAAACCCTTAGTTTGCGATCCGGTCAAAGTCATATTTTTTTTAATTAATGAAGAAATGTACGAAATCATAACTTTCATAAATCTTTGTATTTCTAAACAGAGTTTTCAATCAAGAGCAGTCGAGAGAGAAGCTCAAAATCGAAAGAAGTTCGTTATGAACTGACTGGCAAAAGAAGCTAGTAACCATGGAGAACTCAAAGGAAGTCATTGAATCTTCAGGTCGATCATGGGAATCACCTGTATTATGTGCAAGGTATAAAAAAAAGTATAGTTCCAGTAGAGAAAGACGATCTGAACAACGACCCATCACCGGCCGAGCCATCATCCTCTGATGTATTCTGGAAAAAATTAGAGTCTGATTTCCATGTTTCGATTCCAATTTACATCAAGTACATATTAGGATGTCAGAGTCTTGACAATCATCACGCATTTCGTCATATGACAGAGGACACAATCAACGAAGTTGAGAAATTTGCTTCAAATGAATTGCCGTTCCTAGTAGAACCAAATGTCAATTTAAAAAATTATTTCGGCATGTTTTATAAGGCACCAGAAAAATTAAGTTCATGTTTGGTGACAGAGCACTACTAAAAGATCTAATACAACATGTAAAATCGATGAAGCATCAATATTGGAAAAACAACGAGAAGAAAAATCAATCTCTTCAAGTTGCACGATCTTCGGGAGACCCTTGCTTCAGACAAGCTCCAAACGTTAATGTTGACACCTCGGCTTGCACTCAAGTTGAAATTGAAAAGAAAAAGGTAGCTACTATAATTCGTACGTTTGCAGAAAATAACAGACAAAATCTAGACCTTGAATTACATCGCAAATTGAAAAGTGAGATCAAGATCGTGATCACACCTTCAGTCGGTCCTCAGAACCCGTCAACGAATTCCTGTTACATGGCTCACATCACTTGCCCCGTATGTTGTATTAAATTTCACTAAAGCAGTAGAAAATAAAGGTAGATGGGTCATTTCTAACTTCAACAGGCACATTAATATTCACTCTGGTAACAACAAGAAGGCTAAATCCTCGACAAAATCAAATGCAAAAGATTCTGTGCATCTGCAGCAGCAGCAGCAACCACACTCTCGGAATGAAGAGAACGTCGAAAATCTTGATCCATTAGTTCCGCAGGATAACTTTCAGAACAGTGAATTTCGTGATTTATCACATCTGAACCGTACTGCGCAAAGTAACCACGAGACTTTTCCATACTCAGATACGAATGTCCAGAATTATCAAGACATTTTGACTCCAAATTCCGGACAACCATCACACCTTGAAGAAATTGAATTGTCGATTTTACCAGCACAGAAAAGTACTGAACAACCCGAGCAGCTCTCTTCATCTTTCGGAGAAATTTTTGCTAATTCACTCAATATTTTACAAGAAAATCAACTAGGATTTCAGGGGGAATGAACAACCAGAGTAATTACCGGACGAATTACTCTGATATGCTTACGAATGTTCGACCAATAAAAAAAAGACTAATCATGGAGAATCAAATGGAAGAAGAAGAAAAAGAAAAAGAAATACCCAAATCATCACTTTTGAAAATGCTGAACGAAGCAGCAATGGCAAAGTCTCATAGTAAGGAAACAGGATACAAATACGATGTAGGAATGAAGAAATTTGCTGCATACGTCTTCATGACAGGAGGTAGAATCGCGTATGAGACTCTCACAGCCAATTTACTACTTCCTTCAATGAGCACAGTCAGTCGTACTATACAGAAATCAAGCGCTCCAATTATTGAAGGTAAATGTCGATTTGAGGAACTAAAGCTTTTTTTAACGTCCAGAAATTTGCCTTTATCTGTCTGGCTGAGTGAAGATGCTACGCGCATTATCAACCGCATACAATACGATCCAGAAACAAACCAGTTGGTCGGTTTTGTGTTACCTTTGGATAGTGACGGAATGCCGAAAACTAATTCATTTTTAGCTACTTCTGCTAAAACTATTGAAAATTGCTTCCTTGAGAATAAAAAAGCATCTTTGTTATATGCAATAATGGTTCAGCCCCTAGTAAAAAATAGCCCTTCGTTCTGTCTTTGTTTGTTCGGTACAAACAACAAATTCTACACTGAAGATGTAACGAACCGTTGGAGTTTCATTATACAAAATTTGAGGCACCATTCTACAGGGTGTCTCGAAATTCGCGCACCAGAAGCATACCGGCGGATTCCTTGCGAAATATTAAGACGAAAGTTATCTATACAAAAAAGTCCGCGGGGACTTAGTTCTTCCGTAAAAAGGACTTAATAACGAACCAATTAGCGTTCGTCGATAGGAAAGACTGTCTAAAATCCACAAGAATCCACATCGCCTTACTAGGGAGAATAAGACAATAATGTGTGGCGTTCCCCGCTCCGCCCGCCACGCTTGAAGCCGCCGTGAGCGATTGACATCAGACAGTCGGTTCACGCAATGAAAATTCCAAAGTGCGGATTCTTGTGGATTTTAGCCAGTCTTTCCTATCGACGAACGCTAATTGGTTCGTTATTAAGTCCTTTTTACGGAAGAACTAAGTCCCCGCGGACTTTTTTGTATGAGCAACTTTCGTCTTAATATTTCGCAAGGAATCCGCCGGTATGCTTCTGGTGCGCGAATTTCGAGACACCCTGTATAACCGTGGCAGGCATTTCATCAGATGGAGATAGCAGGTTGTTACGGGCAATGTCAATAGAAAGTTGGTTGGGAACATCTGACCACAGACAAAAAATTATCACATGTAATACCACAAGAGCTTTAAAATTATCGGGTATTTCCCGATAGGTTCGTTGCAAACAAATGAAGGAGTCAAGTTTTTCAGGTTACAAAATCACGAGCGCTTCGCTCGTGACTTTTCTGAAAAACTTGCCGACTTCGTTTGATTGCAGGGAACCTTGAGGTAAATACCCGATTAATTTTGAAGTTCGAGTGGTATTCGGCGGATTATTTTTCTATCCGAATTTCGGCCGATAGAATTGCACCATGAGAAAAAATCCACAGTTAAGAATCAAAATTTGAAAATCACAGAATTGTAATTATAATTTAATCTGTCAGATTCGATGGAGGGTTAACTGGATTGGAGAATCTTTTGTTTTTTATATATATCAACATGAAAAATTACCGCGGTGAAAGCACAAGTGAAATTACCAGTGGAATTATCAAAATTATCAGGTAAATATCGTGTAGGCTATGCAAAATAACGTCGAATGGTGCAATTTCATTGGCTGAAATTTGGATGGGAAAAATAATCGATGAAAATGGTACTGTTCTGCCAGAATTTCACGCATCATTTCCAGCAAAAATTTTATCTGTTCAAGACCCCGTGCATAAAGTTGTTAAATTACGAACCCGGTTTGTTTCAAATTCTATTATTATGCCCATGGGGGATTATGTAGTTTCCGTTGGCCACATAAAAACAATGATGCAAACTGTTTCAAAGGACAAGCATTGCCTCACCGAAAAAGATATGTCAGTGAAAGACAAAATGAATTTCCCTTCCGCTATGAAGCTATGCGATCCGAAAATATGGACACTCCTTGAAGAGCACGTTCCCGGAAGTGAAGCTACAAGAGCTTTTTTAAAAGTTCAATATCATGCAGCAAGTTCTTATCTTTCGCAAAGTATTAGTGCCAAGGACCGGATATACTATATTTAGTACTGTGTTTATTTTCTACGGCTGTGGCGAGCGTGGATAGGTGCAGACTCCAATTATTCAATAAGTGACAACTTTATAACAAGGAATGCGTACGTTTGCATAGAGCTTAATGCACACTCTCTGGTTAGTGCGATAATTCAATGTCGCGATGACAAGATCCCACAACTATTTTTACTGTGGCTATTCGGAAGTCAAACCTGCGAGAGTTTTTTCCGAGAATTAAGATCGATGACGACTACACTATGCACAGTGGTGAATTTTACTATGCTGGATTGTATCCATCGGATTGCACGAATTCAGTTGCAAGCAGATATCGCAGTGACTAAATTCGAACCTGACAAGCACTCAAAGTTTCCTCGAATTGATCATTTAAATGCTTCATTCGAATGTCAGGATGTGGATGTATTAGCTGAAAATTTAATCTGCAGCGAAACTTGTGCTTTGCCCAACAACGCTGAAATCGTGCAGTTGATGAACATGGCAAAACGAGATACATACCTCTTATTGTGTACTCTTGGGGTAAATATAGATATTGAAGTCGCAGATAGATTTCCTCTTCCATGCATTTTGAGAAGTAATAATCAGCTAAATCTTGCTGTTGAAATAAACGATGAAGAAGCTGAATTCGACGACGGACAAGTCTTTCTTCTTCCAATGTCAGTGAGTCTGAAGTAGATAGAAGCAAGGACAAAAACTCTAATCGCGAATTGCTGCAAGATCTGACAGTCTTATCAACTGTACAAGGACACTTAGAACTTAAAGACTACTCATCATGTGTAACAGTTCTAAAAGAAACTAGTCCATTTACAATAGTGAAAGATTCAACTGGAAGAGAAACTGTGGTACGCAAGTCGTCAATTTGCTGGCTATTGAATGAAGATACAGGGCACTTGAGCAGTGACAGGCTTCAGAGGGTTCGCAAGACAGAATATGACTCATATCGAAAGTCCAATCCACAGCACATAGAAATCTCAGACTATGTAGAGCAATGCAGCCAGATAAATATAGGTGATTGGACCGTTTTTGAACGAATGGATAGTGACAAATGTCTTCTTGGTCTTCTCCTTGGATTCGGATACTTGAACGAAAAGACTCGAAAAGCCACTGAGTATTCAAGTAATTATGCGAATATTGACGGAAACAAAAAGAAGATAGGCGTACTCTGTCAGTGGTTTACTGTACTTGATAATGGGTACCTGGCATTGTCATACGATTTTGCTCATGGCTATCTTAGCATTGAAAAATATAAATTAACAGTATCTAATCCTGTGATAACCGAAGCTGGTCTATCGCTTAATGCGGGGGTGTATAGAAAAACAAATTACTTATTTTAACGTAAATGCATCGTTAAAGGTATGTGTATTAATATTAAGGTTGCTAAAGATTTATCAAAAACATATATATTTAATTTATTATTTTTCACCCAATATCTGTTACTATCCTGAGTCCTATCCATAAAATTAAGAAAAACCCTTTGCAAAGAAAGTATAGTTGTGCTCATTGATTGAAGGTGGGTCCAAATTGTAATAGAAAAATAATTCATTACAAACAAAAGAATAAAGAAGTTTGTATTTTCAATACTTAATAAAAATGTTATCCATATTTCGAATGACAATATTTCAACTCTATCCTTCGTTATAAAAAGGTATGTCTTCAATCAATTATTATTATAAAAATAACCGTTTTTTGAGCGCCATTATTATGAATTTCGCGATTACTCTGCGCATAAGTTGTTTTCAAATTTAATTTTACTATTCATGGTGAATGCGGTCGAGTATCACCGAGAACGAGCGATTGAGGGATTGTCCGTCGACCTGAGCGGTGCATTCCCTTGCAATCTTTCATGTCGTCTAGCGTCGTTTCTCTGCCGTTTTATGTCGTCTCTAACAATCTCACTGCGAGATTGCTCCGTGAATCGCAGTGAATAGCCCCTCGATTTATTCACATGCTTGTGTGGAGAAAAATTACTATGGTCACGTATTATACATATATTAACAATTCAGTTTATTCATTATATTCATTCAAAAATTGTTTCTATGTTATTTATCAAAAGTATTTGAAATAAAAGTATGAGTTTGTATGATTTTGATCGACGGTTGATTTTTGTTGTTTTTAGAGTAAGACATTATATTCTTCGATATTCGGCGTAATTATCAATTATATATAGATGTTTTCAAAGCTGGAACTAATTTCTTCAATTTTATCAATAAATTATAGTTGAAATTATTTTACAACTTGACACATCTATAAAAATTCCGTAGGCCTATTAATACTACGAGTAAAACAAATGTATCCCAGAAACAAGTGCCTATTACTTAGCAAATGCTTTAATATTAATGTAACACCTGATTTTTTTTTTATCTTTGAGTACCTAACACCTGTGAAAATTTGTATTCGAGAAGCATAGACGAATGTAATGAAATTATGTTATTTTCATTTTCAAAAAGGCTGGGTTATTTATCTTGTAAGTTAATGGATTATTATTATTGAAAAGGCGTAGTAATTAATGTGTCATACAGAATATGGATAAATAGTTGAGGGAAAAATTTTGCACACCGTAATTGAGACGATTTATATTTGAAAAACATTAATTTATCGTATTCTAGATCAATGAATATGAATAACTTATCTCAAACTAATTACTAAATTACATCGTGACGAGTTCAAAAAACAGATAATTCTAAGTGAGAAGAACTCATCATATACATACTGTATTTTCTTTACTTTAATATATTTATCAAAACCAACAAGAACAAACACTTGGTGTTTGAACTGTAATCCTTATAACCTAGTACGTAAATATCTTATGGGACGGTATAGTTTTTATCCTACGGACGTTCTTCATATTTGTATTGGATTAAAAGTCATGCATCATTTTAGGGTACAATATAATGAATCGTTAAGTTTGAACAATTAAGGGGGGAATCACATGGAAACGGTAAAAAATGACGAGGAATTTCGGGATTTTTTTCTGAAGTCAGTACTACACCAATCGTTTTCAACTTTGGAGGCTATTTTATTTGATATTCGAAGACTTGAAAAAAAATTTTTTCAATGGAAAATAATTATTCATTAGCTGACTGCAACCAATTGTTGTTAAACGAATTTTTCCCGCGACGTCAAATTGCGGCAGCTGTAGTTTTTTCAGTTTTCATCCGAAACAAAAATTTCAAAAACCATTAAATTCTGTATGAAAGTACGCTGTCGATAAACCTAAAAAAAGTTAAAAATGTTGAATATTGTGAAAATGGCGGCACTCAGAAAAAAAAGATCGGATTTTCACCGAACATTTTTATGCAAAATGCATTTAAAAAAATTTTTTTTTCGAGATATTAGAGGTTCATCGACAAGAGTTTGCACTTACGTGTCTGAAAAAATTTGGTTGAAGTGAATCGGATGAATAGTTTTTTTTTTATCGCTGCCGCAGATTGCGAAAATGTAGTTTCGAGATAATCGCGTTTAAGGGGGGGGAATACTCGAAATTTATCGACTCCGTCTATTTTCTCGAATATCTCCGAAACGGGGCTATCAATCGACTTGTCCTTTCGGCAGTCAATGTTTGACGAGTAATGAGTTCGAACTGGTATGTTTTATCGGATGAAATCGTTTTTTTTTTTTTTTTTTTTAATCGAAAAGTGCGGGCGTACCATTTATTTCGACTTATATCAAAGCCTACGCATCAAAAATGCAAAATCGGCCTCTGTAGCCCGATTTTTTATGGAATTCCGAACATACCGATCCAAAAACATCTTTGTTTCCGACAACGATGAAGGCGGTACATTGCGAATACGATTTTGTGGTAATTTTCGCAATTGTCAAGGGCTGCGAGCGAAAATGGCCGCTCACAGCTGTCGATATGATGCGGTGGTTCCCAGAACGACCGTCAGATGTCGCCAATTTTCGAGCTTCTCCTTTATATTTTATGTATTTTTATATAATTGACTATAATGGATAGCTGTATAATGCGAGGAACGTAAAGTATTAAATTATATATGATATATAGTACAACTATTTACATGTTATTTTATATCAAGAAGCTCGAAAATGGCCCGCGCGGCGACATCTGACGGTCGTTCTGGGAACCACCGCATCATATCGACAGCTGTGAGCGGCCATTTTCGCTCACAGCCCTTGACAATTGCGAAAATTACCACAAAATCGTATTCGCAATGTACCGCCTTCATCGTTGTCGGAAACAAAGATGTTTTTGGATCGGTATGTTCGGAATTCCATAAAAAATCGGGCTACAGAGGCCGATTTTGCATTTTTGATGCGTAGGCTTTGATATAAGTCGAAATAAATGGTACGCCCGCACTTTTCGATTAAAAAAAAAAAAAAAAAAAAACGATTTCATCCGATAAAACATACCAGTTCGAACTCATTACTCGTCAAACATTGACTGCCGAAAGGACAAGTCGATTGATAGCCCCGTTTCGGAGATATTCGAGAAAATAGACGGAGTCGGTAAATTTCGAGTATTCCCCCCCCTTAAAGTTTCGGGCAACGGAAAATCAAAGTCTGGTACCTTATAGGTGTTTCAAGGCTATTCCGCTATTCCGGGACCATAAAGTGGACCTTCCTCGTATTTGAAGAGCTGGTTTTCTGCCAATGTCTCCTGTCTTCGAGCTTGGCGAGCTTCTTTAGTGCTTTCGAGGCGAGCGGCGTTATACCTGCTCCGCGCGCGGTCGCTCAGTTCTCCGGCCATAACATCGAAAGTATTCATGATATCACAACGAAATTTTCAGAGAATATTCTTAAGATGTTGAACTATCGATTCGTGAAATAAAAAAAAAAATTTTTTTCGAACAAATTTCCATGTGTTTCCCCCCTTAAGGGGGGCCTATGATGATGATTTAATCAAAAACATAAAATAAATCGATTTTTGGTTTTTTGTCTTAAATAATACTTCAAAAAGTTCCGCAACTTTTGGTGAAGTGATTTGCCCGTCTGATCATTTTTGGAGGTTTAGCAGCGCTATCTATGCCAGCATATGCAAACTGCGCCATCAACTTTACGCACACATGTTAGCAGACGACAAATCACATCAAACGACAATTGCTTTGACGCTTGGCTTACGGAAATCAAAACTTTGCCTGTGCACACTTTTTTCTTGAGTTTGAAAACCTGTTCTTATTAGAACACTTTATTACTATATCTAAAAAGCTTAATTTAAAAAAATACCTGTTCTTATCAGAACAATACTGTTGTTTATACGTTTGTTTTTATTCTAGCCTGTTTGCGAATATTTTTACGTGGCCACAGCTTCGGAGCTTGGAGCTCGGAGCTCCTGAGTAGTATTCATTTTCGCAGAAATCTGACGGACTCGTATTTTTCAGAACAAAATCTGAGAGTAGTGTCAACAAGTGCGTCTGTGTAACTTTATGTAAAATACTAGTATCTACATTTAGAGGTTAGTTTTCGATTGTGTTTCAGTTTGCTACTTGATACAGGTAAGTCATGGATAAATTTTCTGGTCGTTGGCGGCCCCTAAAGAAAAGGTCCATCCAGACTACAACGAGCATTGCCACTCCGTATGGATGTCCCGGAGCGACCATCATCAGCCACTGATAGAAAGTTCAGTGCTTTTCAGGTACCAATGTCCCCGAGTAATGCAAACTATGATCCGGATTATATTTTGATACATTGCAAAGCGATGCAAGATTTAATGGAAAATTTGTCCTGTAGTGACTGCGGTGAAAAGGCTATTCGGGTCCAGATGAGAAACAGGAAAGGGTTCGCTGTCAAATTAGTTTTGGAATGCGAGTGCTGCGACCTCTGATATGGTGAAGCTTACAGCAGTCCACATACGGATTAAAAAAGTAACAAGTCTCCATTTCAGGTCAACCGAAGAATAGTGGATTCATTTATTGGTATCGGAACAGGACACGCTGCGATGGAAAATTTCTGTATGACTATGGGGATCAGTTTGATAACTCCTAAAACACATAACGCACACTTGAAGATGCTGGCAACGATAGCCAGAGCTACAGACAAGGAAATTATTTTTACAGTCAATATTTGTTACCGTGTGTTTTTGTAATTTATTTTTAATTCAATGTATATGATGCAAATTGACCTTGTTGTAGAATATTAAACTACCTTGACATCCTGAAATTATAATGGTATTTCATAATAATATCCAACTGTATCCTAACTGACTCGACAAGTAATGACGAGACGACCACGCATCGAGCAGACCCTTGGAGGAAAGGGGGAAGTGGGTGGCCCCCCCTTCCTCCACTTTTCCATCACTTCCTGAACCATCTAGAAGTTATTCAAACATGCAGAACTAAATATTTTTCAAGTTTTCACAAAAGTGCTGTTATCTCAAAACTACATTTTTACTTCTTGAAAAAGTCCCTTGCGTTACAACTTGAGTCGGATTGACTTGGAATTTGGTGAGCACATTCACAGATACCTTACCCACAAAATAACGTAGGGTTTTTACTCTAGAGCGAGAGAAACTGGAACTGTAGTCTATTTTTCGCACAAAATTGACCAAATCCCTGAGAAAATAAATATAAAAAAAAAAAAATTGTGTACTATGACTAATAGTAATCGGATTTCAAAAACCCTTCGTTATTTTCTTGCACTGAAAAAAAAGTTCGGCTGTGACAGCGAGAATTCTGGCTCCCTGAGCAGGAATCCATTTTCTTGCGATACGTGAACGATTAGCCAGCTATATTCGCGAGACAACTCTGCCTGACGTTGTTCACTTACTCGAAGAATTTGGTTTCGCTCTATGAGCTGAACAACGAATATCTTCTGGAGCGATGCAGTGTATAGCATATTCTGCAGATCGTATGGGCGGCCATGCAGTGAAAAAAAGAAACTCCCGCTCAGCCAGCGCTATATGTCGCACTCGTAGCGAAACGGTATATAGCTACCACAGCTATACCAAGCATCGTTACTGCAGCGCTCAAAATATTATCTCTAACAACTGAAAGTATCCTGCTCGTGAATTCTTGAATGATTCCGCTGATCGAGCGGTACGTATTGCTCATATGACGATGTGTATTGTTACAGTAGCGAACTGCTTTCGGCGTAACTCTGCTTCGCTCGACACGCTATACTTTTTTTTCAGTGTGAGGTTGTGTCCATCAATAAGCCAAGGAAGTTTGAATTGGATAACTTCATATTTGTAACGCAAGGAGCATTTTGAAATTTGGTATTCTTCGCTCGATAAATATGAGTAAGCCAGCGTAACTTTGGCATTATCATTTGGAATGAGTTTATATTTGGTACAATATTTCCGATTACAATAGTGAACATTCTGTGTAAATAGCAATTCATTTGAATTAGAATTGTAGAATGTAAAATACAACACCAGTTATCCTATATAGAAAGGAAACTAGCTTACCGGCAGTAAATAAGAAAGATCTAGAATAAGAAAGGAAGGTCTAGAATAAGAAAGAAATGTCTAGTATAAGACAGGTCTAGAATAAGAAAGAACCAGAAACCTAGATGGTATAAAAGGAGGGAGCTTTACTACCTGTAAGTCAGTCTATATCAGAGTGAGATGAAAGAAAGATCTAATGTAACTAATAAAGAGAATTAAAAAGAAAAGGAGTTATTTATTGAAGTTAAAACAACATAGAAGTTTTCGTTTTCAGTATAGGCCCCCCTTAACAATACTAAAACAATTATTTATTATTGTAGATGTTTCAGTGTTGCTTTTTGATGATATAGCACCATTATTTATTCTTTTTATTATTATGAATTATAATGATGACAAATAAATAATATTTACTTCGGTATTTCCATACTGAAGCTCCCGCATCCATGAGGTTTGTAATACAATATTATCAGCTAGATTTTATAGTTTCACTATATTTATCTGTTCAAAAAATTAATAACTGGGTGCCCTCTTGAAGCGCACGGGGAATACGCCCCTCAGTGAGCAGCTGCCTCAATATTTCGATTTTTTCAGGATGGTTAGTAATTTCTGCTCTATGCATGTTGAAAGTTGGCTTTTCATCCATATCGCACCGTATTGCGCCGTATCGTCTATCTCCTATGTTACACGATAGACGAGATACGTTTCTAGAATAAGGGTCCTGTTTTGCATCCTCTACAATCATATGTAATGTCACCTTGTTTATTTCCCCCAGTTCTTCGACGTTTATGTCCATAGGGACGCACGTGTCTCGGGTCACTGTTTTCGTCAGTGCGGGTAGCTCTCAGCTGCTTCCTTCTCTTCTTTCGCAGATTTTTTTTCCGACTGGCCGATACTATAGAGAAGTATGAGACATTATTAACTGGTTACACTTGGTACTTCTTCATACTACATTTTAATCATCACAATACCTTTTGTAGTCTGTACTGCATGCTGAGTGGCTGTTGCAGCAGGATATTCTACGGCACAATAGTACATTGTACAACAAGGGAGGGAAATGACCCTCCCCCGCGTGTTGCACACCGTATTTTTTCCAACAAGTGCATGTATAGGCTCTTTTTCGAGCATGTTTCCTGTGCATTGACACACAAAATTACATCAATCAAAAACGGATATAGAAAATGAATATCAAGAGACTCGGTAGAGTCTCGCGCCAAGTACATTAAAAAAAAAAAAAAAAATTTCAAGCGCGAGACTCAACGAGTCTATATACCCGAGAGGCAACTACCCTAACCTATACCGCGAATTATTATCTTCGTTTTCTTTCACTTCACAATATACACGAATTGAAACTAATTTTATCCAAGATGTGGGCATGAAAAGCTTTCATTTGAGCCCTAAATCGATTAAATCGGTGTCCGGAGTGCTGAGATATAATTGATTACTGATTCTGATACCTCGTTTCCTCGTATCAAATTTTCTCTTTCCTGTTCTTCAGACCAAGATTCTGCCAACTCAAACCATTCCCATGAAATCACATTTCGTCGCTAAACGCAGGACGTATGTTCTACGCTTATACACAGAACATACGTCCTTACGGATCTGGGAACAGACATAGAAGGGAAACTCCACACAAAAATTCAGACCAAGATTCTGCCAACTCAAACCATTCCCATAAAATCACATTTCGTCGCTAAACGCAGGACGTATGTCCTATGCTCATACACAGAACATACGTCCTTACGGATCTGGGAACAGACATAGAAGGGAAACTCCACACAAAAATTCAGACCAAGATTCATCCCATTAAAACCATTCCCATAAAATCACATCGCGTCGCTAAACGCAGGACGTATGTCCTATGCTCATACACAGAACATACGTCCTCACGCATCTGGGAACATGACATAGAAGGGATAAATTTACACAAAAGTTGTATAGAGTGACGTGAGTACGATAGTCACGACGTAGTCGGCGCTAGTTCGCAAACAAAAATCGTCTGCAACACTAGCAGACGCGTGTTGTCATTTCATGTTTTTAAATCCAAATAAAGGAAATAAAATAAAGTACGAGCAATGATTGATATAAAATTTGAAGGTACGAAAACTAGTGAATACCCACTAAAAGCACCTCAGGTATGAAAACCTTATGCCAAGTACATTAATGTGATAGTCACCAACAAAAATGTTTCGATAGGTTAATTTTGAATCCTACGATATTGAGCTTTTGAGGTTATTTATGAATGCAATTATCGGAGGAAACGGTTTTTTGGGGTTTAATTATTTAGCAAGTTACCGCCTGAGGAAGTCTGATGATAGAAAATCAAGAGCAAATGTTGAAGTCGAAAAATATCAGGATATCATCATTTGATATAAGGAACGGCCAGGAGCCAGACCAATAAAGCCGAGTTCAAGCGTTGGATTGCAGCGAATTCCACTTCAAGCTCTATGTTAATTTCATCTCCGAAGGCCCGTCTGCTCAGACTCAAATTGTGAGTCGACGTTATACGTAGGATTCCGACGAGTTTTATGATCTATATCCTCTAGTCAAAACGAGACTGTAAGTCGACTTGTGTGTTAGACTCCGATAGGCTTTATTCTACACTCCACGTCAACGTAGTGCTTTGACCTTCGGTGGAGATAATTTTTAATCCATGTTTTACTAACAGCTTAGATTCTTTGTTCAGAGCGATCTCAAAGTCGGTATAAATATTTATGATTACATGTAAATTAATCGTACAAACTATATATTCATAATTTACTGTCAAATTTCAATACATAAATTTGTTAGATTATGGTATGCAACCTGTGTCTGTATGTTCAAGTCTCTTAAGCTTTCTTCAAATTCAGATGAGTGCTATCACGACAAATTGAATGAAAATACTTATTCGCTATGAAAGAAATGATCGATGGACGCCCACTTTGTCAGATGATAGAGATTCTCATCTATATTTATTTATTCGTTTTAGACTCGGCGTGATTTCATTTATGAATGTAATTATTGGAGAACAACCTTTTTTATGGATTGTTCAATTTTGTAGCGGGTCATTGTTTCAGAAGAGAGGACGATGAGAGAAAACGCTGAACTTGCAAGACATCGGGATAGTGTGATTTGATACAAGAAATGGGTAGAGTCAAACAAATAGAGCAGAATGCAATTGTTTGACTTCAGAAACTTCCATTTTATGCTCTACGCTAGTCTTGCATCAATAGGCTCAATTCTATAATATATTTCGATATCTTCGGTTCAGACCCGAAGTTGAAGTTGACGTTATGAGTACAGGACGCGTACATGTTCTTTTCGCAGAGGACCTAGCTGCATTAAAAAAAAAAAAATTACCTAAGATACATATATCTAATATTTATATATATTTAATCATGAGCTGCAACTATAACCCTGCGTGCAAGTAACTCCGCCATTGCCGGTCCCAAGCCCAGATGAGATAGGAGGAGGGCTGCGCGCAGGGTTATACGTTGCAGGCATATAGAATTATACCGGGTTCTAACGAAACAATTCGTAGAACTTAATGAAAGAACACATGTTACGTCTGTCCACAGAAATTTAAGGCTCACAGAAAAGTATGAGCATACGTGTATATTATAACATTATTTTCATTCATTTGAAATTATACTACCACATTAAACATTGCTGCTTTTTGAGGGATTCGGATGATATGAACTGCATCACCGTACATGCATTGAGATGTTCATAGGAACAATTGGCAGAATGCTGACAACTAAGCAAGCCTTGCAAGCGAGGATATAGGAAAACCCAATCGAGCGAGCATATCGAGCGAGCACAATTATTAGGTAGTCAAGCAAAATTGTACAAAAAGTGGTGATATCAACCCCAAAAAGCACCCATGGTGCAAAAACTTTTCGCCAAGTACATTAATGTGGTCACTACCCCCAAAAAAATTCACCAACAAAAATTCTTCCTCGACAAAAGTGGTACTATAGAAATGTCTACTTACAAAAGGATTGAAATCAGATACAATTGCCAAGTACATGTCTTCTGTATAACAAAAGTTTACAACAGAAGAACAGAAAACTTATTAGTCTTGTATCGTTCACTCGCTACGCTCGCTCACTCGATCGGCTCTTGATAATTACAGGGAAAAAATCAGGAAAAAAAATTTAGGAAGTGGTACTTGGCGGGCCATTATAGCAATATGTATCTAACAAATGATACATAGACCTAAGTGAATACTCTTTTACTTACTCATAGCAATATGTATCGAACAAATGATACATAGACCTAAGTAAATTCTCTTGTACTTACTCATAAATGGCCCGCAAGTACCACATACTAAATTTTTTTTCCTGATTTTTTCCCTGTAATTATCAAGAGCCGATCGAGTGAGCGAGCGTAGCGAGTGAACGATACAAGACTATTCAGTTTTCTGTTCTTCTGTTGTAAACTTTTGTTATACAGAAGACATGTACTTGGCAATTGTATCTGATTTCAATTCTTTTGTAAGTAGACATTTCTATAGTACCACTTTTGTCGATTCGTATATCTCGACGATATAGTGATATACGCCAGTTCGCTACGGGATCACGAGATAAAATTTGATACGTTGATGAGAAGACTTAGGGAAGCGAACCTTAAACTCCAGCCGGACAAATGCGAGTCAGCTAGAATCGGTGAAATAGGGGTACCCATAGGAGAACCAAAAATTTGCTTATGAATTTGGTTATCAAATTGAAAATAAACATTGTCCAACAAAAACGTTACGCCTGCTAAAAGTTCACTCAGAGGCATGGTGGTATGCTTCGCAATGAATGAGTACCTGTTTACTATCGCTGTCTTAACTAAATCAGCCGGTACATTCGTAAACAACGAGGTAACATCCAGAGAAACCAAAATATGATCGTCTGGTACATGTTTATTACTGAGTTTTTTGATCAAATCCCAGCTATGTTCAATATAAGAATCAGCTTTAGGAATGCTACTAATCAGTAAATTACTCAAAAACTTAGAAATCCCATACGTAGGACTCCCAATCGCAGAAATGATAGGTCTTAATGGTGTGTCTTTCTTATCTATTTTTGATAGACCGTAACCTTTGGCTAGACATGTGTTAGTCTGTGTTAATTCATTCCTACGATACTGTTTAGGCAAGAAACTCTTTACTTATACTTGCAATAGACCGACCATTTTTTACACCTTACAATGCAGCAGACAGTTGTTGGGAGGAATATTTTTTTCTTCTTTTCTCAATTGCACGTTTTTTAGGCATCGTCTGTAAAATAAATTGAAAAATTCATCAAACAATTAATAAAGTTTAAATCACAATTCGGTGTTCATTGGTAAAGTTGATTGCGAAACTTATTGCAATACTTGAATAATTTATAATGTTTTTTCACTTACCTTAAGTATTCTATCAAGTATAACAATTTAAATATAAACGTAAAATATTATTTGTATTATTTATTCTATATTAATTAACAACACTTAATTACAACACAAAATTGTACTAAACAGCATGTAAACAAACACGTTGATATTTATGTTAAAGAGGTTAAGTTACTTTAAATTGTAGGCTGTCGCTAGTTGACACATGTAAATTTTTATGTACCTACTATTGACACCCGATATTTTTAAATCATTAAATCAATGACTCTGAGATTACTTAGACTTCAAATAACCCCAAATAATTTTAAATGATAGACTTATATCAAAATTAAATAGAAAAATTCGTTTTTGAAAATACAATCTCTTTTAGCGAAATTGTTAAGAAATTTTAAACAAACAAGCAATAGTGGTCTACCAGAAAAAATAATTTTTTTTTTATAGTTTATAATTTATATCTGGGCATAAAATTTAATTTTTTTTCGATTTGAAAATATCTAAAAATTAATGAAAAGTATTAAATATTGTGTTCATTAGTAAAGTTAATTAAAGAATTAATAAAATAACATAATATGTCAATATTGGGGGCCCTGTCAATAAAGGGGACTTTTGCCTTAGTACTAATAATTACATGAAAACCGAAGTTTCAGTCCAAGTTTGAAATAGATTCAAGGCATTACTATAGCAATTATGGATATGAATGTATTTGAAAATAGCATATCATGTAAAAAAAAAACACCATGTCATATTAGTTTCAGTATCATTCTATCTCACCTTTTCTAAGTCGGAATGAAAAACAAACTTTCATTTATGAATTTGTTTATTCTTGCTCAAAGTTGACCGCCTTTTTTTAATACAGGGTGATCCAGAATGCGGTACTTTCCTTATATCAGTGGATTCCGTCTTATAAATCTGAAACGAAAATGATCATTGCTAAAACGTCGAATGGGAAACCGTTTTCAAATAGGAGCCGTTTAAAAGAAGCCAATCCGAGAGTAGATACGAAACCGTCTTAGGGTCGTCACCGCGATCTCGCCAACTGTTAAAATGACGGTAGCGGCCCTGAGCCAGTCTCGTATCTGCTCTCATATTAGCTAACTTTGAACGGCTCCTACCTGGAAACGGCTTTCCATTGGACATTTCGGCATTGATAATTTTCATCTTACAAGGAGTCCGCTGGTACAAGAAAAGTACCGCATTCCGGATCACCCTGTATATTTAACAAATTTTATATATTTAACCAACCGTTTATTAATTCTTTCTGCTTGTACGTTGTCCCGTATCGAGGATATCGCTTGATTCTTTTATTGAGCATCAAACTTTGAATGTCGTCCTTCGCATTAAAGGTCAGCTGGATTACCTTTACTATAAAACAAAAATCATGACAACTGTAATAAATCCGACCAAGAATCATGGAGCTCCTGTATAAAAGCGATAATGAAAATCACGAACCAATAAACGTCCAAGCACTCGGGTGCTCCCCCAATTTAACCGCGAGTACGCTATTGTACGATTCGATGACGTTATTTGTTCGGCGCGTCACGCCGTAGACACTGAATCCAGCGGGCTTAACTACTCGTAGCCATTGACGTTCGTAATACGCCATGAAAGCCGCGAAGGACCGCCACAATGCTGGTGTCGAATCGTTTTTTATTTGCCAATATACGGGCTAAATCAAATTTTCTGGCAAATACGCCAAGGCCATGATTTTTTTTTAGAAAAAGCTTGGCTTCTTCGTTTTTCTTGATCAGCGCCGCAAGGCGTAGAGATTTTATTTTCTTCAACAAAGCCTAAGGAAAACAAAATTAAGCTAATGAATAAAATGATAACTCACAAAAGTCCGGTACCTATATATATTATCAGGGCTGAAAAAAAAATGAGAGAACTAGTTTCGCAAAATAGAGTTACACGACACTGGCTTTTAAGGCCGGGTAAAGATTCTGTATCATACACATAAAAAAATAATAATAATGATTCGTACTCGGTCATAGTGAACATTTCAGCCTGTAATATGTGCATTGGCGAAGGTGCGTCTGGCAGCGTTTCGCAATGCCTGCTCGAAATCCGTCATCACTACGGCTACAGATGTACTTTCAATTAAATTACTGATTTCTGCTAAAACAGCCACACAGAGAAAAGAGTTTCTTTATAGTTAAAGAACGTATATTTGTATATAAGCAAATAGATATTCATTCATAGTTAACAAATATAAGTTGATTCAAATGATATTGGGTTGAGTCAAACAATGACTATACCTAGATGATTTCACTCAACCCAATATCATTTGGATCAACTTATATTTGTTAACTATGAATGAATATCTATTTGCTTATATACAAATATACATTCTTTAACTATAAAGAAACTCTTTTCTCTGTGCACGTATGCGCATTCCGTTTTCTTTGACATAAGAATATGAGCGAATGGTAGGACCTAAAAAAAAAAAATGGGGTAGAATAATACTAAATAGTTGATAAGCTTATTTAAAACAAGTCGAATCAGATTAATCATTGTCTCATCTCACGTGATCATATTTTACGCCTAACATGGACACAAGCTGGTATACGCCGGCGACTCGTGGCGTCGTTTGAAATGTCCCATCAATGAATATCCTGGTGACGCTTCGAAATTCGTTCAGGAGAAATTCGGGATCATAAATCAAGACATGCAGTTTGCCATCACTGTCAATTATATTTTTTGTAACGAGACGGCCTGTGTCGTACTCGAGCAATCGATTATTACCAGGCTGTCCGAGCTGTTCAGCCATTTCATCTAAGCTTCTTGGACACGGCGGATAATTGCGTCTCCTCCAGCGTTTCAAAGAGCTCACGATACTATTGTACGGCACTAAGATTTTGATATCTCTTGGGTACCTGTTGTAATCATTATTATCAGTATTCCGTACGCCCAACTTACTAGGAATCCGCCCCGTTTTTGATATCAAAATATTAACTATTTTTCAATGAAAATTATTAAGTTCAAAGAAGAGAATTCATCGGACAAAACCAACCAATTTTTAATACTTTGTCTTGTGACTGAGAAGAGATTCTTTCTCTTATCGAGCGTGAAATCCGCAGAAAGTTCGAAAAAAACGGAGAGTGCATCATAAGTGCTTTTTCTTCACGCTGGTATAATTATAGATAAGGCGTCGCAGTACAATTGCGATGGTCCCGGTTCAAACCCGGCTGAAGGAATTTTTACTCGAAGAAGGAGACTATGATGTAATGTCCGTTTTCGTCGGTCTTTCTAGAGATTACATGCTCGATAAGAGAAAGAATCTCTCCTCAGTCACAAGACGAAGTATTAGGAATTGGTTCGTCTTGTCTTGTCCGATAAATTCTCTTTTATGAATTAAGGTATACGAACGATAGAGTCAGTATTCAATTAACCTGTTTTCTAAATTTGCTGCCCTCAAAATTTGCCTACCTAGGCAAATGCCCAGTCTGCCTATTGATAAAATCGGCGCTGAGTGTTACTAGTAACATGAAGGATGAACTGAAAAATTATATCGCTCGACAGTGAACAATCCGAACGTCGACCATTGATGAACGCTGATAAAATTTGTATGTTAGATTAGACAGAAACAAGTTACTGAGCAAGCTACATTTTGTGATGAAAATTTCATATAATACGGTTGATTGGGTCCGTGAGAAAAAATAAACGAGATATGAATTTCCAAAAAAATCAAGCGAATACTCACATGGCGACTACTGTTTCATACAGTTGTTTTAATCTCCAAAACTGTCTTTTCAGCGCATCTTTTGACGCATACTTGAAATCCGCCTCTAATTGGGTATTCGGATCCTCGAAACAAATTGCCGAATGTCCTCGGTTTACAATGATATCGCCGTTTGGCGACATTTTCTTTGCGGTTCCGTCACAAAATTTTGTTGTACACCGCAAGTAACTGTCAAAATTGTTGTTACTATCAAAAATGGATGAAAATTACACTTACTTGAGTATTGTAATGATAATATACAATTCGTGAAAGTAATTCTGCAGTATGACGTGCATATGAATACTTGGCAATGTCATATAGTAGCAGCATGTTTAATATGAGTAATAATTGATAGTCAAATAAGTGGCCGTAAGATAACGTAGATTAAATTGAATAGATAGTAAATAAATAATTTTAGACGAATTCATTCACTTGTATTTTGAACAAAGTATAATGAATACTCGTCAATTATAGACTTAGAAAAAGATTAGAAAACTATAAAAGTGAACTATAGCTATATTAATCAGTGTCAATCATTCAAGTCATATGCTAAACAAATATTTAACTGTAGCCAAAGTAACCTCGTACGAAGGGAATGTTAATATCTTAGGTTTCAAAGAATAGTAGGGGAGCCCGGGGCTAGAAGTTCCGGGGGTAAGTTGTTCCGACGGTTGTAGTTCCAAGGTGAACAAAGATATCGATATGTTTTAAGCACGCCTTAATGCGTCGTCAGAATGTGCAACCATGTCAACCGTTTGTAAATATTTTCGTATTATTACTTTTTGGTCCATTTCTATCATTTAACGTGTGCATCTTTGAGTGCTTCGTCCTCATGGATCGATACACATTCAGAAACATTATGTAACAACGCTCATTCGCCTATTCCTACGTATGAACACAAAATGATAGCAAGATGCCATGTGTGTCGAATGGGGTTAGTTGTTACCATGATTTGGGGCACGTTGTTACCATAACAACTTGCCCCATCGCAAATGTACAACTAGTCTTCATCGATTCTGAATTTGTTTTAGAATGCGTACATACAAACGAAAGACGGAAAGGGGTACCACTTCCATAGACCTTATGCATAAAGCAGCTGAAGCTGTTATTGCGGAGGGCCGTAAGGTAAAAACAGTCGCTAAGGAACTCCAAATATGTCATATGACTTTATCACGATTTGTCAAGAAACTCAAAGCTGGAGAAGAGGCCACAGTGGGATATAAGCAAGTGAGGTTAGTTTTTGATGAGCAACAAGAAAAGCATTTGTCGGACTATCTTTTGAAATGCTCCTCGATCTTCTATGGTCTTCAACCGCAGGAAGTGAGAAAATTAGCCTACGAATGTGCGGTGAAATTCGGCGTCAAGAATATTCCATCTATTTGGCATAAGAATGGCACGGCTGGTCCTGATTGGCTAAGTGCTTTTTTTGAAAAGAAACCCTAAATTATCGATAAGGGCTCCCGAAGCAACAAGTTTAAGCCGAGCTACTTCATTCAATAGGACCAACATTGATAACTTCTTTTGTAAGCTCGGTGACACTATGCTCAAATACAACTTGCCATCATCAAGAATTTGGAATTTAGATGAAACAGGCGTAACAACGGTTCAAAATCCAAAAAAAATAATCGCCAGAAAAGGCATGAAGCAAGTGGGAGCCATAGTATCGGCTGAACGCGGCACATTAGTGACCGTTGAAATGGCAGTCAGTGCATCGGGAAACACTATTCCACCGATGTTTGTGTTCCCGCGCCTCAAATACAAAGACATGTTCATCCGAGACGGTCCACCCGAATCTATCGGAGCGGGCAACAGCTCTGGATGGATGACAGCAACAGAGTTTGTGATATATATGGATCACTTTATAAAACATGTGAAGCCAACTCTATCAGAGCCAGTCCTATTGTTACTGGACAATCATTGTTCACATATTGATATAAACGTTGTTGAAAAAGCAAAAGCTAACGGGGTCATAATGCTTTCTTTTCCTCCTCATTGCACGCATCGCCTTCAACCTTTAGATGTCGGTGTCTATGGGCCATTCAAAAGTTATTGTGCGAAAGCTCAGGATAATTGGATGCGCAAGAATCCTGGCAAAACCATGTCCATCTATGAGATTCCAGGTGTCGTTAAATATGCTTGGTTTCTAGCAGCAACTCCCAACAACATAGTGAATGCTTTCAAGAAAACTGGAATATGTCCACTAGGGTGGTCCTTAGATGGGGTAAAAAAAAAAATTCATCTTGGATCCCCCCAAATCAGCTCCAAATAATTAAAAAAAAATTCCCTAATTTTTCCAGATTTTTATTTTATTCCCCTAGTCCCCCTTTTTTCATTCAAAGGTAAAAATACAATCCACGATACTTGAAGTTAAAATTTTCGCATAAGTGTCTCTTTTTTTGCATCGGGGAATATTTTCCTGTATTCACTGACGATCTGCATTACGAAATTTTTTTGATCTTCGTTCCTGGTCAAAAGATTGTTATATTCAGTGAACAAATGGACTCCCCTCTCTGCTATATCATTCACTATCCTCAAGTGTTTGACAATATTCAATCCGTGTTGATAACTTTGATGTTGATCCCAAAGAGCTGGATCGACTTCCAAAAAGTCATCAGTAATCCCAAATCTCAGGAAAAAGTTTCTCGACTGAGGTGTAACAAAATCTTCCATTTGTTTCTCACAGTAAGTAGCAATGTCTTTTAAATCTACTTGAATCCGCTTGGAAAAACTATCATCAATCTCTTCGATCGGATCTAACTTTCATATCATCTTTCTCTTCACATCAAGTGATAAAGTGTCGTCGAAAAATGACATTGCGGCCGCTTCTGGATTCAGATACCATAGGTGGTTTCTAAATTTTTTTAGAGTGACTGTTGACACCTCCTCGTCAATTGACCTGTAGTGGTAGAGCTTTTTCAAAAAATGTAGATCATGGTTTGGTGCCTTCGTCGCGAGTGGACAACTAAACCAAGCCTCGATGTAAACTATTACAATAAAAACCGATGTGTCACGAACTGCTTCCAGTTCTTCTCTCGTCATACCAAATTCCTCTCGAAAGATGAACAATTTTAGGCAATATATCGCATTTGCCATCCATCGTGAATGATGGAAAGCTCCCGGGAACCGAAAGGAAACCTTATTTGACGGAACCAATCCAAGAAAAATGAGTGTTAGCTGAAGGAGCTCCTTATAGTCGTCTCTGGGTTGAAGCTTTTGTAGTGCATCTTGTGCGAATGCACTTATATTTTCGATTTTCTCCGATGTTAATAGTCGCTGAACTGTTTGATCTTCTATTCCAGTTTTATACCTTGTTTGATCAAGCTTTTTCCAGGAGTTTCGAAATTTTTGAAAGAGTGCGACATTCGGTCCTGTCGTCCCGGGCAATTGTTTTTCAAAGACGCTGCGAAGAACTAGTTCGAAAATATGATGTCTGCAGGGTAGGAACAATAAATTTGTTTTCAAAAGTTGCTCTAATAAGATCGCCGAGCCTTTCTTCACTCCTAAATTGGACGATGTCGTATCACAGCAAAGAGCTTTTACTGATGTGTTAAGTCCCCAATCTTCCAGAACTTCAAACACTGTATTTGCTTGAGTTGCTCCTTTGCCATCTTTTGCGATTGGGACACCAAGAAGTTTTTCAGTCATTCCGTTTGATACTACAACCGGTAGTCTGTCAACCATTTCCTTTTTAACCAAATCATACAAAAGTTTCCCGTCCCAATGGAGAACAAGAGCGTTCAATTCAGTTTCCTGAAAAACTTTTTTGATGTGGTTGGCCTTGATCTCACGTACTTTTTGCCGATACCTTCGAATAGACGATCGATTGAGTATTATAGTTTCCAGATTAACACTCAATGCTTCTGCTATCGCACTTACGAGGTGAACAGCATCCCTGTCGCTTACTTTACATTTGTCAAGAGCAGCAACAACTTTCTGGTTTTCAAAAATATTGATAGTTCCCCGAAATTTTTTTGGGTCTGATGGACCGGCCTTACTGTCGTTACACTGGCTACTATTGTCATTGTCACTCTCAATGGAAACATTTGAATAAGCGCCGAAACTCTGTTGACTTGAAAACTGAGAAGGCTCGCCGTCGGTTGACGCTAGCTCCGCAAAATCATCTGAAATAAATCGCTACGATGTCATGTAATTGATATAACTATAAATCTACTCAAGGGTAATAAAAGTGTGCTTTCGAACTATTAATTATCAAATCATATACTCAATAACTATAGAAAAGTGAATTATATACGAAAAATAAATTGTCCAGTCTGGTTTTGGAACTTGCGTGAGCATAATTTCATCATATTACACGTAATCTTACCTAATAAATCAATCTCCATTTGGCTCTTTTCAAGTCTTCGAGCCATAAGATCTTTTTTTTTTCTTGTTCAGCTTGTATTTGTTTAGAATAGCTCTCAATCTCACTGATAAAGCCAACGCGACCTTCTTTCCGTTGATTTTCTAGAAAGTTTCTCCGTGTCTCATCAATTCTCTCGACAATATCACCAGAAGCGATATCAAATAATTTGTCAAGTTCGGAAGAAAATATTCTTTCGTTTTGGAGATTAGATGTTTTTCCAGCATTTTTCTGCACTGTGATCCACTCTTGACGTAAGTTCAACAATTTGTCTATGCACCGAGCGTCGCTCCGCGTAGGCAACCGAGCTTTTGTCCAGAACACTTTTACTTCGTCTATAACTGTCTTAGCACTTACTCGCGCACTTTTCCGTATATTAGTAAAATGAATCTTGTAAAACAACACTTTGAGGACTTGTCGATTTGATGGTAACTTATCTCCGTCAAGGTTAGGTTCGAGGTTTCCAACAAGGAACTTATTTTGATGTGCTGTTATACTTGAATTAGCCATATTGTGTGTGAAAATGTCATTATTTTTAATCCAGGAGTTATTTCGAAAGAGTGTAGTTTGGAGGAGAATTATGCAAGAGGTTTCACATTATATTATTGGTTTTGGAGAGAATAGAATATTAGGTGAGATTATGTTGACGTGGACGAGAGTCACTTTGCGCATACAAAATTCACTCTGCTGTTGAATCCTTATTAATAATATTTGATGACTTAATTTAAAAGAAAGTTTCTCATCACTTGTCTTCCCTTTATCGATAATAACCACGGCAAGATAACGCTATATGAATGTTCGTTGAGATATGTGTCACTTGATTACTCGGTGAGTTGATTTTTACGAAACAATGCTTCAAACCATACTCCAAGGAAAATAAATCATATGTTACCAGTACTAAACTATGATTCCGGAAATACAAAAATTAAATAAATAAGCAGTATCAAGAAGACCTGAATACTCAAGCTCTTAAAGTACAAAAATCGTTTTTTCATTAGGATATAAACTAAAGAGAAGTTTTTTCTTTAGTAAAAAATTGGCAGTCACTTAGTCAGTACTGCAATTGAATAACCCACATGTAAGCATTACGTAACATCAAAGTCGATGACATGCGAAAACTGCGGTGATTTTTTTGCCTAATTTGATCATTTGTTATACCGAATAAGAAAGAAATAATAATAAAGCACACGATTCTCATGGGATACCCCATTTATGATTCTTTTATTCTTCACTGAAAAGAAGATGAATCTCATTGAATAACTGAGAATCTGAATTTTTCGCCCACGATTAACCATGAAATAAAACTTAGTATGAAATATAGTGAATAAGCATGTTTTTGAATCATTGGAAAATCCCGTTCAAAAAGGGGGACTAGGGGAATAAAATAAAAATCTGGAAAAATTAGGGAATTTTTTTTTAATTATTTGGAGCTGATTTGGGGGGATCCAAGGTGAATTTTTTTTTTTACCCCATCTAAGGACCACCCTAATGTCCACTCAACAAAAATGCATTTACCGATGAAGACTTTGCGCAATGTTACGTAACTGATCGCCCTCTAATTCAAAGTCAAGAACCACCTAATTCAACGCATCAGACCGTCGAGGAAAATGAACCTCAGCCAGGGCCCTCCAACGTTCATAACGCAGGGCAACCATCTCTAACTGATGTTGAACATCCGATTGTTGACCTTTTCGTAGAAAAAACGGTCGATAATAGAGTAATATTTTCACCCGAAGTAGTCCGACCACTGCCAAAGGCAGCACCAAGGCAGGGAACTTCCAAGCGTCGCATTAGAAAATCAGCTGTTTTGACAGACACTCCGGAGAAAAATGCTTTAGCCGAAGAGCAGTCGAAAAAAAGAAAAAATGAAACCGAAAGTTCACAGAATAAAATGAAAGGAAAGGGAAAAAGAAAAGGCGAAGCGCTAGAAAAGCGCAAGGTTCAAGGAAAGGGTAAAGCCCAAGCTAAGCGAAAGGTTCTTCAAGAAGATACTGAGAGCGATGATGAGGAAGACAGCTTGGAATATTATTGCATTAATTGTTGTGATGCATATTCCAAATCACAGCCCGGAGAAACGTGGATCCAGTGTCTACTGTGCAAGAATTGGACTCATTCAAAATGTATCCAAAATATGAGCAAGGCATCATATGTTTGCCCAAACTGTGATTCTGATGAGTCGTGTGATGATTTGTTGTAATTTTTCATATTTATCCTTGGAGGTTAATTATTTAAGATAGGTTCAGGATTGACGAAGATTTGTCGCTGATCTCATTAATTTGTACATGTAAAACATAAGACTGATAAATTGCTTATTTTAAATAAAGTTTATGTGTTGTACTTAATTGAAAATTAAGATATTCATATGAAAGTGAATTCTTATTTTTTGGTAACAACGTACCCCAATGCAGTAACAACTAGCCCCACGAAGGGGTAAGTTGTTCCTCTCCCACTCGCCATGAAAAAATGACTTTATATGAAAAGGCTATGATAATATATAGTGAATGAACTTAAAAACCTAAGATATAATACATTTAACAATAAGTTAGTCAAAAGTCAAACAAATTGCAAATACTTTTGACAGTCATTTTGGATGTTTACTAAAAATCGGAACTTCTAGCCCCGGGCTCCCCTACCTATATTTATTATTGCATTGAAAAGTATAAAAAGTTACCCGCAATAAGAACAGAGCGAAACTTTCATATCCCCTTAATATAAATTCCTGTCGAATTCAGATTTTTTACACCCGTTTTCGAGATCATCTGACACCCCGTCTGTCGCACAGCCGACAGACTGACATCACTCTGAAAGCCTGTTTCTTTGGATACTAAAGGTTTCGTTGAAATCAGCAAAAGTCGTTTCGCGACCAAAACCGTAATGCTTTTTTTGTTTTTCAATTGAAATGGAGACTTCAACTCACTTCCAGAAAAAATCATGACGATGATGATGATTTTTTCTCTGAGAGAGAATTGAAGTGTCCACTTACATTTTTTGTTTTTTAAACTATTGTGGATATAATTTTTTAGATATTTTTTTGAACGAAAACAAAACCACCGTCCTAATTAGGAAAAGGCACATTTTTGAATATTTTTATTTATTTTTTGATAAAAGGGGTTTAAGTCGGATTTTTTTTTTCAATTTTACCAGAAAGCTGAGAAAAAAACAAATAAATTTTTTTCGAACAAGTTTTCGCTACTTCCCCAATTCATCACGCTACGTGAAAATGAGTGAGTAAAAATATTTCTGGAATGCAATGACCGAAAAATCTGAAAAAAATTTCAAATTTTTTTTTCATCCTCTATAACAATCACGAATTACTACGGAATTGTCGAAGACCTCTAATGAAATGGGTGGCCTGTTTGACGTTGAATAATTAAAAATCGTTCTGAATTTTTAACTGAACTTTCTGAACTTTCAGAAAAAAAAAAACGACTATCAAGAAACGATGGGAAACGTGGTGGAATTGACATTTTAAGTTTTATTTTCTGAATTACGCGTTCAAAATGACAAGTGACAAAAAAATGATCATCATTTTTGGAAAATTCAGAAAATTTCCGATCGACAACCGTGTTTTTGATTTTGTTTTGAGGCATTTTTGAACCGCGAACGCCGCGCGCGGACGTGGATGGGCGTGTACGGCGACGCGCGACTAGACGTTTTGGTTTTTTCCTCCGGCCTATAGGTATTTTCTCCATATATTTTTTTTTTCGGATTGAAGGGGAAGGATTTAGGTATCTCAAAAAGATTGTCTTCATAAATTTCTATGAGTGCCGCGGATATGGAAGCGAAATTGAAAATGACAACGACGAAAAAAAAAGGAAAGAATTTTTTTTTCAGAAAATAAAATTTTTGGTTTGAAAGCGCATTTCTTTGCGAACAAAATGATTTCAGGATCAGTCCGCTCCGATAAATACTTTCGGAGATATGAATTTTCAAACATAGCGGTGCAACAACAGCGGTTTCCAAAAATTCACATAGCTCTAACTCCACCATTGTTGAAAATTTTTCGAAATCCTTGAAGTTGTATTATTTTTTTCCATAGTACTAAAGATATTTTGGAAGGCGCAAAGATCCGTGACTTAACGGTTTTTTTTTTTTTGATTGAGGTGACGTGGATCCGCTCATATATCCTTAAGGGGTATAAACATTTTTCCCGTTTTAACAGTAGAGTAACCCCTTGAGGACAATAGCCTAGGTTTGGGACGTACCTGAGGTTGTGCATCCCAAATTGTATTTTTTTCTCGAATTCGACGTGCAGCTTTCAAAATCAAATACAATACCTAAGCGTATAAAAAAAAAATCGAAGCAAAGTCATTACTCACCGAGTCACTTGATACGGAAATTTTTTAAACTTTTGAAACAATCTGTAAATGACTCATTTGGAAATGTTGCCAGAACTACCCTTACGGAAAAAAAACCCTCAAATTTAAGAGAGTAAATTCGTACCCCTTAAGTTCGGGGGTTTACCATGAAAATTCAGGGTTTACCCTTTATTTGGGGGTGAAATTTGAGAGTGAAATCTGAGTTTTCATAGTAAACCCCCAAAACTTAAGGGGTACGAATTTACCCCCTTGAATTTGAGGGTTTTTTTCCGTGAGGGTATCCCTTTCAATATAATTATTTTGAATTGTACTGCCCGCACTAACTTTTTATCGTCATGTACGTTTTATATATTTCGAGTCAACGGCTTATGCCTGGTTTATGCAGCGCCGTAACTTGACTTAATTTAAGGATCGACCAATCAGGAGGCTCAATTCATCTGGCGCGTGGCTGAAGCAGCCTCCTGATTGGTCGATTCTTAAATTAAGTTGAGTTACGGCACTGCATAATCCACCCATTATCAGATAACAAATTACATGAAAATATTATTATTGGGGTACCGGAATTTTCACGCAAGCCTCTACATGAATATGTGTGGGCCACCATATGTACATATATGCAATGCAAAATTCAGAGCGCAGGTAAAATGGAACGTGAAAATAATTATATGAATCCACACCTACCTTGTTGTCCTGCATATCCGAGACGTTTTGATGGCTGAATCTCTTTGATCATAACATTTTGCAAATGAGTTGATTGAAAGGATTGCAGCGGCTGAAAAACTGCAACGCTATACAGCGGTAGTTCCCACAAAGAACGTCACTTAGTACATTCGATTTCGATAGAGATCCGTTTTGGAACTTCACGATCTGTAAGACCTTGATAAACAATAAGGTTTTTCTTCACGACAAAAAAATTCCGGAAGCTCGTAACGCGCGTAAAGTCGGAGCCTTGACACCGTGATGTTGTACTCGGTGCAGCTCCGCGTACGAATCGACACGTGATGCTCGGCTCATTTGCAAATTTCTAAATATATAAGCTTCATAGTAATTACTTCATAGTATATAAGCAATAGGGTGTCCGTTATTTCCCAAATTGACTTTTTTCACTTGGGTATGGTCCAAATCTTTAGTTTATAGCCTAAAAACAATAAGGGAATTTTTTTTTTCTTCAAGTGCCATTAAACCCTGCCTGTAGGACGATACTTTTCCCATTTGATTAACATGGGATTTTTGCACTCTTCAGACTTTAATTTCTTTTTCGCCTACATATTCATTGCCTCATCAAATATTGTTGATTCTACTACTGTTCTGACCTATTTGGATGGGCATATTTTTACATTGGTGGATAAAAAAATTTTCCTAAGTTTTGAAGTTTCTTTTAAAATTTATTTTTACCGTATTTTCCAGTACTTTTCAATGCTTTTTGTTTGAATTAAAAAATATTCGAAAGATATTGAACAATATGGGGAAAAAAAAATTTCACCGCTTCAAAACTTTAATTTTTTTTTTAATTCGCGTGTGAATTGCTAGCTGTGCGCTATTGTATCGAAATGTAATATTCAGCCACGAGACTGCGTATTACCGTTTGAGCAATCTTGACTTGCACAGATTGTCACGTCAGCAGTGCTGCCATCTGCACGCATCATCGGCTGAATAACGCTGCATACGTGAATTTCAAGTTTCGGAATTTTGGCCGTTCGGATTTTTCCATTATAAGTTTTTGCAATCGACTCTTTATACTTTCGGGAAAATACCCTTTCTGAAGATTGTAAGTCGGTAACATTAAAATTCTGAATTTTGCCCGTTCGGAACTTATGTAATTCGGAACATCAACCCGGCCCCAAAACAGTCTTCATGTAATAACGTCCGGGACGCTGTTATTGTGGGTTCAACCCTGTTTTATACTTAAAGTAACTGGAGAGGAGAGTGTGGAAGGTTAATGAGTGACTGGAATAAATTCAATTGATAATTATTTATTGATTAAAGAGTGAGTTTGTGTGGTAGGACGAGTTTGAATATGATGAATGAATGAATGGTGATCTGTATGATAGAAGGGTTGAGGAAGAAGTTTATAGTCAGAGGATTTAAGATGAAGTGTATTGTTGGATGGTCGAATATGAAGTTCCTGGACAGAAGGGAATGATGTTTTTGAGAGAGTTCGTGGGGGATCAACCTAGCTAATAAGTTTTAAGGGGACCAGTACAGCGACTTTAGGGAAATAAACATAGTCTGAAATCAATTTATTTCATAACCAAAGTTTATTTCACATCAAAAAAAACTTTTTTTCAAAATCATGTGTCGTAAGGTTTTTGGCACACCGTTGGTCCAATTCAATCTTCCAACATCTCATTTTCTTCGGTGAACCATTCCTCATCTTGTGAATGTAGGGATCTGAAAATAAAAAATCATGTCATAAGTTATGATCATTTTATCAAATTTCCAAAAATTATTCCCACTCATTTCTTAAATAACTTGGCCAGAACAAAAAATTTTCAAAATTCCTACATTCACATGATGAGGATTCGTTTTCTGAAGAAAATGAATCCAAGATGACCTGATTCGGTTCAACGGTGCTCCAAAATCCTTACGACACAGCTCCAAAAAGATAGTTCTGAGATAAACGCGTTTGAAGTTTTTGCAGAAAAATTGGTATTTACTCTTCCAGGGGCTCATACATCAAAAGTTTGTTGTACAAAAGTTGAATGAAATTTTTTTTTAATAATTTTTTTCACGAATTATTTTTTCAGAACTTTTTTTTTTGTTGCTATGGCAATCAACCGTTATTTCTTTGCGGGGGAATATCTGCGGCCGGTCTTCTGGGGGGCATGGATTCTTCTAGAGAGTTCCCCTCTCTACTTCTCACATTGAATTCGATGTTTTCTTCCCATTATATTCGAAAATCTGTGCACAAAAAACAGAAAAACTTCAACTACCCACAAGTCGGCAAGAACTTGGTGGGGATTGTGATGTTTAATCTGTATTACCGACTTAGTAGGCGCTAGTTTCGCTGTGTCTAGTGCCGACTGTGTAATTACCTATCGCTCTTTTGTTCTCGTGATCTTGACGTGTACAGACGTGTGCTAATGACTCCAATAAAATAATATGAAGTAATTATGATATCGTATTGCATCTGTCTACCCTCATACATTACATATTGGCGACGAGGATTGAAAAACGAAGATTTAAAGAAATTTTAAGTTGTGTTGAGTATTTTTATATAATTTAGTGAAAATAGTGCGGTGAGGAAGTTTTATAATCTGAGCATCTACACGTGTTCAAGATGGAGCTAGAGAAAGTGAAAATTGAGGAGAAAAAGAAACAATTGGAGAGTCAAAGAGCTCAAATATTGAATGAGCAACAAAATTTTAATAAGGAGAGAACAAAATTAGTGGAATGGAGCCAACAGTTGCAAAAACAACAAACAGATTTATTAAAAAAAGAACAAGAGCAAACGGGAATCAGTAGACAAATGCAGGAACTACAAGTGGAGATTAACAAACAATTATTGGAAGCAAGACAAGTATCAGGTCAGAATGTTCAATCTGCTGTGCATGTGATATCTGGAAGAGTGGGAAACTTAAGTGAATTTGATACTAAGGATGATTGGAGCATATGGAGTGAACGGTTCGAACAATATTTAACGGTAAATGATATCACTGATGAAGATAAAAAGAAATCGTTGTTTTTGACATTATTGGGATCTGAAGCTTATGCATTATTGAAGAACTTGTGCATTCCTAATCTTCCATCGAGTAAAACATGTGAACAATTAAAAACAATTATGAAGAATCATTTACAACCAGCTCCTAGTACAATCACTGAACGTTATAAATTCAAAGAATGCAAACAAGAAGATAATCAAGATATCAAAGAATTTATAGCACGACTAAAAAAATTGTCCATGTATTGTGATTTCGGAAATAATCTTGAAGATAATTTAAGAGACCAGCTAGTTTGGGGTTTGAAGAGTCAAGCTATGAAAAAACGTTTACTTGGAGAAACGAATTTAACATATACAAAGGCTATTGAGTTAGCAACAGCATTGGAGACAGCAACCAAGGATGTATTGAGAATGTCATCATCAACGGACAAGGAAGAGTCTCTTCATAATATCAACAACAACTCCAAGAATAAGAATAACAGCAATTTCAAACAGAGGCGGTTTAACCAACATTCAGCGAGTCATAATTTTCCGACTATGAAATGTTATTGTTGTGGTAAGACAAATCATAGAGCAGCTGATTGTAGATATAAACATTTAAAATGTCACATTTGTAATATGCAAGGACATTTAGCTCCAACTTGTAGAAATAGATTTAAAATGCAGCAAAATGCAGCTACTAAGAAAGAAAATTATCAAAATGATATTAGAGATTTCCGTAATTTTAAAAAGTATAATAATAAACATAATTTTATTGAGGATGTTACTCCGAAAGTTGATGAAAGTTGATGAAGATCTTGAACAATTATTTTTTGTAGAGTCAATTGAAGGTATTGAAGGGAGTAATCAAAATTTTGGATGTGATAATATTTACGATTCAGACTATAGTGTAGAATTTGAAAATTTATTTCATATTGATAAGTTTAACGTCGTTATCTCTAATGATAAAGAGGAGATTAAAGATGAACCAATGTTAATAACTCTCAATGTGGAAAAAATGAATATTGAATTTGAATTGGATACAGGATCCTCTATTTCAGCTATTTCGGAAAAATTGTACAATGAAAATGAAGTTTTTCACACTCTTAAATTGGAAGAAACCAACAGACGTTTTAAACCTTATCAGGGTAGTATCATGATTCCTTTGGGAACATTGATGGTTAAAGTTAGGTATAATGGAAGGGTTAATGATTTAACATTATTTGTTTTTCCTGCGGTGTTAGTAGGCCGATTATTGGTAGAGTTTGGATAAGAGTATTTAATATTATTAAGTTGGATGACTCAAATGTTACAGTTAATCAAATTAATCATATTGTAGATAGGAATTTGGCTATTAAAAATCTAACGGATGAATTCAATGATGTGTTTACTGATAAACTAGGTAAATATACAAAGAGAAAAGTCAAATTAGTTTTGAAATCTGATGTTGAGCCAATTTTTCATAGGCCTAGACCGGTGCCTTATGCTTTAAGAGTTAGTATTGAGCAAGAAGTTAATCGGTTAATTAAAGATAAAATTTTAACTCCTGTAACTGATAGTGATTGGGCAACTTCTATAGTTCCTGTTTTTAAGAAAAACGGTCAAATTAGAATTTGCGGTGATTACAGAATTACCTTGAACCCTAATTTGGAAAAAAATCGACATCCGATACCAAGGGTGCAAGATTTATTTTCTACTATTAGTGGTGGTAAAGTATATTCTAAAATTGATTTAAATAGCGCTTATCAACAATTAGAACTTGAGGATGATTCTAAATTGTTGGTAACAATTTCTACTCATATGGGACTATTTGCATATGAAAGATTATGTTTTGGGGTTTCACCAGCTCCAGGTATTTTTCAAAATGAAATGGAATCAGTTTTAAGAGGTATTGAAGGAGTGTTAGTATTTTTTGATGATATTTTAATTTCAGGAAAAACTAGAAGTGAACATGATATACGACTGAAATTAGTACTTAAGCGTTTGAAAGAGTGTGGATTAAATGTTAAATTAGCAAAATGTGAACTTTTTAAAGAAGAAATAGAATTTTTAGGATATGTTTTAAGTAAAGAAGGTCTCAAAATTTCAAACAAGAAGGTAAAAGCAATTTCGGAAATTCCTCAACCCAAAAATATAACTGAATTACGAGCATTCCCGGGAAAAAATGATTTTGTATGATCATGTATGATTATATATGATTATATATGGAACTATATATAATCATATATAATCATATATAATTATATATAACTTTATATATAATTATATATAACTTCATATATAATCATATATGATCATGTCTGGCTGTACATTCATGTCTGAAGCTATATATAAAGTTATATATGATTCTATATATAACTATATATAACTATATATCGACCTATGTATAGCTATATATGGGTCTATATATGATTGGATCTGATCAGACCTGGCTGCGATATATGAATTTATTTCTGCGAAGATTGATTGAAAAAGAAATTTTCATTATTAAGAAATCTAGGTTCAGAAGGTATATTATCTAGCTCAAAAATATGAATTTTTTTCAAGAGTTCGAAAAATATCAATTTCTATATAAATGAAAGTATTATAATTTTATTTTCAAATAATGATACGTATCATATATTTAACATATGTTTCAGCATAATATTTTTATTAATCCAAACTACATATAACTATATAATATGATCATATATAACCATATATGATCGTATATAACTATATATATGATCATATATGGTTATATATGATCAGACCTGGCCAATTTTTGGATCTGATCATATATAGGCAATTATATATAATCATATATGATCATACAAAATCATTTTTTCCCGGGTTTTTAAGAGCATTAAACTACTATTCAAAATTTATCAAAAATTATGCGAATGTAGTAGGTCCTCTTAATAAACTTTTGAAAAATAATAGCAGTTGGAATTGGTCCAATGAACAGGATAATGCTTTCGATCTAGCAAAAAAATGCTTGATATCACATAATGTTTTGGTGCATTACAATCCTTGTTTACCAATTAAAGTAACTTGTGATGCTTCACCTGTTGGTTTAGGTGCTGTTTTGTCACATATTTTGAAAAATGGTGAAGAAAAACCGATTATGTATGCAGCTAGAACATTATCCACTATAGAAAAAAAATATTCTCAATTGGATCGTGAAGCATTGGCCCTGGTTTTTGCTGTTAAATATTTCCATCAATATATTTATGGCAGACATTTTATTTTAGAAACAGATCATAAACCTTTAACATATATTTTTGGTCAAAAAAAGGGTGTACCACTAATGGCTGCTAGCAGATTACAGCGTTGGGCTATCCTATTGTTAGCTTATGATTTTACTATCAAACATATTAGGGGTATAGATAATAAGACTGCTGATTGTCTGTCTAGATTAGTTAGTAGTAGTAAAGAGAAAAATGATACCGAAATTGAGGAATTTTCTTATTTGAATTATGTAGAAAATGAATTGTTAACAATTAGTAGTTATAAGATCAAATGTGAAACGGTACATGACTTGGAACTGAAAACGATATTAGAATTTGTCCGAAATGGTTGGCCAAATAATGTAGAAAATAAATTCTTACCGTATAAAAATCGTTCTAGAGAATTAGCTATTGAAGGTGGTTGTTCAATGTGGGGACACCGCGTAATAATTCCAAAAATGTTGAGGGAGGAAATGCTTAAAGAATTGCATGATGCACATTTGGGTATGGTTCGAATGAAGGCTATAGCGAGATCTTATTTTTGGTGGCCTGGCATTGATTTAGATATTGAGAATACAGCTAGATCATGTAAATTGTGCCTTGATAGTGCTGATAATCCACCGAGATCGGTTTTACATGTTTGGAAATGGCCGGAAGGTCCAAATCAAAGATTGCACGCGGATTTCCTTGGACCAATCAATAGTCAAATGTTCATTGTAATTGTTGACGCTTTTTCGAAGTGGATTGATATTAGATATATGCCTGATATTAGATCCAAATCGACCATAGCTATTTTGAGGAATTATTTTGCGTGTTGGGGTTTACCTTATAAGTTGGTCACTGATAAAGGTCCAGCTTTTATCTCTCAGGAGTGTAACGAATTTATAATTAAAAATGGTATAGTGCATATTCGAACCGCACCTTATCACCCAGCTTCAAATGGATTAGCAGAAAATGCAGTAAAAACTTTCAAAAAGAAGTATAAAATATTATTGAAATCTGGATTTGCTACAGAGGAAGCTTTAGACAAATATTTACTGTGTTATCGAGCTTTACCTCATTTGACAACGGGCATAAGTCCAGCCGAGCTACAAATTAATAGACCAGTTCGGACGCGTTTAGATTTAATTAGACCATCTTTACGTAATGAAGTGGAAAATAAACAAAATGACCAAAAATATTATTTTCATGGCAATCGTACAATTCAATTTCAAGTCAATGAACCTGTAGTGGCTAAAGACTACCAATCAAAATCATGGCGTCCCACAGTGGGGCCGAATCCCAAATTTGCGGACATAACTCTGAATTCGGTTGAAAATCTGTACTCGGGGGTTTTCGGGGTCGCTGATTACGAATCCGAAAACGAAAATCTCAAAAACAAAATGGCGGATCCAAAACGGTAACAAATTTCTTGAAAAACACGTTGAATTCGGTCGCAAATCTGTACTCGGGGGTTTTCGGGGTCGTTGATTACGAATCCGAAAACAAAAATCTCAAAAACAAAATGGCGGATCCAAACCGGTAACGAATTTCTTGAAGAACACGTTGAATTCGGTCGCAAATCTGTACTCGGGGGTTTTCGGGGTCGCTGATTACGAATCCGAAAACAAAAATCTCAAAAACAAAATGGCGGATCCAAAACGGTAACAAATTTCTTGAAGAACACGTTGAATTCGGTGGCAAATCTGTACTGGGAGGTTTTTGGGGTCGCTGATTACGAATCCGAAGTCAAAGATCCAAAAAACAAAATGACGGATCCAATATGGCTGATTTCTACGGAAAAAAATGTTTTATTTAGACGAAAATGACAGTAATTTGCTTAAACTAGGTGACTACAGAAATATAAAAATGAAAATTATATAAAGTTAGTATTTACAAATAACAATAATTTTCTTAAAATTAGGTTATTACAAAAATATGCAAATCATAATGATGTATACATACTAAAAGAATAGCCGTTAGATCCTTAATTATATATATATATATATATATATATATAATAGGAAAATGTTAGGTGATATAAAAAATTCTATAATGTGTATTCGTTAATCTACTTGGTTACGTACAACCTTAGTAGGTATCATCATCGGAAGAATCACTTGATTCGCAGTCCGTGGATTCAACTGGAAAATAGCTTGAGCTTGCCTCATTTGTTGAAATATCCGCTATAAAAAAGATGAGCGTCATGATAACAAAAAATTGATTTGGGCCTCACCGGGCCCACCTGGGGTACTGGGCCCACAATGTGAGTACACCCCTGGGTAGATATTTCGAAACCACACAACTTATGTATAAACCATTTCCCGATATTTTGTGTTTTCACCGCTCGAAATTGCGAAAAATGTACTTTTCGCTACAAAAATGTGCACCAACAGCAGGCGCGTAAAAATGCGGACTATTTTTTGGTTGTTTCCATTAAACAATACATCAATCTACAACCTCCAACAAGAAAGACCGCGGGACAACAGGGAGCAACTCAACTTTTCTCTACGTGTTTACAATTTTTCGTAGCAGTTTTACGGTAATTTTCAGATAAATCATTCTTTTTTCGATGCCACATGCATCACTACTATACATTTTCAATTTCACGGTGATATTGTACTTACTTTCCCCTTTCAAATCCATTTTTTAGAAATTTTTTGGCGTGATTTTTGTCAGCTTCAGCACGTTCTAAACACAACACTGTGAATTTCACTTGGAGCGCGCTGCGTCTAACTCGAGCGAGGGTCACTTTCGAACTGGAATAAAAGAGCAGGTATAGGGGATCTTACCCTCCCCAGTCTGGAATCCGACCCTTGGACTATTACTTTACTTACTCCTTCACTCTAAAACCCCGAAAACAAAACTTGATTTTTCGGGTTATGTCCGCGAATTTGGGATTCGGCCCCACTGTGCGTCCAGCAACTATTATTAAAAGGAACAGTTTAGTAACATATGATGTTAAAACTGATAATAATTTAATATGGAAACGTTATATTGATCAACTGAAACCTTATATTAAAACTGATTTTGACAAGCCTAGGATTAACGAAGAAGAAATTATGAAAAAAGTAGTACAAACAATACCTATAACTAATAATGACGAGTCACAAACGACTGATAAAAGACTGACAGAAAATAATGAAACTGTAAATAGTAGTATTAAGGATCAAAATGTAACAAATAAAAATAATGATAAAATTGTTTCAAATAAGAGAATTAACAAAACGCATGAGAATAACATGCCAAGTAAAATGACGGAAGTGTTACATCGCTCAACTAGAATAAGAAACAAACCAGCTAAACTTAATTGGTAATAATGAATTATTTAAAAAAAAAAAAGTCAATTCTCAAGTATTAAAATAGAAGGGAAGGAGTGTGATGTTTAATCTGTATTACCGACTTGGTAGGCGCTAGTTTCGCTGTGTCTAGTGCCGACTGTGTAATTACCTATCGCTCTCTTGTTCTCGTGATCTTGACGTGTACAGACGTGTGCTAATGACTCCAATAAAATAATATGAAGTAATTATGATATCGTATTGCATCTGTCTACCCTCATATATTACAGGGATAATACATATTACTATTTGGATTGAATACTTACTTTTAGGTTATGGTACACGTCTCGAAGCACAATACCCGTACGACGATAACACACTGGATATTCGGTAAATTGATGAATATTGAGGACTGAAAAGTAGTCTTTTTATGTACTGAAAAGTACTGCTTTTATTTATTTTTTTGAATTCTGAAACACTGAAAATCACCGAAACGCTAACACAACCTTGAAAAGTATAGGAAAAGTATTGACGATCATACATCATGTGATCAATATCGGAATCAAGCGTCAGCAAGTGGCGCCACTTGCGCCAGATCGCGATAGCCAAATGACGAACTTTCGGCGGTAACTTCGAAACCTTAACGATTTCGTCCAAGTCAGTTTTTTCACAGATGGAGAACACCTTTAGGTAACATAAACTGGATAAAACAAAAAGCCGATTTTTTTGAAAATTCTCGCTGTACTGGTCCCCTTAATACAGATTCCTTGCAAGGAAATCGTGAAATGTTTACTGCCTCTCAACTCAAAGTTTCAGACGTCCTTTTAATGGTCGAAAGTTTTTCCGTTTCTAAAAATTTGACACGACCCGATCAAGACGATTTAATCAATTTAGTTAAAGTGCTTGCTGGACCACAATTTGAAAATTGGAGTGCAAGTCACTACAAGCTCTCGAAAATTTATGACGCACCTTCAGATCTTATAATTTTATATTACTTTTGTGAAAAATGTAATTTAATTCTAGAGAAAAAAGATTTAAACAGAAGCTGAAAAAACGAAATCGTTCAGTGCTCTACGTGTAAGAAAAAGTATGCCCTGTCATCTCTATGTAATAATTATTTTATGACAATTGATATCAAGTATCAACTGCCGCAACTGTTATCAGAAGCTAAAATAAATGAAAATATTTTTCATTACATTGAAGTTATAAAACAAAATACATCCGATGATATTTTCGATATACATAGTTCTATTCGTTATAAACAATTAATACGTAATATTCCAGAAATATTAACGCTCAATTATAATGTAGATGTCGCACCAATTTTCAATAGTTCAACAGCTAGTTTTTGGCCTCAGCAATTGATAATCAATGAGCTTCCACCGGAATTGAGGCCCATCCCTAGTCGCCCACCTCCTTTCCATACAATGTAACGAAAACGGGGTCGGGGAGACACATTTCGATGATTATCCGAGCCCAGGCGTCGAAAACGCAAAAAAGGCCAACGTAGCGCGAATTCTATTTCAATTCCAAACACATACGTCCAAAAAAATTTTCATTTCATGCGAAAATAGAGCCAGCGTTTGGTTATTTCTTTTTTCCATTGTCTAAATGGTTTTTCATTGTCCTTGGCTTTTGACAATGGAAGAAAGAAATAACCAAACGCTGGCTCTATTTTTGCATGAAACGAAAATTTTTTTGGACGTATGTGATCGGAATTGAAATAGAATTCGCGCTACGTTGGCCTTTTTTGTGTTTTCGACGCCTGGGCTCGGATAATAATAGAAATGTGTCTCCCCCGCCCCTTTTTCGTTACATTGTATGGAAAGGAGGTGGGCGACTAAGGATGGGCCTTAAGGTGCCACAGTAGTGGGCATGTGCTATATATATTTTGTGACGTCAGAATCGTGAAATACGAGGAATTTCGTCGACAAATTGAGCCCAAACAAAGAAACGAATTTCATGGGAATCATTTTTTTATGGAAGCCTAAATTAATCTGTAGTGCGCTTGCTTAGTGATTTCCAGCGTAGATTACCCAGTAATGTGTATTGCGAATAAATAAAAGTGACAGGTCGTTTATACATATCCAACATGGCGGCATCAGAATCCCTGCAATTACCGACATGTCGTATTATGATCGCATCTGGGAAATGAGAACATTTATCACTGAATCCAGGGAGCAAGCGCAGTGTAGAAATACACACACTTTTCAGGAAAACTCATTTCAACCGTCTGCGTCCCGTAAATAAGGCTCAATTTGTCGACGAAATTCCTCGTATTTGACGCCTCGGTATGACATATATCTATCGAAAATCTGTGAATTGACGGCAGTTCTGTGGCACCTTAAGATTCAAACATACTACTCTTGGCGGTATTTTTGTTACTCATAAAGAACCAAAACCATCCCTTATGAACTTATATAACGCTGAGTTGTGCGATCAAATACAAAATTTAACGACAACAGGAATGTTAGTCAAAAATATTAGTGCAAATCGAACTGTAAATTAAAAATTTACATTATTTGCGTGTTGTGTGGATTCGGTTGCACGCCCCGTTTGCCAAAATCGAGTTCAATTCAATACATATTGGGGATGCAGTTGGTGCTACGCTCCTGGAACATACTTTGCAAATTCTATGCGTTATCCTTTGACAGAAATTGATCCAGATTTGCGCACGAATTCGCGATACACACAAGATGTGAAAAATGCTGTCAATTTTAATAAAAATTCTGTTAGTAGAAAAAGAAAAACTTATAAGAGTACAAATTGCAGTACCAGAAAAATGAAAACATGTAACGGAGTAAAAGGATCTACTCCGTTCATAAAAATGTTACCGCTATTTGACAATATTTGGGGTTACCCGATAGATTATATGCATAGCTGCTTGTTGAGCGTTGTTCGTCAGTTGTGGATATTATGGACAACAGCAGGAAAATATTATTATCTAACTAAAGATGATCGTGATGAAATTCAGAAACGTTTAGATAATGTGAAGCCTCCTCATGATATTCATCGACTTCCAGGGTTGATACGAAATTTTCATAAATGGAAAGCTTCTCAACTCAAATCTTGGCTTTTATTTTGGAGTCCAATGTGTTTGTATGGTATTTTAGACAAAAAATGTTTTGACTCCTATTTACTGCTTGTACGTAGCATTCATACTCTTTTGAAACGCACAATAACAGAAAGTGAAATTAAACGGTGTGAATATGATCTACTAAAATTTGTTGGGGAATTTCAATCATTTTATGGTCTTGCAGCAATGACATTTAATGTACATTCACTTCTTCATTTTTGTGAATCGGTGAGAAGAAGCGGACCATTATGGGCAAACTCAGCATTTCCCTTTGAAAATGGAATTTTTTATGATAAATCAAACGCGAACGGACCAAAGGGCGTGGCTCTTCAAATGGCTCGCAAAAGATTAAAAAAAAAATAGATTACGTTCTAAAATCGACGTTTCAACGACTTCCAATGATTGTGCGAATTACTGTCATAAATTATTCGAGTCTGACAAAAAGCTTAAAAATTGCGTTGAACTTCCTGATGGTATAAAACTTATTGGAGAAAAACAAAAAATATCAAAAGTAGAAACAACGATTAAAAACTATTTACAACAAGAGAATATTGAAATACGGATTTTTTCGAAGTGCATTTATCAAAAAAAAATATTGCATTCTACTTCATATACTCGTGCGAATAAAACAAATGATACATTTGTTGTATTACAATCAAAACAACTTATTGAAATCAATCACTTCATTCAAATTGATCAAAAATGTTATATTTATGGTCGAGACCATAAATACGGTCCAAGTTTGTTCTCGACACATGTGAATCTAGATCATATACATAAGTTAAATAATGACAATGTGGAGAGCATTATTATTACTGACGTTAATAGTATTAAGGGGGTATTCTGATCTAGAAATTGGAAAAAGATCGATTTTTTTTTCATATTTTCAAAGTCTAGGCTTTGAAAAATGTGCCTGTAAGAAGATTTTTCGAAATTGCAATTATTTTCGAAGTGACAGCTGTTTTTACGACGCGACGACTAAACCGGTCCGGCCGTAGCGAAACAATAGCAGACCGTAGGCCATGAAACGGCACGGCCGGGCTCTCAGAGCCAGCTTGGCTCTAAGTGTCAATTACTGGGGCTGTAAGTCCTCGATCTATCTGAAAACGGTCACTTTAAGGTGCCACAGAACTGCCGTCAATTCACAGATTTTCGATAGATATAATGGGCAAATCTCAGAAACTTCGAATTTTTTTTAAGGAATTTTTTTTTATTTTCAATTCTTGAGCACATGCCTGAAATTTTGAGTATGCGTCCCGTCAGCTGTTAGAATACAGAATCTAACGTGGTGCAACGTTTTAAAGCAACGCACCAATCGTTATTAACGTTTTTTAAACGTTTTTTCATATTTTTGCGATTTTCGAATCATTCTCAAAAAATAAGGTTTTTTTTTTGGAAATGAAATTTTTGTATAAAAGCGCATTCTTTCACGAACAAAATGACTCCAGGATCAGTCTGCTCCGATGGATGCTTTCGGAGATATGAATTTTCAAACATAGCGGTGGAACAGTGGTTTACAAAAATTACCATAGCTCTAACTCCGCCATTTTTTAAATTTTTTCGAAATCCTTGAAGTTGTATTTTTTTTTTCCATAGTACTAACAATATTTTCAATGGCGTAAGGTTCCGTGACTTGACGGTTTTTTTTTTTAGTGAGGTGACGTGGATCCGCTCGCCTACGCGTGTAATTGTATAATCTTGGATTTTCCGCATTTACTTTTCGTTCCATAACTTCTTGAATAATTGTTGAGTAGATGGGGCGGGTGAATTTTGATTCAATAGTGTACTAAAGAGTAGTGCACGGATGTATTTAGCTAGATTTTTCAACAGCAGACGATGTGCCAATAAGAAGTATGCGTTTTTACTTCGGTGCACGTATTGTCT